>CP136888.1:12285796-13485796 GCA_033000465.1 Sciaenops ocellatus | reverse complement strand
TGTTATTAATATGCACTGGCCCTGTCAAATAAAGTAATAAACTTCCTCTGCTATTATTAGAGGTTTTGAGAGAAATGATCAAAGAATCCCTCGTGATCTCAAACTGCTCTGATCTCAATCTTACCATTCTCCTGAGCAAAGCGTGAAGCCTCCAGGAACGTGACCTCTCTGTCAGCATCCAGGTCCTTTTTGTTTCCACACAGGATGATGACGATGTTCTGACTGGCCAGCATCCTAGCGTCGCTCAACCACGTGGTCAGAGCGTTGTATGTCTCTCGACTGGGGCAGAGAGAAGATAGACACACATTTTAGAGAGGAGAAGGAGGCTGGCTATAAATAAATGAACAATGGCGATGTGAAATCATGTTCTGATTGGCTGGTTTACCTAGTGATATCATAGACTAGCAGGGCTCCTGCTGCTCCTCTGTAGTAACTCCTGGTCACAGACCTGACACACACACACAGACACACACAAAATGAGCAGTCATGCAGTGTCATCTTTCTTTAACAATAGTTGAGTTTTAACAGTATGTATAAAGTGAGGGTAAGCAAATTAAATTTGCCAATTGGTAAATGATGTTGGGAGAGTTACGTTGGGATTTTTGCCTACCTGAACCTTTCTTGTCCTGCAGTGTCCCAAATCTGCAGTTTGACCATTTTGTTGACCACATTGATGATCTTAGAGCCAAACTCCACTCCAATCGTGTGATTGGATTCATCCTTAACTGGAAAGCAAAATAAAACATGGTACGTTAAATAAATACATTGTGCTCTTTTCAGTAAAGAAAACGCGCACAGACAATGAAATTCATTAACACATCTCTGGAGACACATTGTTGTCTCTGAACTACACTTAAAAAAGCAAATCCAATTTTCACATGTTAATAAGTGTTGATTATTTATAAACACTGGGTGGGTTGTTTTCATCACATTCCCAATTTTAATGTAGCCTACAATGCAGTGTGAATCACTTCTTGATTAGGATGTGATATAGGGCAGAGTTTCACTTATTCATGGATTTTTGAACAACACTACAGCACTGCACTTGCAGGTCAGAGCAACTGTCTGTAAATAAAGAAATAATGAACGGTGTGTTGCATCCTTCTGACTTACATCTCTTCTCTATGAACTGGTGCAGCAGGCATGATTTGCCTGTTCCAGCGTTCCCGATCACCAGGAATTTAAACAGGAAATCTGAGGGTGGGAACACAAATACAATACAGGATTTGTCTACAGCTGTCTACATTTGTACATCTACATTTGTCTTACAGCAGTCATGATTGTCACGATTAGAGCCAGACCAAAACACAGGGCTCAAAATGTTCTGCTCTGTACATATATTGGTCACAATTCTTTAATAACCTTATTAATTTCATATACATAACACATTATCATATTCTGCTGTGGTGATATAAACATACTTAGACCTAAACATACACATAGACTGCACCTCTATAGACATCTTTAATCTACTATCTCCTGTGTTTATTTACCTCATAGGTTTTAATTTACTTTTAACATTGTTGCAGTTTTTATGTTTGCTAACCTGGTCCTTAATTTTTATGCAATTTTTCCTGAACTTCTTTTGTTGTTGTTGTTTTTCTTATGGGCTTTTATTTATTACAACATTTTATAATTGTATGGTCTTTAAATTTTATTTATGGATTATCTATTCTGCTGGATTCTATTCACTGTTGTCTATTTCTGTTTTTATCTGCTCTGTGGAGCACTTTGGGCTGCACGTTTGCATTAAAGGTGCTATATAAATAAATATAGTATATAATAAAGTTTGAGTTTTGAGATATATGGATGGTGGTGGGTCAGTACGCTAGTATCCCAGCTACACCTTAAAATCATGATAATCCTCTTGTAAAATGGAGAAGCTACAACATCAGTCCCTCACAACCTACATAGGTACAGCCTGTATTTTTGTATTGTGTCTAATGTACAGGGCGCACAGCTCAGTCAGGTCTCCATCATACCCAGCCCTGTGTCAGCCTCCTGTCCAATCCGCTAACTAACCTCTGTTAACCTCACAAACTCGATGTTTTTTGTGTCCACAGCCACAGTGAGCTCTACTCTATTACCTCTGTGCTGTTTACTTGTGCTGACATGGGCTTTCTAAAGGGCCTATGGCTCGGTTAGCCTTGTCAGCTATCTTATTTACGATGAGAAAAAGCTCTCTCGACACACCTGCCTCATCACATCTCTGTGGCTACACCAAGATGCTAATATGTGACCGCTTGTTTAAAAACAGCCTCCTTACCGTACGACTCCGACATCGCCAGTGTGGCGCTTTGGCAGCAATAAACACGGAAGAGAGGAATAGATGTTGACAGATGGATAGCCAGCTAAGTAAAGGAAAATAGTCCTGTTGATGATTTCCGCGGATTCCAGCTGACTTTCCCCCTCCGACTTCCCGTACGCGGTTTGTATTTTCAAAATAAAAGCCTCTCTCAACGGGCCGAAAGTTGTAATGTCTTCAGACTGCCGCAGGGTGGCGCTGTTTAGTCAACTAACGGTGTTGCTATGGTGACTTCTTTTAACATCACTAAAATTAGTCTATCACCAATGTTTAAATTCAGGATAGATGCGATTAAGATGTGATTTTAAACCCCAAAATCTACTGAAACATATAAAATATGTACAAGCAAAGCTGTCAAGGAGCACTGCAGTCCTGGGAAAAGCAAGATACATTTTGAATCATAATTCGCTGTATATTCTTTATTACTCACTTGTGCTGCCATACCTAAGATATTGCGTGGAGGTATGGGGTAATACGTATAAAAGCAACCTATATCCTTTATGTGTATTACAAAAAAGGGGCATAAGGATAGTATATAATGTAGTTTTTTGCAAACACACCAACACTTAAAGTTGGTAGATCTTGTAGAGTATAACACAGGGCAAGAAGGGCATGTGTATTTCAATATGTGGGGTTAAACTGTTAAATAGTTCAAGAGAAAATACAAAAACAATATTTTCCTGAGGTAAGAATGAGGAAGGATGGTTGTGGTTTATAGACACAATGGAATATACTTGTTGAACACAGAATTAGGAAAATGATTTATAAATATGTATGGTGCTTTTGGGTACATACATACATACACACACAAACACACACACACACACATATGTGTGTGGGTGTGTGTGTGTGTGTGTGTGTGTGAACATGCATGTATGTATGAATATGTGAATTTGTGAATATGTATATGAAATGAATGAATGAAGTATATAAGTAGAAGAGAAGGGGTAGGAATAAATAAGTGTATACTTCTTCCTACTCCTTTTTAAACATGTAAAATTTAATTTGTACTGGTTAAAGGTCTTATACACTGGACCTTTAAGAGAACTTAATAACTGAGTTTGTGTGTGGACAGGTTGTATCTTTCTTTGTTTCTATGTTCAAAATAAAATTTTAAATCAATCAATAAATTACATTTAAATTCAAACGATTATAATTATCTTGTATAGATCAATCTCAATTAAAATATAGCGAGATACTAGCCGTCACTCCAGCCCAGCAGGTGGCGATGACTCACCTTAACGTCACCACAACAGGAAGAAGGAAGCGAAGAAGCGGCTAGTGAGCTAGCCTAGCTGCAGTTTTTAATTTAGCGAAATATGGCTGCTGTGCTCCCCGTTAGACCGCCCTGCGACAGCAACCCCGCCACTCCTGGAGCACAACCCATAAAGGTGACATTTGTTTTCTGCAGAAACACGAATAATAATAATAATTATTATAATTACCTGCTCACGGAGCCCTGCAAAGGCTGCTCCCCCAGCTAACGGCTAGTTAGCTATCCAACGGCTAATGAATGACAGCCGTTAGCATCACCTCTTTGTTTTCAGGGACAACTTGTGTTTACAACCATTTATTTTAAGTCATTGTTGAAATATAACGTCAAATTATTTGGATGGAAGTGGTTTGACAGCGGCAACGTTAGCGTTTTGTCTCCTTTCCTTCCCTGTCAGCTCATGCTTTTATTTTTGTTTGACATCGATGTAATTTCTCAGTCTTTTCTCACAAACGTGGTGTTTTGTGCTTAAAGGCTCAATTATATACGCCTTCTGACCTAAAAGGGGCCTCACAATAGTAAATCTGTTAAAGTGAACAATTCACGTGCGGTAGATAACGGTATAGAGTATAACTATGACCATTATATTCTTGAAGTCTTTTGGACCAAGAGACTTTAGGAACAAAATGATCCAATCTAAAATGAAAACTGTGGTTTAAGGAATGATACTGAGGTATGAGGACGTCCATAAATGTGCACTATTTGTTTGAACATGGGTCTGTTACCTCTATAGTCCAAAGTTTTTATTCAAATCTGGTGTCTGTGGATTGATGTGGCTTTGTCTTACATTGCTCTTTCAGTCTTTTTCTATGAAAACAAACACCACCAAGGATTGCTGTTACTTGCTGAGGAAACAAGGGCTGCACTTGTCCTGAGGATAAGGATGATTAAGAAACACCAACTTTAAAGGAGAAATACTGCAATGTGTCTGCTTCACTCAGAAGGAGGGACAGCATCATCGAGACTAACCCGGCATTAATGATATTAATTATGTTGTTTTTGTTTCCTCTGTAGGAAGATGTAATAGAAGAAGAGTCCAATGATGGCAGCCAGCCTCCCAAGAGGAGGAGAATGGGTTCAGGGGACAGCTCTCGAAGCTGTGACACCTCCAGTCAAGACCTGGGGTAGGTTGGCTTGATGCATAGAGCAATAAATTGATTTTTTACAGTCAGTCTTGATAACCTAAGGGCTTATAAGTTTTTGTTGTTATTCATAATGTCTTTTCCCCTTTGCTGTACAAACAATGTATTTAAATACATGTATGTATAAGCTGTTGATCATCTACTCTTCTTAGCAGGATTTGCACATCTTCAGTCTCATGTGTTCCCTTTAACATACTTAATTTAAAATACAATTTCCTCTTATAATTATGCGTGATTTCAGTTAAACTCTCTATCACCTGATAGTTTCCCTATCACATTGTCTGTGCTCTTGAAGAAATATCTCATGAGACTCACCTTTTAAAGAGTTTTCATCCTCAACCTCTGTTGTTCCTCCACCCCTCTGCCAGCCCGACATATTTCCCAGCAGAGAACCTGACAGAGTATAAGTGGCCTCCAGATGACACAGGAGAGTATTACATGCTGCAGGAGCAGGTCAGCGAGTATCTGGGAGTCACATCCTTCAAGAGGAAGTACCCCGGTAAGACTGAAGTAAAAATCAACAACAGTATTCTAACTTAAAGTGTTCAAGGATACAAAATAATATTGATTCTACAACATGATATGATTAATTTCAGTTAATTAATCATTGTAGATTTGGATGCTGGTGTGAAAGTCTAATTTATGCTATAGTAATTTGAAAGATACATTGTTCTTTGTACTGTGAAGATTTACAGTAATCCAGTAATATTACTTCCAATAAAAAAGTATTACTGTAATAATGCAAAAGTTGTCTGCTGTAATGTTCTGACACGATGAAGAATGAAGCTGTTTCTTGACCAGTGATGTTTTCTATTTGTGGCTGTGTAGACATGGAGAGAAGAGACTTGTCCCACAAAGAGAAGCTTTACCTGCGTGAACAGAACGTCATTACTGAGACACAGTGTACTCTGGGTAGGAACCACACCTCACACACTCAACTCAGTGCACTGATAGTCTGTTACGCTGTTCATAAGATTTACTCTGTAAGTAATATTTGATCAGTCCAAAGTGTACACAGAGTGTGTCATCTGTGTGTTTCCAGGTCTGACAGCTCTGCGGAGTGACGAGGTGATAGATCTGATGATAAAGGAGTATCCCACCAAACACTCTGAGTATTCTGTCATACTGCAGGAGAGAGAGCGACAGAGAATAGCTAAAGAGTACTCTGTAAGTATACAAACTAAATAAATATCCTGGGGTTGATGGTTACAGTGACTTTTGATATTATTGTAATGCATTTAATGCAAGTCCTCCACATACATGTGTGCACACGTCTCTTACAGTCTGTTTCTTTCATAGCAAATGCAGCAGCAGAACCCTCAGAAGGTGGAGGCCAGCAAGGTTCCTGAGTACATTAAGAAGGCAGCGAAAAAAGCTGCAGAGTTCAACAGTAACTTCAACAGGGAGCGTATGGAAGAGAGGAGAGCTTACTTTGACCTCCAGACACATGTAAGACCAACCTGGGAAAACTGATGATTTACTCGCTGAGGAATAAAGAAGAGAACTGTGTGTGTCACTGACTGGGTTCATGATAAAACTTTGTGTGTTTTCTCAGATTATCCAGGTACCGCAGGGCAGGTTCAAGGTGCTGGCTCCAGAGCTGACAAGGACAGGACCCTACCCTGTGGCTCTCATACCAGGACAGTTCCAAGACTACTACAAAAGGTACATTAAACGTTTCGATACATGCTTCTTTTCTTTCTGTGTTATCTGTTATCATGCTGAATGTTTTAGTCCTGATGCATCTTTGTGTTGTTCATGACAGGTACTCACCCAATGAACTGCGGTACTTGCCGCTGAACACAGCTCTGTTTGAGCCTCCGCTGGATCCTGAGCTCCCTGCACTGGACTCAGAACCTGACTCGGATGACGCCGAGGATGTAAAAGATGAAAAAAAGAACAAGAACTCATCTGTAAGACATCAAGCTCTGCTAATCTGTTAGCATGGATTTGTGTCAGATCATACATCAGTCCTGGATTAGTGATACAGATGCTATTATCCAAGCAACTACGTGGTAGATTATACTAAATCTGACTCCGATATCTCCATGGAAATATATTATAGTCCCTCACTCTTTCTCCCTCCTGTTCTTTTACTCTACAGGACAGTTCTTCAGGCAATACATCAGACGTTGAGAGCCAGGAGGGAGGAGGTGGACATGGCCACAAGTCCAAGGGCAAAGACAGGACATCCACGCCGGGCAAAGATCGCCATTCTGCCTCCCACAAAGCCACCCCAGGGTACAAGGTAGAGGACAAAAGCACCTGAACTCTTCTCCAACAACAGCAGCAGCACTTTTCTACCCCCTCCTCCTCTTTCTACTACTACCACTCCCTTACTCCATCCATCCCGCCACCCCCCCCTCCCTAGCTTTCTTCACTTTGTTCTCCGGCTTCTACAGTTTGTCAGCTGGAACAACCTGGTCCACACACACACACACACACACACACACACACGCACACACACACTGGGGGTCCTGTCTTCAGTTTTTGTTTTTACAATTACCACGTGGCTTTTTTTCCCCTCTTCGTACCAGACTGTGAGCAATAAGAACATTTTAAAGGAACAGTTCACTTGTTTCTTTTTCACTGCACTTTCACTTTTTTGGGTTTTCAGCGAAGACAAATTTGAACTTTTACTTTTTCCGCCCCCCTTTGAATGTCTTCAATATACCTCTTGTCTGTCCTCACTTGTCAAAAAAGATACTTCAGAGACAAGTAAGTGGATGTTTTGGCTGCTAGTTTCCCTTTTTTCATTTTTGAAAAGTCTTTTTGTTATATTGAATATAGAAGATATAAACCACATACAGTGTGTGGTTGCTTTTAAAAAGTAGTTGATGTTATCACTAGAGAATTTTAACATTTATATCTAAAGTGTCGACTGCACTTAACCCTAATGTTTTAAGTGTGTATTGGTATAATAAATCTCTTTGTTTATACACCATGTGATGTACTGTTAAAATGTTAGTAAGTATCAGACAGCTGTTTGACATGGGGTTTACCTATCCCTATAATGTCATCCTGGTGAGATGAGCACTTGTTGACCTTGCTCACACTGTTGCTGAGCTGAGCTAGAAGTAGTCTGTATGCTGTCGGTCTGGCACGTCTTCGGTAGTCATTTTTAATCAACCTCTTGAATTTCATCACTGTAGATGGACTAACTAGTATTATTTCAGTGAACCTTGTGTTCCCTACAACCCACTTTGCTAGCCACATTGATTTATGTTTCATTTTTCAAATCCTCAACCTTTCAGAATAAAATTTACAGCATCTTAAAAATATGCTGGTTTATTACCATTACATTACATTGAGCTGGGTAAGTCCAGTTAAGTTCAGCTCAGCTTTGTGGTGTGGGCATGGTCCTTTCTTTAGTATCTGTTTAAAACAGTTACCAGTTTCAGTGTGTTTAAGTTTGATTTAACTTAACTTTGACTTGACCGTTATTCATCAGATCATTTTGCATATGCTTTTAGCCTGCAGACATGTTAGTAGCCAGAATTAGTCAACATAATATCCCTATACTGTACAAAGGCACCCAGAGATATGAGAGCTTTCAGGCATTTCTTTAAGTATGATTTTGTAACTCTGGTTACTCAACCAAAGTAAAATGTGCATTTTTCTTTATTTATATTTCCCTTGTCAGAAAATTTCAGTAGATGAAAGGTTTACTTATTTTCTAATCACTGTTATGTCTCAACACCACATGTGACAGCAGAACACTGAGTCAGTGATGCAGGCTGATAGCAGATTAACGTTAGCGCTCTGGTCTGGCTACCATCTACAGTGTATGCAGTGGTTGACGATGACCTCGTGACGAGCAGTTGGTATTTCACAAACAGCTTGTGAATAAAAAGTAATTATGAACAACGAAGTTGGAATTAGATAGACTCCACAGAAGTATTTTGTTCATAATGTGATACATGTTGGATGTTACATACATATTAAATCTATATTGCACCATTAACGTGACATGTTCAGGTTAATGATTCCTCAACAGACTTTCTGTAGCTTACACATAGACGGGACATTATGGACGGGACGTCATATTACGTTAATTACATTAACATCAATTGACTATCAGCATTTTTGCCCTTGATATTTTTCTACCTGAGAGGTGCAGTGCTGGTCTGATGCTCAGAAGGAGCACATAAAGTTTGTTATTTTGTACGTGAGACATTTTGAATTTGAGGGCCATGGATATGACTGTGAGTTGCATGGTTGAGTAGAGTTTTATGTAGGTTCAGCAAAGGTAGATGGGAAGGTGCATTGAAGGTTAGCACTACTTTATCACTAATTTACATTATAGATATCTCTCTAATTGTCTCTGTATTTATGCCTCTGTCTGAATTATACGTAATGTTTAGAGTTGTATGACGCCCTACAAAAGCTTTTAGATGATATCAAAGCAAACATGCCTGAAAGGGAGCACTGTGAGGAAGTTTTATTTTCTTTTATGTACATGAAATACAATATTTCTTGTGTTGACAAAATTCAGTTCATTTAGAATAAAACTCATTCAAACTAGCTGGATTCAACCTCGTGAATTGTTGGACTTTTCTGTGTGGATGTTTTCACTGAAGAGTTGGTTTGACTATGCCGGCATCGAGCAGACTTATTAGACTTAATGACGTGTTGGCTGTAGCTACAAATACATTTGAAGGTTGTAAACAGTTCACAATAGCAAAAGGATTCGACAAGTGATTTCAATAATACAGCAAAGCCAAAGGTATGAACTGTTGAATTTTACAGTACTGGTAGCATTAGCATAGGGATGAAAATGTACACAGGGGGCTGTGTCCTGCTCCTCCTTTTTCTTGTTTCCCTCTCCTGCTGCTGTTTTTTTTCTCCTAGCTTAGTTCTCTGCTTTGTTTCTAGTCTTGGATTTCCATCATTACCAAACCATGTCCTTTATTGACTCATAGTTCTTGTACCTGTGGCTGTGTTTAGTCTAACCTGCTCATTTCCTGTCTGGGGACATTTTAATGAAGGATGTCACTATCTTCAGGCATAATGTAGACTAAACAAAAAAACACGTTTAGCTCATCAGTAACAGAAATCGACTGCATATCTTGTTCATTTTGGGGGTACTACTGTCTCCTAAGGACTGTCGTAACATAAAACTATTATTTTATGCTCTTAAGATTAATGCTGCACAGATTTTGTTCATTTTATTAAACTGTTCAAGCTGTCCAAGTATAAAATCATGCTCAATCTTCCCTGTTTTATATGTGTGGCTTCATAGAGAGTCTTCATGTTTACCTGTGTGGCATCCTGATTTATATGTCTCCTTACCTTCTTGTCTTTCTGCTCTGGTTCTTTCCTCTGTGACCCTGTTGACCTGAACGGTTTTGTTGCATAGAAAGCAACTCTTCAGATGTCCACATCCATGTCAAATAACAATGAACTTTCTTACATGATAAGTAATGGATGACGTAGAGCGCAAAGAATAGATTGGTAACATTTAAAACTATCAAACATAGCTGGACGACAGCTTTGATGTCAGATGATGCTATTTATATTTAAAGTGTCTAAACCAGTCACCATGTAATTCATGTATTGTGTCCCCGAAAGTATAAAAAGACCTTTGCTAGTCAAGATAAAGTGCTCTTTTTGTTTTTTTCTCCAGACATTAAACATTTGTTGAACAGCTATATTGTCCATGACTGCAGGATACTCGTGGTTTTTATAGCATTATTCTGCCCTTGCAGCCTAAGGTCATTCCCAATGCTATATGTGGCATTTGCCAGAAGGGTAAAGAGGCCAACAAGAAGGGCAAGCCAGAGGCTCTCATTCACTGCTCCCAATGTGATAACAGCGGTAAGTTCACATTGTTGATTTTAAAGGACAGTTCCCTGTTTTTAGATTTTTTTAGATTAATGCCAGGTCTATTCAGTTTTATTTAAATTATCCTCCTGAGTATAGAATGAACAGACGGTAATCATAAATCAGCCGTCTGATTCTAATTTGTTTAACCTCAGTGGCACATATCGTTAACAGATGATTACCATTAACTAATTAATCATCTCTAGTATCAGTGGAAGGAAATGTTCAGTTGTACCAACTTAATTTAATTGTAAATAAACACGTGTTATATTTTCTGGTATGTTTTCACACTGCCTTAATGTTTATTAATATCAATCTATAGCTGCTGTATCTTTGTTTTTAAGTATTGACAATACACTGAAGCTGGCTTTAGGATAGATGTGAGTAGATTCTCGATGTTTCTCTGTAATGGTGATGTGTTGGTGGATGAATGTCCCTTAGTACACTGAGAGCTGAGTGTGTTTAAGTCCTCTGAAGTTTCCGTCCTGCCTCTGCCTGTGGATTGGTGGGCCTGTTCACATTATGTCTGTGTTTGTGTCTTTTGTGTTTTTGTCTGACTCGCTTCCTTATGTGTGTCTGCACGCATGTGTCATGTACTTCTGTGTGTGTTTGTGTGGCTGCATGTCTCTGGCTTTGTGTATACCTGTTTGCTTCTGTGTATGTGTCTCTGTTGTCTATAAACTTTAGGCCACCCGTCCTGCTTGGACATGAGTGAACAGCTGGTGTGCGTGATCCAGACATACCGCTGGCAGTGTATGGAGTGTAAGACCTGCACCGTGTGTCAGCAGCCCCACCATGAGGACGAGATGATGTTCTGCGACAAATGCGACAGAGGATACCACACGTTCTGCGTGGGCATGGACTCCATACCTACTGGTAAGTGGATGGACGCACATACGAGCAAGACGTATGGTACAACAACTTAAAATGTGGTTTTGTATTTGTCTCTTTTATTGTATTCATTTATTCTGTGTGTCTCCTCAGGCCTTTGGGTGTGTGAGGTTTGCGACAAAGAATTCACCACACCCAAGAAGAAGGGAGGAGCCAAAACACCCAAGAAGTCAGCTAAAAAATGATTAGCGTGTATTAAGAAGTAACAACAATTCTTTGGCCAAATTGTACACAAATGCACAAATTTGTTCAATCATTTGCAGAAGCTGTAGAAATGTTTAAAATGTAAAAAAATAACATAAAATAAACGAGAGTCTAGGCCTCCTACCAAATACCAACAATCCAAACACATCTTAACCTGCTGTTACTTTTTTATTAATTGACAGGCTAACACTAGAAAACAAGCTTATTAATCTTTTCTGTGAAAGCTTTGATGGGATCATTCCGATAATCTGAATGACAACTGGTTGAGAAACTGTATGTGATATACCTCAAATGTGCGTGCTCAAAAAAAAATCCAGGTTAGGCATTAACTTTAGCATCTCATCATCTCGGTTCTGTAACGTTAGAGACTGACCGACACAAACAAACATCCATCCAAATCTACTGCACTAGAACCTGCTAACCACTAACATTATCAGTGCTTTCCTACTTCGTTACACCAATGAGTCTTGTTGTTTTCGTCTCATAACATTTCTGCAGTGATGGTTGGATAAACGGTGCTTTTGATCCTGAACTACTGGAACAACTAAACTAAAAAAGAACTCACTGATGTAATTCTGTTTCAACGTTTTTGTATCGTATAGATTACAGTTGGTATTTTAGCTTACATTTATTTAATGAGACTGTCCAGTGAAGAGCAATCTTATTTAAACAAAGTCTTAAATAATGACATGGTGCTTGTGATCCTGTGTAATGAAATGTAATAGACGCTGGCCTCGTGGCTGCAGCAGTTTTCAGGTATTTATGTGTAAGTTTTGATTACTGAAAGTGTCTGACTTTACATGTATTCATTTTGTTGTCAACCCTCCACTTTTATTGAGTATTGTACCACTCACTGTACATTGAGATGAAACATCCATCAGCTATGATTAGTCAACTGATATTTTTGCAGTCAGCTTGAAAGAAGTTTGTTATTTTTTTGTATTTTGTATTGTACTTAAGTAAGCAGGTTGTTTGAGGAATATCTGTTGCTAATAATGTCATAGTCACTGAATTAAGAGGTGTTTTTTTGTTTTTTCAATAAAAACGATTTTAAAAAGACTCAACCCTTTCCTGTTGTGTGCCATGTTAGATTGAATACCAAAGGGAAAAACATTTTAAAAGTCATTTTTATTCTTATATTTTATGTATTAGACAAACAGTTTATCATACACAGACAACATTGCAACAATGATATTTGAATTATTCCTGCCACCCAGCTAGGAGGAGAGGTCATAGTCAACTCACAGCACACACATACAGTATATCTCGTATATTTGATCTTTGGGGTCTAATAAAATGTTGTCCAAACATTGGTGAATTAATCTTCTTGTGTTCTGAGGTAATATGTCAACTGTTATTAGTATTATGTATATTAGATGAATTATGTCTATCCAATCCTCATTCGAGGGGACCTGAGGCTTCAACCAGCCAACAGAGTTATCGAGAGGATTCTATCTTTGGAGTTTATCTCCTGTGGTATATTGCAAAAATATAAAATAAATCTAAAAGGAACAGTGTATCTGAACACTTCCTTTAGAGTCTGATGGGTATTCTTCAAGAAAGCATGCAGAACCGAGCAGGACCAAAATTGGTAGTGGTTTGCATTGTTGGCCTGACATTGTTTCCAGCTATCTGGGTTGGAAGTTCTGTGTTATTCCTGCTGAGGAGTTATAAAGTAGCAAACTAGGAAGCTACACTTTTATGCAAATGTTCAATTGAATCTGTTCTCACTTTCTCCTTTGTGAGCTGGTCTCTCACTTTTAAAATCAAAAGCAGACTGCAAAGTGATGTCAAGGTGTGCTGCGAAACTGCCCACTGCACTCTGAACGACCTTAACTGCCTGTATGTAACTAGGACCCTGAGGAAGGCCCAGTCAGTCCTGGCTGACCCCAGCCACCCCCTGAACTCTGATTTTTGAGTTATTAGCGTCGGGTCGCAGATATAGTCTGACAAGATGCAGGATTAATGGACACAAAAACTCTTTTGTTCCTGCTGCCACTGGCCTCCTTAATAGCTCCATGTGCGTTGTACACACAATTGTTTTGTGGCATGTATTTATCGTTCATTTATTAGTTGTTTGTTGTTTGTGTTTATTTATGTTTGTGTTGTTACTGCAGGCTGCACAAATTACCCCTCGGGGATAATAATGATTACCTTGAACCTTGAAACTTCCAACAAAATTCCCTCCAATTCCACTGCGTCTGACAGATCATATGCCACTCCTCCTCAGAGAGAACCCATTTACTATCTGCTCTTTATATATATATATATATATATATATATATATATATATATATATATATATATATATATATATATATATATATATATATATATATTATATTCCTCTTTATTCTGAATAGTGAAATATGAGAAAACCTCTAGTTTAAACACTGGTCCCTCTCTTCCACTTTGATGGATCCTGCTCTACGTCGAACAGCCTGTTGGGTGCGCTGTCGCACAGAGTACAGCTGGACACATCGCTGTGATGACAGTAGAAGAAGAGGCTGCCATATTGCAGTGATACAGCGAGTTTACCGGGCTGAATCCTGAACACGTCTCTCTCTAACAAAAATGCTTTCGTCTCATAGTTTTGGAGACAATGGGAAGATGAAAGACTATCATTACACTGGTCCAGTAGAGCACCGCTTCTCTCCATACGCCTTCAACGGAGGGTGAGTGCCATTTTAACTGCGGGCTAGTTAGCATGCGAGCTAACGTTTACATCTGAGTGCTAACAAGCTAACCAGCTTAGCAAGCGAGCTGAAACTAAACAAAGATCAGTGAACACTTTGAGCAGAGTTTATCTGTCCCGAAAGCATCCTCGTGTTATGTCAATGTGCAGATTTAGTTAGCATTATGGGCCGCGCAAAGAATAGTTAGTACAACAGTTTCAGTTTCGAAACAGTAGCTTCCGTTTTGCAAGTGTTTTATCTGGTGAGCTGGTTTACACGATGAGTATATATAACCCTGTGTTTTGTCTGTTTCAGGACCGTACTAGCTGTTGCCGGAGAAGACTTTGCCATCGTAGCCTCAGACACCAGGTTAAGTGAAGGCTACTCCATCCACAGCCGGGACTCGCCAAAATGCTACAAGCTGTAAGTGTGCACAGTCACTGTCAGTGCAGGGATGAAGACACATTGTCAACTCTTGTCTCTTTGCCTGCTCCTTTTTATAGTTTTTTTTTTAATTAATGGAAGGCCAGTATAAGCTACTGCATCTATACTGTGATGCTCTTCAGATGTGCAGTGTAGTTTGTTCCTACTTGGTGATCACTTGTCATTAAAACATCAGTTCTGGTCAAATGAAGAATATGTTGTTGCTCTGACTGCCACTGATTTTTGTTCTTCTTCTCCTCCTTACAGGACAGACACAACCGTCATTGGCTGCAGCGGTTTCCACGGCGACTGCCTGACTCTGACTAAAATCATTGATGCCAGACTAAAGGTTGGTTGGTGTAGCAAGGTTTTTTAGTTTCACTCTCTCTTTAGTGTTACCCTTAATATGATCTAACCCTGCCGCTGCCTCTGCTTGCACAGCAGCCGTCTCTGTTAATTGTAGTGGTGATGCGTCTTGTCGCATATAATGATGAAGGTCTCTTTCATGCCTCTCTAAGTTGGCAGAGGTCACTTAATTGTTACTCATGCCACGTTCCTTCCTCTCTCTCAGATGTACAAACACTCGAACAATAAGTCAATGACCAGCGGAGCCATCGCAGCCATGTTGTCAACCATCCTGTACGGCAGGAGGTTCTTCCCCTACTACGTCTACAACATCATCGGAGGACTGGATGAAGAGGGTAAGTACTTCAATGCTGCCAACATTGAAAAGAGTTGTAGAAAGCTTTGATTGTGTTCTTGTAGTAACAATTGCAATATTTCATGTTTGTAATGCAGGCAAGGGAGCAGTCTACAGTTTTGACCCAGTGGGCTCCTACCAGAGAGACACCTACAAGGCCGGAGGATCAGCAAGTGCCATGCTACAACCACTGCTAGACAACCAGGTAAATGACACACACTGTGTACTGATCTATTGTTGCCATAATACCACTATGTTTGTGTCGTCAGATGATGCAGTGTTTAAACAAAGTGTCTTTACAGTGGACGGGGTGCACTCATGTCTCTCTCTCTTTCCACAGATTGGTTTCAAGAACATGGAGGGTGTGCAGCATGTTCCTCTGACTAAGGACAAGGCGGTTCAGCTGGTCAAAGACGTGTTCATCTCGGCCGCAGAGAGAGATGTGTACACCGGAGATGCTCTTCGGATCTGCATCATCACAAAGGAGGGCATCAATGAGCAGACCATAGCACTGAGGAAGGACTGAGGAGGGAAATGTTCCACTTTCTCTGCCTTCCTCATTAGTCTGTTCTTTCCATATTCACCCTGTTGGTTTGACCCCTTAACATCAAGTTTCCTAAAATAGGAGTGTTGATCCAGAAGTTGCTTTAACTAGAGAGCTGAAATTCCATTTTTTTATATGCACTCACAACTTACATCTGTTGCCATCAACACTTTTCTCCTGCTTTCTACAACAATCCTGTTCAATCTCTGCTATTATTACATTCTTGGATATGTGGTTTTGCAACCTGACTGTAGATCAGCACTCCTGTTCTGAGAAGCTCTCTTCATCCCACCCTGCCTACACTCTTCCTCTGTTTTTCATTATGTTTTGGGGGCATACATACTCTGCTGTTCTTTTTACATTCTTAATAAATGTAAAGAATTAAAACATTTGGTCTTCTTGTTCATTTTTTGTCCCTCACGCTCATCTTAGATAGCGTATGCTGTGAGCAGCAGGTAGTTTCTTTTAATTGAAGCGTCAGAAAGTAGGATTGGTCATTGATTTGTCGCTGTATTAAAGAATTACTACAGAATAAGGTAACCATAGAAAATACACTGCTGTCTGAGTAAAAGTAATGGAGGAGTTGTAGCCTGAATGTCTCACAGATCTTTCACTTTACACCCAAAATGATCTGTTGACAAATGACATGTTTGAGAATTGTGCTGGTGTTAAATATGTTTTACTTAAACATACTGCATCCATCAGGTGGACAGTTTAAAAATGTTATGATTGATATACCATAATACCACCATTGGCATTATTATAACACAAGTGTCTGTACTCAGATTTTGACTTGTATCAGTAAAAAGTTGGAACTACTAATATAAATGATGGCTTCATTCCATTTAGATCTGGAAAGGGTTTCTGGGATATGTGCTGAAGATGAGCTATCATTGGTGAAATTAGTTACACCTGTGCAATTCATCCTCAACTTTGTATTCTTGGTGTTATCAAAAGATAAATTTGCCAAACGTCAGCGGTCTGCCAGGGCATGCCTTTAAAAGCTGCATTCACCTGAGTTATCAATTTGGTAAAAAGTATCATTTTCCTTACAGAAGTTTATACAAAGTATTGCAACAGAATCTTATATGAGTTTGTGGGATGTCACCTGTGCTGACCCTTTTTCAAAATAGCTGCTGTGAAAAAGGTTTATTACACCTGTTCTTCTCCTGCTATGTCTGTGATGAAACAGTCCTACTGTGTAGTCTTGTGTTCTTGCTGTAACCTCACATGGCCAGTGATCGGGAGTGACAGGTTTTTATCACTTATCCAACCAATTTATGATCCAGTGTTGGTTGATTTTCTGGCACTGTGTCAATATTATAACAATAAACACAAAATACAATTAGGAACCTACACTGCACTACACGAACACTGGGCACCAGCCCAATAAAGACTTCTTTGTGCACCACGTGAAATGGTGAAAACACACTCAACACACAGCATGAAGAAACACAATACTTTGTTATGATATTTTATTCCATTTTATTAACCCAAGTAAATCAGCAACTGTAACAAGTGTTTACTCAACAAGTGTTTTAATAATCAAAGACTCTCTCATACACAAACACAGACACAGGAAGTGTCCTCAGGCGTAGTACTGAAGGTTCGCCTTCTTCTTGGCTTGGACCTCCAGGATTCCCTCCATGTAGTCTTCATGGTTCAGCTCTGTGGCCCCGCGACGCAGCGCGATCATACCGGCCTCCACGCACACAGCTTTGCACTGGGCTCCGTTGAAGTCGTCTGTGCAGCGAGCCAGCTCCTCGTAGTTGACGTCGGGGCTGACGTTCATCTTTCGGGAGTGGATCTGCATGATGCGAGCTCTGGCCTCTTCGTTTGGCATGGGGAACTCGATTTTTCTGTCCAGACGGCCCGAACGGAGCAGCGCCGGATCCAAGATGTCCACTCTGTTGGTCGCAGCAATCACCTAAAAAATAAAAACACATGTAGTTTATACTGTAGTCAAAAAGATAGGAAAGTTGTTTACGGTTTGTGAGTACATCCATTACACATTTTGTGTAGTTTGTTTGGTGTGGCCATATTTCATATTTAAATTCTCTATATAATTTAGATTTTGCATGCCATCCCCTGCATTAAGAACATCAGCATGTGAAAGTCTACATATTTTTTGCTTCTCGACAGATGTTTTTAAACAAATCTTACTTGTTGTCTAGAACTTGAAAATGTTTGTGGAGTATGGTGTATTTCTATAAATTTGAGTGGTACAAGTCTGCCTTTGGTAGCTACCAGAAGTGTATGAGGTGCTCAGTGCAAAACAAAGTGCTGTTATTCTGTTACTGCTCTCTATTTTATGGTTACTTACTGGACTTAGATACTGCATTACAGTACATTTTCTGATCTCAAATGGACATTTTATAAAATTATCCACCATTTTTTGGTAACACTGTAGTAATTAAACTAAAGTCAAACTTCTCCCAGAAGGATATTGTGAATAAAATATGGTCTATGAAATATTGATAGTGGATTTACACTTTCTGTTGGACTTGAACATCAACTAAAGTGTTTTTTTGGTGTCGGCATCCTTACCTTGACCTGCATGTTGGGCTGAAATCCATCCAGCTGGTTGAGCAGCTCCAGCATGGTCCTCTGCACCTCCCTGTCTCCCGCCTTCTCGCTGTCAAACCTCTTGGTACCGATGGCGTCCAGCTCATCGATGAAGATGATGGACGGGGCTTTCTCTTTGGCCAGGGCGAAGGCATCTCTCACCAGCTTGGCTCCGTCTCCAATGAACATCTGGACCAGCTGTGGACCGGCCAGCTTCAGGAAGGTGGCCTTGGTCTGAGCGGCGCAGGCTCTGGCCAGGAGGGTCTTCCCTGTGCCGGGTGGTCCATACATCAGGACTCCTTTGGGTGGCTGGATGCCCAGGTTCTCAAACTTCTCCTTGTGGTTCATGGGCAGGACGATGGCCTCCACCAGCTCCTGGATCTGCTTGTCCAGCCCTCCTATGTCGCTGTACTGCTCTGTGGGGCGCTCATCCACCTCCATGGCCTTGACTCTGGAGTCGTACTCGGTGGGTAAGGTCTCCAGGATCAGGTAGGAGTCTTTGTTGACACCCACCAGGTCTCCGGGCTTCAGCTTCTCGGCGTCCACCAGCCCGATGACGGGCAGGAAGTAGGTCTGTCGAGTGGAGGTCTTAATGACAGCGCACTTTCCTTTCCTCTGGGAGTCCAGGTCCACATTAGCCCCGTCTTCCTCCTGGTCGTTGGGGTCCACATCCAGCAGCTCGATCACATTGGACACAAGGTACGGCAGGGTTTTGTTCACCTTTATCTTCTCCGTGTTTTCTTTGATTTTATCCTTCATAGCTTGCAGCTCGTGGGTCACCCTCAGCACCTCGCTCTTCATTATCTTTATCTCACTGTCGAGGAGACGAGTCCGCTGAACTATCTCCTCTGTGGACATTTTTAACACTTCTTCCCCGATGCCATCCTCCACTTCGTCCCAAACTGATTTGTCACTCAGCGACGCCATCTTTGCTCTGTGTGCGGGTGAACTGTGACCAACGGAAAATAACGAGCCAACTTCCGGAAGTAGTCGGTAGATAGTGATGGGAAGTTCGGTTCTTTTTAGTGAGCCAGATCATTTGACTCAGCTCACCAAGAAGAGCTGGCTCTTTCGGCTCCCCAACTGCTCTTCATTTTAGGTAGGTAGGTAGATAGATAGCTAGATAGCTAGATAGCTAGCTAGATAGATAGATAGATAGATAGATGACTGTATTAATCCCTGAAGGGAAATTTGGTCGTCATAGCAGTCCGGTATATTTGAATACAATAAAAATACAATAGAATAAAATACTGAGGTAGAAAAAAATAAAAATAAAAACACAGAATGGGACAAGGACACTTAAAAAACACAAGATAAATAGGTAGATAAGGTGCAGTGGCAAGGTGATGGTAATAGTACTGATGATATGATGGTAGTGTTATTGTTAATAACATTATAATACCAGTATATAATAATACTACAGTATATAATAATAATAATAACTATTACCACTTATACCTTTAATAATTCAGCCAAATTTAGCGCTGTTGACTTATGATTTGTACATGTACACTTATATCACTTAAATTATTCAATACATCCTTGGTACTGAAGTATTCAAAAGTAAAAATTACATTTTCTAATATCAACAAATTGCTGTAGCCAATTGTTTTCATTGCATTTACAGCACTTAACGACTCGCTGACAGGAGCCGGTTCTCATCGTTCACTTAAAAGAGCCGGCTCTTTGAACCGGCTCGTTCACGAACGACACATCACCACTCGACGGCACTCGCACTCGTCATGAGCGCCGAAGCACCAGACCGGGGGTGAGACTCGGAGACCTGGACCTGAATTAATGTTGTTCGTGTGCTCATTTGAACTGCGAGAGTGTGAGTGTGAGTTCACGGGCAGTTTACTGTGGTGCACTGGTAAATCTCAAAGTTGTTTGCGACTTTCCTTTTAGCACACAAAGTCACTGCTTTGCAGCCGCAACGCGTTTGAATGCTAGCGGGCTAACATTAGCACTGCGGCTAACTTCAGCTAGCCTGTGTGTTGATATGTTTCATTTTGGAGGCGGTCAAGACGTCCTGCAGGGGAATTACTTGTATGCTTATAAAGTTGTCACCCGTATTTTCCACAGTAAACTTTTTTAAGGGACACAAATCACCACTGCGCCAAAATGAATGAACGAGTTAAAGTAACGTTAGTTAGCGTTTGAGCTAAATGTGGTTAGCAGGCAGTGGACCTGTTCGCGCCACAGCTGCCTGAATTTGCCTTCATGTCATTTGCAAGTCCTTCATTCAACTTTGATGATGCACGGTGATGAATAATAATACTACAGTTGATGAAATGATTGAATAAACCGTGGTTCTGTCTTTTGTTTCAGGACATAGCAGCCACAGAGAAGACACAAGAAGGTGGTGCCCCTGTCCACTGTGGTTGTTGGTGTTTGTTTTTTTTTACTGTAATACAGACCTCAGACAAACCGCTTTGAGGCACCTGCTGCACACAGTTATCCAGCCTGTTACGTCCTGCTCTTGGGTGGCAGTGAACTAACGTGAGGAGCTAAAAAGATGGACCAAAACAACAGTATACCAGCCTTTCAGGGGCTGGCCTCCCCTCAGGTAACAGTGGTTACAAGTATTTTAAAAGGATGTTGCCTTCTCACTTGCTTGAAAACTGATAGATTGATAGATAGATAGATAGTTTATTGTCCTCGCAAGGAAATGTGTTGCCATCGTCTGTACAAAGCCTCACATATATACATAAATAAGCAGAAACATTAAACACCACAACATAACCACAAAAATAAACATTCGATACAGCACATTTTTCCACCCCTATCCCGTACCCATAGCTCTCCGCACATGGCTGATAACAAACAAGTTTGAAGTCTACTATTAATTCAGGCACCAGGGTACTATTGTTACTTTGACAGGTAACATACCAACATTTTAACCTACAAAATCAGCTGCTAGACCAATGGTGTTTAGATAAAATATAAATATACTGTACTTATATAGCGCCTTTCTAGTCTTCTGTCCACTCGTGGTGCTTTTACATATCATTCACACACTGATGTCATTGGCTGCCATGCAAGGTGCCAACTACTCATCAGTTTTTTGCGAGCTAATCATTCACACACACTGTTGGTGCTGCAATTTGGGGTTAAGTATCTTGCTGACATGTAGACGGGAGGAGACAGGGATCGAACCATAATCATCTGATTAGTGGACGACCTACTCTACCTCCCCAGCCACAGCTGCCTTAGATTTTTATTTAATTTATATAAACAAGTGAGAGAGAGTGAAAAACATTGCAGCAGTGTTGAATTCTTTAATGATCAGTATCATTTGTTCGATCCCAACTAAATGTTTTCTGGTGGTGTGTCCTTGCACAGGGTGCCATGACCCCAGGCATGCCAATCTTCAGTCCCATGATGCCGTATGGCTCAGGCCTGACACCACAGCCTGTCCAAAACACCAACAGTTTGTCTATACTGGAGGAGCAGCAGAGGCAACAACAACAGCAACAACAACAACAGGCACAGCAGGCAAACGCAGGTACAACATACACTACTGTCATCTTGCTCTCCGTCCTTTCTTTAGTATTGTGATTTGAGATCATAGTCTCAATCTATATTCCCCATTTATTCTGAGAAAATAAATGTATAGTTTTTATCATTCGTGTCTGAACCATAGTTGAAGTTTATCATGAAAAAATAATTTGCCTCTCTTTGTTTTCCAGGCCTTCCTGGAACATCGGGGCAGACCCCTCAGCTTTTCCATTCCCAGGCTGTAGCAGGCTCGACCACCACAGCACTGCCAGGGAATACCCCACTCTACAATACCCCGCTGACCCCCATGACCCCTATCACACCAGCCACACCAGCCTCAGAGAGCTCTGGAATAGTTCCACAGCTACAGTATGTTTCATATCCAGTGGAAAGAGAAATCAGTTTATCCCGCTTATCTGTCTTTCTTGGAAATTACCACACACTCTGCTCCTTAAGTTATGTTACCTCAGTCAGTGGTAACTGTTTAGGTTCAGCTTATTATGACATATTCCTGTAGAAAAATTGATGCAAGGACCAACATTGTGTTCACGACGAGATTAGTGTCATCTCTATTTAGTTATTAATGTTTTTTACTACCAAAATTTACGTGATTGGCTTCATTTCCACACAGTTTAACTTGATTCTAAATTACTGATGGAACCGTTTTCCTTCACGTCTCTTTGCTTTTCTTATTTTCCCCACTATTAGAAACATAGTATCTACTGTAAATCTGGGCTGTAAACTGGACTTGAAGACCATCGCACTGAGAGCCAGAAATGCAGAGTACAACCCAAAGGTGAGACTGCCACACACTGATCAGCCCTTTGTTGCTCAACAGCTTAACAATGTGACTTTTTGTAGTTGCTACTGGTGGGCTTAATGGAAAATTCCGATTTATTTCAACATGCATTAATGTCGAAAAATGTGCCTAACTCCCGGCTGGCGCATTCACCACCTCCGTTGTAGACATTTGGGGAAATGTGGATTCACACAAGGGGACAAATATCAAGGCGCCCAGTGTGCACCTTTCCAAATAAACACGTTTTTTCTATATGATTCATTTTGAACGCTCTCCTGGAATAACCACAGAGGCGAGATCCGTTTAGCATGTGTAGTCATTAAATTGTTCATGTCTGAAAGCTATTTTTATTCCTGCAGCTAATTATCCAACACAATTGTAACTTTTCTCTCAGCTGCCATGGTAACTTCAGGTCATAGAGGTCCAGATACCAGCATTTATAGACATTTTTTCACGTGGTTCTAGATGCGGTTTCTCATGGATCGGTGTCAAGCGAGAAGTATACAAATGATTACAATCTGCATTTTCATTGTTAGATACCACTAAATCCGACACACTGGACCTTTTAAAGGTTACAAGGAATGGCTTTAAGTCCCTGTTCTCTCCTGTAGTACTGTCACCATGCCAAGTTTTCCTCTTGAATGAGCAAAATATGAAAATATACTTGACGCATTTTTACTAAACAAGTGATGTTTCCTGAAGCCCACACAATTACCTTTTTATAGGAAGCACTGCTGGCTTTAATAATATTCCTGCTCTTCATTTCCCTGTAGCGTTTTGCTGCAGTCATCATGAGAATACGAGAGCCCAGGACTACTGCCCTCATCTTTAGCTCTGGGAAGATGGTCTGCACTGGAGCCAAGAGGTCAGAATATATTTACTGACCTTTTGTTGTACTGAAGTTCATAATAAAGGCCAGATTTTCAGACTGGTGTTGTTGTAAGGATGCTAATCTTTCCTCAACCTTCAATAAAATCTTATATATTTTATTGTCTTGTATCACTTTTCCTCTCCTCATATTTCTTCTACGTTTTCCATACCCTGCCTCACGTCAACTCACCTCCTGTCTAGTGAGGAGCAATCGAGGTTAGCTGCCAGAAAGTACGCTCGTGTGGTGCAGAAGCTCGGGTTTCCTGCCAAGTTCCTGGACTTCAAGATTCAGAACATGGTCGGAAGCTGCGACGTGAAGTTTCCCATCAGGCTGGAGGGATTAGTCCTCACACATCAACAGTTTAGCAGGTAATTTGTGTTGTGTTGTGTTCTGCTATTTTCCAATCACCATCATATGATGGCTACATTGTGAGAATTTCATGTTTGTGGCCACAGAAGGGAAGGATAGAAAACAAGTCTGTCATACAAACAGGGTGTCCTCTGAAAGCATGTGTAATTGTTTGAAGTTATCAGATAGGTTGCAGACTATATGCAGAGAACTAAGAGGATTTGAATGACTGAACTAATACTTGTAGTGATTAAAATGAAGTGGTTTGTCTTTTTCAGCTATGAACCGGAGCTGTTTCCAGGACTGATTTATCGAATGATCAAACCCAGAATCGTCCTGCTCATCTTTGT
Organism: Sciaenops ocellatus; assembly: GCA_033000465.1. Lineage (NCBI taxonomy): Eukaryota > Metazoa > Chordata > Actinopteri > Sciaenidae > Sciaenops > Sciaenops ocellatus. The sequence continues at coordinate 13,461,385 of CP136888.1, read as the reverse complement.
TTCTGGGAAAGTTGTGCTCACAGGTAAGAACCTATGTTCTCTGCTACGCTTCACTTATTGATATTAGTTATGAACAGAAGTTATCCTGTGCCCTAATCACAACTTTGTTGAAAGAAGTTGATTTCGGTTAGTTTGATTGAGTGGCTCCAGGATGTAACCAGTGTTGTGCTACTCTTTCTGAAGTTAGAGCACATAAAAAAACTCATTGGGGGCGGGGGCGGTACAGTACTAGTAGAGTTTCTTTTTGGTTATCGGTCGTGCTGACATAGCGGTCAGTCTCTTCACACAACCAACCTGAGATTGATTAGAAATAGGTCACATTCCCCACAAACGGTCATGAGCTTCAGCAGTGTAAGGCCGCATTCAGACAGAATCCGGCAGAGCGGCGTAACGCAAGTTTTTTCCGTTCATCGGCAGTGGTGCGAGTCGTAGGGCTGTCGGCCAAAAAAACGCAGTGGCAGCGAAGTTGAGCTGGACTCCAACTTTTGCAAAACATTTTGCAGCTCGACATCATCAATCTGACGATCAGACGGTTCAAACCCTCCAGTCAGTCTGAAATGTCACTGAAACTGAGACTGTCCAGGTGGATTCATGGACTAAACTCTGATACTCTACCTGTGTATTCTGACCCCGTCTACTAAATCTGTGTCTGGCTCGCAATTTACGCTGCAAAATGGAGACACGAAAATGTTTAATTTGGTTAGTGTCTGATGATTTGAGAGAGAGAAAAAGATGAGCATAGACACATAGACAGTGAATGAGAATGAGGGAGCCCCGGCATTGATATACTCGGTTAATCAGCAGAATAAAAAGTTATTTGCTGATTGTTTCACTGGTCATGTTCAACACAAATAGATACACCCCTTAGTGGCCCCGCTCAGAGTCAGGGTCTGTCATTATAATTAATGATATATGCGTTGTTTGTTTTTAAAGGTGCCAAGGTGAGAGCAGAGATCTATGAAGCGTTTGAAAACATCTACCCCATCCTAAAAGGCTTCCGCAAGACGACGTAGGACCTGCATCCCTCCATCTCTTCCCCTGCTTGTCTCTTTTTATTTTATTTTTTTTAATCACATGAAGAGTCATCTATATGTTGACCTCTACAAGTGGACTGCTGTAAGGGCTGTTGTACAGGGATGTAAGTTCTTTTGTTTTTTTTTATTCTTCCAGTGTTTCAGATTTTTTGGAAAAAACAGTATTTTTACTTTTTTTTTTTTTTTTGTTGTTTTTTTTTTTTGTTGCTGTGTCCTGATCAAATGTGATGATATTTTACACACAGAGATCTCCAGTTTTTTGGATCCTTTTATCTGTTTTTGCCCAGTTATTTTTGGCTATCCCTGTTGTCCTGATCACATCCCTGACTGTACATAAGACTGTAAAGAAATGTAAAAAAAAACGCTGATTAGAGAGAAGCGGTCTGATTTAGACTGCTTTTTGTTTTAATTTTAAACAGTTTTAAATAGTTTTGTACATTGCATTTTTATTAATCGTTTTCTGCTCGGTCCCCAAGTCGTATCAAGACACATTTGAGTCTGTCAGCCCGACATTCCTATTGACAGTATTTGGTAAGGTTTTTTTGTTTATGACTTCAGTCTGCTTTTAAAGGGTTTTATGTTTTACATTCAATTCAGTTGAATTGGTGGTTCAGTTTAGTTTAATTTCAGAAATGCTGGAAGTGGAGTTTCCTCTAAATTAAAAGGTTTGATGGAAGTTGTTCAGCAGTAACTGAAGTTTGATGCTCTTAAATTTTAAATTCACAATCACATCCCTCACAAGCACTAGAAGACGTCATGATGGCAGATAATCCATGTTTATGTTTAATCATCTTGTCTATTTTTGGCCATTTTAAACTATATTTAAACATTTCCTTTTGAAGAATTATTTTTGTGTGATGGCGGTTGTCCACACTTTTTCCTCAGCCACACCAAAACTGAGTTTACATTTTGGGCACTTCTTGGTGGGCTTGTTACATCACTGGCAACTTTGACCGTCAGTTTCACCATCTGTGTGTCTTTCACCTGACGTCTGTATGGGCAGCAAAATGGTTTATTACTTAATTACATTTAGTATTAAATTAATAATTTGAGCTCAGCTGCAGTTAGGCAGGAGACCGGGAAGCCATGCCACATCTAAATGCAATTCTTCTGAAAAATGTGCTGCATTGTGCACTAATAAATATGTACATACAGACTCTCTTGTTAAAGTTGCTTCTTTCACTTCATTTTTTTTTTTTTAATTTGGAAAAAGCACTTATGTGTTTTGTGAGACATTTATGTGTGTGTGTTTGTGTGTGCTTAATTTTTGTCTGAGATTCTTGTAAAAACAAAATATATCGCCTTGATCATAAGAAATTTTTATACTTTTGAGTAGTCTAAGTGAAGCACAAGTTTTTTTATTTTATTTTAAAAAAAGAGCCCCACCACTGTTCATATTGGACTATTATATTGGTATTTATTGAATTTGTGTAAAGACCACAAGGTCTTGCTACAAAGTATATAGATGTAAGGCCAAACACAGTTGTATGATAGTTTGGTTACTCATTCACCACGTGCAAATGCAGCCTTTATTCAAAATGAGACTATTAAAAAAAATATATATTCTCTTATAAATGAAAAATTGAATTTATAAGCAAGAAAATCCACCGTTGCTCAATTGAGAATTGACTTCTGGCGGGAAACACCTCAGACCACAACGGTGAACATCCAGGGATTGGATATCGACATGGTGGGAGCATACAAATACCTGGGTGTTCACCTCAACAAGTCAGACAACACAGATATCCTGTACAAGAAGAAAGAAGGGACGTAATGACTCACATTTATGCCCTCATACATGGGCATATATATGTCTTGTAGTACACACCTCATCTGTGATGTTATGTAACCTTGAATTTAAATTATACCAGACAGCTGACCTTCAAATAATCTCACTGAGATAATTCACAATTTAAAAAAAAAACAGCAGACATGATGTCCTATAATAAGTTTCTACAAATTATTTTAAATGCTTTGTGTACATTATCTGTCTGGACCCACTGAATAATGCAGAAAATCTGACGCACGTTCAGACAACTTTGTTAAAAACTTTATTGTGTGATGATAAGGCACAAGGTTCTAACTATTACCACCAATTGGCCTACTGTACAAACAGTATGTAGCACTGATGCATTGTTCTTAACAGCCAGAATTCCTGTTTGCCTATCTGAACTTTTAATGGACACATAAAATGAACTCATTGATAACAACACATGGTCATTGCACCGACTAATACTTTTTACAACTGCTACTCAAATTCAGACAGTGAATATCTTCATTCTCTGTGAGTCTGAGCTCTCTGTCAGCTGAATTTCACACTGACTTTCAATTTGATTACAAGAGCAGCAGCACATGTCCAGTCCACCGACTGGGAGTGTCATTACTCTAGTCCAGAAACCAGTTTCCAAACATGCATCAGTGTGTCGTAAATTCTGTCCACCACACACACATACACACACATTATGTAGGTTTAATCTGTGTGTGTTGCTGATCTGAGCTGAAGTCCTGTTTCCAAATGAACTCTGGGCAGTACTGGTCGTCGTGGTAACAGCTGGCAGAGCATGTGTAGATAGCCAGTGTCCCCCAGTCAATACTGGCTCCTGTCGAGTCCACACACAGACTATTTAACAGCTGGGGCATCACCTACAGACACATACACACATGTGATTATTACATGTATTGGGCTCCATGTGTTATCTTTAAGAGGTCAGATTACTGAACATTTAACAGCCAGTGACTACCTGAAACTCAAAAATCCTCTTGGCGCCACAGGTGCATGGTGGGATATCCTGATCTGAAGGGATGTGCTGGGAAGAAACCCACAAGGGAGAGCCTCCTCGACTGTAACGCAGTACCTGAACATAACAGAACACGACGTCACAAACACAGACCTTGATTCTGTTCATTTAAGTCATTTTTAATTAATTTTTTCTACCTGATGTGGTTCTGGTGCGATCTTCTTTTTGAACCACTGAAACATTTTGTTGTCTTCAGTCTCATGCATAGCCATCTCCTCCAGGTCTGTCTCTGCCAGGGCTGAACAGAGAAGACAAACACCCGATAAAGGCTTTGATAGACTACGAGAAGGGTTAAATCTGAGGCAACTGGACTTGGTTGTAGATCTGTGAAGACGTCTGTGGATACCCCAACTGGACCTTTGGGAAAGTGGCCACAACATCCGGGAAGGACAACACAATGCAGGAGTGCACCGACCTATACATGAGTAATGTCAAGAAACACATGGCTCAACACAGGAAGACAAACTCATCAGGACTTTGCAGTTTTTACACCTTAGGGACATGGGACACTTAATGACAATGAAGTTTACATTTTGGATATGGAGGACAGGTGCTTTGAAAGAGGAGTGAAGGAGGCTATCTATGTAAAAGTAGAGAAACCATCCCTCAACAGAGGAGGACACCTCAGACACCTCGTATCCCCCACCGACAATGCTGTACTGTCATCCCTCCTAGGAGACTGAACAGCAATCCATACTTAGCCTCATGTGACTCCAATGATCATGGTCCACACCAGAGCTCAGGTGACTTTAACGCTTCGGACAGCAGCTGTCACAAGTGGAAACTATGGACGGGTCTACCATCCTGCCTAGGCTAAATACTCAGATCTCCCCACCAGTCAGTCAGAACTGAAGAAGCCTCTTTGATGAGAGATGAAACGTCTTTGTGGATCACAACCAAGTCCAGCTGCCCCAGATTTAACCCTTCTCGAAGAAAGGTGACCTGAATGACTGAGAATCTTCACACACTTCCTTTAGAAAGACGCGCTGATTATACTGCTATTGCTATTTAAACAAATATAATGAAAGAAAAATATGTCATGACTTCTATGTTTAATACATGTGACCAGTTGTCAGTCTTGATCTAAAGCTTACTGTCTGCCAAGGAGGGACAATCTTCACCCCCTTCCTCTTCTTCTTCAGCCTCCTTTGCCACTTCCTCGTCCTCCTTCTCCTTCTCCTCTTCCTCCTCCTCAGGCTCGGTGACCAGCTCAGACTCAGGAAAGAGGAAGGGAGAGGTTGTGACAGTGGACGCTTCTGTACAGACAAACAGACAGACAAAAGACATGAAGTCTTCCATGTGGCAAGTTCAATGTGGAATAAGTGACTGCTCAGTGTTTGGAGGGCAAACACACCTTGGCTACCACACTCCCTCTTGTGTGCGTGTTTCCAGTGGAGGGTCTGGTGGTGTTTTCCACAGTAGCTTACAGTGTGACAGCGGGAGCAGGTTTTGTTGCCGGGGCAACCGCACACCCAACATAGTTTAACTCCAGAGACGGACAACACACCCTGGTCCGGTTCGGAGTTGCTGGGGGGTTCATCCTCTGAGAAAAGTTTCACTGTTAGTAAATTTCATCCTTCCCACCTCGCTGTATCAAATATCTCTAAACATGTAGACATGTTGATAAGCAACACCTCTCAGCTCGACTCAAGGTGAGGTGTTGAAGATTTATACACAAACCTGGCGGAGGGTTGTAGGGGTAAAACTCATTCCTCCTCGGTAGCTGACTTCTGAAAACTGAAAGGAAAGAAAAACTGTCAGAGAGGAGAGGGGATGTGTGGAAGAGAGGAAAAGACAGCAGAGCAAAGACTGAAGAGAGGATGTTACATGAGCGCTCACTTCTTCTTTCCCGTACCAACAAACATGACAAACACAACAGTAACAGTTACCTTTCATACAGCGGCTGTCGTTGCATGTGTAGCACTCATGAGTTTTGCAGCAGAACAGAAAGAGTGTTCGGTGGAAACTTGTGTCCTGACCAGAGATCGGTGCGTACACCTGAAAGAAAGATGGAGAAGAGTAATCATTCAGAGCAGCTCTGAGGCCGAGTTTAATGTGAGCTAAAGCCAGACCGTAAGATATAACGTAAACGTACTGTAAAGATATAACGAATAATGCTGAGATGTGCTAGAGGTTAACTACTTGGCTGACATAAAAGTGAGTTATAAGTTTGGGGTTATTTTAAAGCAGAAATTGTGCTCTGCATCATATCGTTATTTCTCTTCTCTGCTTTCAGATTAGTCTTAAGTCTCAAAGAAAATAGTTTTCTAATTTGTTTGGTACTTTTACTCTTTTAACATCCACATATTTCTTCCACCCAAGCTGCTTTTTGGCAGCTTTTCCATTATTCATCATCTATGTAGCACAGTAATCCGTCTGTCTCTGTCTTATTCCAGTTCACAAGTTCAGACTGAGATCCCCACATACACAGTGAACTATTATTTACTTCTCCAGGACACTAACCTGCAGGAGGAAGGCCATTGGCAGGCGGCATATCTCACACTCTAGCCCGGGCAGTGAGGGCAGGCCTCTTTGGCTGAGCCACGCCGGTTTCCCCCCGACTTTACTGGGGAACTGCGGGGACTGAAGCCGCCACGGCTCCGCCTCCTCCAGGAAACCCAGAACTACCTCCGCCGAGGACGTGTTTGTATCGCCGGACATGTTATAAAGGATATCAGCCTGTCATGTGAACAACTTGACAACTCAAACTGTCACAACACGACACGTGGGGGCAGCTCAGAAAAGCGTCCGTGAGGAAACACTGAGGAGCCTGTGTGTAGTTCCGTATTCCCCAACTCTCACTGTATCATGGTACATACATTATAAAGACTAATCTATATTTATTATGTGTAGGGGAACATTGGCATTTAATAGCTTATCTGAAACTCGTTTTTATTATTATTTTTTAAATAAAAGTATCATATGTCTTTTTCACTCTGTCCACTAGATGGCGCACATGTCATAGCAGTCAATTTGTATTTTAATTGAATATTTCCTTTTGATGACACTTTGTACTGCGCCTCACGGGGATATATTGTATTCTCTACTCCACTACATTTATCTGACAGTTATATTTAGTTGTCACGTGGCAGATTAAGTGTCTTTATTCAAAACATTTGATTATTTTATGAAACATGATGCATTGTTATAGAGTCATTCAGAATCAGGTTTATAACCAAGTAGGTTTTCACATGCAAGACTTTTGACTTGGTGTATTTTTGATGCATAACAAACATTAAGTAAATTTTTAAATTGAAAAGAGCAACATAAAGTAACTCAAATTAGTTCCTTCTCATATATATATATATATATATATATATATATATATATATATATATATATATATATATATACTAGATACTAGAGATATGAGGAATCAGAGTACATAGATATATAAATTAACAGAAATAACTGACTGTACTGATAAAATAAGCAAGAAATGTGTTTTTGTGTGTTTTTCAGCTAAACTTGACAAAAGTTATAAGAAAATTATGAAACATTGTTTAATTAAAATGTCTGTTAATAATAATTTAAATGATAATAAAGCTATTATTATAACTTTTATTAGTACTACTATTGTCTCTCTGTCTCTGTCTCTCTCTCTCTCTCTCTCTCTCTCTCTCTCACACACACACACACACACACACACGCCGTGATGTCATCCGTAGGGGAGTTTGGGACGGGTCCGTCTGTCCGTTGGACTGTTGTCCGGACACAGGCTGTTACAAGCGGTTAAATGTTAATTGAATCCTCGCTCTTTTACTCTTTTAATCGGACTTTTTATTTAAATGAACCATGACTGTTAACGTGGACACTGGGTCAGTTTTGTGGCTGAGAAGAAGAAACAAAGTTCAAACCTTTTTGTAATTTAACCATGGAAACTCAAAGGAAGCATCGACAACAACAGAGAAGTCCGCTGACAAACCGCTCTGTGGCCCGGCACATCACGGAAGAATGGACGATATGAAAACTGGCCCAAACCGGGACTGAGTCTCCTGCCCGGGTCTCCCCCAGCCTCATGTCACCCTCCTCTCCGTGTCAGATGCCTCAGCGAGGCGATGGAGGAGGCTACAAGCCGGCACCGGTGTCCCCTGCTCCGCCTGTACCACCGAGGAGGGTCCGGAGCCGGGACAGGGGCTCCGGCAGGACGCGGCGGTCCGGGGCAGGGTCAGCGGGAGCCGGGGCAGCGGAGAGGCGCGTGAAGTGTGTGCTGGTTGGGGACGGAGCTGTGGGGAAAACCAGCCTGGTGGTCAGCTACACCACCAACGGGTACCCCACTGAGTATGTCCCCACTGCGTTTGACAACTTCTCAGGTAAAGGATGGAGTAAAGATGATAAGTAATCAATTAAAAACAGCTGTTATGAACCAGTTTGACCACAGAGGTGGAGAGAAAAACATCAGAGCTTCACCAAAACATGTATTTAAGGTGTTTAATTAGGATATTTTATTTATTCATTAATTTTTAAGACCAGCTGCCAGTAAGCTTTTGATTAATTGGTCCATCTTTGACTCTTTTACACCTAAACACTTTCCAGTTGTGACAAGACAATGATTATGACTCAAACAAATGTTTATTCATTAAATATAATAGATTAATGTCTGTGTATCACCAACAACTCATTGAGTAATCCTTTCGTTATGGTATTAACTTTAAAGCAGTTAAATCAGCTTGTGTCATCATATTGTGTAAGAAAATGATTAACTGTATGTGTTTTCAGTAAATACTATGTCTCGTGTGTGTGTGTGTGTGTGTGTAGCGGTGGTATCAGTGGACGGGAAGCCAGTCAAACTACAACTCTGTGACACAGCTGGACAGGTCAGTGATCTCAGTGCAAACACACACACACACACACACACACACACACACACACACACACACACTTACAGAGGGAGAGAGCAGCAGCGTTTCCTGTTGTTGGTTTATTTGTGTTTGAAACAATGCCTCTGACGGGGAAGTGATGAAGAGAGAACAATCTTCTTTCTTCCTGTATTGTCTAAGGCAGGGGGTGGCAAACTCATTTTAGTTCATGGATCAGATGCCAAGCTAATCGGACCAGTTTTAGTTGCGATGTTTTAGTCACTGGAACTCAACAACAATATAGTATTTTACTTCTTAATGATTCAAACAACTTGTTAAGATCTAGAAATGAATTTAATTCTCCAAACTTTTCCACTCCTGTGTGGTAATGCTAGCATCACCACACCAACTAAAGTGGAAACTTTTAAGAAAGGAGATTAAGTTATCTCCTGCCTTACAAACCAGTTACAAATCAAACGTTTTGGCAGTGCCTTGGCAATAGGGTCCACGCATATTGTTTTATGATAGAGGTCTCATACAGACTCTTTTGTACTGAAGCTGTTAATGGACAATATTTTGCACAATATTCAATATACACTGTTGCCCATAAAGTTGGAATATTTTTGTTTTCAGACACATTCATCTTTTTATTCCCATTTATAAACATCAGGTTAATTGTGGTTTAATTTTCACTGTGATATGTTTGGAAGAGATTGATCAATAAAGTTTTGAGAAGACACCATTTATCTATCAAGAAATATGTTTTGTGTTATATTGATGCTCATTATAGAAAAAATGCAATTTTCACACTTTGCAATCGTCCAGTGGGCTTTGAAATTGAACTCTTTGGCGGACCAGTCTTGGCCAGCGGGCCTTATATTTGTCACTCCTGATCTAAGCAGTGTACTGAAACACAAATTCTTGTTTTTTTGTGGCATTTTTTGCCTTTATTTGATAATTGACAGTGTAGAGCTACACAGGAAACGTGGGGGGAGAAAGGGCTGGTATGACACAACTTAAGTTCCCCGGCTGGAATCAAACCGGGATGCTGTGGTTGCATGTCCCCCCTCCATCCCCTCCCCAACCATAAGACAACTACAAGAGTCTTTAACAAACAATGTTGTCTTTTATGTGTTTTGCCACAACAAGTCGAAAAAGTTGCTACAAATGCATTTAGAGTTTTTATATAAACAGAAGTGTGACAATCTGGTTTGACCAACATGCTGTGCATTTAACTCCAGGGGCAGATTTCACAGATAATTGACACACAGATTAAGTCTCAGACTGAACGTGACTTACAATGGATAACTCAGTTCAATTTAGTTCCAGGAAACTGTCTGGTAGGTCTTTCCTAGGAACAATCCTCTGGCACACAGGAAGTGATGCTTTTTATGTCTTCTGATTGCAGCAGCTGTTTGTCTGAAATGAATACTAAAGAAAAACTGCCCGCTTTAACCGGTCATACACAGCTAATGTTTACCTTGAAACAAGTCAAGGTTGCGTGTAAAAACCACTGACAGTATAAAGAATGGACGGTGTATGCGTGATGTCACTCATAGGTTTCTGAAGAGCCGTGTTGAAGCTCGAAATTTCTGACTCTGGCTGCCACCATGTTGGTCGTAAACATGTTTATTTCTGCTTTGAAGTTGGGCATTTTAATATAGGTGCTTATGGAAATTCGCTCGTTCTGTAGCCAGCCTCAGATGGTCATTTGAGGAACTGCACTTCCACATTGGCTTCACTTTAAAGCCACGGAGGTTGCCGCTTGGTAAAAACAGATACAATATAATCAGAATTTAAATGAATCAGCACAAACACTCAAAAGGTAACTCACTACTATTGTCAGGTAGCTGTTTCCCTGTGTGAGTGCACTTTTAGATATGAGGACAGAAGCAGAGGAAGGATAGAGTGGGAGATCAAGTGGAGAAACTAGACATATCCTCATTGAACCAGTAATTAAACTAGACAGGATTGGCAGGATGTAATACCTTTGTTTTGTTTGGTTCAACACTTCTTCCTCTCTCTCACTGTCTTGATCTCTCCAGGATGAGTTTGACAAGCTGCGGCCTCTGTGTTACACCAGTGCAGATGTGTTCCTGCTGTGCTTCAGCGTCGTCAGTCCCGCCTCCTTCCAGAACGTTCCTGAGAAGTGGGTTCCAGAGATCCGGAGACACGCCCCCTTCGCTCCACTCGTCCTCGTTGGGACGCAGTGTGACCTCCGAGAAGATGTCAAGGTGTGCATACACAAATCCCTATATGCCTAATTATAATGTTTGTACAGACATTCATATCTACAGTATATGTCAACAAACTGACTGTCAGCCTCATTAGAGTTACAAGACATCAAAGACATACAGTCAAAATGAAAGATGCCTCACAAACGCTTACAGAGTTACCTGCATTGGTTGATGTTGGTGAGCATTAAAACGCTCCCAAATGTTCTTTAGGTGTTGAGACACAGAGAAAAACTTCACACATGCAGCAGGACTTGACGGGCTGGTGGAACGAGCATCAACATCCTCTTATATTGGAAATACTTTCCTTATGCCAGACAGTATAATGACTTAATTTTCATGGTTTAAATGGTGTTTTTTCTAAAATATGAAGATACAAAACCTTGGCAGGATGCTTAATTCAAATTGCAAATTGCAGTTTCTTAAATATGATAATAAATAGATCTACAGAAGTGTATTAACATAGATAGATAGATAGATAGATAGATAGATCTAAATTTAAACATGCATGTTGCCTCTTCCCTTCAGGTTCTCATTGACCTGGCTAAGTACCGGGAGCGACCTGTGGACCCAGCAGATGCTCGGGACTGTGCGATGGAGATTGGAGCTGTAGCCTACATGGAGTGCTCTTCACTGACCCAAAAGAATTTGAAAGAAGTGTTTGACACGGCCATACTGGCCAGCCTGCAGAACTGCAGCTCCCATAAGCACCCAAAAGGGAAACAGAAACGACGAAAAAAGCAAAGGCAGACACCGGACAAGATGAAGAGTCTGTCCAAGTCATGGTGGAAAAGGTACTGCTGTGTGGCCTAAAGCAGACCTGGGATCAGATGTTTCGGGTCTCAAAGACTATTGTATCCAGGGCTGAATTCAGCTGGGTTTGGGTTCTGCCTGGACTCGTTTGGTTTCCCTCCAATGAAGCCGGATGTTGAACAAGACCTCGACTGGACTGTGAACCAAAGTAAGACTGCAACGGATCTAAAACATTTTGTTTTTTAGTCTTATCGTGGATGAGATTTACTACTGAGCTGAGCCTGATTCTCGCAGAACCTGCTGTGAAAATACAGCAGCTCTGCCGTGTCCTTTTTCTAACCTGTTTTAATCTTAACCTGCCTCCAGTATGAGCCCTCTGCAGGAAACAGTACTCCTGCCTCTCCTGGAGTTAAAACTGGTATGAAACAAAACCTCTGTGGGACTAGCTGGAGACCCTCTCCATGTCATGGTGGATGTGACAGTGTTGTTCATGATTAGACTGGTTCAGATCGTCTGTGTTTAAAGGACCTGTGTATAGGATTTAGTGACATCTTCTCGTGGTCCAGTTGCCTCACCCTCTCCCTCTTAGTGTGATGGAGAAACTACGTTGGCAGTGAAACGTGTGAAAAACATGAAAAGCACTATCTAGAGTCAGTGTTTAGTTTGTTTGTCCTATGCTATTGTAGAAACATGGCGGTTCAACATGGCGGCCCCATGGAAGGGGACCCACGATGTCTGTAGATATAAAAGTCTCATTCTGAGGTAACAAAGACAAAACAATTTTTATTTTCAGATGATTATACACTAATGCAGTGGTTCTCAACCCTTTTCTACCATTCAGTAAACTGATGACCCCTGACTGAGTGCCATATTTTAGTACATATTATATTCAGTGCAACAATAACAGTACAGAACAACTTACAAACTGTACAATGAACCCAAATAGTGAAGACATAATAATAACTGCAGGAAGTTTATGTCAAATGAACAATTTGAATGAAGAATAGAAGAGATTATTTCCTGTGAATGTTGCATCATAGATGAGTTTTCCTGACATTTTAGGAAGTTTTCATACAATTCTCTGTTTGTTTTTTTAACAATCACAGATACTTTTTTTGGAGAATTTTCAGTGTTTTCTTCTCCCTGGGGTATGGCCATTGCCCAATATAGTACTTTTCTAATGCAGGCCTGTGTTCAAGTCTTCACTGTGCCCCTATCAAGAAAGCCGGTGAAGCTTTGGTCATCATTAGTGGGGGTCGAGACCCCCTGGTTTGGAACCAGTACACTAATGAAAACATAATTATGCATTCTATATCTTCATTTTCGTATTCTGAAAATAGAGTCCCCTAAATCTGACACAGTGGACCTTTAACACATACATTGGAGTGTTAAGTCTGGTAGGGATTCATGTAGCCTTGTTACGTCGACTTGAGTTGCGCTCTGGAGCCTGTAGGCTGTACATGTTACTGTAAGTGACTTCAATGAAACTGAATCTAAATTCAGACCTTTTTTCTAACTTGTTTCTAACATCTGTCTGGTCTCATGATTAGAAACCAAACTGTGTCTTTATTTAAATATGAAAACAAGAAGCCATTTTAGATTTTCTGAACCAGAATGATCGTTCTAAGTTGAAACTTAGTCAAACGAATCCAGCACAGGGTTAATTTAGGAGCTTCTTCTTTATAGCCGTTCATCCTGTCAACCGCTAACTCACATCTGAAGACACAAGTTGCAAGGCAGGCAGATACTATATTGGTTTCAGATATTTGTAGTGCTTTATGCATGTTTGATTTATCGCTCCACTTCACGCTTCAACAACCTTAAGTGTGAGCACTTAACAGAATTAGATCAACCAAGTGCTCTTTGCATGTGTTTAAATTTACAAAATGGACTCAGCTGTTTGTTTGTGTTGGTTTGCAGCAAGAAAATTAACTCAGAACAAACAGATGAGTGAGTTTATCTCTTAGCTTTTCAATGCAATGGTGTATCTAAGACTGTGAAGTTTGAATTCTGTACATATTCAGTGAAATATTTTCTTTGTAGTTATGAGTTATAGTTTGATTCATCATGTTTGTTGCTCTGCATGTTTTCCCATTACCCAAAATATGATCTTCTGCTCTATCACAATGGTAACCATTCATCTTTTCCACCATTCTGCCTCTACAGCGTGTTCTCTCTCCGATAGATTAAGTTGTGTATGTTGTAAAGCAGAAATAAAAAAGGCAAACTACAACACAAACTGTGTGGCCGTCAAACACTCAACTGCCACACCTTCCTTTGTACATTGTAGTTACTAAGACAGGAACAAAACCCAGTGATGTACAACTTTTTCTCTACAGTGCATCTGAAAGGCTCTTTGTGTTAGAGTCACTGAGCAGAGAGGAAAAAGGGCGCAACTAAGTTTGCAGTCTGTAATGGATTCAAAGCAGATCTGCCATGTGCAACATCATTATTGATCAGATATAAAGACAAAAAATGATTTTCACTACTCTCCAATCTAGGCTACGATCTAAACACCTGTCAGGTGACAAGTTAAACATTTATCTGACTAGTAACTCAAGGTTAAAATGTCACAGTTCAGTATTAACATCTTTACAGTGTTCACTGTATCCATCTAACAACGTTTCATTTGACAAGTAATATATTTTGCTGCTTTAAATAATTCACATCAGGTGTGTTTCTCTGAAAAAGTTAACAATAACCCCGCTATGGAGGGGTTTTAGTAAATCCTGGACTTGGTATAGGGTGAAAATCCTTTTGCAAAAGTGACGCAGTTTTTCTGATCTATTCTTTTCCTTACGTGCTTGTCAGTTGTGTCTACTGGTGTGAAATGGAGTGAGCTGTGGTGTGCCTTAAAATTCAATGAGGAATAATTTCTTTTAAATTTGATGGTACTGTGAAGAAAATGTGTTTTTAAAGACAATTAAAATAACATTTAAGTTTAATCTAACAAACTGAAGTCAAATTCTGCCAGAGCTTGCACAATCATAGTAGAGGATTTGTACAATCCTATAGACTTCTGTGGAATATTTTCACCCTGTTAATTAACATTTTAAACATTTCTATTTTGCATTACTAAGTGTCCCAAGACACTGAACACAACTACAGCTTGACATCAGCATCAAACTTTGCTTCCTACTAGATATAAAATTGTCCTGGTGTAGCCCAAACTGGCCTGCTGTTTTCTTTACAATATGTAGTTCACTGTTGTTCAGTGTCGCTCTCTAAGATAAATCTGAAAACTTATTTTAAAGCTCAAAATGTTTGGTCATGTTCAGCTCAGGCCTGAGTGTAAAAAACTCTGACTGTGGATTTGAAGACTGCGTGTTACTGGAGCTGTTTGGTAGTTTTCTGCTGAAGATGTTACAACTGCGACTGAATGGGTTCACTGTGTCGATGTTTTACTCAGAAAATGCATTGTTTCTCGCTGGGGAAAAGACATAATAAGTTGCTTGTCTTGCTGTTTGTGTGCAGTCTTGGCTGATGGTGGATTTAAGTAGGCTAAAGGTCATGCAGACCCTTATGATAGCTGGCATTTCCTCTGTCAGGTCACTTACATTTATGTAGAACATAGTACATTTCTCAACACAGTGGCTTTGTTTCCATGCAGCGTGTGATTTTGGCCCTAAGTAACAATATGTTGCATGTTTCTGACTCAGGTGATAATTTTATGTTACAAACATAGTGTAACAGTAACACAAGTAGTCATAAAGTCAGCGGACTCTATAATGTTATATAGCAAGTTAGCGAACCAACTGGTCACACCAGACCAAGTAAAGCTGTAGCAGAAAAACTCTTGAGTATGTAGCAATGTATGTCCTGTATGAATGGCTCTGTAATGTTGAACAGACGAGTCTCTGAAAGTGAACTATAGTATGTCAAGACAGTCAGAGAAGAGACGTGATGTGATTATTGTGCTGCAAAGTCAGTGTTTTGTTGAAGGTTGGACGGAAATGTTTGGGACAGGTGCAAAAAGTCTGGATGTTATTTTTGCGTGAGATTTGAAACATACACAGTCGCTTTCCCAAAGGAAAGTTGTACAGCAAATTATATGTACGGATGATACTACTAAATGAGTGACTCAAGTACAAGTGTTTAGTGTTATTGTGCATGGAAAATGAAGATAAACAACATCAGTCCAAACCAGTCTGATTCTGGATATTAACAGTTTCTCTCTGTGAATGACCTCGGATGAAGCAAATTTGTTGTTGTTAATTGCACAAAAATATCCTATAAAGTTCACTGAGTCTAAACAAAATGAAGAGACAGAATGGCTCATTCTGGAGTTTTAATTGTTTTATTGAAGTTGACATCCCCTAAAGCACACCTGAGCTCACTCACATGGGACACCAACTGATAACTTTCTCTTAGGAAAACCAACCCACTCAGCCTGCATGAAACATCACTTGTGTTTTCATTTTTCCTGCATGTAAAAACATTGTAACACAGAGCACACTACTGCAATCTGCTCACACTGAATCATCTGTTTAACTGAGGACACCTGTCACAGAAAGATGTGTTTGTACAGAAGTTTTATACCCTGAGAAATAAAGAATATTTGGTATAATACGTGCTGTGTTTTGTTGATTTTAAGGCTCGATGCTCAGTGGTGGGACTGGGCATGTGTGTGGGTTTAAATATATAACTCCTGGGCGTATGTGACCTCTCACCTTTGGTACATCATGAGAGCACACAGGCTGTAAATGAGAAGATGTTTATTTTAGGTACACGCGTGTAGATAGAGTAAAGTTTGACCAGAAAGAGATTTTAAACAGTCAGTAACATCCCACAGATAAAACAGGCCCTCAGCACATGGTTTTTGTTGGTTGTCTTGACTCCAAACTGAATGTGTCTTTTCATGCTCATGTTGTGGCTGAAGTAATGTTCTGGTATTGGGCCGTGAGCTTTGTGATAACCAAGTGCAACAACCATGCTGGGCTCAGCTGATGCACATCGGGAAAGAGGGGATAAGATGTGAGCGATGGAGGGCATGGAGACAAATCACACGCACACACAGACGCCCACAGAAAGTCATCCAACTTCAGACTGGATCATTGTAAACAGACTCTCTGCTTCCAGGCCCTCATGGTTATGCAAGAGCTTTATTTTGGAGGCTGTCATGTGACATTTGGTTAGCGGCACGTCTCTGTTCTTGGAGGCAGTGTATGTGTCTGTGTGTGTGTGTGTGTGTGTGTGTGTGTGTGGAGGGGGGCATGCTCTGACTTAAGTCTGTCTGGGAAACAAACTGCTCTGCTCTACCTGACCACACAGACTTTGTGCATAATGAGAAGGCCCTCTTTGTTGTGGTTAGATCAGCTGTTCTTCAACAGCGCCAGGTCCCATTTACTGAGATTATTCAGCTGCTATCCTCCTCTACAAATGGGTTGGACACTGAGTGATACAAATTTTAGCTTTTTCACAAAATATAATAATCATGAAGTGGAAATCTGATGGGAAAATAAGGCTGTAAATTGTGTGCAACTATTTATTTTTGTTATTAGCTCAGGTCTCTAATGAGCAGTTGTTTTGATTTGTGATCCAAACTTCTCAGGCCCTGAAAATAATGTTATTATAATAATATTATAATAATGTTTAGTCAGAATGTAATAAAATTTCTTCCAAAATAGGCTGTAAATCTAATCAGGCGTATTAATGAACCATGCAGCCTGATAACACCTCTCAAACATTTTGAAACTGAGCTGATGTTGATACAATGAACTGCACCAGCACTGTAAACACATGTAGCACTGAAGTGAAAGTTGAAATATAGTTTTCTGAAACTGCTGCCTACATCATTATGTGAAATCAGGTCCTAAAATCTTTGTGGTGTGTCTTTAAAATTGTTTCCAAAGTTTCTTTTTATGTGTTTTCACCATGTCATTATATCATTTTGTTTAAGTTACTTCACATATGTGACCACAACCTGTGTTTGGCTTTATATGTTTTAGTCATTTCCAGACTTATAATCATAAAAACAGTTTAAAGCCACTGATTGATTTAATAATGAGAAAAAAACAATTTAATCATCAAGCAATTTATTATGTTGCCCTTTTATTAAACACTTTTACTATATTAGACGTGTTTTCTTATTTTGTTGTTGCTCACACATGCAGAAACACGTAACATACAGTATGTTTATGTTTAGCTTCTTATTGCGAAATATTACAGTCACATGTGGCCACTTACACACGAGGAAAGCTGCCAGTACCCTAAGCAACAGTCTGAGGCGCAGTTCCAGCTCATTTTATAATTTTATAGCTTTTCTCTCTGTCTCAGTGTGTGTGTGTGTGTGTGTGTGTGTGCATGTTACATAACATAAAGAGCAGCCAGAGTGACATCAGTGCTGACTCTTAACGAGCAGAGCTGAAATACAATCTCCACTTTCCTAACAAGCTATAAAACTAATCAATGTGTGTGTAGACAGCTGCTCTGTGTGTGTGGGTGTGTGTGTGTGTGTGTTAAAAAAAGTCAAAGTGAAGAAAAGAGGGTGTGAGACAAGACAAGATGAATTATCTTCTATAAAGTGACAGAAATGGAAACAAAACAGCTGAAACACCTCCTGCTACATTAAATGTACATTACATGTACATGGTAATGTTGTGGAGTTTTAGACACGTTAGTTTGATCCACAGATTTCCAACCTTCAACATCAGTAAAAACTGAAGTGCTTTTGTGTTCTGTGATGATTTCTTTTCCACCTCTGGGGGAACTAAGCTTGATGTATTGATCTTCTGATGGTGTGATCAATTTTGTTCTGCCTGATTGTGCTTTGGAAACAACTGATCCAGTTTCTGCAAAGCCTTTTAAACTTCCATGCCCCCTTTTGAAGTGTTTAGTCAAACCATGATTTGATGCTGAAAGAAAAAATATGACTTCTGACACTTTCACTTGAAGGAAATGAGAATGTACAATTCTATTGTTCTACAATAAGTGCATAATGACCTCACATAAACCCCAGAAGAGCTTCACACACCTCCAACCTGACCTAATCAGCAACATAACTGAAAACACCTGTGAGGGTATGTGTTTAATTTTTCTTTCATTTCGTTCATTTCTTCTTCCTGCCTTGTTTCCCTAACCTGTTTTTGATTACGCACCTGTCCCTGAGGATTTTCACCAGTTGTCCTGTCTGGTTAGCTGTTTCCTTTGTTTCTTTGTCTGTCTGTTATATGTCTGATGGTGACTGAATGTGTCTGAATCGTACTTTTGTTCCTGCCTCTGTTCCCGGTTTTTGTCTTAGTTCTAGATTTTGGTTATTGAATTTTGCCACCTTTTAGTTTGGTTTGTGTTAATCCCTGACAAGTAAGTGATTAAGGTTTCTCTCTTTTCTACCATAAAATAACAGATTTAAAATCATATTGGTGCTACATTGACATGAATGGTGTCTCCGTTTTTCCTACTCCATATATGTACATACTTTGAGCTCTGGGTATGATCATGGAATGGAATGCTGATCAGGAGCGGAGCCAGTGTGGTGCAACCATAATTTCTGATCATAGGTAATGTAATCATAACAAATACACATGTACAGGTGTTCATATTTACAACAGTGGAATTGCACTTTTAAACTAGGGGAGCTAAATTGCAAAAATACCAATTTCTATGCAATGTTTGGCTCTCCTAGTTCTCTAGCCAAGTCTTAAGTTGTAACTCTGACTGTGTGCACAGATTTTTTGGCCTCACAATGTGGTTAATACAAGTTCACATAGAGACACAGCTAACCAAACAGATGTGAACAGACTGATACACTCCTGGAATCTGAGACTGAAACTGCTGCCTGTATGTGCTTTATCTCTGTCTCTCATACAAACACACTTTTTCTCTCCTTTCCTTCCTTTCCTTATCTGTTTCTTTTTCTGTATTTTCCTGTCAAACACACACTTCCCTCTCATGGGATCTCTCTCTGTCCTTCACCTTCTGTCACCAATAATCACACTCTTCCTTTCTGTTTCTTGCTCTCCATCTCTTGTCTGTTTGAATAACCTGCTGACAAGATGTGTGTGCGTGCTGTATTTGTGATTGGATATGTGTTTGCTGGTGTGTTCAAAGTTCACAGTGTGTGTCATGCAGGATTTACACAGTTGAGAAACAGTGTGACACATACAGTTTACACCCCCACAGCTCTGACTCCCATTCTCTTCGCCCCGCACATCCCTCTTGTTTACATGAGCACATTACTGACGATAACACCACATACATCACAATCAAGGTCAAGATGCACTGTGTTTCCATATACTGACCACATCCCTGTACATATGAGTAAACACAATATGTCAACCCTCTCTGTGTAGCAATGTGCTAAGCAGAGTATGGTACGGTATTTACAACATTTCTCAGATAATATGGACACGCCTCAGCAACCACAGTATGTTTGGGTTTCTTAGAATAACTGATATAATGTAAAATATGACACCTGCTGACCAGTGTTTCTATGGTAACAATCAGACCTGCTGACCATTGTTTCTGTGGTACCAACAAGTGACACCTGCTGACCAGTTTCCATGGCAACAATCTGTGACACCTGCTGGCTAGCAGCAACAATCAGCATCACCTGCTGAACAGCGTTTCCATAGCAACAATCTCACAACTACTGACCAGGGTTTCCATGGTAACAATCAGTTGCACCTGCTCACCAGTGTCTCCATGGCAACAATGTGTAACACCTGCTGACTAGTATATCTATGATAGCAATGAGCGACCTGCTGACCAGTTTCCATAGCAACAAAGTGTGACAACTACTGACCAAGGTTTCCATGGTAACAATCAGTCGCACCTGCTCACCAGTTTTTCCATAGCAACATTCTGTAACACCTGCTGACCAGTGTTTCTACGGTAACAATTAGTCACACTTGCCGACCAGTACAGATGAATTTTCCCACTAAAATATTGTAACTGTTAAAATTTTTCAGACTTCTGCTGGAGTGAACAGAGCTGAGCAACTTGTGGTAGCTTGGTCAGCCATGTTGGCAAATTAGTCGTGCTTAAGTGAACAAGACATCTTTGTGTAAAAGATGACTTTAGACGTCTGTCTGAAGTCTAACTGTTAGTTTGATCGCAGCCATAGACAAAGTCTATCTTTGTGAAACTGGCTCCATGCTACACTCACAGACATTTTTTTATGGCAGACATTGCAGGAAAAACACAGGTGTAACTCATAACCATAATAATTGCTCCAGTCAATTAAGTTTTCCAGTGAGCCATGACTGTGAGCCTGCGTGCCGAACAGGAACCTGGAACTGACTCACCTACATGAAATACAGCCATCATTAAAGTCATTAATTACACCTGTGCTTTTCCTACCATGACGTGTCAAAACCAGTAAAAAAGGTCAGTTGAACAGTCAGTTTCAATGACCAAGGTGAGTAA
Organism: Sciaenops ocellatus; assembly: GCA_033000465.1. Taxonomy (NCBI): domain Eukaryota; kingdom Metazoa; phylum Chordata; class Actinopteri; family Sciaenidae; genus Sciaenops; species Sciaenops ocellatus. The sequence goes on along the minus strand of CP136888.1, from coordinate 13,440,401 downwards.
TGAGAGACGGAGTATGTGAATTTTAATGCATATAGGCTGGCTTTATTATGTGAAGGCTGGTCGTAGTCAACTGCCATGTGTGATGGAGTTTCTTCTGGAAGTGACGACCAAGGTCAGACTTCACGACTCACTGCAGCACACAGGCCGTGAACGTGTTGACAATAAACGTTTAGACCAGTACAAATGTTGAATGACTAACTTAAAAGGGGTTGGCAATATATATATCTTATTTTATATTCTACGCTACATTGATGTGCTATACTACTGTATATATTATACAGTATGTTACAGTATATTACTACATTTCACCATTTATTTTAGATTCCATACCATATTTTACTGTACTACATTATCTTAATGAAGGCTTATCTTACAGAGCATGATAAGTGCACTGATTACACAGAATAAAACTTAATTGGATCACCAACACTGGATCACTGGATCACCAATGTGGTGCTGAAAATCACTCGTGGATGATCTAACAAATACTATATACAGTACACAATATAAACTGACGCTGGCTATGATGGTGGTTCAGGTGATGAGCTGAGGTGGGAAACTGAGAAGTTGGCAGGTCTGCTATAAGGAGGAAGGTTAGAGTGAATCACACAGATTAATTAGATAATGCATAAGAGGAGTAACATTTCTCAGAACTATCTGTTGTAATAATTTTTGTTTCAGTTACATCCCATGCTTATTAGATTGAACACACACACACACACACAGTCCACACAAACACACTTCTGGGAAACAGGGATTAGTAACTGATACTGAGAGGTGGGAGAAAGCAACCTCCCTCCGTGGCCTCTTAAACCAGACGTAACCAGCTGGCATACACACACACACACACACACACACACACACACACACACACACACACGCACGCACCCACACACACACACACACACACACACACACACACACACACACACACATATGCACACATGCACACATGCAGCTCTCAGTGACCAGGCTTGTGGCCAGAACTTTTGTCCTTTTCTCAACAGTGTGAGCTGACACATAATGTAGACAGAGAGAGAGGCCCACTTTCAGCTGTGCAGAGTTCAAAGACACTGCTTCAATGCATCTCTGTTGTTGAGGACAACAACTCCTTGAAGGAACGGTTAGACTTTCACTACATTTCATGTCTCATGGTGTAATGGAACATTTGAATCTTTATCTTCATATTAGAATAACAGACGGGACACATGGTCAGATGCAGGGAGAGTGAGAGCTCTGTGGAAAGAAGGATGACATGTTTAAATGTTTGTGTGCTCCTTGTAGGGTGTGTGTGTGTGTGTGTGTGTGTGTGTGTGTTGGTCTAAGCCAAAACAGACAGTGGGGGAGAGTGGGTGTGTTATGTGATGTTTAAGTAGTAACATCAGGGAGTTAAGTTTATCAGATAGGCTCTATGAGTCATGGGAAGTCGGTCCTGAGAGCAGAGGGGTGATTAATTCTTCACAGTTTCTGTTTCTGTAGAAAATAGTCTTGAGTAATGTAGTGTACTTTATTACTGAACTTGAGATTTCTTGACCATTTTACCTGCAAATGTCAAGCTTTTTCTGTATTTACTCAAAATCGGGCAGTCTTTATACAAACCCTGAGTAGTTAAGTACTGTTAGAGCCATATTATCCAGAGACCTGTGTTTAAGCTCAGTTGTTTAAGACCCTGAAGCTACCTGTGAGACTGAAACACGATGAAATGATTATGTATCTAAAATTAGCCAGTTTGAAACTCTGGACCATTTGTAAAAGGACAGCAAATGAATAAAGCATACTCTTTCCAGTGAGTTTTTGGCCTTGCTAGTGGCTCTTTGAATGGAAATATTGGTTGGTCCACCAGTTTGCGCCAGACTGAAACATCTCAACTACTAGACAGGCTGCCATGAAACTTTCCCCTAGATGATGGTGATCCGCTGGCTTTTTCTCTAGCGTCAACAACATCTCAACATTTGTGGGGTTGAATTAAAAAGTCTTGATAATTCTTTGGCTAATTAGCAAATGCTGACAGGCTAAATTAAGATGGTGAACACAGTGAAAAATTATACCTTCAAAACAGAACAACATGTTCTCATTGTGTCTCTGCACTTCGAATCAAACAGTATAAAGACCAAAATTATTTTTAAAGTTGTTTTTAAGTTGTACCTGAATTAAACTTATTTTTATGTAATATACATTTTTCACAATGATAATTCTACAAACTATGATTGGCTGCACAAATTATAACCCTAACCTCCTAATAATTCGCTTTACCAGATAAGACTGTGAGACTCTGAGCAGCGGCCAGATGGTTTGATTAGTCTTTTACTCCTTTACCAAAGTCACACAATCGATTTGTATGTCTGGACTGCTATGAGCGTCCACCCCACCATCTTTTGGGTATTATGCTTTGAATAAAAAAAAGATGCTGTCTCTTCAAAGTTCTATTAGCCTGTCAATAGCCTCCTTTGGTCTTTCCTTTGTCTCTTCAAGTGATGAAGAGTTGCTGTGTCTCAAACAATGATATAAGTTAACTTGTCTCAGTTAAATGATTAACAGCAGTGGTTTCAGTCATGAGATATTAGACGTCTGTTCATATGATCTGTGCCACATATAGACCACAGAGCCTTGTTGCTGCTGCGATGGTGGTTTTCGACCCAGTCACAAGATGATTCAGCTGTGGGGAAAAGCACGATTTTTTCAATCACAAGATCTTTTTTAAAAGATTTTTAATTTCTTAATCTCTTAATAAATGTAGTTAGTGTTGTATGGCTAATTTTTGTTTCAGTGTCTTATCAGTTTCGAGAACATGTCCCACACTGGACAAAACTCTGGTTTAACATTCTATGACTATTGATTACAGCTGGAAGAACGGTCTATTTCTGCCTTAATGCATGTGACAGCTGAACAACAGCCTTTTCACTGACAGAAAGCAGACATGTAGGTATCAGGAAGCATTTTCAGCAGCATTATCTCTGAACACACATAATGAAACCTCACAGTGAATGTTCTCAGTGTGTAAACTCACACAGTGACTCCAGAGTAATGTTCAAATTAGGTCATGCTGTGCTTGAAGCTTTAAGCAGCACACAAATAATGTTGTGGTGTTAATGCCCATGCATGTATTCAGGACATTCACTGAGGAAGCATTGTTTTATATTATTTCCTGGTCTCTTCCACTATATGTTAATCTAACACTAATGTTATTAAGATGAAGAAGTATATTTCCATCAAGCAAACTGTCCTATAGGGGCTGAAGTCTAAAATGTTGACTTGTTTTTTTGCCAGGCCCTCATGACCCGCTCTACAACTAACTAGATAATGGAGATAAAGGAAACATGGAAGATTAATAAAGTCTCATGGCAGATCACGTGTCAAAATGATTAGATGGTCGGATAGAAAGAAAATGCCATGAAGAGTTAGAACAAGACAATGTAAATCTTTACAGCAAGGGACCAAGTGGCAACCTCTGTGGCTGTGAAATTAAGCCAACGTAGAAGTGCCAAAAACTGCAGTTCTTCAAATGGCCACTTGAGGCTGGCTACAAAACAAGTCAATCTCCATAAGCCCCCATATTAAAATGCCCAACTTCACAGCAGAAATAAACATGTTTTACAGCCTGGTATAAAAAAACAGTTTCAGTCTCCCCCTTCAGTACAACTGGACTGAATTTTTATATAACTCACTCATTCAAATTATATTAAGGCTTAAAGTTATGCATAATTAACAGCGTGGTCACTTTGATTGACAGGTGGGTGATGTTACAGGTGGCTTATTTGAGCACCCAGGTTTCATTCAGCCCGCCTCAGATCCACCCAGGATTCACGCCTTTTGCTCATTTTTAGATTAGCCGGGAAGCGGCAGAGGCAGAACTGCCAAGTTGCCAAGACTCTGAGCTTCACAACGGCTCTTTAGAAACCTATGGGTGACAAGACAGATATGACGTCCATATTTTATATTGTCTTTGCAAAGAGCCAGATCTCACCTTTAAGTGATGCATCACCTGAAATGTATTTTTGTGTATGAAACCAGACTGAAAACCTTAAAGGTGACTGCTAAAAGTTTATTAGAGCAGAGCTCTGCTTGAATTAGCTGGTTAAAATTAATTTATCGGTCATTGATAGAGACCATGTATACACAGCTGTCATCTCACTCCTTTACATATCGATGTGTGCACGATGTGTTTACCCAGCATAAAACATCTGTTTCCTGTTTTTTAAAAGTTTTCTTCTTTGGATATTTGTCTCTCTTCTAATCCGCTGGAACCACCATGAATCCAAACAGATCCAGTTTTTTAATTACATTTTACTTTTAATTTATATTTTATGTTTCAGTTCACATATATTTAATGTCTTGATGGATCTATCTACTTTAAAGATGTTTTTAAAAACTTCAATGTTGTGTTTGTCTCAGTAGTTTGTGACTTGGCTCTTGTATAAAGATGTTGTTTTTTTTATGACTGAAATATTGTATTTCAAATAAAATTGTATGAAAAAGTCTGAAATGGACATTATACCTAACACACGCTACTTGTGTCAACACCACTGTGATTAATAAAACTGTCTCCTGCAGTGAGATCTGAAAGTTAGAGCCTAGAAGAAAGCTAAATATGTAAAAGTGACAGAAATGTCAACTCATTAGGTCTGGACCCAGCAAAAAGAGCTCCATTAATGTGATGAAATTTGTCAAAGTATGAGACACAAAGACAAGAAGAGAATGAACAAGACAAAGTTATCAGGACGGAAATAGAGGGGAAAATAAGGAAACTATCATGAGACAAAGAGGTGTAGTAAATGAAGTGAGGGAAGAATAGAGGATGTGGAGTGATGGGGTGACGGGAAGTGACAGTGGGTGGAGAAAAAACAAGGGAAGAGGGCACAAGAGAGGTGAAGGGGACGAAAGGAAAAGAAAAAAGGATATGGAGAGTTTTCCTGTTTTTCTGCAGCTATCAGTCTACCCAACAGTGTTAGCTTGATGCTGGTGAATTACACAAACACACACACCCACATACACGCACGCACAGGATGTGTCTGCAACTGACATGCTGGTACATCCTGCCAGCAACAGAACAGCTGACTGTGACATCTTCTTATAAGATACCATTGGGGGGCCAGGAGATTAACCCGAGTTCATTTCTTGTACTGAGTCCAATAATTATTTTTGGGAAATATCTGTTGGGGCTAAACGATTATGAACTCAATAATCAAACACAAACCAGGACACTGACTCAGTTTAATACATTTTATTGTATGAATATGCAGGTGAGTGTGTGAGCCAGTGACAGGGATGTCCGAGTGGTGACACAAATCCAGTTGAAGGAAGACATAGAGCTGATACGGCAGGAGGATGGCAGGCCCATGGAAAAAAAATCACAAATAGTCAAAACCACAGGAGAGCAAAGGTACAAAAGAATACAAACAAGTCGGTCACAGTACTAGCACCATTGGGGAGGGACGGCCAGTCTTTTATACTGCAACAGTTGATTGTGAATGAGGAACAGGTGGTGAGCAATGACGGTATAAAGAAGACAGAGCAAGAGTGATGTCACCCGTAGGTTTTTGAAGCACTGCTTTGAAGCTGAAAATATGTGGCGCTGGCCTCCACCATGTTGGATGTACTGCTTCTTCTTCCTCACGGCTAATCTAAATATTGGCAAAGATGTGGATCACCGGAGGGCCTGAGGCAGGCCGAATGACACCTTGGTGCTCAAAATAAGCCAGCTGTAACACCTACCTGTCAATCAAGTGGCGACGCTGTTAATTATGAGTAAGTTTAAGTCTTAATATCATTTGAACGTCTGACATGACTTGTCTGAACCAGGCTGTAAACATGTTTATTTCTGCTGTGAAGTTTTAATATAGGCACTTATGGAGGTTGACTCACTTTTGTAGCCAGCCTCAAGTGGCCACTCGAGGAATTACAGTTTTTAGCACTTCTGCATTGGCTTCATTTCCAAGCACCAGAGGCTGCCACACACACACACACACAGAAACATAAGGGGAGGGAAAATGATTATTTGCTTCTGTTATGAATACTTTTAACAATTGTGTGTGTTCGTGTGCCAGAAATATGAGATTAAAGGGTTATGCTGATGTTAGGAGAGTCTTGTGGTCTTTTACTGTCATGGTTTGGTAGTTTTTCACTGTATAATCTACAGACATTTTAAAATATGGAATAAAACGCCAACCTTACACATGACATCAACAGTACTGATATCCTTTTAGCGTAATATTAGAAAAAGTTATACCGTATTTATTATGGTAAAAACTGCCAGTTTTTTTTACCGCAAAAACATTTTTTTTTTTAAACTGTAGGACCATCAACCAACCTCTTTCACATTACAAACAGTCATTTAATTCATTATTGATGTAAAAAATATTGATTAGTGCAGCTTTAATGTTGGTCTAATGAGGGTCACATCAGTGGCTGTGGATTTAGGGATAAATAAAGATAAACATTCATTTTAGGGGAAATGCAAATTGTCAGAAGGTGTTTTAGTTTAATAATCATATATTTAAACTACTACTACCACTGAAAGTGAACAGGAATGCAGAGGTGTGTAAAAAAGACCTGATAGTTAACTATTTTTGGTCAGCAAGTATTTAAACTGCACTACTACAGTAACCACTGGAATGTGTGTGTGTGTGTGTGTGTGTGTGTGTGTTGGGACATCGCTGAACTCTGTGCAATGTGAGGGCAACGAGGTCAGTGCAGTTTTAGGAGCGAGAGCCCCGAGATTGAAAAAGATCTTGATGAATACTTACAGTGTCTAACTACAACCTGCTATTGTGGTCCAGCTTTCTATATAAGACCTTTTGGCTAAGAAGGCGGACACACACACACACACACACACACACACACACAGTTCTATATGTACAATTGCAGGCCAGGTCTAGTTGGACTCCTGTGGTTCTCTTCCACAGCCATCAGTCAAGTTTAAGAGTCTGGAGACAGAAGCGACTCCCCCTACACACACACAGCTGGACAAGGCCGCCATTGAGCTCCATAGTAGTAGCCTTTTAGAAACAATTTTTATAGTTACTGCAGTGAAAATCAGTCTGGAAACACCTACCTACAGTGGCTTTAGTGTATAAAAACAGTCTGATAAGTTTATAGGTAACAGCTGATTTTCAATGGTCTTGCAGCTGTGATTCGTGTGCTCATTGACAGATGAAGAAGGAGCCATGCTTCTTATTTTTGGGATAGCAGTCTAGCCAAGAACAGAGCAGAGCAGTTTTAATCATATTCATTACACATCCAAGGCCAAAACAGTTACGTTCACACAGATACCGATAGAAACCAAAGTGTGTTTTGGCCTGTATTTCTGTCTCTGCAAGCACGAGAGCGAACACCCAAACTAACAAACTTTGCACGCACTCCCTGTATCCACACACACCGCTGAAGCCGCTAATCTATGGAGAAGAACAAAAAAACATCCTTCCTGTTAAAGACATGGAGTAAATGTGTGTATTCTGGTGTGTGTGTGATGACATTTTTAGATTCCAAGGACAGGGTGTGTTTCCTCTCTTGCTTTCTATTGTTCCTGTAGCAACAGTGATCCTCTGGGATCTCTACCACCAGGACTGAAGAGCAGCAGCCAATGGCAGGCCAGGACACAGAGGCCCTGAGGCTGATGGGAACTAAAGTCTGTCCCCTTTTGCTTTGTAGTTTCAGTGGAGATTTAAAGTATAACATCCACACTGTGTCTTCATGAGAAGGACCGTGATCATGTGCCACAGAGGGCAAACAGTCCTCGGGTTTCATTTGATTGAGTGAGCGAGTCGGTGTGATCAGTAGCTTTCCTTTCTGTTTGAGATGCAACCCTCCAGACTCTGTGCCCTTCATGGCACATGGTTACATCTCCCTGCTTTAAGGCATCATATTAATCTCTAACCATTAGCATAATTAGACCAAACGTCTTTGCTGCCATCTGCAGGAATGTCTGTACACAACCTGTGCATCAATAAAGTTTTTCCATGCAGCTCTGCTTGGTTCAAACAAGAAATGTGTGAGTGTGCAGCACAGCACCACCATGAGGTGTGGATCTGTGGCTTGAGAACTACAGTGTATTGTGGATTTAAGCCATAAAATCTGATACACACATTATTGACCTCTGAATAAATTGACTGATTGCACAGCAGACATTTTGTGCTGGTTCATTGTTAGTGGCAGACTTAATGCAAATGAGCTGTCATTACTGTTATTAAGTCCACCTGTGTTGCCTAACTGTTGTGTGGTACTTCAGGTGACTTTTTCAAACCCCAAGATCAGATTGAAGTTGGTGGAGATGGCTTTAAGCAGTACATGTCATTAGTGCTCTGGACATGGACACCACGATGAGTATGATCTATACATGCCTGGAGAACCCAATGAAGTTTGAGAAGTCTTTTGGCATTAAAATTACTCTGGATAGTGAAATCATCCCAAAGTCTGACCATAAGGAGGAGAAAGAGACTCACTGCCTTCTTGTGGAGGGCTTTCTGCTTTACACCTACAGACCTTTGATTGACATGTTACTTCCCATACGAAGAATGCAATAAGAGGAGGTGCTCGAGTAACTACACAGTCCCTAACCTCATGGCCTGACAGCACGTTTGGCCCATGAAATACAAGAACATCATTTCCAGCTTTAACAAGTAAAAATCTCTGTTGTGCAACCAGACGTTTATCTCTTTGCCGATCCTTTAACTTTTCAACTAGTGCCACCATCAGGTCAAAATGTGCAACCTGTTTGAACCCATCACCCATAGCCATACTTTCTTTGGTGATAAGTTGTAAATATTAGCTAAGATTACCATCACTAAGATGGTGAACATGGTGTGCATACTTGCTTAAAGGATCCGTGTGTAGGATTTAGTGGCATCTAGTGGTGAGGTTGCTGAATTTTTAACATGAAGGAAAAAGTGGGATGGACATGAAACACACACAGAGTGTTTAGTTTGTCCGTTCTTGGCTGCTGTAGAAACATCATGGTTCAGTTAGGAGGTAGAGTGGGTCATCCATCCATTAATCAGATTATCATGTTGAAGCATCCTTGGGATACTGATTTTTTTTTGTGTGTGTGTGTGTAAGATTTCTACATGTCACATCCATTTGTTATGGTGTATTGTCTGTATGTTTTTTATGATACCTGCCTTAGGACAACGGATGAAATTTAGCAACTGCGCTAACTCCGGCATATTTACATTGATGCTTTTGCTGATATGTTGATTAATGTGCATTGTCCTAATCAAATAAATAAATAAATAAAATAAAAACTGAACCCCAAATTGCTGCACCATTGGTTTGAGAATGTGTGAACGTGTATGAATGATTGACTCCTAAAAGCCGATGAGCAGATGACACCTTGCAAGGCAGCATACCCTGGCATCAGTGTATGAATGTGTGAATGAGATATGTAGTGTAAAAGCGCCATGAGTGATTTATAAAGAGGTGGAGCCCTGTAATGAGTCTGTTAATGCAATAAGGAAGTTGTATTTTTTTCATTTCTTATTACTTTTTATTATTTTGTTGTGTTTTTACTTATTTATTTATGTATTTTGTTTCATTTTATGTGTGTAGGTATCTATTGATGTAGATATCAAAGCAGCTGTAAATTTGTGAAGTGAAATGTAAAAATGTAAAATTGTATTGTTTGTATGTATGGAAAGGGATGTTATGATGAAAATAAAATATGAGTTCCAAAAAAAAAAAAAAAAAAGCGCCATGAGTGGTCAGAAGATTAGAAAGGTGTTATATAAGAACATTTACCATATAGTGGACTCTGCGGAAGAGGGCACATGGTGTGTTGATATAAAAGGCTCATTCTAAAGTAACAAAAACACAATGTTACTTTCTGGCAAATATACAATAATGAAAACATAGTTTTACCATATTCTGTAAACAGAGCCTACATCTTACACACTGGACCTTTAACATTAGCATGTTAGCATTGTCATAGCGTGTTAGCTCAAAACTGTGTGTCACTGAGCTGCCGGCATGCCTGTAGACTACTTCTGCCAACTTTAACATGTCACATAGTTGAACTATGTGCGAATCGTTAATTTAGAAACCTGCCTTTAGCTGTATTCTGATTCAGACATTAACGTCAACATTGTAGTGTCTTATGTTAGAAATGTGCATTGTGTTAGCTTACCTGGTAGAGTCTGACCTGTGGCTCTTTGCTGCATGTCATCCCCCCTTTCCTGTCACTGTCCAGCTGCTACTATCAAAAAGGTTAAAAAATATCTTTAAAATATGCGTTGTGCCGCCTTAAAACAGGTAACAACTGATTAATGTACAATGAAAGTCGTCTTTTTAAAGGCTCTGCTTGCCAGCGGATGACCTCTCCTTCATTGTACTGTTTGCTTTGGTTTATAGCAGACTAATTAAGCCTGTATCATATTAGTGACCATGGCTCTGGTGAAAGCACCTGTGTGGATCTGCACAGTCATTTAACTACATTGATTTTTGTTTCCTGTGATTGTCTAACACTGAGTTTACTTCATGTTCCTACATACTGCACGTGCACACACAAACCGTATACATGTGCACAAATAACACATATTTACCCAGACCCAACTTCAAAAAATTAAGCTATATTCCCTGATTCTAATAAAAATTAATATCTAAATGTCTAACACGCCTCTTTCATTTCCCCAGGCCTTTAATCCTTATTTTTAGAGGTTGAATGTTCACACAATAGTTTGTTCTAATAAGTAACTAATCCTCTTTTTCATTTTTCACAATTTCTTTTGCCAACTCATTCTCAAGGAAACATCAATGTACTCCATACATTTTCTATCAGTCTGGCTGAAGAGAGGTTCAGTAACTGGAGAAGTCTGGTGCTGGATGAAAACATGAATGTCATCATCTGTAGTCTTTACTGCGACAGACGTCAAATCTATGAAGAGGAAAGCAGATGCAGCGGTGGTTGTTTTTAAAGAAACACACAGGGATACACAGTTGTCTCATTATTTAAAAAAATGTATTTGTATGTACTTACATACTGGTGTCAAAAGAGTATGCACCAAAAATGTCACATTGACTCACAATTACAAAGAAAAAGCATTTTCTTTTTCTTCAATTACAAGTATTGAAAAAACTATGTACAGAAAAAAAGGGCATGGTGACAAGATAGTACACTAGAAACAAACTTACAGTCACACGGTATGGTTTAAACGAGGCGTTTGCAAATAAAGAAAAAAAAAAAAGATCTTCTAAACAGTTATACTGTCTTGGTGCTTTGAACTTCAAATGTATTTCCACTCAAAAAAAAAACAAAAAAAAAAAAAAAAACTTGTGCATTCACAGTCCTGCATCAGCGTTTTCAGAGTGTGCTCACAAAATTTTTTTTTTCTTTAAAACTGCCAGAAAATAATTCATCAGAAATGAAAAAATAAACTTTTGAGTGGAGATACTTCTTATACTTAAAACACGTCCTAGAGATGATCTTAAAAAGTGTTACAATGGAAACGGGACAGACAGGGAGAGCGACCGAGGTGGAGTCCTGAGACGAGCTGTGTGTGGAGGGCCAGCCCAGGGCTTTAATCGTCACCTCTCTCTGCATGGACACGCAGAGACATAGTAGAAGACAAGCCTTTTATGTCTCTGTATATTTCTGTCTGCTTCCCGGCTATCAGATCTTACCGATGAAAAAGTACACTGGCTCCCAAAAACCCTGGCATCTTTTCTCTGTCTGGAAATTTACAGATTTTTTTTTGATCAAGTCAAGACACAAAGCAGGAATGAAAAAAACAAAAAGGCGAGATGACAGTGAAGCATTTATGATGATTGGGCTGTTATGTGACCAACAAGAGTGAAAAAATATCCTCACTTGTAAATGGGTGCTAATGAGAAAAAAATATATATAAATGGCAAACAAGAGCAACTGGACTAGTACCCCAAATCCTTCAGTTCCTCTGGCTGTAGTCACACAAACTGTCCCTGAACACACTCAGGGTAGGATATCAACATCAGAGAGGAACCTGACACAGGGTACCAACACATTCAGTGTGACACTAGACCTGCACACACATTTTCACTGCATCTCCGGTCTTCAGTTTGGGCTAAAAAGGGCACCAATATCCTCTCATTCAATTAGTTTTTCTACTGTTACCTTAATGTAAATCTACTGGCAGCCCTTCCTTCTCTTGGTTCAGTTAAGTTGAGGATGTGACGGCGCCTATGAAGTTTCTATGGCACTTCGTTGAGATACAATGACTGCCTTGTAGCAGCATCGTGCAGTTTCATATTGAAAATGTGCATTTGATGCTGCAAAACCGCAATGAAAATGCATGTGCACACCAAGATGTGAAAAGCAATTGGACACTACGAGAGCTATCCTCGAACTTCCACTAAAACAAACCGAATGTGTCGTGTTCAGAAAGAAAAAAGGTTTTAACAGTGCAGTTCATGTCTGCAGGGCTGGCGAGACATCTCTAAAATGTTTAGAAATACACAGTAGACTCTGGTTCGTCCTGCATCTTCCTTCTAGTTACAAATACATGAAAAATGATGTGCTCAGCATGCCAGTGAGTGGCAAGTCTGCCTCTTCTGAATTTAAGAAGTAAAAATGTGTCCAGCTTCTTTCCAATGAGAGTGAACAAAAGAAACAACTGGAGGGGGTGTTTAAGTGAGAATCCACCTAAAACAGAGGACATAAAAAACTATACTGATGATCTCAGTTCAGCCGATCTTTGAGCATCTGTATAGCGTTTGAAATGTCTGTTTTAGGATGAACTGATGTTTGTGAGGTCAGGATTTAATTTTGAACAGAATGTGTCTCTGCTGTATCTGGGGTAGCCTGGGACCAGCTGCTCCCTCTGGGACAGTTCCTCTTTGCCTTTAGTCACTTTTCGCCTTTTTGCTGTCGTTCCCGTTCTCCTCTGGTTCGGTCCCTTCTGCCTCCTCCTGGTGCTTCCTCTTCTTTGTGTCCTCTGACTGAGCAGGGTGTGGCCGGAGGGTGATGATGACGCAGGTCATGTTGTCACATCCTGTCCCGTCTCCAGATGTGTCAGGAGCCAAACAATGGTCCAACAGCTGTCAGGGGGACACATGGGATTTGAAATTAAAGATCTATGAACATGTGTTATTATTTAGTCAACTGGAGCTGCAAAGCTAGGTAGCATAATACACAGTACACCAGTTTCTATCTGTTGTGTGCAAACATGGACTTGGAGCTGTGCAGGTTAGTGATTTGCCTTTTTTCTGCTGTATGGACTACTTCATGATACATCGAGTGACCCATTCAAAAAAAGGCCCAAGGCCCTCTTGTTTACACTGGAGAACAGCTGTTAGCGCTGCCATACTCTCTGTGGAAACACCGGTGACCCACGCTGACGTGAGGAAAAGAAGACGGGGCTGCAGAGCTGGAGCCAAGTCGTCGGAGCGGAAAAGATGGTACAAATCATGTGTGCCGTCTATTATCATGGGGAATGCAAGATCTCTCCCCAGTAAGATGGAGGAGCTAACGGCGCTAACCAGGCTAAAGAGGGAATATTGAATGTAGCATCAGTATTTTTCTAATCCATTTTTTTTATTGTGAGGGATCAATAAAGTCTAACTTATCTTAATGGCTACACGATAATAAAATCTAATTTAAGTGACTGATAAAACACACGTCATACATTAATTACTAACCATCATTCATCCTGAGTGGCTGCCATCACAGTCAGCAAGGCTACGAGAAGTTGCCATATTTTCAGATACACGGCTAAACAGATGAGCTAAATACAGTTAGCTTTCGTTTAGCTAGTTCATAACAATGTAACATACAGGCGGTGGACGCTGACTTAGGTTTTTAAATCACACTGACAGTATGGAGCAAGCTAAAATATATTTAAAAAAGATATGAGATCTGTTTTTCTACATTGAGGTAAACAGCAGAAATTTGTCTTAATGTCTGACATGATTCCTGTGCTCACAATCTGATTACAGAAACTAATACAACAGCATTCGTTGTGGAACAGTTGTGGATCCCTCTCACCTCTTCCACAATGGACGAGAGGGTTCTGACTTTGCCGCTCTGGTCTGGTTTGATCCTCTCACTGATGAAGTCCACCACCTCCTGACTGCTCAACACATTCCTGCACACAACACATATAGAAACAAGGCTTACCAACAGGTAGATGACAAACCAAACGGAGAAAAACCTCACAATGACAGCTCCAACTTACCAGATGCCATCGCAGGCGATGACCATGAAGTCGTGGTCGTCGTTAAGTGTGAGAACTTTGACGTCTGGCATCGCGGAAATCATCTGCTCCTCTGGAGGCAGAGCCTTGTTCCTCTTATAGAAGTGATCACCTGAGAGTCAGAGTTCATGTGAACAGCTTGTCAAGAGAAACAACTCAGAGGAGAGTGTGCAAACATTTAGTCTAAAAATCACATAATAAGAGTCATTCATACCAATAGCTCTGGACAGGTTCAGCCCACCGTTGACCCGTCCGTCCATGGTCACTTTCCCTCCAGCGTTTTTGATGCGAGCCAGCTCCACCTCATCCTCTGGCTTGTGGTCGTACGACATGTCGACAGCTTTGCCTACAGCAACACGGGAACACGTTTTATATAAAGTTTCTGCAAAGCTTTTCAGTAAAAAGATCTGCCAGAGCCAAACACTTAGATAATCTTGTTACTGGGTAACAGGCAATCAAGACTGTGGAAAGAACATTTCTGCAATAAAGAATTCAAAGCCAAGATAAAACATCAAATGAACAACGCCAACTACTAATTAGATTTTAGGTTTCCATTAAACAAAGCAACCGCCGTCCAAACTTCTTGTCATAAGAGCTAGCATCTCAAAATAATCTATATTTATCATATGCTTACACGTGCTCATAATACACACATCGTACACTACATTACTGCAATATCCTGCATCTCTGTGTTAGGCAAGAAGTAATGTTATAACCAGCCTGTTTTAATGTAGTCAGTATGAATTTGGTGATGATATACTCACGAACAGTCCCTGTGTTCATATTTTAATTTATGCACAATTATCTTACAATTAAAAACACTCCTACCAAGGCAAATAGGTACCAAAGGGTTTGGACCTACCACGCTCAGACACCACGCAGCGAGAGTCTCCAGCATTGGCAACGATCAGTTGTTTTCCTCGGATCAGAGCCACGACAGCTGTGGTGCCACTGTCTGAGCCAGGCTGTGAATACATGAACATGATGAGATGTGATACACTGTTAAAATGTCCATGATGTTTTACACCAGCAGTAAAAGACGACCTTGCTTTCCATAAAAGACGAACGCGGAATCCCCCCGCAAATTTATTTTATCCCGTGACATGAGTAAAATCTTTCTGCAGAGACGAGAATTTAAGGAAGCCACCAAAGCTTGTACCATTTACACAACGTCATCACAAATCATTAAATTTGGCTTCTGCTGCAGTGTGGCCATCCAACAAAGTGAAGGCTGTTAGTTGACTTCATGTCTGGAAAGCGTTGTATACAATGCTTCCAATATGACTAATTCCACCAATGAACATTTGCATATGAGAACAATTTATAACACGTGTTAAACAATTCATGACAAGATGTCCTAATATTTTGATAACTGTGTGACTGATGTCAATTTCTTGCATTAGCCAAGACTGTGACAACACAATGACAACTCCAGAAACACTGCACTGCTGCCCCCACTCGAGTTGATGACGTCACTCTCGATTACATTATTCTCTTGCTTTATTGCCGTCATAGATAATATTTCATCCAGGAAATGTTTTCTGATTGAGCGTGTTCTTATCATGCATGGTTAAAATCATCTTTACCTGCAACCAGACAAGAGTTTAGGAAGCAGAAAGCATTTTTGATCATCCTATGCTCAAAACAAATATCTGTGATCGGCTTAATGCACCAGAGCAGCGGCTGTCTATACATAACTTCGATATCTCACCAAATCAGCTCCACCTTCAAGATATTTGAGATACAATTCATCTTTCATCTCACACGAGAGGTCGAGAAGAAGTCAAAGCAGCCTATGTCAGTTGCATTAGATTAGTTTCAATCAGACATCCCCTTTGTACACACCTCCTCCTTGCCATCCATTCCAGGTAGACACATTTCCTCCTCCTCTTCATCCTCAGAGTCTTCCTCTCCCTCCTCTGTATCCTCCTCTTCTTCCAGCTCACTGCTGTCACCCTCTTCCTCCTCACTGCCATCCTAATAAACAGAAAAAAAAAAAAACAGTTACAGCGCTTTTCAAAGTCATCAGAGTGTTCACAGCCAAACAGGATGGTTATTCTGGTCTTCTGCTCTCACCTCTTCATCACTACCCTCCTCCTCTTCTCCTTCCTCAGATTCCTCGCTGTCATCGAAAAATCTGGACTTGGAATCTCCTGCCGCCTTGGAGGACAGAGAGGAGCAAGAGGGACCTGCATCTCCTTCGCCCTTGCCAGCCTTTTCCTCTCCATTGGAGCTCCCCGAGCCTCCACAGTCAGCTGCTGTAGAGGAGAAACAAGGGCAACATGAAGTGTTGGACAAGAGGAAAACAGAGTGTAAATTAGTGGAGACGAGACTCAAGGAGGTTTGTGCTCAGATTTTTCTTGTTCAAAGATAAATTCAGAATTCAGTCCACATTATCTAGCTTCACATAAAAAGGATACTTGTTTCAATATTTAAATTTATAACATTAACCTAAGTTTTTTCACATCACATCTTTTTATAGACAGAAACATAACTGTAAGGGACTCCCAGCGCCATACCTGAACTGCTGCCTTCACCTCCTCCTGTTCTCCGACAGGCTCGCAGCTTAGACCCGCATGCAGCTCCTTCACCTTCTTTCAGCTTCCCATTGCTCTCCTCTTCCACCTCTCCATTTACCCCATCCTTCTTCTGCCCTTCCCCAGCTTCGCCTTTGTCTCCTGTCGCCTCGGAGTGCGAGCATGCCGCCTTCTTGGCAGCCGCACTAAAAACAAAACAGAAAAAGGAAATAAAGAGCAGTCAAACGCACAAGCCTGAAGACTTGAACTGATGTTTTACACAAGCAAAGACACCTGGACTTAAAGCCAAGATAGTGGTTTCTGTCCCCAAAAGACTCTAATGCAACAAAAATTATTCTTATTTTTAGGTGATTATACTTAATGGTTACAGATTGGACCATGTGTGATATGATTCCTCTTATTTAGATTAAACAGTAAGGTGGTCATTTTTTTGTGTAGACGAGTTCTGGAGAGAAATGACAAGAAAGGCACGACCGGTAAAAGGTTTTGATGACCGTATGTGTCAGTTTGCATGCAGTTGCCATTGAGGATGCATCTTTTTCCATACAACAACATTTCCAAGACGTTCAAGCCCCCATTTTTACAGGCTAATTAATGCTCAAAATACTTTGCCGTTGTATAAAAAGTCAAAATAAAAAGTATGTTAGACTACCTGATAGCAGCTGCGTGCTTGACAGCGTTTAGGTTCTGGCCGTAGCGGCACAGCAGCTCCTCTATGGTCATTGTGGCTTCCTCGTGGAGCAAAGCTGCCTCCTCTGTCTCCACTGAAAGGAATGCAGACACATGAATCATTTATCATTTGGATTTGACATCACTGTATTTCATCTACCGACAGTGTACAAGCATGCACTTCTGGATGTCTTGTACTTGCTCTTTTCTCGTAGTTTGTTTTATTTTCATGTCCTTGATGTGTTTTTTTCCCTTTGAATGGTTATAGTCATGCATTACGCTGGATGTCAATACTCTCAATCATTCATCACGATTAGATGTGAATGAGTTTTGTTATATGTTTCTTACAACTCATATAACATAAGTTTTATTATTAGGGGAGCACTCACAATCATCCTCCTCTGCCACCTTTTCAGCAGGAGGCTCCTCAGTGGGTCGTCCAGCAATCTGAACTAGTTCCTTGATGACTTCCTCTGTGGTCATTCTGCTGTCGATGGCCAAGAAGGCATCCTCCAGAGCCTGGAAACAACATGCAGAAAGGTGTGTCAGTAAGTGTGTCAAGCAACACAGTGTACTATTGGGACCAAGATTGAAAAGATTCATGCTGTGGTCAGTTCACAGTGTTTTGAATGTCTCTGTACTGTGGGACAAAGCAAGAGTGGTGACCATGCTCTCATAATACATCGCTTCTGGTTCCTCCTAATTTGTAACTGCAACACCGTCAAGCAGCTCTGGACGTGAAAACCTTTGGCCTCTTGTTTAAGACTGGTCACGTCACGGCTTCTGTGGCTTCTCACCTTTTGCAGTTTGCCGTCTTTGTAGGTTTTCTGTTCCTTGATGATGTCAGGAAGGTACTTTGAGCAGTACAGAGCCACTTCTTCACCTAAATGGGAACAGCAGGTTATATAAATTCTCTGAATAGGCGTGTACTCATAATACTCGGAGCAAACAATGAAAGGGGGAGAACCATGATAACACTTTTAAAAAATTGACCGTGTTATGATCCAAAAACATTTGGCGGCTGTTTGTGATGCCAAATGGGATTTTT
Source organism: Sciaenops ocellatus (assembly GCA_033000465.1). NCBI lineage: Eukaryota > Metazoa > Chordata > Actinopteri > Sciaenidae > Sciaenops > Sciaenops ocellatus. The sequence goes on along the minus strand of CP136888.1, from coordinate 13,421,994 downwards.
TTTGTGGGCAGTATGTGTCGGTTTTAGGATTAGGCAAAGTTACAAAATACTGTTAAGTTAGTGTTCGAATGCTGGAAAATTTCACCATGTTAAAGACATTACCTCCATGCCCGTCATACACAGCAAACATGGCCGTCTCCTCATCAAACTCTGGGATACAGTTGTGAGCATCCTGCAACACAACAAGCACGAAAATGCACATTACAATACTGACAAGATGATGGGTTACAAATTCGCACAAATCAACTTAAAAAAAAAGAGGGAAAAAAAAAGGAAATGTAACCTGTTTGTACAGGACGGGTGAGTCAGAGAGACCTCTACACATTATCATCATTCATTGTCACATAATTTAAATACATATTGGTGAAGTGATTGCCATCTGGTGGAAAAGTTTGTTTTAACTGAGATAAGTGTTATTATCATTGAACATGTCCAAACATGTCTTTTAACTGAATCACAGGCGTGCATTTATACGCCAATCTGTTGGTGCATTGATACTAGTTGGTTGCTACATAACCGGCAACATGTCTGATTTTCTCCTAATCAAATGAGACATCAAATCCCCAGATGTTGTCATCTGCAGACCCCAGTTAAAGTTACATGTTGTGGGAGATTGATTACAATGCAAGCCAACATGCTAAAACACACCCCAACACTGCATATGACGGTCAGAGAAAAAACACTTTGGGAGTGTGACGAACTTTTGAGTGTACTCTGGAAAGACGCCAATGAGCTCCATACATTCAGACATATGCACAGAAAAGCTGCACATCCCTTTAACCCGCTATTTACAAACGCAGGACACATTTTTATCTTAGTTCGCGCTCAAGAAGCAGCAAGACAACATGTTTGTTTGTCTTTGCTCATTCATTTTCCGTCTCACCTCCATGGAGACACGCCAGCCCTGCATGGCAGAGAACCCGTAGCTCATGTTGCTGTTGCCGCCATCAGAAGAGGTCTTGGCTGTGTTAGGTTGCGACAGATAAGCCCCCATGGTTGTCGGTTTCTATGGCTTTACACCTGAAGAGAGGAATAAACGTCACATTTGAGCTTCATATAGAGGAAACACAGGGTGCATTTATCACACTTGGACAGCTTGGGCTAGTCGCGGTTGCTAGCTCGCTAGCGTTAGCAACACCACAACAAAAAAAAGTAGACGCATCAGCTAGCTAACATCTCCATGCTAACACCAGCCGGCTAAACTTCAGCCGTAACCTCTAACCCCGCCGTTTGAGCGGCTGCGCAGTTGTTAAAAAAAAAAAAAAAAAATCAAACAGTCAACAATCAAAGGTGGATTTACCTATTCTGACCAAGCAGGATGAGCTTATAAAAACGGGCCCCAAAGAGAGAGAGCTTCACATAAGAAAGATTACACGTGTGGGAGCAAAAAGCCGCTAATCAACACAGACAGAGCGAGAGCAGGCTCGAGCCAACCGCGGAGGAAGTGAGCACGCGCGCATGCCCCTTTCGTTCGAACATGGGGGCGTGTCCGACACGTACGTCTTACGTCACAATGTTTCGTCTACTTTTTCTTTTAATTAACGTACAAACATTTCATCAACACTCTGTGACATACAGGGAATTATCTCAGCAAGTATACTATAAAATAAATACAAGCAGGAAAAAATATATATAAATATGTGCAGGCCAAAGCCTGATGCAGCTTCTCCTCCATGCCAAAGACCTCCATTGTTGTCCAAAAACTATTAAAAACACATTAGTGAGTGACTCCACTGCACCAGGAGACATGTTGCTTCATTAAAATGAACATGGTTGAGTGTGAGGGTGCCTCACTAAGTAGAAATATGTGTACTTGGTATATATCATAACTACTTTATTGTTAGTCTTAAAGGTCCAGTGCGTAGAATTTAGTTGCATCTAGTGGACTAATTGCAATCACCTCACATCACCCTCACCTTCCTAGTGTAAAGGAGAAACAACAGTTTAAAGTCCCTGTCTACAGTAACTATTTAGTTTGTCTGTTCCATGCTACTGTAGAAACACGGTGTTTCAATATGGTGGCCACCATGAAAGAGGACCCGCTCCCACTGTAGATATAAAAGGAGAATTTTTAAGTAACAAAAATATAAAGATTCTTATTTTAAGGTGATTATACAAGCATGAATAACATAGTTATGAATATTATATTCCATGTTATGTGGATAAAAGAGAGAGCATATTGCATTGTATTGGAGAGACTGGCTTTGCACTTCTGCAGCTTTATCTTGAAGAAAAATGGATGTACTACCCTCAATAAATATATTACGGAAGCCCTAAGCGATCATGCATACATTCATTTTATTTCCTCCATTTTCTCGTGATAATTAGTTAATTTTGAGTTATTTTTGTCATTATATCAAAATAACAAAGGTTGTTCTCCCGAGATAACGAAACTTTGTTTTCCCAAGATAACGTCATAATTAATTCGAGATCTCAAGATAACGAATCAAATATGATAGGCCTCAGACTTCCATCATATATGACTTCATGCCAGGCTGACCTGTGATGTATATACTCCTGCTCCACTGGCAATGCTACAATTTCTCAAGATTTTAAATTAATTATGGTGTTATCTCGGGAGAACAAAGTTTCGTTATCTTGAGATCTCATGAAAAAATATTTAATTAACTCATTATTATATTACAAAATGGAGGAAATAAAATGTTTGAATGAATGACCACTACGGGCTTCCATAATATGGATAAAGGAGATGACATCTTGTATTGTATCGGAGAGACTGACTTACATAACTAAAGGAAAGGCTGTAGAGTTTGAAAATGTATGGAAACCTTTAATAGAGTTTCTTAGGCGTCAAAGTGACAGTCAGTTGCTGTATGTTGATATATGTTGTTGAGTTTTTGTGTTGTTTTTTTATTTGTTAAATGTGTGAAATATGTGAAATGTTTTGTGGAAACCTAAACTACATATTTTATGGTTTACTTTAATGTTAATAAATATTGTTGTTGTTATTATTTATTTGTACGTGTGAAATATATGAAAAATTCAATAAAAATATTGTTTAAAAAAATGAACATGGGCCCTGCAATTTACTTTGGGATCAGTTCCACAAACACCGCACTGGTGCTTAGGGCCTAAATACTCATTAGCACTGCTGACCCTACATGCACTGTTTACTCCTGTTGGAGAAATGTTAGCCAAAAACTGCAGTGCACAGCTGTTTTAGAAAATCACTGAGCCTTCTTAAATGATGAAACTATTTATTTATGTTATGGGTTTGGGGCTGAGTGCCAAAAACATGATAGGGAAGAGAGTATTCCAGTTATTTGTTCTGCATGGAAACTGCAAATTTAATATAACAAAAAAAAAATGAATGTATCCATCAATCCAACAACTCTGTTACTGTGTTATTCTGTTTCCCCTTTTTATTATTTACTATTTTGTTTTAGTAAAATATCTTAGAAGAATGAATCTAATATATTGAGGGATATTTTATTCATAGTATTTTTGGGATAAACGTTGCATTTTATTTATTAAAGGTCCAGTGTGTAGGATTTCATAGCATCTAGCGGTGAACTTGCATATTGCAACCAACTACTCCACTCGCCTCACCCTCCCCGTCCAGGCTAGTAGGAGAACCTAGACTGGGTACAAAACTCATGAAAAGGGCCCTATCTAGAGCTAGTGTTTGGTTTGTCCATTCTGGGCTACTGTAGAAATATGGTAATAAAACATGGCAGAAGAAGAGGACCCACTCCCTCTGCAGATATAAAAGTCTTAGTCTAAGGTCACAAAAACACACTTATGACTAGTATATTCCATATTTTATATCTCAATCTTACACACTTGATCTAATATTAGTATTGTTAGTTGCAGCCACCCTCCATACCAGGTGGTGGCGGTGTTGCACCATCTCGTTGTTTGCCAACAGCTAAAAAAAAAACAACAAAAAAAAAAAAACAAGAAGAAAGAAAACGTCATCCGTTCAACATGGCGCGGGAAACCCGGGAAAAGATGGAGATGGATGCCCGCAGAGAAGAAGTGGAGGAGGAGACGGACAGTCTCTCTCCGTCCACTTTAAAACTATACGAGACACAGTTCTTCGGCTTCACCCCGCAGACTTGTATGTTGCGGGTCTACAGCGCCTTCCAGGACTGCCTGTACGATATTTTACCCGTCGTGGAGAAGGTGTGTGTGAGGCAGCTGAGCAAAGGAGGGTCGGACGGGGCCGAGGAGCTCCTCCGGTCCCGAGCTAGAGAGTGCAGCCGGAAGCTGCAGCAGTTCCTCGAAGACCGGTTCAAGCAGCTCTCGGAGCGGATGGAAGCGTTGCTGGTCAACCGCTGCTTCTCCATACCGCCAAATGTCCTGCTGCCCGAGGACAAGTCACACAGCAGCTACCCCCAAGACCGACAGGTGGGCGAAGGACTATTTAAATGAGCTACACTCTAAAACATTCATGGGGAATTAATTCACGTAATGGATACATACAGGTATGTTAATACAAACCTGTAAACTACTGATGCCAATGGCAGTGTACAATATACCAACAACAGCCTGTACATACGTTGTCTTGGTTGATGTAACGACTGTTTTTTAAGTTTATTTATCATCTTCATAAGGTTTCTTTCATTATTTTACTAGTTACGTCTCTCAAATAAACAAAAGTAATGCATCCTTGTCAAAGGTTATCAGTAATTATACAACAAATAGTTCCGACCGAGCAATCCGATTGGCCAGTTAGAACGTTTCAAGCCTAACAGCACACCGTGCTCGTCACAAAACATATTACTCCGCCATCTCCATGGTAACGTTGTAACTGCCAGAGCTAACCCGGCTAAAATAAAGTAATAAATCTGAATTTTTGTTATTTATTTCAAAGGTAAAATTAGGATGCTCATAAAAACATAATATATACTGTGATATGAAAAGTTTTTATTCATGAAAATAAATCATGAACCAAAGTTGGCCTTTATAGATTAAGCTAAGATGCACTTTATTGAAGGCCGACTAATATAGATTGAAGTAGACAAATGTTCGTCTGTGCTTGTGATGCTTACGGACCTCACCGCATCACTGTAGTGCCAATAATGACGGTAAAGCACACCCTCCTGTGTAATATAGCTTAATTCTGGCATTCTGGCATATTGCCTTTATATGTTGTTGAAAACAGGATGATAAGTAATGTGTCTATCTGTGACTTAACCGTGGATCTGCTCCGTCCAGGAGGTGCTGAGGCTGGAGTCATCCATTGCTGACCTCCAGAGAGCCTACGAAGCAGAAGTCTGTGCCAGACAGGCTCTGTTAGCTGAGCTGGAGGAGCAGAAGGAGGTGCAGAAGCAGCTGGATGGGATCCTGACCTGGGTTAGGGAGCTCCAGGCGGCCTGGGTGAAGGAAGGTAACGGCAGCTTCCATGAAAGTTTCCGGTTGGTGATGGAGTCCGTAAAGAAACTGCAGGAGGCTGTCAGGGAGGTCTGCATCAAGGCGCCTCAATGAACTGAACTCTCATTTGTATTATTTTGTAAACGGACATTACTCCAAAGTTTGTCTATACATATGGTCTGTTTTTACTATATCTGATAAAGATCATTTAGAAGACGTCATTAACAGCAATGTGGACATGAAGCAGTCTCACCCAGCAAATATTCAGCCGTTTGTCAGTCCATTATTGTATGTAAATATTTTAAAACAGCATACATTACTGTTTCTCAAACACAGGGCTTCTGTTGAGACCTTTAGCCATGTTAAAAAAAAAGCTGTTTTTTTTTTTAGCACTGTGTGACCTTTTTTGACTTAATTTGACAAAATGAGCTTTGATGACTTCATGAATATCTATCATAAGTTAACCCAACAAAGCTTTGTTAGATTTAAAAAGACACAACACCAACATCAGCTCACATTAGCCAAGCTTATTTTTCTACAATGTAATGTAAATAATAATAAAGCACACTGATGTATTTCTGTGGCGTTTTCTTTGGTCATCTCCCTCCTCTTACCCTCAGCTTCACTTATTTTGTTAACTTTATTTATAGCTTCAGTGGTTTCATTGTCATCAGTGGACTGCATTAGATTGTTGAGGTGTTATGATATTATCCAGCAGAGGGCACTCTCTGCATGTTACATCATTCAGATGATTCACACTTGGACTGAAACAAGGAATGCCGGTTTATTAGGTACACCTGTAGCTAAACCTAATGCAGTGCAAACAAACAGCCCTGTAGTTAACCCTCCCTTCCTTCATGAAGGTTGTAATGTTCAGTTTTTATTAAAAAAAAAAATGCTTCAGTGATTCATCTGCGACCACTTCGTAAGCTGTAGGTTGTGGTACTGTTGAAGTGTTTCTGATATTTAGCCTGCTCTCATTAATACAATAATAGTCACACCTCATTGCACACTTTGGTGAAGGTAGCATTTATTGCATCACTGTCTAATTGGACTGCATTAGCTTTAATTAGGTATACCTAATAAACAGCAAATTCTGGTGAAATTAGTATCCAAAGCTGGCTGTTTTTTTTTTTTTAAACTTAGCCTTGAAGGCTTGACTTTTTGAAAAAACACAATCACATAACATAATTTTTGGTTTACTTTCACACACTAATCTGAACATTGTTAAAGCAGTTAACCCTGTACCTATACTGCAGAGTTCGATATAGAAATGGGCAGCAAACAAAACATGACACCTTTTGGTACTTTTGATACAAATCAGATAATAATAAATACTGTTGGATTTCTGTTAGTGAACAGTTCACACTGCTACCAGCTGAAATAGCTGCTTCTCATTCCTCTTCTGTAAAATAAGAATACATCATCATTATGTGACACCTTTGAGTAGTATTTTACCCAAATTTAACAATAGTCACCTCTGGAGCGGGAAGTCCTCATCAGCATTCACTGTCATGTCTGCTATGTCTATTAGCATTTTATTGTTTTAATCTAAAAAGTTATTTTCTCTACTCTGAAGACTTGTTTCATCAGTACAGTAATTTTAAGTTTCCTAGAAATGGCATGTCATTCAATATTTCTATTTCATCGTGAAGACCTTTTGTGTGTTGTAGCATCTGCATTTAATAATGATTTTATATAACACAGTGGGTTTCATAATTTGTATTTGACTTCAGATATTTTTGTGATGATTTACTTAAAGGTACAGTGTGTAAGATTTTCAGAATAAGGCAAACATGGAATATAATATTCATAACTATGTTTCGATGCATGTATAATCACCTGAAAATAAGAATCTTTTTATGTTTGTTACTTAAAAAATATCCTTTTATAGCTACAGTGGGAGAGGGTCCCCTTTCATGGAGGCCGCCATGTTGAAACACCTTATTTATACAGTAGTCCAGAACAGACAAACTAAATACTGACTCTAAACAGGGTCCTTAAAGTGTTGTTTCTCCTTTACATTAGGAAGGTGAGGGTGATGTGAGGAGATTACAATGCAGTGATTGGACCACTAAATGCAACTAAATTCTACACACTGTACCTTTAACTAAACTTTTTTCGTTAATGATGAAAATAATTCTGTTTCTGGGTTTTTCACAGCTTCATGGATTAGACCATTGGGGGGCGCTAGTGCTTTTTAAAAATGAATGTATCGATGTCATGTTCAGTAAGATCTCTCTCCAGATTATCACAAATGTTTCAAAATGTATCTTGTATATCTACTTGTGTTCATACAGAAAATACAAAGGGGGTGTAATGGCAGCAGAATGAATAGACTGAATAATAATGTAAGAGAAGCGACAAGAAAGATGGCACTAACTGGTGAGTTATTATTTCACTCATGTGGAGTTGAGGCCGCTCATGATAATTTACAGGAGAGAGAATATTTATTTTGAGGGTTTGGAGTTGAAAGATGCTGTCACAGCTTCTGAACAAGGGCAAGTAAAAAAAAAAAATGTATTTATATAATTTACAAATAAGCAAAAACTAGAATGATGATTTGATATTCACAGTCTCTGCGATCATGGAGAAATCATGTAAAGAAGCCTTGTAAATTTAGCTGGAGACAGAACCTGTGATTGCTAATGCTGATGTCAGATTTACAGCCCCAACACTGACAATTGCAAGTGAAAGTACATAAACAATAACAACAACAGGTCCAGTGTAAACAGTAAACATTTGTTTTAGCATTCCTCTAATTGTGTGTGTGTGTGTCTACTGTCTGTTGTCATAGAAATGATCAGTCCAGGTGGGGAGGTGTGAGAACTATTCATTATTTCTGTTTGTGTGTGCCAGTAGACCAGTAATGATCTTACAGGCTGTAATTTGCAATAGAAATGTCAAAAGACATTCGATTAATGAATCAGGCATCATTTGTCAAACCATTTGCTTAAAAAAATCTTGTTCAATTGGTGTCTAATTTCGTGTTTTAAGACTTTTATTTCTGCAGCCAAAGGGACAAAAACACTTTATTCACTGTTGTGAGGACAGTGAAAGGCACAGTGATCATATTTCTTATTTTTCTTTTGGCAATATTATTATTTTTAAAAACAATCCAGAAACATTGGTCAGTGGTTTCTATGATTGAGCTGTTTCTACATTGACAGTTTCCGAATGGTCTGTGCTGAATATATCAATACAAAAACATTTAAAAAACTTCATCTTAGATTGTTGTAGACTTTCCAAATTAATCTGTACAGTATGCACAACTGTATTGCCACAGATTGATTACTGTAAATACTATGGTATCTCAAATATCCCTGACAGAGATTGTTTGGGCAACATACTGTATGTTGATGAATATAACATTTAATTTCTCCACTGAGCACAGTTTGTATTGATTACTTGACTTTCATTCACACGTAATCAGTTGGATCTGTGGGGCTGTTGTGGTTATTTTGTCCCCAAACTTGGCCTGTTTACTTGTTTGACTTGACCAATGTGAGCCACTCTCAGACATCTTGTAAATCGCTTTTAAACTGATCTGATGTTGACAAGAAGGCTGGGAATACACCTTGTTTTCTGGAAATTATAATCTGGTCACAAATTTGGCACAAATCTCTTAGCGTCTCATCATTTTCTGCTCTGTATTTCCTCCTATGTTTGTGTAATACACACAAGGTGTGTGTGTGAGAGTGAACACAGCTGTCCTCTGTTTTTATCTCTTTTTTTGTGTGGCGGTACAATAAATCCTGAACTCTACACCCCTGTGTGTGTGCGTAGTATCGCTAAAGCCTGTAAAAGATGTTGTCAAACGCTATGAGGACACAGCTGTATGCAGCTGTTTGCTGTCTGCACACACTGTGCATGTGTCTACATTGTGCTGGCAGAGAGAGACGATAAAGTAATCTGAAAAAAAAAAAAGAAGCTAATCATCAAGAAAGGCTGCCAAAGTTGGTGAGTGTTTATAAAGTCAATGTGTTTGAGGGGAGGGGAGACAAAATAGAGACAGAAGGTCAAGAAAGAAAGTGTCTTCATTTTACTGCAAACTTTCACACTGCTGTCCTAAACAGCTTTGGCACTGAGACTTGATGTGGACACTGTTTACATGTGATAACCACATGCGTCCACACTAATTACATACTGCCAGTGGTCCACGCTTGTATTTTCAGGTTGTTTTTACAAAGATCACAGCCGGCACTGAAATGCTTTAGCAAAAGGTTTCAGCAAACAACCAAACGTCACATCACAGCCAACATCTGGTGACGAGTGCAGCAGACACGGTTAATTTGCTCAGACTCCGATAGTGAAACCTCCGGTCTGTCCCATCCTGTTTGCCATTATCATTTATAATGCTGAACGCATCCTGACAAATAAACATAACTACAGCTTTAAAAACAGTTCCAGTGCTGTGTGATCACCGAAAACAACATTTAAAATGAGTTATCACAGAAAGTTGTCAGGCCTCAGCCTGCTTCTGCCTCAAACTCACTCAAGTCCATTTATTTGCTCTCAAGGTGTTACTCAGTGGATGCAGCTTGTTCACTTGTCACATGACGGAAGTAGGTAACTTTGGTCAGCTTTAAACAAACTAGGTTGTTTGTTTGAAACATATTGAAACTCAGACCTTTACATCATCATTCCATCAGTTTTTCATAGTTAAAATAGAAAATGAGGGCGGCTTTGTCAGGGTTTATCCACCCTGGAGATGCTTTCATAAGGGACCAGTGTGTAGGACTTTTTCTGTTTTTTCTAGCAGTGTAGCTGCTGATTACAACCCCCTCGTATCATAATCTCCTTTGTAGGAGACTCTGTGGTGTCCTTAGAAGGCGAAAAGCCCGATGTAGAGCCTGTATTTAGTTTGTCTGTTCTAGGCTACTGTAGAAACATGGTAGTTCAACATGGTAGATTATGGAAGAAGACCCACTCTCTCTGTAGCTATAAAAAGCTAATTTTAATGTAACAACAATTAATAATGAAAACAAGTTAAGTATATTATATTACATTTCTGCTGCCATATTCTGTAAATAGAGCCCTCTAAATCTGACACACTGGACCTTTAAAGATACTACAAGGAGTTTTAACTGGTTATGATTAGGTTACTTTAGTAATGATGGCTCTACAAACGAACCCATCAGTGAGCCTGCCACTGGGTCTGATTCTGAAATGATTTAGCACACAGACCAGAGGAGTCTATGTTTACAATTTCCCAGGCCAAGATTGACAGTGAGTAGTAGGTTATCCAGTTTAAAGGAAGCAGGAGGAGATTTTTTTCTTTTTTGACGTTACATATTTTGTGGTTATGGCTGATACTGGAGCAGGATCAGTGAAGAGAAAAACAATAAAATTCAAGAACAAAAGGAAGAGTGACAGAGCACAAGTGAAAACGAGGTATGTAATATGTCTAACACACATTACGAGGCGTGGTTTTACATCAATATATGAATTTACACTGGTGGCTAAAACAAAACTAGCTAACTCTTTGATGATTTTGGTTATTGTCCTCGTGATGAAAACTCAACATACTGCACTCATAAAATCAATATCCAGCCTAAAACTTAGCTTTGATTGTCGTGTCTCAACATACATTTTATTTGCAACTTTGAGTCACTGATCAAATGATTTCATCATAGCGACAAAGCAGAAAACTAACAAACAACGACACCCAGTTTAAGTCATCTGTTACAAAACAAAAGTAGGATGGAGTAGGATAAATATTACGTGCGTATTATTAACTTTCACACCAAACTTACTAATTACTACCATAGGTTTACATGTAACTTACATGTGTCTATGAGCAGCAAAGTTAACTTTGTTTCACCATCGTCATATAAGAATTATTAATCTCACACAGACAAAGATAGAAACATGACATGCATCCTGCAAACAGCTGCATGCTGCTTTTGTCTACAGGGTCGGTCAGAACCAACACAGATTGAAAGTTTCTTGTAGAAACTTTAAAAGTGTTCTGTGGAATTTGTAAACAAAAAAAGTTATGTTTACATTCAGTGTTTTTCACCCAAACTATCCTCAAATTTTTTTGAATATTTTAATTCCTACATTGTTTACGTCCATGTTAACTACCTAGCAGTTGTCTTTTTCACGAGCTTTGCAGGCAAATTCCTTCTCGACTGTGGTAGCAGGAATGTGAATTACGCCACCCACATGCAAGTGTGTCCATGCACAACATAAACAAAATCTGGATCCACTCATGAAAATATTGCTCTGTAGTGCTACTTATGGTCAAAACCTCCACAGGATACCTTTAAAGCTCAGCTGTAAGTGTGGAAAATCTGCATAGTGCATAGTGTCGACACAATGTGAGCTGACCTGTGTTTGTGCACGTGTTGACAGTTATGGGGTTTAAAACGCACAAAAACATGCATGTTTGTGTATCAAGTGTTTACGTGTGTGAGGACGAGTAGATCTGTGTATTAGTGTGTGTATTATGTCTGAGTGTGTGTATGCGTTTGTGTGTGTACCTGTTGGAATTTGCAACTGTACCAATCTGTATGGTGTGTGAGCGTGTGAACCTATATGTATGTGTGTGTGTGTGTGTGTGTGTGTGTGTGAAAGAGTGAGTGAAGACAGCATATGGACAGTGCCCTCCCTTCCTGTTGGGAGGGGAACAACGTGGCTCTCTGTGAACCACAGCTTGACCTCTGACCTCTTAGGATCACACACACACAAAGAGAGAGAGACACACACACACACACACATAAACTCAGAGATACCTACACATACGCTGATATACATCCACAGTCAGCCAGCTGTCCTCGCTGGCTGACTGTCCCACATAGAGGGAGAGAGGAGAGAGGAGGTGAGAGTGACAGTCAGGCATGTAGACGGGATTGTTTTCTCAGGCTGTGAGAGTGAGTCTGGAATTCACTCTGACTTTTTTAAACCCATGTGTCACCCAGCAGGGAAAACAACACACAGCAGCAGACCCATCTTATCCCATTTCAAACAACGTGTCTTCCAACTGCAGCTTGGAATGACATCATGAATAAGGAGGAAAAAAAAAAACGCATTCGCCTTTAACAGCCGTAAGCGATCACATGTACCGGCTGCCACTGAAGTAAACAATAACTAACAGACAGCAAAACTGAAATCTTCTGTCGCTAATGCTTTGCTCAAATGTGGCGTTAATCCTCATTAGGTATGTTTCTGTCTGAATGCAGCGCACATTTAAAACAAATTTGCACTTGTGACTGCTCCAGAGGGCATAACAACTTCATATTCCAAATAACATCTTGTGTCTGTAGGTAAACAATGATCACTGTTGCCTTATAACCCAAAATGTTGTTGCTTCCATGGATAAATTTGCTTCTTGTCAGTGATCCTGCATCTATACTACTGTAAATAAAACAGGAGGCATCAGTAGTAAGAACCTCAAAATCATATTTCTTTCAACATTTTCACCTCCGCTAAGCATAAATTCTCTGCTTTGTTTTGGCCTTGATCATATTTTTTACGTGTATTCAAAATGCATGTCGAAACGTGCATGATAAGCTGTGGTTTTTGCTGTTTGTGTGTCAGTATCATTGTTGTTCTGATCTCTTAGGATATTTTTTAAATTTAATTTCCAGTTTGTTTATGGTTCTGCTATTTGCCATTGTGAATATAATTGCCTCATGTAACTCCCAAGCCTGTTAACCTGTTAATAAACCACTGTGTTGTGCCTCTGGTCTGTATCAGACCCACCAATCGGCATACGTAAATCTCAAATAGTAGATAGTAAAGCAAGATCTTTACATGTGTGAAAATGTTGCACATATTACATTAATCTCCATCACTGACCTAATGCTATGACCACAATATATTCCACACTATGTTTTCTGAACTTTGTAAAAAAAAAAAATCTATGTGGGAAATGTAAAACAAAAACACTCCTGTCTCCTTTACTTGGCATGTGCAGGAGCATGCATCAGCCAACAGCTTTGTGCTGTTTTGGTGGCATTGTTTGTTGTTTACGGAACAAACATAAAAAAAAAAAACATTCTCAAAAACAGGTCAAACGCCTGTGATCACATGACCGTCAAACCTCAGCATTTTTGTAAAAAACCCTTTTATCTCGCCACAATGCAGCGACAGACCAGCGCTTCCAAGTTTATCCATCTAGAAGAGAAACAAATGTCTGTTTTTGGTAGTTAAAAACACCAGCTGAATGAGGACATAAAAACATTTCATATTTAGCCATGTTAGAGAGGAAATAGCTTTTCTTGGACAGGCCAAATGCTTTTTGCACTCAAAGTGCGGTACAGATTGGTAAATGATTCTGCTTTCTGACAGACTCTGGTTTCTAAGTGGTTAAATAAAAACAAAAAAACAGCACCTGGATGACACCTGAACCTGAAACCTTTTTGTCACAATTAAGCTGCTGCTCCGCAAGTCTACGGCATTCACTTTCTCCCACTCTTTCTTTTATTGCACCACGACAGCCCTCTGCAGCTTAATAACACAGTGGTTATATTTTGCATACTAGTCACTAGTCAAGTTCAACTTGATGCAATTTGTGTTAATTCACAGAGGACCTTTTTAACTCCAAAGTTTATGACCCTCAAAACACAAGAAAAACATGTTTAGCTGTCATACGTATTTCAGTTTTTAAAGAACATTGTCAGTCCAACAAACTGCTTCACAAACCACCTGAAGAATATGTGTTAATCTAAATTTGTCCTGTGACACCTGAATACGGCACACGTCCTACCTCCAGGTTCAACTATCTGATCTTCTAAATGTCTTATCGGTGAGTAGACGTAGAAGGCAAGAAAAGGAGGATGGATAGAACAGACATAGAAAGAGATGATGAGGTGAGAGGAGAAGGAAAAAGAGGTGAAGAGGAGCAGAGCAGCAGCTGGCAGGTGTCAGGAGTCACAATGGACCATCTGTCTATCCGAGTGCTATCTCCACACACACACAGAAATGTGCAGAAATGTTTGAGTTCAGGTCTAACGCCACAGGTCTCCACCCTGTCAGAATAGCAGAGTCAGGCATTCATGGCTTTAGAGATGGAACAAGTCCAGTGAAGGCATGGTGGTGACAAAACAGAGGGGATGTGGCAAAGATGGACTCTGTGTGTGTGTGTGTGTGTGTGTGTGTGTGTGTGTGTGTGTGTGTGTGTGGTATGTTGCTCCCATTCTGACCTCTGCAAACTCAAGTACCTCAGCTACTTGCCAAGACACACACACACACACGCTGTTGACCTTTCACCTCAAACAATCTCTCTCTTGGGATTGTGAGAGCGAGGAGGTGATCTGGGCATAAGACGTCTCTTCAACGGCGTTGTAGTTCACAGCGGTGTAACTCAGACCACACTAGAAATATGTAGACACCTGAATACACTTTATCATTTTAAAAAATATGGGCGTTAATCTGCTGCTATAAAAGCCTTTCAGGAGATTTTGTGTTATTTTCTAGAACTATAATTCAACCATATACACAGTGGATGATGCACTGGTCAGACTGGCCATGAAGTAAATGTATACCAACATAACCGACAAACTTCTGCAATATTTCAGCTGAAGACAACAACTGAAATCTGCTATTTTTCTAGGGCAGGTCGGACGTCATCTGTCTCTCACTCAAACCTAGTAACACACTCCATCGCTCTCTCTCTCTCTCTCTCTCTCTTCTTTCTTAAACAGATCTCTATTTCACCCCCTCAGCCCCCGCGCCTTCCTCCCTCATCCAGCAGACAGAGGGCGGATGCTGGCAAACACTTCCTCTCTCCGCGAAGTTACTTCCTGTCTCTGGGAATCTATTTCCTGTTCGCAGCTAATACAACAGCACTAAGAGCATTCCTCAGGAGTCTCTCTATCACACACAAACACACAACACACACACACACACACACACACACACACACACACACACACACACACACACACACACACAATACACGTGTCTCTGACTGTGCTGCAGACTTGTAGACCAGTCATTCATAAGAAGCATTTCACTTTTGCTGTATGTAGGTTAACAATGAGACATTTTAGAGGTGACAAAAAGCTGAATGGGAATTTATAAGGGAGGACAGACACTCAAGCATCACTTCATTACACTTGTGGCACAGCCTGATGCTGCACAGGTAACAGGGTCGTAGAGATTATGCATCACCAGAGTCTGGTTTAAAAGACAAGAGAATATTAGAAAAAGGAGAAAAAATGCCATTGAATGAAGAGAATGATTGAGGATGGGGAAAGAAAGATTGAAAAATAATACAGGTTCTTGGCAGGAAACAGGCATGGTTTCCTGTTGTGTTAACACACACACACACACACACACACACACACACACACACACACACACACACACACAGTTGTTCTAATCAGCGACAGTATTATCTGGCTTTACAGGGGGGCTGACACACACTGCTGAAGACACACACACACACACACACACACACACACACACACACACACTGCATATGGATAC
Source organism: Sciaenops ocellatus (assembly GCA_033000465.1). Taxonomy (NCBI): domain Eukaryota; kingdom Metazoa; phylum Chordata; class Actinopteri; family Sciaenidae; genus Sciaenops; species Sciaenops ocellatus. The sequence continues at coordinate 13,406,220 of CP136888.1, read as the reverse complement.
AAGCATAGGCCACACTTGACACTAGCACACACACACAATAATATATGACACATACAGTATACAATTAGCCACATTTAATACACAGTGTTTCTCACATTGTGTCCCTCTTTATTTGTTCATTTTATTCCCTCATCTCTTTGCTTCTTTTTGTCGTTTTCTTCCTCAGTGCCCTCTCCACAGCACATTTCCCGTTCCCTGCTTCCCCCTTTCCTCCCATCCACCACCGTCCATTAACACACACATAAACAAACATATGTGAGTGCTAGATTTGTATTTTGGTGCCTCATATCTGCCAGCTGCTCTTTGGTTTCATTGTCCTTCATTGTACATGAAGCTTCACAAATATTTTGGCTTCAGTCTGAAGCTTAGCTGAAGTTCCCTGTCGGGAATTACAATGTTACACTTCCTGGCTTCTTTAAGGAGAAGGTAAAGGTTCAGTAACAGTGTATTAGCTCAGGATACAACCACACTGAGGAGAAAGTGGAGCTGCAAATATGTGTTTTCAAATGTAGTTCTAATGTGGACGTGGCATTGGGTTAGCTAAGTGTCCTGTTGTTTAATTTAATTTATCCTTGTGTACTTTGTTGAATAAATAAAGAGACAAAGGAAAGAGTTATCCTGTGGAGTGCACAAAATCACCTCACCACAAAGAAAGAAAAAATAAACATAAATGCAGCTCATGGCTTCTGTTACTTGTCATGCCTGTTGTGTTTTCATTAAAGATCCCCTCCAGACATGTTAGGCGATGTATAAAATACTTAAAAGTGTCAGCGTATGTGCAGCAGAGGTTTCAAATTTCCACAGGACAGAGTTATATAAGTTATATACCATGATTGGCCTCCAAACTAGTCATAAAATGATGCTTCTATGTACACATCTTGAGCTCAGATTGAAGGTGCAGATGTGAATGTAAATGTGAAAAACAGCCTTCCATACATCATTCTGCACAGTGAAGCTCAAACAATCACGTAACAATGAGAATTTATGTAAATGTTTGCATCTGACGACCAGTTTGATTAAAAACTCATCATTGTTCTATGCGAACAGGTGCTGTGAGAGCCTGAGCAAATACATCTAACAAGGTCTATCAAGGCTAAAGTCCATGGGTGTTACCACCTCTCACATGTCACATCATGTAGGGAGGGGAACATTGCTTAATCTATCAGCAAGATAACTTTTTACCTAAACAATACTAAGCCATATTTCCTGACAAAACCTTTATTTATACATCATTTTAAGGGAATTTATACAAAATAAAGTAGTGTTTTATATATTAGAGACTGTTGATTGTACAGTAAAACACTGTAATATTTTATGGCAAAACCTTTATTATATACGGCATTTATATTTTCATGTCAATTATATGGCAGTTTCTTTTGATGAAAAAAAAACTTTATATTTATGCAGTAAAATATGGAATAAAACACCAGCCTTAAAGATGAAATTAATAGTACTAATATCCTTTTAGCGTAATATTAGAAAAAGTTATATCATATTTATTACGGCATAATTCTAGCAACCAAAGCTGCTTTTTCTTTTCTTTTTACGTTGTATTCTTAAACAGATCAGTAACCCTTTATTCAGCCACCAACAACAATTAACTTTAATAATAATTAAATAGTTAAAATTTTAATAACATAAAATTTCAATATTGCACATAAAAGCAAACATTTACTTCAACGCCTCTCCTCACGTTAGGGCTCTGGGTAGTTGCACTCTTGCCCTCACTACTATGTCCCCTCTGTAACAAAGGCACATTTAATTGCAGTGCGGTGAGACAAATTATGTTTGAATGCTTGATAACCACGAATCCAAACAACACTGAAAACCAAACTTTGACAGAGAAATATTGTGGGACCGAGCCAAACTATTGCTTTTTAAAGTTGCACATTGAAAAACAAACTGCATTTAAATGGAAAATGAACATGTTTTATCAAGTGGATCAGATTGAAGCCAATTGAATATCAAAAGGCTGTAGGTCTGTTGTTCGAGACCCTCTCAGACCAATCTAATTTCCAGCTGCAGGTGACTGATTTATATTGCATTTAAACTAATAGTTAAGTGTACAAGCCATGTTCTATAGTGTCCTTCTTGGTGTCAACATATCCATGCCATGATCATTTGCAATATAGATTTGAATGTATTCGGTAGCATAAGTCATGAGTCATAATATCTTTCAGTACATGTGTGTGAGGAAACTTGCCCTACACGAGGGTCTGTTTGGTCTTAAATTGTACGGCTGCTGGTGTGTTTGTTCATTGTTGGTCCAGCCTCCTCTCTCCCATCTGCTGCAACTCATTAGCATGGAAACAGGACCGGGAGCGTTTTCACACATACACACACTGGCCATTAATCAACAAGTCAGACCAGGGTCCATTCCCACACATACACACCACACAGATGAAAACAAAGACCATACACACATAGAAACATCCCAGAGCACACTTTAGTAGATCTCGACCACACCTCTCGTCTCAGCGGATCAGACCTGGCAACACAAATTTTGTCAAATCAAATGTGGCAACCTATAGTGATGTCTCAATTGCTTTTTTTTAAACTTTAAGTGATGACTGTTCCCCCGTGGCACCATCAGTGAACACAAGGAGACTTGTTCCCATCAGCTGTTCTCTCTCTTTTTTTCTTAATGGGATGAATTAGCAAGTACTATTATGTGAATTTGTTATCTAATTTGTCTAGCCACCATGAATGCCCACATTGAAGAAGAGAGTGTATTCCCATGAACTCGCTAACTTGTGTAAATGTGGGTGTAAAGGCAAACCGGCAAACTGTGTTGCAGACAAGTCATGTCTCATCATCTTAAGTTAGATTTGGCGTGGCAAATTTGTATTGGTAAGCAGCAGAAACTAGATGAAATTGAAGATCTAACGTTTATTTTGCACATGCTCACGTTGCTTTGCGCATGAGCCCAAGATGAGTTGTGACTGAAGCTGTAAGAGACGGAGCCCCTGCAGCCTGACCGAGACATCATAAAAGCATCGTCTACACGCAGAAAAAGGCTTGATTTTATAAATCTGTTATAAATCTGTTGTAAAAAGACTGCACGAGAGAGACGTACTTGTAAACAGTGATGTTCAAGTCACTTTAACACTTCTAGTTTCAATATGATTCATGACTTTTTACGTCATGTTATCACAATTTATCAATACAAGATAAATGCTACCAACCAGCCAACACAGGGTAACACAGAGGACAGTGTGTGGCTTACAGGTGAGAGCCAAAGAGGGCAACAGCACTTCAAATAAAGAAATGTTACACTTGATGCATTTGAAACAAGTGCTGGACAGAAATGAGACAATCAAGACTGCATGTCTGTTCACTCTCCTGCAGATTATTAGCAGACTGTTTTGAAGGCTCATTGCTGAAGTGTAATCCAACTGTTCTGCAGGGCCTGAGGAAAGCAAACATTTTTACTTTAGCTGCCACTCTTATGGTAGATTTATGCTGTGGTGCCTGAGACGTGGTGCCAGTAGAGTCTCCTCGTTTAACCAAGAAAAATATCCTGCAGAAGTTGAAGCAGAGAGGTATTGATCTTGAGACTCATTCATACTCATCGTAATGCTACTCTTGGTCATGTTAACAAAATATAAATAGACTTACTATGTTAATCAAACTTGAAGTTTTTAATCTCCAGAGCATTGTAGGACTCATCTTCACCAACTCATGTTCTGTGATCAGATGTTACAGAACTTGTTGTACAAAATATGTAAGTCTAAAACTGTGAGGAAATGTGTATAAAATCATTCACAGGTTTACATTTGACTGTTTAGCCACTAGAACAGCTTTAATGCTCCCTAGAATAGCATAACATCCACTCTTCCTCTAAGAAATATTCCTTTATTTGGTGTTTCTTATAGAAGTTCAGCTGGTGTAGTGACTATAAAGGCCATAGCACATGATTCATACTCATCAAACAGTTTACTGAGCTCTTCATCCCTGCATGGAAGCATCATTAATTATGTTGCACTGCTCATTTAATCAGCCTTTGCCTTTAATTTGTCAACCAGCTGTATGTGATATTGTCTTATAGTGCGGTTATTGTGTGTTTCTTTTCTACACATGCAGGGACGTTTAACTGGGAAGTTGAGCTTTTAGAAGAGAAATTTTGAGGAGAACTTTGGGAACCTTGTGGTTCTCCCATGCCAGCAGACTCAACCACAGTATGGAGCACAAAGGTCTGTGTTTCCTGCTGTGCTCTGTAGCATCACTCTGTCAAAAGCAGGTAAAGCTGTTACCTGCTTCAAAGACATGAATACAAATCCAGCTCATCAGTGAGAGAGAGAGAGAGAGAGAGAGAGAGAGAGAGAGAGACATCTGCTGTCTCTCTCTCTCTCTCTCTCTGTATCCCCTCCTGTGTGTCCTCTGTGGCAACATCTGCTTCCTCCACTGCTCTTTCCCATCATGCAGTGGGCGTGTCCTTTGTGCTCCCCCCATAGCCTCTTTGTTCTAGCCAATCATTGTCCTCGCCAAGCTGTTCCCACGATGCACCAGTAATGACCAGAAGGCACTGATGGGAGCTGGTGTCTCTGAAGGAATGACTCTGTCTTTACAACCACTTTAACCCCCAGGGAGAAACGACAATAAACAAAATAAAAACAAAAACAATGCTCTAACATCTTCACGAAGCGAGCTGAGAAATGTGCTCCGTTTGAGTTGCTTTGACCTCCAACTACACCCCCAAAACTATGATTTAAATGAAGAATATATGACCATTAATGTTGGAAAAAGAACAAGAAATTTAATAGAGTCATGTTGCGCCAATATTAACAGAGTCAGAGGAGAGAGCCAATCAGGGAAAGAGGAAGAAAGAGGGGGAGAAAGAGTAAGTGAAAGTGAGAGATGGAGCTCTGGGAAAAGATCAGAGCCTGGTCCCTGGGGAGCTGCGACAGATGAAGTAGCTGAATAAGCTGTCTGTCATTGTGTGACTCGGGCTGCTGTGGTCACTTCGTTTGTTCAAACTCAACAATGGACGATCGCTGAGAGAGAAATCTCTGTTTTCCCACAAGATTTAGCCCAAAAAATCACTAGTCAGTGATGCCCCGTGAGTGGGGATTTGCCCTGGTGACAAATTGAAATGCTAATAACAGACTGAGCGGAGAAAGGTGTAAAGTCAGTGAGTCACTGTTATGATGCTGTTTCTTTTGTTATGACAGGAACTGTAAATCAGCACAAAGGTGAAGAAAAGGCCTGAAATGAACTTAACAGTTCAGTTTGTTTGTAGAAAAGATTTGTTGTTTATGTAATCAGCAGTAAAGTGGCGTTTAAATCTTAAACTTTAGCAAACAAAGAAAATACACACACCAGTGAGTAAGAAACAGAAGAGCACATCTAGATGATTAGAAGTTTCCCACAATGCGTAATAAGTGTCTCAAGATAAAGGGGGGAAAAATGTCATTATGTTATAAGAGCGTAGCAGGAAATGTGGCATGTTGCGCGTGTAGTATTAATTAAATAACAACTACAGTTAACATGCATATCTTTAGACATTTTTAATCAGTAATGACCTTTTTTATACCATCTTTAATCACTCAAAAAGTCTGTTACTTTTCCTTTAAAGTTTGCTTTGAGAAAGTGTTACAGAACATCATGTCCTGCATCGTCGTTTGTATTTACATTCGATACAAACGAATCTTTTCTGATTCCATAATTAAAAACAACTGACATATTTTACAGCGCTAATTAGTTGTATTCACTCTTGGTGTTTGATGCAAATCTTTGTTGCTTGATATATCTCTTAAGCACCATTTTATGTGCTCGCTTTTTTCTCACATCCTCAGTAACAGGAGAAGATGGAGGGGTGAGGGCTTGGTTAATTGGTTACATTTGTTTGGTGTATGTTGTGGCCCTAGCACGCTTTCCCTCACTACTACACCCCTGTTTTTGGATGTCTGTCTATGTTTGTGAACCAAACCAAATATATATATATATATTTATAAATTTATATATATATAAATGTTGTAAATATAAATGCCTTCATAAGAGAGCTAACAGAAAATGAATGATGGTGAGAGAAGGGGAATGACTGGACTCAAACCCGAGGATGTATAACCCCTTAGGCCACAAGGGCGCCCCAGTTTCAACTGCTCTTGACAAAGTACTGTTGTCTATGTGTGTGTGTGTGTGTGTGTGTATGACAGGTGACCAGTGTGTGGACAAAAGATGGGTCAGTGGCCAAGTGTGAGCTCTTTTCTTCCCCCCTTGTCGACCTCTTCCCAGCAAACTCTCTCTCTCTCTCTTTCTCTGTGTCTCACACACACACGCACACACACACACACACACACACACACACACACACACACACACACACACCAACGGACATTGATGTGCATGCCTACACACATAAACACACTGACAGAGACACACAAACGCACACACACATACATTCAAGCAGATTTGTGCGAGGAGAGGAGCGTATGAATGGACAGATTAATCAGATTATAGCAGAGACACACTTAAACAGTCTGTTCTCTGGATTAGCTACGGTCCTGCCTACTCCCTGTCAGAATAAAAAAGTGTGTTTGAGAGAGTGTGTGTGAGGAGATAAAGAGTGGGAGACTAAAAGAGACAATATATTATCTGACTATACATTCACATTTGTGTTCACACTTTGTGTTTGTGGGCATTAATGTTTGTTTGAGTTTCTAGATCCTCCAATAGAAATTATGGTATAACTTTGATATCTAAGAAGAAGATGGAAACTGGCTGACTATGTGAAGAAGAAGCTAAAACAGGTCCATGTGAATATGTGGTTGACCTAATAAACACTTCTGTATACATTTTACCGTGAAGAAGTTTCGATTTCCCTCTCAGAAGTTCAAAGAGTGCTGTTCTTTATGTGCAGCAGAGCAGCATATGGCAGCCAGTGACCAGGGCTTTGTCTGACTATTGACACCAGGGAGATGCAGAGAGGGAGGATGTGAGTGTGTGCGACTGTTCAGGGCCGGAGGACAGCCTAACAACAACAAAAGACCAGCTTTAAGCCTGTCTCCTGTGATTTTCCAACTCAGCGAAAAGCTATTGTGGCACCGAAAAAAAGTTAAGTTAAAAAGCTTAGCATGGTATGTGCTAACAACTGCCTGCTGCATGTGTAATACAAGCAAATACTTTTTGAGCAGTCACAGTTTCAGTCTTTGGAAGGGCAACGGCCTCTGTGTCTACACCCACTGGGCAGGCCACTGCCCCGATATGTTGGTCTGTAAAGTTCATGTAGAGGAAACTTGACTTCCATGTAATGTGACTCTGTATTAATGTATGAAAATGTACATAACTTTCCTTTTTCCCTCATTGTATGAGTAACTTCAGTCAGCAAGGCCATGACCTGTGTGTGTGTGTGTGTGTGTGCCAGTGTGCTCCGTGTTGACACTTAATACAGTTTGTCCTCTGTAATTGAAGTGAATGTCTGATCATCCGTCATCCAATTTCATCATCTTGTGTGTGTGTTTACATGAGACTGAGAACCAGATGAGTTTCTTTGATGACTACTTCTACACTCCCAGTGGTCGCAAAATGACATGCACACACGTGTGCGCACACACACACACACACACACACACAAACACACACACAGAGTAGTCAGGCAGGGGCAACTGGGACTAAATCCAGACTGGTGGTTTCTCTCTTTGGCTATAAATACCCCTCCGTTTAAAACAAGATCACACACACACACACACACACATTCTTGTACTTGCTGCATAGCAAGGACCGAGTAAAACGACTCACAAACTGAGGACCAGCATTTCTAGCCCACCTATCAACACAAATGAAGCATTTCTGAACACTAGGTGGCACCAAGAAACTATACATTCGCTCAGATTTTGAGAAAAACAAAGTTTCAGGAAAAAGTTTTTAACCATCACAGTGAGGACCGGTTTGTGTTTTTATTAACCCGAAGTATATTACTGCTACTGTTGATCTTTACAGATAATTTTATATTATATCACCTAGAATACCTCATAAATACCCCTTCCCTATTTAGTGGCCAACAAGGATGTCATATTTATCATCAAATATGAATTATTATGACCTGTAAGGAACTGTTTACTTTTGAAATGGTCATTAGAATGGCAATTTTATCTTACCAACTTTGCTATTACAATGCGAAATTGGTCATTTCAGCTGGGGGTATTTCTGATCTTATATTATCAAACATCTACCAGGTAATTGGCAAACTGGGAAATAGGAATTGTTTTAGACACCAGACTATAGTAGAGCCCCACATGACTAATTCCATCTTAATAAATAAAGTAATTAATTTGAATTTCTGAAACGTTTTAATAGAAACAATATTTCAGAATACTTGTATGATCAAACATACACCTTCCTGGGAAGTAAAAAACTGTTGCAGGTGTCATTTCTAACACAGAACAAAACCAAATAGCAGCTATAAGCCGAACAGATAATCTTTAAGACTACTAAAACATGCTCAAACATACAGCTTCGAACAAACTGCAGTTGCCAGTTCCAACTCAAAACAGGACCAGCCAGTGTTCTTTAAACAGGAGTGGAGCTATAGGAAAAAAACAAAAAAAAAAAAACAGCAAAAAAAAAACAAAAAAAACAAAACCAGAAACAACAAAAATAAGCTTTCCTTCTTTATCTCTGGTTAAATTTCTCCCTCTCAAAATACAAAACACAACAGGCAAGATTACCCATTAATTGCTCCTCTTTAAAAATCAAGCTTTCTCTTGATTTTAATTATTTCATTATAGACAAAATATTTAATATCCTTCCATGTTCGAGTGCGAAGGACTGGCGATTCCTTCCCAATACATAGTAGACAGTCAGTCTTTCCTGGCACCTTCCTCAGCGCAAGGAATTTGGCCATCCCTCGCTGGACTGCACTCTTCTCTCGGTCAGTCCAGGGTCTCTTAACTTGGATTTTTGCATCTATAAAATCAGAAAATAAAGGTTCCATATAAATGAACAATAACAAATGCTAACAGACAAGACAGATTTCAAAGAATATCAAATTCAGAGCATCCTGTCACAAGCATGGTTGATACACCCTGGATGTGTCCCAACGCCACTGCATCAGCTGTGGAGACTTCCAACCTTCCCTAATGATTCCTTTGCACTCGTGCTACACCAAAAGTATCAACTCTAGCCAGGGAATGGTCTGACGACATCCATTAAATCAGCTAATCCACCAAAAAATCAAACATAACAGCACCAATGCTCTCTCCTTCTCACTTGAACTCTCACTGTGAAGCAGGTATGATCTGCTGACTGATCAAAATGTGTAATAATACAGTTACAATTAGTGATATGATAATTAAAAAGAACTCACAAAATAGATAGTTAAGAGCACTCCTTCTGTATTTGTGTTGCTATCAGGATAGAAGATGGATTGCAGCGATTTTCTGTGGACTATGTCATGACTTTGACCTGCCACCAAGATAGTCACTATTTCATAAGGAAATCTTAGAGCTACTTTCCCTTGCCATCACTGGATGTGACAGATGAATTCTGAAAAGGACTGCAAGCCATCCAGTCCATGACTTTTCCTTATTGTGTCTTTTCGATATTTTCTGAATCCTTGCAGGTAGGACATGAAGTACACAAGATTTCATTATTTACAACAGACTGCCACTGCAGTAATGAAGTCAGACTTCATTAATCACTTTTTGTTATAAATAATCTAATAGTTGATCAATGTAAGTGCAGCTTGACAGTTAACTATTAGTAAGTAAATCATTAAGTCGTAGCTGATACATCTTATGGATCAAACTTCACAAATGTGAGGATTTTGTTTTTCTGCATGGTCAACTTTTACAAATTTTCCTTATTATAAATTAAATATTTTCAATGAAGGACTTGCAACAGCATTTCTTTCCCTTCTTGGCAGATGATTTTGTGGCAGTGATACTTTGTTCCTGTTCACCTGAAAATTGACATTTATACAGTTAAAGTACTGAAGACTCAGATTTAGAACACTTCACTTGTTTATATCACCTGGACTCACCTGAATCCTCATCATGTTTTTGTTTAGTTGAGGTCTTTTTTCGCCTCTTGATAGGGGTTGAAGTGTTCATCATGGGCTGCTCCTTTCCATCTGACAAGAAAACATCAATGCAGTAAAACAGTAGTTGTTCATTCAGATCATATTATTTTTCATTTTAGTTCACCTCTTAAGATTTTGTGAATACTTCTGTCATTTTTATTGTCACACTCAGCAGATTTGCCGTGTGGCCTGTGGAATGTGGGACCACAGTGCTACAGTAGATGCAATGCAAATGCAATGTATTACCAGCTATAATGGCAAAGCAGAGGGAACTTTTGTCGGCCTGTATCGCTGCTTATTATTAAATACTTTCAATAAAGGACTTGCAACAGCATTTTTATAGCATGTTATTAATACATTTACTTAAGTAAAAGGACCACCACTGATGTTCACTAACTCCTGCAACTACCCCGAACATTAATAAAAAAAAACACTGTAAAACACAGCAAACATCCTACCAATCAGGTAGCAACACTTATGAAATTAACCTGTACCACAACACATAGTGCCTGTAATACAGCCATCCAGTCCTAGTGACTTCTGCGTTGTCAGCAAGTGGCTGGCAGCTGTACAGTGTTGAGAAGAGTTACCTGTTTTCCCTCTGTCAGCTGCAGTTTTCTTTCCCTTCTTGGCAGATGATTTTGTGGCAGTGATACTTTGTTCCTGTTCATCTGAAAATTGACATTTATACAGTTAAAGTACTGAAGACTCAGATTTAGAACACTTGTTTATATCACCTGGACTCACCTGAATCTTCATCATGTTTTTGTTTAGTTGAGGTCTTTTTTCGCCTCTTGATAGGGGTTGAAGTGTTCATCATGGGCTGCTCCTTTCCATCTGACAAGAAAACATCAATGCAGTAAAACAGTAGTTGTTCATTCAGATCATATTATTTTTCATTTTAGTTCACCTCTTAAGATTTTGTGAATACTTCTGTCATTTTTATTGTCACACTCAGCAGATTTGCCGTGTGGCCTGTGGACCACAGTACTACAGTAGATGCAATGCAAATGCAATGTATTACCAGCTATAATGGCAAAGCAGAGGGAACTTTTGTCGGCCTGTATCGCTGCTTATTCTATTAAATCTTTTATAAAAATATTTAACTGTCTTTTCTTAAATAGTGTTATATTTATGACCTCATTGCATTGACAATCCATACATTCTGAAATAGGATGATACAAGGAAGATAAATATATGTGCCATTTTCCCCTCGAGTACAATATTTGAAAACTCTTCTGATTTAATAAGAGAACATTTTGTTGTTGATATATCGTATTGGCATCATATATAAATATGGTACACAAGTCAGAATTGCAAAAAGTGTCCCATATTACACTACTCCACCCTATTTGTGTGGGACACAAAAGAGACTAATACAGCAATGTAATGCAATGATTTAGGCAAAAGTAAGTCACTGATTCTTGAGAAGTGGGACAAAACAGGTTATGATTTTGAGAAAGTAAAACCGTATGCTAAGTCGAATAAAATTAGATGTATGCATCTACCATGCACTAGGCTACTAAGCTATGCTTTGATACAAATTACCAACTTTTCCTTATCATAATGTGCTTTTTGCCTTGCCATCACTTACTTTTCACTTAAGACACAACTGGTAAACCTTGCAAAACATGCATGTGTTATTTTAAAAAAACGATCTGATATTAGGTATGATAAAAATGTTTCTTTTGACGAAACTAGACCTTTTTAATAAATAAAGAAAACATTTTAATCCATGTTATTGCACATGAATGATTGAACCGACAGTACGTGTCACAGTACCTGTCACAATTTTGATATAATGATGATTAAATGAAACTGAAGGTAATAGTTGTGTTGAAAACATTCTATTATTAATTCCTCATAACACCTGCACTTGAAAATATTCTCATTTTTAAACCTACTAGCAGATACAACTGCTGGATATGTTTGTCCCGTTTCTTAAGAATCAGTGCAATATAGCTGTTACTCAGGCCAGAATGTCAGTTATCTGAAGCGACAGAGTGTTTTTTTTCACACCTTTTCAATGTGAATGGCTGAACACGTGTTAACAGTGCAGTTTTCTCAATGTCTAGACTTACCCCTCTCATCATCACTCCAATCATCATCATCATGTTTTGTTGCCATCTTTTGCCTCTTAGCTGGAGGTCTTCTAGTGGTCTGTTGTTGCCCTTCTATAAAAGAAAAGGTTTTAGTGGTGTGAAAGGACTGATATCTGCAACTGTGTACAGAACGCAGACTGAGAACATTTGTGTTAACACCTAGACTTACCCACAGCATGTTCACTTTCCTCATCAGCATCATAGTCATCACGTTTACCCTTCTTGTGCCTATCAGCAGGGGGTTTTCTTGTGATTGAGTGTTGCTCCTCTCCATCTGAGAAAAAATATTAAGTATTAAAATCTGAGAGGGTTTACACTAGCACAGTGAAAGAGTACTGAACTCTGTCAGAGACCATTTTTAGTGTTGACAATGCCTAGACTCACCCCCTTCATCATCACTCCAATCAACAGGATGCCTTTCGGGGGTCTGTTGTTGTAGCTCTTCTTCATCTATGAAAAATTATGTTTTAGTAAAGTGAAAGCACTAATATCTCCATGTATAGCATCTAAGAAAGATGACACTTGCACAGTGAAACAGTACTGACCTCAGACTAAGAACATTTCTTGTGGTGGTAATGGACTTACCCATATCACTTTCACTCCTAGCATTATCATCATGCCTTCTTCTAGTAGCAGTCTTCTTTGGTCTCTCAACAGGTGAGCTTGTGGTGGACAGGTGCTGCAGGTCCCCATCTGATAAGAGAGCATAAGTTGTACTGAAAGATCTCTAAGCACCACTGACACTCATTGTTTAGGAATGTTACCTTTTCCTTCTCAGTAAACATTAGAAAATACTCTGGAGACTTAGGCTCCTTCTCCATGCTTAAAAAATACCAAATTATAAGTACCAATAAATACAAAATAAAAAAATCAAGATAACCTCTGACATCATTTGTTTTAGTGTCCTCAGCAATTTTTACAGTGGCAAATTTAAAAACTAAGTTGAGCTTTTGGTCTTCTAACATGTATATTTCTGAGTATAAAAATTTAAAAACCTTTCAATTTTAAGTGTGAGCTTAAATGCAGTAATATGGAATTTCTTATGTAAATATTATCACATATATTACTTACCATCATTAACTTTCAGTGGTCTGTCCTCATCTGATGTCTGTCCCTCTTCGCCTCTTCTCGAGCCTGTGGTTGGGGGGCGGTCATGTCTTTCATCTATGAAAATATTCACAGGGGAAATTAGGAGGCTTTTGACATTGCATTGAAAGTCAGAATTAACAGGTTGATAGATGCTTCGATACACCACTTTGTTTATCCCTGATAGGAAATTTGCTTGGAAAAATGCAATGTGGTTTGTTTTAATTACTAAATATACTGAAATACCAAAAATGCCTTGAAAAATAATAAATAAAACTTATATCAACATACCAAGGGCTATAGAGTCCAGTGTCTTCAGGCTCTTCCCTTTTAGAGATTTTGCTCCTTGCTCCATTGCGAACAGAAGTTTTCCAATCTTGGCCACCTGAAAGGTTTTGTCCGTTTGGCGATAATATTCACAGTGGACTCGTATGTCATGTCCCATAAAACGAGCTACTTGTTCCAGCTCTTGATTATCAAGGTTGAGAAGCTGGCATAAAGTAGCAACATGCTTTCTGAGTTTTGTCGACCTCAGGAGTTCTGGGTTGCTTGCCTTGCTCTCTACAGCATATTTCCTGAGGCAATCACACCCACGGATGTTTGTTGTTGTCCCGATCCTAGCAAACAGATATGGGTTGTCATTAAGTATTCCAACATCACTCCGTTTTTTGATCAGGAAATCAAGAGAGGCTCTTGTGCGCTCAAGTAGCAGAATGGGGACTTTTCGACCTCTCTTCCCACGTGTCACAATCCGTGTTAGTCTGTGGCTCATTTGTTTTTCCATGGGTGACAAAGTATCATAAATGTCTTTATTCACCGGGCCAGTATCTGCTTTTAGATAAGTCTCTAAGGTTAGCCGCGAAGCTTCTCCTTCCCGCTTCTTATTGAAGACAATTATTTGTGCAAGAAGGCTCTCACATAGCCTTTTGTATGCAGGGATGCTCACAGACTTCTTCAACTCCGCCTTAGACTCATCCTCAATCTTCCTCAAATAGTTCTGCAGAGTAATAACATCCTCGGTCAAAGGCACACAGTCTTCTTTGTTCCATCGCCGTTGTTCCATTGTACTGTGAGCATTTGTGGACACATAACTGGACCAGGAGCTTTCCAACAACTCCTTAAACTTCTTGGCTTTTTTTTCACCTAAAACATCTGACGTCATCAAACAATGTCCAATCCAGGCTTCTGTTGCCCCTTTGAGAGAAAATCCTATTTTAACTGCAGTGGATGGCTTTGCATATTCAGTGGTGCTTGTGCTGTAATTTGACACTCTTCTGGCTGCTTTTATTGTCAAATCAAATTTTGTTGGATCACACAGATCTTTCAGACCTTTGACACTCTTGTCAATTTCCTTTGCAGCCAACACAAACCGCCCCAGTTCTCTCATCTTTTGGGCAATGTATCTGTGTTGAGATTGTTCACGGCCCTTTCTTGCAAATAATGTATCTCCATATTTGCATATCATCGTGTCACTTCTGATCTGAGAGGTTACCTTATCTTGCAACATGGTATGAATGAGATTTTGAATTCCATCTGAGGACTTGCTGATTGGAAGGAGATGTGACGAAGCTTTTTGGATTCTTCCTCTTTTGCCTCCCTTTGTGTCCTCTTTTCTAGCTCTACATGCTTTCTCATGACGCCAGAGTTCAGTCCTCTTGAACATGGCGTAACAGTGCTCGCAGGGTAGATAGTCATTCACAGATGCCTTCTCAGAGGGTCGTTTCCAAGTCACAATCTCCCCATTTCCTTCTTCCAAGACCTTAAGATTATGTTGCCAGTTGCCCTTATTTCTAAGGATTTCCAGCAGCACCTTCCTTTCTTTGGATCCAACTGGAAAACTAAAGGCGTGGGCAACATCAACTTCATCCTCATGTTTTCTTTCTAAATGTCTTGCAATCTTCAGATTTGACTTTCCACAATATACACAGTATTGGGCTTTGTCCCAAGTCCTTTTACCACTCTTTTGGCTTGTGTTAACAGTTACTTTTTGTCTCTTGTCACCACCTTGCTGCTTCTTTCCTCCTTTCCTCCTTTCAGGTGGATGTGGTGACTTATCTTTGGTCCTTGGGTCCATAACTTCTAGTTCCTCATGTTCACTGGATGATTGGTGACAGTGATCTTTCTCTGGGATTCTGTGCCTAGATGATTTCTTCTCCTTCTTTGAGAGTGCCTCATTGTCACTGCTTGATGGTGTTGATGAGGGCTGGTATTCTTCACCAGATCCACTGTTGCTGAATAAGTCTTGATCTTCATCATGTGCATCTGATGCGGGTAAGTGGTTTTTGTCAGATTCATAGTGGAAGGATAACAACTTTTTAGAGAACTCTGACTCTGAAGTTCCAGCTTTCAGAGGGAGAATCTCATGATCTGTGATTGATGAGTCCAGTGCAGCAAACACAGAGTGACAACAGTCTTCTACAAGGAGCCCATCAAGGTTACATGTTGAGGTGGGCTGGTCACTGATACATCCACCGAGGGTACTTGAGTCCATCTCAAAAGGCCAGTCCATCTTGGAGAACAGATGGACAGAAAAAGAAGGGAAAAAACATGTTATTCACTCACAGGAATTAATATAAATGACCCACAGGCCTGCTGAAATATTGCCTTTAAAACAGTAAAAACTAACACACAATTATACATTATTATGTGGCAATACTGGTGTTCAGTCATTTTTGTGAGATCATCGTGTTAATTAGTGCTACATCATCAACACCTCATAAGTACCCAGCCCAATGTGTGTCATAATGTAAAGGCAGCCACTGCCTGTCACTCATGCAAGCATGTTAGCAACACTGCAACCTGAATAGGACAGAGCTGGTTGATCACAGTATAGGAGTGATTTAATAATCTCTTCTGATGTGAACATAAACCAGGATATCAGTTAAATCAGCCTACAGTGTTACTGACTAGCTGCAATATTTTATTTTACAGTAACCATAATATTGTCATTAAATTAAACTGACTGCTTATAGGACTTCATAGTATAGTAGTTTGTGATAGTTTGTGTATTTAAATATTTTCTATAATTTACACATGGTATGGAGTAAATGGCAGGTCTAGGTATCAGTGAAATATAATACAGTTTTAAGTAAAATACTTTTGCATCAGATTGGTTCATTTTCTTCATTACTACATTGTTGGACAAATGGTTATAATGATAGGACACTATGACTTCAGCAATGTGGAATTAAATTGAATCAACTGTTAAATGCAGAGCAGCAATTCTTTAAATGCTGGGTTATCCCCACCAATCTAAAAGTTTTTCACAGTACACCAGGACAGCATTTTTTCTGTTAACACAGTTTATGCAGGCATCACCAAATTAAATGTAAGACTTTTTAACATCTTTTTAAGACCAAAACACATTAATTCTACAAGAGAACAAACAGCAAGAAATCACGGAGTAATGTTGAACAGCACATCAACCTCAGAAAGGCAAAGTGATCTGTTGTTTACATTTACATCTCACTTCATACACAGCTGTTATAACGTGTAGTGCTACCCTAATCTTGTGATCTCAGTTCAATAATCAACTCATAATCGTCAATATAATCGATTTTTTTCTCCACCCCTATACTGAACTCACAGGAATACATGCAATTTGGATTTAAAACTTTCTAATTACATTTGCATTGTCTCTGAATGTCTGTGTTTCTTCCCGTCCATAACAGCTAGTAAAGCATAAACCTAAAAAAAAAAACAATAAAACTAAAACGACCTCAGCAAAAGTGAAATATACTGCAGCATTTATCATTAATGAGAGCAGGTGAAAATAAAATAACATTCCTTACCTGAGCAATGGTGTATGCCCCGTAGCTCGATTTCTTAAAATGTCCAAAAGTCTCTCCACGTCTCTCTATCAGGTGAACATGCAGCCGCACTCTCTCTGCCAGCGAACTCTTCACCTTGCGCACCGAGAGCTCTGATTGGCTGCTGTTGATGGGTCGTTAATTAGCGGAGGCCCCCCAGTCTGCTTCTGCTTCTCCAGCACCTCGCTAAAACTCTGTTAACCCTTTCAGTGTTCTGCCTTTCTGAACAAGGTTGACCCTAAAACCTGAACATATTTTCACACAGTTCCAACAACTAGATAAAGTCAACTGAATTAAAACAAAGTGCATCCCCAAAAAACCCTTTTTATTTATTATTTATTTATATTCATTAGTATAAATACAAATATGAGTATCTTTTATTTTTGTTTCTTTTTCCACATTCAGTCTTGATCATAAAATAATCTCCATCATCATATTCAGAATTTTAACCCTTTAAATGCCAGATTGAAATTCCCTAAAATCAAAGGTAACAGAAGATGTGTGAATATTGCTCTCTCAGGATAACAAAGCTTATCTTCTTAAAATAAGATTTATGTTGTTATGAGAAAACAGAACACACTTGACAATGTCAGAGGAGCAAGAGGATATAGATTACCTTCTCGCATATCTCTTCTATCAAGGCCACATACAGGCTGAAATAGCTTCAGGTCTTGCTGTTACAGATTATAACTTGTTTGACTGACTGGAGTTAATAAACTAAAAAAAAAAAAAACCTTCTTAATTTGAGAAAATGAAGGCAACATTTTTAATTTATTCATTTATTTACCATAAAAACAGGTGTATAAGTGACTTTTATCATTGAATAGTGGGGTGCGTCTGTGCACTGTGTCCTATTCACCAGTAACATACAGAGAGGTTGGATCTGGATATGATTTAGGGTTCCCACAGTCATGAAATTCCTGGAAAAGTTTTGAAATTAGAAAAAAACAGTTTTCCAGGTCTGGAAATGGTTTGGAATTATGTGAATGTTTCGGAAAAGTTTTGAATTAGTGATGACCGAGCTGATATCAAAGATAACTAGTATAAGTAGATTAATTTAATATGAATACACTAATCATTAGTTTCTATACTTTTAGCCTTTTAATATCTTCTAATATGTGATCTGGAACCAAACACTTCCTCTAGATGATCATTTCTCACAGTATAGTCAGATCAAAGAGTCAAAACAGCTGTTAAAAAGCTCAAGAGTACAGGAAACGACACCTACTCTGTTAAAAAAAAAAAAAAAAAATCACTGTGTGAGCTTTGTTAAACTACTTGAATTAAGTCATGGAAATGGGCCGTCTACACTTATGAAGTTTAACATCCTAAAAACAACTGTGTGAAGCATGCATGCATGTGCTTCAGCTGTGTCTGCAGCTAATGAAAGCAGATAGGCTGTTGATGACCTGTTACTGCTATACGCTGATTTGATGTGTTTTCAGTTTTTACAGACCAAACTGACCCAGCCGACAACAGCATATGTTGAAGCGCGATGCACAAATGCACACAGTATGAGCACAGATCAGAAGAATAAAAGATTCACTAACTTTGTTGTTTTTCCTCTGGATGGAACAGAGGATGATGTTTGACTCTGACTGACAGTCTGACGACAGTGAGCTTGGTGAGACTTACAGCACAGCGACAGCTCTGATGAAGCATTTTTGGGACTCAGTAAGGGCACAGCTACACACTGTATTAAATATGTAAAGCTACTGTGTTCTTTTAAAAGGTTTAAAGGTTGAGTCTGTAGGTTTGTTCATTGCAGTTTGTAAACACAACATTCAAACTGGGCCCCTCTCGGGCTGAACTGTACACGTCTCCTGCTCCTGACAGCAGCAGCAGCAGTTGTCAGGACTGCAATGAAAAGGAAATACAGTCCGAGTGAAGCACTGGAGCGGCGGGCCGATACCCAGCCATAGCGAGTACGGCTAGCATCCGCCGCTAGCACTCGCTAACATCCAGGACAGCTAGCGGGGCTAACACTCATGGCGACTAGCGGGGCTGGCGGGCCTACTCGTGCAGCACGTGACTTCACTGCGCTTTGTCACTGGCTGGGGAGAAAACACGACTCCCACCCAGAAATGTCCCGTCCACACCAAAACAATCAGATCAATCAAAATACAGGGAGACGAGGGAGGACTCTGCAGACACAGTCACCACCATACATGAGTAGATAAGTGATGATCAAGCAGGATTTCTTTTGTATACGTCTATATTAGTTTTTTTGGAAAATCCTGCAGACTCCATCTTTAATGTAAACTCAGCCTAACCTGAACCTAGTCTGAGTTAATATACCTGTATGAGTGTGTCTCTTTTTTCAAGAATTTTTTTTAATGCTCTATGATTTGCCCATCATTCCTTCATACAACCACACAGCCATGACCATACACAAACTCTGCGCCAACAGACTTAGCAGTCTTGGATAAAATAACTGACACTGTAACAAAAATAACAGACAAAAGCGACAACAAACAGAGCACCTGCATTAATGTCAGGCATGCAGGGTCCAAAAACAAGGTGGGCCCTCTCTGGCGCATTTTGTCAACCCTTTCAGTTTTCTGTCTTTCTGAAGAAAGTCGACTGCTAAATCATGAAGTTGGATAATGTGCCTCATCACAAATGTCAAATCATCTCAAACTGGTTTCGTGAAAGTGACAATAAGTTTACTGTACAGTACTGTGACCACAGGCAATGAAATACAGTTTGGCATGGCACTCTCTTAGCTCATAATAAATAACATTAATAAATAAATAAAAATACAATAATTACGATAAAGAATACAATATTTAATTAAGTCTAAGAATCAAAGAAAATCAGCCCTCAGCCCTCCGTCTAGCTGAACTCTTCAGGAGCCTTATTGCCTCACAGTCACCAGATGGGCACGTGTATCTAATAAAGTGGTAAGGGAGTATATATAAATATACATAATTTAAATAGTATGGAGAAAGAAAATACATCAGTACTTTACATTTTCTGAGAATTTCCAGACCAAAAGTTCATAGAATTAACATAAGAGCCTTCATCAGTAAGTTGCATCAATTTTGTAATTATTTGTTTGTTGTTTATTTTTGGACCTGCTGTTATAATTTTATGTAGAAATAGTTGTCATTGTGTTTTTTTCTCATTTGTTTGTGTTTATACAATGAAATTATATTGCGATAATAAAATGAGCTCAGCCATTTAAAAAGAGCTCAGTTCATAAAAAATGGTAAATTGTTTTATTTCTCAGCTATAAATATAACTATTAATTCAGTTTGCATGGCAAAACTATCCATTACATTTCTGGTTATGCCTCTGATCACAACACAGCAGTACAGGCTTTACTCTTTCATGATAATTTGGGTGTAATACCACACAAATGCATTGGGGGCGCTCGCGAGCAAAAAGTGTGTGAAAATCCGGTGCGCCCTAGAGTGTCCAAAACTCATTTTGGCATTCAAGTTGGGACTTTTTTGAAAACAACAGAATAGCATCTATGTAGCATCTATATAGCCTCAGGAGGTGATTTAAGTGAAAACAAAGTGAGGACCGGCCAAAATGACCTCACTTCCCAAAAAAGACTTCACTATGTTGGTTAAAAACTCATGCCGGTCCTCAGTACGTGGTAAGTACAAGAACACACACACACACACACACACACACACACACCGTACTCATGTACAGAGGCTCATAGAAAAAACATTCATTCACAAACACACCAAGACACAGGCTAATATAAATATACATACGCAGCCATGCACATATGGACGCTCTCTCTCTCTCTCTCTCTCTCTCTCTCTCATACACACACACACACACACACACACACACACACACACACAAATACTCACAAAGAGATGGCTCTGGCCTCAGAGGAGGCTAGCTAAGCGGTCTATGATTATGGGGTGTGTCTTTGTCTCATTTAGTGGTTCCACAAGGAGACAGTCTTCTGCTGCGTCAGACGAACACACACTCACACACACACTCACATATGCAAATACCAACACACTATCACTTAACGACAACAAATCCCTCAGCTTGAATTTGTTAGATTTCCTTGAAGGAAACTGCAAATGTAAAAATGGCAGTTTTTTTGCTTCAGTTTTGATTTTCCATCTTTCGTGATCATACTCTCTCTGTCATTAATCATGAGCTGTGCACATTAAATATCCAACATAACACCAGTTACTGTAAGGTGAAGCCACTGCCTGTATCACAACACACAGCAGGAAGTTGCTTATTTGTCATAATAAGTGCATGCACCAGACACCAGATGTGCTATATTTCATTCCTCTTTTATTTTGGAAAAATATTGCGCTGTTTTCCAGTAATAAAAATGACAGGCTCTGTACATAGGACTTTTCTCTTAAATACAACACAGTCACAGGGGTCTCAAGTGCCTAACACATACATGCATACATACATACTTACATACATACATTATCTGCCAAATAAAAACAATCCAACTTAAATTATAACAGGTTTAACAAAAAGAATCACAACAGAATTGAACACAAATAATTACATAATTAAATTAAAAGAATACATCTTTCTTTAGATAACAAATAAAATAAAAACAGAGGATCCTAACCAACGGCAGGCAGTGTGATGGTGTCCTTCAATTGGCTAATAGTGGAAGACTGGGAGTGAAGGGAGTGGGAGTGGGCAGTGCATACATTTGACGCCACATACAGGTATCACCTCTTCTGTACACACACACACACACATATACACACATGCACGCGCGCACACACACACACACCTCCATAGTGCAATGAGGTCTTGGCAGTTAAGACGAGTCATTTATAGCTTGGCTTACTTGGAAACACAACAACATCATCAGAGGGTGGGATACTTTTGTACTTAACAACTTTTTAAGGTAATTTTGCCAATAAATTGTGGCTTAAGGAGCTGCTGCAATATTCAGTATAACTAAATTCAGTTTAAAAATTATGCATTTGGACACTTCCCTTATGTTTTGTCTGATTTGTGTGAATGTCTCTTTTTTTGTTCTCTTATGTTGATTGTTGTGTTTGCCAAGTTGCCCTGCCCAAAACATTGCCCTGTGTATCACAACCTTCAGGGGTCAGGGAGCCAGTATGGCCCAACAGGATCCATGTTGGATCGATCTGCAGTCACTACTGGAGTCTTCAGTTCTCTATTTTCTGCTGAGAACCAGCTCAGCCAACACAGTCTCTGTCAGTGCTGCAGAGTTAAGGATGTACAGCTGCTGTTAAAGTCCCGCTGTTCTTAATTTTGTCTTCCAGTTGAATTTTCTTGAATGAAATGTTAAAAATAAATAGACTACAATAGCAGCTGCAGTACTAACAAAGTACAGGGACTTCTACTGTTGCTAGTACTTCACCTTTTACTCTGCAGCACTGCACAGGACATGAACTGTCCAATATCCATGACAGCTTTTACACTGCATTTTAAAACCACAGGACATAACAGTACTACAACAGTACTTGAAAAGTTCTCAGTACTCCAAAGGTACTACACTGTTCATTCAATCAGTACTCCAAAGGTACTACAATATCATCGGTCAACATCCAAGTCAATACTCCGTAGTTTCATCAGGAGAGAAGAGTTCATCTTGGTACGAGCAGTAAATCTTCGACTGCGACAGACATCAGACGAGCTCTTCATCAGTTATACTGCAGTCACCATTTGACTGCAAGAGTAATCAGTCAGCACTGTTTCTGTACAAAGTTTGTACTAGTGCTAGCACTGTCTTCTGGTACGTCATCCGTAGCACTGAGTCAGCATTAAACCTACATCCATCGAAGGTCAAAAATCACCCGTAGTACTACTGTAGTACTAAGTCCTTGCCAAGTCAGTACTGACTCCGCTCTGGCTCAGTAGCACCTTGGCTCAAAGTCCTCCGGTAAATTCCAGGGAACAGCAGCAAACAGCAGGAGTAAAACCTCCTGGAGACAAGCTGAGCTCTACTGCTCAGGGTTAGAGTGTGTGGGACCACCATCCACCAGAGAAAACTGGTCCGATTTGATGTGGTCTGGACTGGTATCATACCTGTAATAGAGAAAGGAAAAAAAGTCAGGGTTTAGTGTGTTTTATATGTGCACTGGGGGGGATATTACACTTATTTTATATATATTTGTGCCAAGCGGATATATATTGTGTGTCCTCACCTCTGTAGCGATGATACATTCATCTTTTTGGTCCGACATGACGTAGACGGACTGATATTTGGTGTCGTTGGTACACTGGTACCGGCTGTCACTGGGATTGTGGTATTCAACATCACTGGTTGACTGGTATTTGACGTCACTGGTTGACTGGTATTTAAGGTCACTTGCTGCGTGACAGTTCAACTCACTGGATGAGTGATACTGTGCTTCGCTGCAGCTTGGTGACTCTTCTACTTGTTTCTTTTCTGATGCATTGCTGTGGGACAAAGGATACAAACAGTCAGAAATACTGTTTCAACACAACGCATGCTTTTGTTGCATTTACACTGACACATGTACATAAAACTTAAGGCATGCAGAATTGAGATTTCCAAGCAGTTTAAGTATATTTTAACAGATATTTACCTGTTTTGTCTCTTCCTGTATTCTTCTTCTGAGTCTGACTCATCCAACATTTCACATTTAACCTCTGGCTCATTACGCTCCTCTTCTTTACACAGCGACAGCTCTTCAGGCCGGAGCTCATGAACCAGGTTGTACTCCACGCTGGGGTAGCGAGTCTTAAAGCCGTTCTTCTCTGATCCGTTGAGCCCGCTGATTCCACTCAGACCACCCAGTGACCCAGCGAGGTCTGAATGGTAATCCACCTTCTTGTTGGTGTTTTTAATTGACGTTGTCATCATAGTGCCCAGTTCCTTGTCACTGCGGAGACAATTGTTGGTGGTCGTCAGGTTGTTCATGGTCTCGTGGCTGTCACTGTGGACACTATCACCATGGTGACTGTGCCGATCCTGCAGTTTGACACGGACGTAGACCACCAGCACTGAGCAGCCGATCAGAATCACAAGAACGAGGAAAACGCCAGCGCACACAGCCATCCAGGGGAATCCGCTGTCGTCATTCTGCTTGTCTTCAACAGTTCCAAGTTCAGGGGACGAATACCTATCCGGCCAGTCCACCGCTGGTAAGAGGAACTGGCAGTTGTGACCACCGTAGCCAAGCACACAGGCGCACACATAGCGACCGTCACGCTCGTGGCAGGTGGCTCCATTGTGACAGGGGTTGTGATGGCAGCGGGAGATGGGGGTGCTGCAGTTCTCTCCAGTATATCCTGCAGAAGAAGCAGAGTTTAAGAGTCTCGACCAAAACTAATATAAAATTACATAAAAAAACAAATAATGTCAACACAGGATACTTGAGTTGAGCACTGTCATACCTGGGGGGCAGGTACAGGTATAGCCGTTTACTCCTTCTTGACATGTCCCACCATTCTGACAAGGGAAGGACAGACAATATCCAGAGATACTGCTGCTGTCCTCACAGTTAGGACCTGAAAATCCCTCAGGACACTGACAGAGATAGGAGTTCACCAGGTCCACGCATTCTGCATCTGCAGAGGGGAGAGGGATTGCGACATAGACAGAGGATTAGTCTCCAGATAACATTTTAATACTAGGTTCAGGTTTAATTGAAGGTGTAGGGGAGCGTACCGTTTAAACAGGGGTTGGAGGAGCAGTGGTCGATTTTCTTCTCGCAGTTGAAGCCAGCGTATCCACTCGGGCACTGACAGAAATAGCCACCTTCGGGGTTGTCGGCACAACGCCCACCATTGAAGCAAGGCCCATCGGCACAGGTGTTGGCGCTTAACTCGCAGTTGTTGCCATAGAAACCAGGTGGACAGGTGCACTTATAGCCGTCATCGTTGTCCTGTATTAGAAATAATGTAAACAGTGGTTACACACAGGCTTGTTGCCATGAATTAACTTGTTTTTTTTCTGTCACTTTGTCTTGATTGATACTCACAGTGCAGCTGCCTCCGTTGCGACACGGGTTTCCAGAACATTCGTTGACCTGGATCTCACAGCTGGCACCCGTGTATCCAGGCAGACAGGAGCAAGTGTAGCTGCCCTGACCGGTGTTGGTACAGGTGGCTCCATTAAGACAGGGCTTATGGTGTGTACAGTAGTTCAGATCTGGAAGAATCAAGAAGAAACAAAATTTAGAAACAATACAAATAAATTTAAATAAAAAAGTGTTCAATGTAGGCTGATTGACTGAAGCAATAAACTCACCCTGGTTGCAGAAGAGCCCACCCCATCCCTCCTGGCAGTTACATTGCCAGGGCTGTTGGCAGGTGCCATGGAGGCAGCCTGGGTAACGGATACAGTCATCACAGTAACGCCCACTGAAGCCCACGCGACACCTGTGAACACAACATTCATTAAATACTGTTCATAACATAAACATAGAAAAGGTTTTGCAGTGCAAAGATGTTACATTTATCTATTTATGATCCATCTAAGGAACTCCCAATTTGGTTTTTGAAACTTACTTGCACTCTCCAGGTTTGTCACAGAAGCCGTGTTCTTCATCACAGCCAGGGAGACAGATTGCTGCAGGGAGGAAACAAATAGTGACAGGTAAATCATGGGAAATCCAGTGTTTGAAACATGTGTTTGCCCTCCATCAGTCTCCCATTCACAGAGAGCCTTTTCAAACCACTGCCGGTCTGGTTGGCGCTCTGACCTTCTTATCTGTTTGCCTGTCTTTCAGCCTGTCTGCTGGCCTTCCTGGCTTTCCAGTTTGTTTACTTGCCAACTTGTCTGTCTGTCTGTCTATCTGTCTGCCGTCTCGCTTTCTAGTTTTACCTTTCTGTCATAGAGACCTAATAAAAAAGACTCCGATGGGCACTCTGGACCAAACTTAGCTGCCAAAGTGGAAAATGATAAAATCTTGAGGGTAATCAGGGGTCATCAGGTTGTTCTTGACTGCCAGCTGAAATGTGTTGCTGCAAAAGTTGCTGAAAAAGTTACCTTTCAGTTTGAACAGCCCACAGGGAACCTACAACGGCTTTGGTCACCAAACGGGGGAACCAGCCAACAAGCCCTCTCCTTTAACATGGTTGCTCTCC
This sequence comes from Sciaenops ocellatus, assembly GCA_033000465.1. Classification (NCBI taxonomy): domain Eukaryota; kingdom Metazoa; phylum Chordata; class Actinopteri; family Sciaenidae; genus Sciaenops; species Sciaenops ocellatus. Next base: position 13,380,160 of record CP136888.1, on the reverse strand, counting down.
AACACAAAAGCGTCCCACACAAAGCCTCCTTTCTCCCCTTGACTGTGGGTCAGAAGTCCTTTTTCTCACCCTTGGCCCCTCTCCTCCTCTTCCCCCTTCTCCCCTCCTACTTCTGATCCTCCTCTGCTCTTCCATCAACCTACCCCCTTCTCTTCTCCTCCTCTCTTCTTCCTCTCCTCTCCTACATTCTCCTTTTCCCTCCTCCGCTCCACCCGTCTCTCTCTCCTCACTCTCCTCCTCCTCCTCCTCCTCCTCCTCCCCCCAGGGCCAGCTGGTCTGTGTGGAGCTAACCACCAGACAGCTGCTCCATTGTCTCCTCTCACCGAGCAGCTGCCCCCTCCACAACAATACACAACCCTGATCGGCCAATCACCAGCCCGAGGCGCAACAATACAGGACCCCCACTTGGCCAATCGGGGAGGAGGTTTGGGGCGAGGAGGCCCCAGTGGTCTAATGGAAGGCACGCGGCGTGTGAATTACTGAGGAGCCACTGCGGCTCATTAGAACGGAGGCCTCTGGTGCTATGGGATAACTAACTGACGCCTGTTGCACACGGGCCCCGCATTAGGAGGTAGAAAACAGTCCCTAAACAATAAAGATAGGCAAGTGATTAACTTTGAAAAGTAATTTAAAATCTCTTCAGAAACTCTTTGCCTCATCAAAAGTTTATAGCTCCTTAGTTTTGACAGTTAAATAATATAATTTTCAAGTCAAAACTAAGGTAAAAAATGCATTGTTAATTTTGTAGGTAATACTGTGGGATCAAACACTCTATGTAAACATCTGTACCTTCTACTAATGGCCGTTCTTTCATCTCATCTATTCCACAAGCAGCTGTCAGTGAATTTAAATATTAACTAGAGCAATCACTTCTTTCCTTTTGACCCTTTTATGCCCCATTTTATGGCATGCCCTGCAAGTTTTGGATTAATAAGCAAACCCACTTACGTTCAGTGCAGTATTGTCCCTTCCAGCCAGAGTTGCATATGATCTCCCCGCGCTCGCCGCAGCTGAAGTGCCCAAAAGCATCATCTCTGGGCCGGCAGAAGACAGAGCAGCCGTCGCCGTAGTAGTGCTCGTCACACAGGAAGCGGTAGGAGTAACGCAGCTCAGTTCTGCCAGCTGTCTGGATGTCCTTGGACCACTCTTCTCCAACAGTGAGATGACGCTGAGTGGTGATCCTGCTGATCAGACGCTCTGGGTTGTCTGCAAAAGTCAATAGATGTGTTTATTATTGATGTTCTGCAGATGTTGTGACAGCAGATGAGAAGAGGTGACACATGGGGTCTCATTTGTTTATTAAATTTGAGATCTTTTTATTGTTTTTATAATGAAGACTTTGTTTTTAGGCATATCTTTAAGTATTTCTGTCCAAATATTTAGTTTTGTGGAGGTGGTTTAGTGTCAGAAATCAAATACATTAAAGAGAGTAAATTGGTGGTAATACTGTTGGATGTATAAAAACAACTTACAACTTACTAACTTACTTACAATGTGAATTGTGTACTCTCCTTTCAGAAAAAGAGTGCATACAAGTTACACCTGGTGTCACCTGCCAGCTTTTCCATTATCTCCACCACCAACTGAGACACACACACTCTCATGCTGTGGTCAGTTAGTCATCATTAGTGTAGTGATAAGAGCGGGACATGATAACAACCAGCAAATATCCCAACTACAAGGACAAATCTCAACTGGCAGCCACAAAAACTGTGGGTGGCCTTTTTCTCTCTGCATGAGATGAACTTCCCACTGTAGGGAGGTCCTTTAATTTAAGTTATTTATCATGAAATCTACATGTTTTATACAAAAGAAATGACAGCTGGTTTTCGGGATATAAAAGTAACACTAACATTACATATATAGGAGACAACACAGATCAAATGATATCAATTTTGGAAGTTATATGTAGGGATGAGTGTACATAATTTGCTTTTGATAAGACTGACTATCATCAAACTTTGTGTTGCCCTGTCTAGCACACTCAGTGGAAAAACATGCTACTGGGAGAAAATGAAGCCACTATAAGCCTTCTGGCCTGTCTTTGAGTTACAGTGCTGCCTTCTGTGGCTGCCACCCACCTGTTGTCAGGTCGTCCAGGGAGTCAGTGTGCAGAGCTTCAATGATCAGTGAAAACGTCCCCTGAGGAGAGACAGAGAGAGAGTCAACAGCTGCTCGGCCTGAGGCCCCCTCCCCTCCCCTCTCCTCTCTGCAGAGCAGCAGAGGGCCATTAGGAGGCCTCCCAATAAACTTCACAGCCTAATTCCCGTGTTGATTAGGGGCCTAATAAGGGCTACTACCTGCTCCCTTTTCACACCCCTGCTACTATCACACTCTGACACCGCCGTAAAACCAAACGAGGCGGAATTTCACGCTGCGCTGCCAATGATGTGCCAACCCAGAGGATGTTAAATTTCCCACCACGCCTGGTCGTCGGAGGAGAGAAGCGTTTGGTGAAAACACCCCCCTCCTTCTCCTCTCCTCTCCTCTCCTCCACACACACGCCCTCCTCCCCTCCCCGTTTTATCCTACCAAAGAGCACAGAAATACTACAATAGCCCCTCTCACACACTGCTGACAAAGACCCTCACAAGTGTTGAGTTTGGGAGCATCTGTTGCGTTTTGCACTCTTCAAAGCTAATGTGTCCCAGTGGAGTACGACTATAATAACTTCACAGTCTGCCCATGGTTTCCATTACTCCTTAGAAATGTGACATTAATCATAACACAGACCACATGACACACATATTACAGCAAAACTATAAATTAAATGCATATTAAGTTAATATCCGACAGTAATCTTGCAGGGAAAGTTGTAGTTATGTCCTTTGGGGGGGGATAACTACAACTATAAAAGGTGCCTATAAAACACTCACCGGCCATGTGAAGCCGAAAGGGAAGCGGATTGGGTTGGTGAAGGTGTCGGCGTTGGTCTCCGGCACCTGGAAGGAGTTGGAGCCGAGGACGGGAGTCACAGCACCGCCGTAGGTGCAGGGAGGCTCCGGGGAGACGTTGGCCTGGTAGTGCTTCAGACAAACCCGAAAGAAAGTCTTGCACTCGCACTGCTGGTGTTGGCCCTGCGGATGAGCAGAGCCTCCGGGGCAGCAGTTGGCGTTTCCAGTCACCCCTTTCTTGTTAAGGAACTCCTGCAGCTTCAGCTCAAACACTCCGGAGCACAAAACCTATAAACACACACACACAATCAGCCCAGAGTGTTTGAGACAGGTAACTTCAAGATGTGTTTGAAAATATGAGCAAGTTAAACTTTTTAAAGCGCAGGCAATTACGCACATGGCGCGTTTTAATACCCTTCGATAATTATTATGTCTTATTATTGAACCTACCTGGCAGGTGAGTAGGGAGAGGGTGACAACCAGGAGCAGACACAGGCGTCCCATTGTGTTGACAGCCCTTCAACAAGCAGTGAAAGCTCCACAGGTCCGTGTAGCCCGGCTCAAACAATCATGGAGAAAGTTTTGAAAGCTTTCCGTTATGTCACAGTCAAGGTGAACTTTTGACGCGCAGGAGGGAAAAGGTGATGTGAAACTTCTCCTGTGTCTTCTTGCGCCTCTATTTTCCCATGCGCGGCACGAGTTTAGACAGAAAAAAAGTAAAAAAGTTTTACAGTGTAAAGTAATCCTCAGCAGAAGGATCCACTTGGAGAATCGTGAATGAAATCCCCGATGGAAACACAAGAGAGTTAATTCCAATCAGTCGTAGGAGATGGAGGCAGCTCTCGATGGCCTCGTTTATTTTTCCACTTGATTGACAATGATATGCTGATCCTGAGTCTCCGTCTCTCTCTTTCTCTCTGCCTCTCTCGGTATAACAGTGCGTTTATCTGGTGGGTCTCCTGCCTTGAACAGGGTTTTATACCGGGCCAGCAGGCGAAGGGTAATAAGATGCAAATGAGCCCCTCTGCTCCTCTTCTTCCCCTCCCTCCACCACCACCACAAGTCCGCCCCGGGGCCATCACAAAGAAAGGGGAGGGGGGGAGGAGGAGGAGAGGGTGAGAGAGGGGGGTGCACACAACTTTTGTAAACCCGCCTCCCCTACCACCCCCCCCCCTCTCTCTCTCCAAAGGGACAGACCAAATGGCTAGTGAGCTGTTAAATGTGCAACAACCCCTTGCTTCCCCTGATGCCTCCCTCCTCCACAACACAACACACGGGGCACATTTACATTCCGACAAATTCTTTAACCTCTGCACGAAATCCTCCACATCTCAGCATCAAGTGATTTATACACGCAGCAGCCAGTCGGACGGTGGCTTTCTCATATTTGGGTTATGCTAAAGCCTTTGGCTGGTCCGTTCCCCCTGCGTGGCCAGCCGGCAGCCAGCCGTCCCAAACTGCGTTACAACGACCATCTGCTCCGCTAAATTCCTATGGTGTTACCCCTGCCGTGGTTTTCACATGTTCACACCCCAAAAACAAGTCGATCTGTTCCTATCTTTTCTTGGTTGTATGTCCTGCACCATGCCTTCTCTAGTAAGTGCGTCTCCCTGTGCGCACTCATCATATAATTATGTATTATGTCATCTTAAATAATGTGTAATTACTATAAATGCTGGCACTCTGATCCACTAATTTAGTGGAACATAAAAAGGCATTTGATCGATCAGTTCATACTGTTTCTTTGGAAGCACACTAATATAATTTAATAACATCACCATAATGCCAAGAATTAGGTTTTGCGCACGAATTTACAGATCACTGGATACAGGACTCTATGATCATGGCGATCATTTCCCAAATTCCCATTGACTCTGTGTGTTTATGCTCCTACATTATATTTTGAACCACCTCAAACGGATAAAGATCAGCTTACATGTGCTTGCAGGTAAAAAAAAAAAACCCTTGAAATCAAGTGCGCAGCAAAATATACGCAAACGCTGGCTGCAGGCCAACACACCTAAACCTATTTTTTTTTTTTTTTTTTTTTTTTTTACCGCATGCCTCTGTATTTCCCTTACTTGCTCTTTGGTAGAGGCAGTAAAAAAAAAAAAAAAAGAAAAAGAGTTGGTGGTGTGTCACTCGCGTGGCTGTCATTAAGCGACTTTGTGAGGAGAAGGAGGGGGAGGATGAGGAGGAGGAGGAGGGGAGGCATAGAGGGAGTAAAGTTTTTTGTGCTTTCAGCTGTATGGTAATTGGGCCGGCAGCACCTGCTCTCCCACAATAATACAGCACCAGAGAGAGAGATAGAGGGAGAGAGCATGGCTGGTTGCATAAACAGTAATCTTACAATATGTTTGATCATACATATCACATTTTTCTCTGCATACAATCACACGAGTTGTAGAGTAAAACTGACAGCTACCGTGGACACAATAAAAGTCCCTGACAGTATTGATTGTAAAGGCTCATACTGGAACATAACAGTGACTGCACACATGGACCCACTGTCTAATTTGCATATCTGTGTGTATGGGCACAAAAATGTGGGGAAAGAATTCGCACTTGTTGGCAGGATGTTATTATGAGCTTATCTCTGGCTGTGAAGTAACTGAAGATGTTGGCATACCACGGGCATTGTCCACCTTTCATTCAGCTTAAACAGAAGCCATAAGAAAATCCCCAGATGTGATCTGCTGTTTTTCTGGCTCTGCTACTGAGTCGTTAATGCATAATGAGGTTATGATTATATATATAAAAAAATCTAGGCTATGTGTTCACAAAAGGGAAATGAAAGGCCAAGAGGAGGAGGAGGAGGAGGTGGGGAGTTTCTGAGTGGCTCAATTCAACCCCCCACAACACATTTAAACAAAGATCCTCTCTGAAGTATTTCTTTATTAATGTGTTGGAACAGGTAGTGCAGATCCACACCACTTCTAATGTTTACACATATGAGCACACGCACCAGTATTGGTGATGGGGAAGGAGGAGGCGGAGGGGGAGGGGATAAGAGAAGTGGAGGAGGAGGGGGGGTCTTAATTAACAACTCTAATTGAAGCTGCTCCCTCTGCACAGAAGCACTGTTTTGGGTCTGCTGCCGTCCCCAAACAAGGCCTTCATTCACACAACTAACGTATCCCTATGGACAACCTTTAGCCTATCATGTCAACACACACACACACACACACGCACACACACACAGTGCTGATGCATTGCTGTGCACAGAGCTGGTGTTGTGCATGAGTTTGACGACCCTGCTTTGGCTGTAATTCCCTCTGGGTCAGTGTATAGATAAACGAGAAGCCTATGCTTGTCCATGATGTGCTCTTTACACCCCTTGAGGCTGATTGAGGGGCCTTTAACCTTAAGCTTTAACACTATTATCCTTGCCTGCCACAGTCTTTCCAGATACCCGTATGTGTGTTTAGCTATAGGACGCTGCTCCGAGCTGCTCATTTCATTTAACCAGTTGATTTCAGCCCCCTTCTCAATGGCATACAATGCTCCTATGTGGCGTGGCGTAAAATCCCTCTCTTGAAGCCTTTTATTTACACTCATCCCGACTTTCAGAGGTCCCCGGTGCTCTTTCTCTCCCTCTCTGTATTAGGCCAATATACTATCAGTCATTCATCACCATGACGTGGCACACATTTTCCGATTACGCCAGCAAAGCGTGACTGAAAGGCATGGTGAGATGGAAAGTGACCCCCCCTCTCCATCACCACCATCACCATCACCACCTCTCTCCTTCACCACCATCAAGACGACATTTTCCCCTAAAACATAATTTATGCCAGGAGATGCTCTAATCGTGTCTTAAGGAAACAGCAGAGAGGAGAAACTCCTCCCATCTCATGTGTGTGCGTGTGTGTGTGTGTGTGTGTGAGGTTAAAAAATTGTTTAACTGGAAGTCGATTGTTTAACTGAAGTGCTTTCCTATTGTCTATGTGTGTGTGTGTGTGTGTGTGTGTAGCCTAACTGCGTGTGCGCGCGCGCGTGTGTGTCCCTGTGTGCGTGTGTGTGTGTGTGTGTGTGTGTGTGAGACCAGGAGCTCTGTGACACGCAGGGGGACAACAAAGGAAGAGGTCTCGCGCCCCGCCGCCCATTCATCCCTTTCTCTCGCGAAGTAATTCCCATTGATTCTTATTGAACGGCGAGTCGCGAGCCCCTCGGGGGAGAAACCGTGTGATTTGTGAAGGGTCGCGAGGACAAGACACGCCCCTCCTCGAGCCCTGGCCATCTGCTCACCAAACACCACAACACCAACCAACTACCAAATGGCTTCCCCTCATCTCTATCTCTCCATAAAGCCTCTTCTTCTTCTTTTATACCCATTTCTTCTTCTCTATCAACCTGCTCCTCACATCTACCTGTCCTCTCTCCACCTCATACTCCTTAATTGCTCCCTCCACCTCTCTGATAACAGGCCTGTGTGTAGGTGAAGCTACTAGTTGCTTGATGCATCCCTGGGCCAAATCACAGTGGAGGCATGCGAGGGGTATGAGGTGGCCATATGGCCTCTGTGTGTGTGTGTGTGTGTGCCAAGAAATGGATGGATGGCCGTCGTGGGAACCTCCACAATATTGCCATCACATCACACGCTACCCACACACACACACACACACACACACACACACACACACACACACACTTAAACTCACACACACTGTTGCACACATAGCCTTTGGTCTGGTCAGTTATAGAAATCAAAGTTCACAGGGACTCTGTGGATCATTTAATTTGAGCCAGAACAAATGTAACTTCGTCTACGCCGGGTTCCCACATGCACGACAAGAATACTGGTTTTAATTAGCCGTGACGCCGACTGAGATATTTAATTTGTGCCCATGCTGAAAGGGTTTAAGAACAGCTGAACTGAGACTTATATTCAATTAGACAAATTCCTTAGTTTGTTATTTCATTAGTCTGATGCATTGCACTCATTATGCATTTGTTCCATCACACTATGTTGAGATCTATAGATAGATAGACAGACAGACAGACAGACAGATAGATAGATAGATAGATAGATAGATAGATAGCTATATAGATAGATAGATAGATAGATAGATAGATAGATAGATAGATAGATAGATAGCTATATAGATAGATAGATAGATAGATAGATAGATAGATAGATAGATAGATAGATAGGTGCTGATGTAGTGCTGATTATAATGATAAAGGAAGAGTCGTGTGGCCGTGCCACTGACTTGATGGATAAGACTCCCCCCAGCAACAACAACACTGTGATGTCAGAAACTTGAGACTCATGTGTCCCCTCCCATCTGAGACACAAAGACCTGAGGCTGCCTACGTACCATCCCAGCCAGGAATGTAACAACTCACACCACCTGTTAATGTGTGATACAAACTCATTGTACACCTGTTTTAAAGTATATATATGATATTGTAACTGCCTTAAAACAAAAATAGGAAGTTCATATAGTGGAAAAATATGTAGGAAGTGTGTATTACCCTCGGGGGTCCTATCAATAGCCCTATCAATTGATCGTGGGCGATTGCTTGGACCCCAGAGGGTTGAGAGTGTGTAATTTAACCTTTTGAACTTCAGTATTTCCTCTTAAATGTCAACTTCAATAGCTTCAGTGTTTGATAAAAACACTTTTCCCTTCTTTGACATCACTTTTTCTGTATGTTTCACACATCTGCTTCTTACAGTGCTTCAATTAAATTTGTGTTTATATTGAATAAAGCTGAAACAATCGATCAGTTTACAACTATTTTGATAAACTGATTGAACAATTAAGACATTTTGCAACCAAAATTTGCCAAACATTACTTACATTACTTGTCGTTTTTTTTAAAGTGATAAAAGTATTTACATTAAAATTTAATAATCTTTTTGCGTCATACTCATATTTGTGCTCTTTCCTACTTTGTGCTCAACAGCTGTACAACAATTTCTGTCTGGACAAATAAAGTTTCTATCATATCTTATTTCAGATTGTTGGATGGACAAAACGTGCAGGCGGTGGATTTTAAGAAATTATGATACATTTTCAACATTTTTTGACATTACATGAAGACAATTCAATAAATGATTGAGAAAATAATCAAAAAACTAATTAAAAATAATATATAATAGTTGCAGCCCTGATATTGAGCAAAACGCATTGTGCATTGTTTTACAGATTTCACTCTTATTCAGTATGAAATATTTGTTGCCTTTAGATGAGAATTTGAATAACCTTCTGCAGTTTTGAACAGTGCTTGGCTATAAAAGACAGATTTGTAATGATGAATCAGTTTTTGATGATGACCCACAGGACATTGTTGTCACAGTTAAGGTCTTGCCTCATCATGAAATTTAATGTTTATTCTTTAATGGACTTAAAACAAGCAAACAAACAAACAAAAACCCTGCATTTTGAACAAATCGCACACTCCCTGCTCCCTGAGATCCCTGCCCTGTGGCCCCCAGGGGGTCCTTGGCCTTTAGTTTGAGAACCTGTGGCCTCCAGCAGCAGGATTAGCCAGGCCAGCTGCCCAGAGAGACCCTGGGCCCTGGACGCTGACACCAGGCCTGACCCCAGGGTGGTTACTATCAGGGACACTGAGGGGATTTGGACAGCACTTGGTGTGTATATGTGTGTGTGTGTGTGTGTGTGTGTGTGTGTGTGTGTGTGTGTGTGTATGTGGGTTGTTCATTCAGTTGGACAACTGTTGAGCCAGTGCAGATTTGTGCAGCGGTGTTCTTTGTGTGTGCGTGCTTGTATGGTCAATTCTTTCCGGGGGTTAACTGCTGATCCAGTACAAATGGGAGGTGTTGGGGGGTAGGGTTTGAGGGCAGTCGTGTGCTCCTGGAACATCTGCCTCTGTTTCTCCTGAGTCAAGCTTTGGTCAGGAGCGGGGAGGAGTGAGGAGGCAACAGGGGGGGAAGCAATTCAAAGGGGAGGAGATCGAAGAGGAGAACGAAGAGTCAGTATAGGAGGAGGAAGAGGTTGAAAAGATCTGACATGAATAGAGAACAGACCTAAACACTAACTGCTGAAAATGGGATGCAGGATTATATAAACCCCTTTTCACTTCTGGTCTTTTGTGCTCAGGGACATGAACTGTATAGTGTGTGTGTATATGTGTACACATCCAGGTGCATTCTGTGTATGTTTTTCGTGTGTGTTACAAACAGCTACAGGCAGAGCACCAGAACTCGGTCCTGATCAAACCAGGTCTGAACAGTGTGTGAGCTTGATGGGGTACATGATAAAATGATAATAAAAGCACATTTTCATTTTGATGTACAACATAAAATCCTTCTTGCCACACACAGCACTGATCTTTTAAGCAATTCAAACAAAGTGAAAACAAAACAGAAATTCAGAATTTATGCAACAACATATTTTTTATGAATCCAAAAGTTAATATCCCAGTTAATGTGATACAAGTTCACACACACAGAGCTCATAAGACAACTTTCAAACTCAAGTGAAAGGGTAAATGATATGCTCTCACTTTCTACATGCAATATTGAGATGGTTATTGTTATTCCCTCTGGCTCTGTCCCTCTCAGTACCCCCCTTTTGTCCAACCACCTTATTGCCAGGTGACTTTTTCTGCACTTAAAACATTATTAATAACATTAACGGTGGCTAAGAAGAACATGTTGCCCAATTGGAGGGAGAGATATAATGCTAAATTATCACCTGAGCACATACGTATGTGTTGACAGACTGCTCAATCACAGCACCTTGAGAGCTGATTCAACCTGTGCTTGTATGTTATTAAACTTTTGTCATTTGTTCTGTTCTCCTTGTGCCTTGTCCTGTTTTTGTGTGACTACATTATTTGTGTTTTGTTTTTTTTTGTAGGTGTTTACCAAATGATCTAGTCTAGTCATCTTGTTGTTTAGCAAATAAAAAGAGCGATTTAATCGGCTAATGACGTGGACTTTAACTCTGAGACGTGAAGCTCTACAGTTCAACAATTGAACATGAATGTGTAACTTTAAGACGAGTGGGCCAAGAGAAGAAAGAGGCAAAGCAGCTGTTGATTTAACATCTGCACAGGTCTAAAGCCACACTTCCTAAAACCACCTTCAAGGCTAAGGTGATCCTAACCTAAACTTAAAATTAAGCTAGGCTCATTATAGCCGCAGGTGTTTTTGGGAACCGTTCCGTCTACAACCAAAATGCCTATGTGGTCTTCATGAGACAGTGGTCATAACTCTCTAGTGCAATCACAGGGGGGCAGATTTACAACATAGCTCCTCCCTACTTGAAGATCAGTTGACTGGGAGGGGTGGATTGTCCTACCAGTCCACAGAGCATCTGGCTGAGGAACGACAGATGCTGACAGCTGGACTGACATCCAGCATATGTCCCTTTCTTTATTCCTGCTCCACTCAGACAATAGAGTGGAAGGGACGGGGGTGCTTTGTGTTGAGAAGGTAGACCTAATAGCTTGTGACTCCAGAAAAGAGCCCCCATTCTCCAGGAGAGCCTGGAGAGCAATTAGCCCGTCTCTGATCCCAGCCTGGGGAGTTATTATGGGAGGACTGAGCCCACAGAAACCTCAATGGTCCATTCTCATTCATGCCACGTGAAGATGTTTATTTTTTCACTACATAAATACAGTGATGATCTAAATCAGCTGTCCAACTTGTCTTTCAGAGATGCATTTTATTTTTGGCTTCACAAAGTCTGTTATATTTGGGTTAATCACGCTGATAACTTACAGTGGTCACTACAGCTTCGTGAGCCTTGGTGGGCTCTGAGCACGTGTGCTCTGTTTTGCAACGTGATGACGCCACGCGCAGACAACAGGAAGTCATTTGAATCGATGTAAACACAGCACGGGTGGTGCAGCACAATTTTAAGTAAGTGTTTGCTGTGTGGAGCAATAGTGGGTAAAAACGCTAAGAGGGATGTGACAGACATGACTTGAGGATAAAATGAGTTTGTTGGCGAGGACAGGAAACTCTGCAGCGTCGAGATAAACGAGTTTAGAGGCTGAGAAGCTAAGCTAACTGTTAGCATCCTGTGTCTTCTCAGTGAACACAAACTGAGTCACTGTCACTGTGTGTTTGTAGTCCTCTTGCTACGTTTCCAGTAAACTCACTGTCTGTTTCTTCTCTGTAGAAATGGGTGTGAAAGGCCTTCAGACCTTCATGGAGCGCTGCTGTCCTGAAGCCTGTGTGACAGTGAACCTGAGACAAATGGCCAGACAACATGCTGCCAAAAGCCAACAGGACTGCACAGCCTCAGCTAACAGTTGAGTTTATTTCAGTGTGCAAACAACTAGTATGACAGTGGAGCCGCAGTGGATGTATCCTGACACTGATGTAGTTTAGTCGTGGTGGAGCTATCAGTAAATAATTCAACTTTGTATCGATGGCACTTTTTACAACCAGAGTTACAACGTGCTTCACATGAGCACACAGAATAAACCACCATAAAAGACCGACACAAATTACAGCAAATGGCCAAACATGGTGAACTAAAACAAATGAATGAATGTGCTGCTTCATGAAACTATCTGCAAATGTATCCTGCAAGCACCTGTCCACAGCACTTTCTTCTGGCAATGTAATAAATAAAAATATGATTTGTAGCAACCGTACATCCACTTACATTACTATTAATATGTGTAGTGTAATAGTAGTGAAAATCATTGGTCGGTTTCTCTGGTATTTTAAACCTGTTGGCAGTTAACATAAGTAACAAAAGCTGAAACACGACAACATACTTAGACTTAGCATCAGTGATGCTGACAGGGATACAGAAATCAGTGGCAGACAATGCTAACACTCCGGATGAGTGTTACGGAATTACTGGCAGCGTTTTGATGATCTAATGGTTGTACCCTTTGTATACCAAAAACAGGAAACTGGACAATCCTTGCCTGGATGTGTCCTTTCTGGGTTAGCATGCTCTCTGTTACATTTGTATTTTCATTCTCACTCAGGCCCCACGCTCGTTGTGGATGGCATGGCCTGCCTGTGCCACTGGTACTCTTGTAAGAACTGGGTGTGTGGGGGTCAGTGGAGGGAGTACATGGATGTGCTGAAGAGCTGGGTGGAGGCCTTCACCTCAGCAGGCATCAGACTGGTCTTCATCTTTGATGGGGTGGTGGAAGAGCAGAAGAGACAGACATGGGTGAGGAAAGAAACTCTCGATCCACCAATTTCTTTATTGACAGATTATTTTATGTAGTACTATAGTGTAAATGTTAGTATTGTCTTAGTATTTAGAACATATAAACATGATATATTAAACATCTCTCATATTGAACTGAGTAAGTTTGCACAGTTTCTACCTTCTGTATACAACATCCTCTCCTGTCCACAGGTGAAGAGAAGACGCAGAGTGAACAACGAGATTTCTAAAATATTTCGTCACATAAAGGAACATGGAGAGCAGCCTGGTCGAGAGCACTTTTCAATTCCTTCTGGTCTGGCAACGTTCACACGCTTTGCTCTCAGGTCAGCATTTACAAGACAGATCACAATGCAGTACCCCTCTTACATAAGTTCATGTGGATTTTTTCCTCTGTTGTTTGATATTATTTCCTTATCGTAGATTTTATTGTTGCTTACAGGTCATTGGGCCAGGAAGTTTTTCTCTCAGTGCAGGAGGGTGACTATGAAATTGCCAACTATGCTCGTAAGCATGGCAGTATGGGCATTTTGGGACAGGACTCAGACTTCATTATATATGACAGGTTTGTTAAAATTATCATGTTATACTTTTAGACTTTGTTGGATTTAGATTTGTTGGATGCAGCAGAATAACTTGCACAACGGCTAAACACAATTAAAATCATGCAAAATGTGGATGTACTGTCTGATCTGAGCATCTAGTTTTATCTTTTAAAGTTCCCCCTACTTGTCTGTGGCAAAGCTGCGGATCGACAGGCTCACCACTGTCCTGTACGACCGACAGAGGCTCTGCCGGACCATTGGATTGGAGGTTAACCAACTACCACTGCTGGCCTGTCTCCTGGGTAATGATGTGGTGTCAGAGGAGCGGATGCAATGCATCAGGAACGACGCTATGGCAACATACAGGTGGCTGGGGTTTTACTTTGACCTTATAATATTTGTTATTTCTCATCCCTATTCTCTCCCAAATAAAAGTTTTCTTTTGTTGTTGATGAATGTCAAATGCACAAATTCAGAATATTTTATGATGGTGAGCAAACTTAAAATTCAGATGAGGATATTACATGACAACAATTTTATTGTTTCCCAGGATAAACAATCCCGCACCACACTCTGCTGCTCCTCAGGGGCAGATGGTGCTAGCTGTATCCCACCTTGTGAGCTCCTTGTGGTGCAGAGAGGAGGAAGAGACTGGGCTTATCCTTCAGTCTCTGAATCTGTCAGCTCCTAACCAAGAGCTACTCAAGAGGGGCATTTGCTCCTACTTACTGCCTGGACAGGAAGCTCTTCAGCGAGGTGACATCTCTGCACTTCCTCCTGCGCCAGCCTTTGAGAAACATGTTAGTCCAGAAATATTAAAGGTATGTTCTGTACCTTATTCTGTCCCTTCTGTTTTGAGACTACCAAACACGACATTGGTTCATCATGTTTTACTTTGTGGTTTTCCCCAGGCCTGTAGAGAGAAGCATGTAGCAGCAGAGGGTTTTATGGTTTATGGTGTTTTGTGCGAGGGACTCATTGAATGTAGCAACACTCTGGAGGATGAGGAGGACACTGAGTTGCTCCCTCAGGCCCTCGTCTACAAACCCTGCAGACAACTCATCTATGGGCTGCTGCTGCTGCATGGGCATGATGGTAGGACAGTAAACTTTGTGGATGGGTCACACACATAAACACAGTCAGCATCATTAACGCACATGTGCCATCACCGTGTACATAGTCAGAAAAGTAAGACTAATACATGTAACCAACCATGTACGAACCATGCAAACTACACATACATGTCCTGTACACACACCACAGGAGAAATACATGCTTGGGAGTGGAGTTTGTGCTGTAAAAATTAAAGAATGTTTTTTTTCTTCTCCAGACAGTTGTGCAAAGTCAGTCCATAAACTTGACTTATTTGGGTGTTTTCAGGCAGTAATGTCGACCTTCCAGCTGTCAGGGAATGGTTTGTCTACCCTGGAAACCCTCTGAAGGAACCCGATATGGTCCACCCCGTCAGCCTCCCATGTACTGTACCTGCTAATTTCTGTTTATACTGAATTAGTGATATGATTTCAGTCTTGTTATACGATCTGAAGCAAGTTTAGAGGATGAAGAGTTTTGGTTAGTTCTGTTGAATGAATGCTTGAATGCTTGATTTTTTTGTTGTTGTTGCTAGGATGATGATACTCTGTGCCAGTTTATAGTTTAAGTTAAGCTCCATATCAATAACAATGAAATGAGTCACATACATACACATACATATACATTTTCCCCAATGTTTCCTAGGAATGATGTCTGTAATTAAAACCTCTTAGCCATGTCTGGCCATCAGGATGACTTTAATAAGTTGGTTTCTTTCTATATTGTATTATTTTCTGTCTGTCTGAATGTGTAGGTGATCAGCCCAGTCTGGACTTGTTATGGTTCGGCACCGGTCCTGAAGTTTCTGCTCTTCGCCTGACGTCCTTTCTTTCAATTTTTGACTGCCAGGAGTTCTCTGAGTTGTATGGAGATATTGAAGACTCTCTGCTGGCTGCACTCTGCCTGATCACTTACATTATCCTCCAGGTAGGAAACAATCAGACATAGATGTAATTTAGTTTTGTCTTATTTTCATTTGAAATACATGAAATTACCTTCTCTGATGTAATACCAGAATTTAGTCCTCTGACCTTCTTTAGATTCATGTTTGGGTGTTTCCACCATTATTGATATAACTGTCGTGCTGCATGTTTGACTTATCTTTCAGTGAAGAAGTTAAGCGGTTAAATGAAACAGTGAAACACAATGGAATCAGTTTGTATTTAGGCATTTCAGTGAAGATAATGCCAATGTATGGGTAGTAAAGCTACTCTTGGTGATTTATGTAAACAGAAAATTAAAGTGCAAATATATTTGGTAACAATTAAATACACAAGTCAGCCTTTGATTTGGGGTTTACTTCTATAACATATACAGCAATTATTCCGCTCTTTTGTTAACTTGTAATTTGAAGTTAAACATCACTTGTTGACGTTCTGTTCTGTGTTGTTTTGTCATGGCTTAATGGTAACCACTATCACCCACTGAGCGCCCAGTTTAGCCACAGACACTGGTCTTTGTAACTCCAGCTCTTACGTCAACAAGTGCTCTTATAACCACCCAGAGGCTTTGAATATCTTAAGAGCCATTTGTTAATTCACCATACTACAATTATGTCCTTATTTGGTTGTAAATTGAACACTATAAACATTTGTGCTGTTTGTAATCCAGCCGTAATGCCTTGTTTTCGGAGAGAGAGTGCAGAGATTTGTGTTTTTGGTTTATACATTATGCATGGACGTCATCCGATTGAGCTTTAACACAACAGAGATCACAGGATCACATCATCTAGATAAAGGCACATTCGTCATTTTGTAGAAGCTAAACACAAATTATACTGTAGATTCATTTATCAACTGTAAGACCAACAGGTCTGTAATCGCTTTTGAGTGCCTCCCTAACAAAGTTATGTCTTCAAAGAAATTAATCTCAAACATTGTCTCATTGTTTGCCTTGCGTCTGTGCACGCAAGGCAAGGCACGCAGCTCCACATCCCCAGATTTGATTAATTTTAGACCCAAATGACTCCAGTGACGGCACTTGAGGCAATTTATCAGACTTGACCCTCTGAAGACACAAACAGCTTTGTACAACCTTTTTTATACATTTGCAGTGGTACTCACATGACTTGGCAAAAGCAACCTCTTATTCACATTGTCCAGCTTAAATAGATTTTTTTTGGTCTAAACATTCTTTAATTACAATATATAAACGCATTTGACATCTAATTGAAAAACAGTAAAATGCACTCTCCTGCTGTATCCTCGTGTCAGTAGAGAACTTAAGTCCAATAAGGTCATTACAACTGAGCTCTAGCTAAAAAGGAAAATGTCTGAACAGTTTTTTAAAGAAGGAATAATTGTTTTCGCAAAAGCAAGAAGGGTGGAGATGTTGGTGTCAAACATCCCATCAGTGAGGTTTTAACAAAACTGATCAATTCAATTTTAATCCTGAAGTTTAACATGTTGGTCATGGCTTTCCAACATAATTTGACCTAACAGCACTCTAAGGCCACATTCACACCGCAGTGAAAACACAGGTTTTTCCCATTCATCTGAGTGGGGGTAGTGCGTTTTGGCTGCGGCGGTGTAAAGATACAAAGATCAACAGGCAGCCCTTAAGACCGATGCAGATTTTTGGGCAAACAGACTGACGCACACTTGGAGCCAATCATTTAAATGAGTGAAGGACCAACAGACAGACAGAAGAGCAGCTTGTTAGACGGACCGTTAGATGAGTGGACAATCAAAGTTGAGCAGACAGGCCGACAGACAACAGTAGCTGTTGTTGTCTGACCAATGCTGCATTCACATTCCCTCGTCACTCTTCTGTTTAAATAGCTTCAGGGTTTGTTTGTTTTGTACACACAACTGGGCAGCCTTGTTTCTGCATTCAGCATTGTTTCTTTCTCTGTTGAATTGTTGCACGGAGAGCAGACAAAACAAACTGACCCACACAAAAGACACTCTGGGATGTGATTGAATTGGCTAACCATATATTTTCCTCTGTATGTGTGTGTGTTTGTGTGCATGTTTGTGTGTATGTCTTCAGGTACAAACTTTGTCTCAAGAGGATTTAGATGCTTACCTGAGTCAGGCTGTGTGTTTGAGACAAAAATCTCCCCAGGAGCTTCAACAGATCAAGGTAGGTTACAAGTGCAAACACAAACACGCACACACATAGGATTTTACCGCTCAAACCAAAAATAGCCTTTTTTTGGTTTTCTGACTTTCACTGAAATGTTTTGTCCCAGTGCACCTTAAATTTGTTGGGTTTCCTGCTGCAAGAAGACAATGTCTCTCATAGTTTACAGTAAACAAGGTCCACTTGTGGCAAACACAGCTCCGAAAATGTTTCCAGTAATAGAAAGTGAGGACACAAATAAATGAGAAAATGCAAACAAGATGCTGGATGAGTCTGCAGAAAAACAAATTGAAAACAATAAACTGCAGTGAGGTTGTATTGTGTTTTCATTTCATACATTTTTAAAAATCAAATATTCACCGACTTCTCAAACGTTCAACATTAAAACAAAAATGTTATAATAATGAATACACACATACCTTTGCAGAAAAAACCTGAAAGCTGATGGTTTATTATTATGTAACAGCTGAAGGTGATTTCTGTCAAATGTTTGGGCTTGTTTGCACTCAAATGATGTTCAGCTCTTCGTCATCAGGAGAAGCCAAATATGACTGACAGCAGAAAATGTTTCACTGTGATCAGCTTTAGTATTTGTATGTCTGTTGTTTCACAGCATATAAATGATTACTGGTGCTGTATTAAAGTACAAATGAAGTAAAACTGCCTGCAGATATTATTATTATTCTACCTGTTTCAGATTTTTTAAATGTGACAATTTGCTTCTTTTTTCTGTGTTACATCATCTTTAAAGTCCATGTAAAGGCAATTCTGAGATTTATTTCAAAATACATTAAATATGTTGGAAAATAGTTGCTGTGAAAATGCTATGAAAAGACTTTATTATTTTATTACTGAAACTGTGGAGTTAGAGGTTAAAACAGTTTTTTACCAGTTTTCAGTCCAGGATTTTGTGGGCGGTCCTAAAGGGTGGCTCGATGACACACTGAGGCCACCCTGAGCATACCCCTGCACTCCTAGCAGAGAGATAGAGATTAATTCATCTCGCTCAGAGTGTTTCAAAGTTAGTCATGTCATTTTCTGAACTCATCTGACACATTTCAGTCGCTTCAAAATCGCTGCTTGACTGCTTCCACGAGTGGGTGTGGCTTCAGTGCCTTCAGCGGACACGCCCCCACAGTCCTGGAGCTGAGAATACTGCTCATTTTTACCTGATTTCGACACCAAATTTCATAAACTTGTCGATATATTTAATCATTCAAATTTGGCTGGGTGGTTAATAACACTTTTTTCTTTGGTCTGACAAACTCAGAACATATTTATTTTTACTCTACACAGATTTTAATTGAATATCTTCAGGCTTTGTACTGTTGGAACAATATTTCAATGATGACAGTACTCAGTAGCTGCAGAAATGAGTGTCATACTTGTGTCTTCTCGTTGAGTCTTCAATGAGCTCGGTCGATCTGACTCGTGACCTCTCTCAGATACAAGAATCAGAGAGTCAGCTGTGCTTTTCCATTCTCTGGGAAAACAGCCGTGCTGTTTGCTGCCTCGTTGTAGCCCCATTTATTTTTACTGTTTAATTACCATACTTGTGTCTAGTAATTTGTATTTTTGCTGCTCGTCTGTTTTCTACACAATAATTAGGGCTGGGCGTTGATTTGAATATGCTGTCTGGGAGAGGTTCAGAGCTGCAGGAGGGGGGGTTAACTGAGTGACTAGTGTACGGATTAACTACACACACACACACACACACACACCCACACACACACAAACTTAACCCGCATATACACCCAGATGGGTTAACACACATTCAGTTTTTTTATATTTGATTGTGTATGCATTTGCAGAGAGATATAGACACACACAGACTTCATCACAGTACAAATTGAAAACCTGCCCTCTTCAACAAAAAAACAAAGATAACAAAAAAAAAGAATAGTGTGTGTGCATGAGTGAAAATGAGTCACACTATTTGCATGTGTGTGTATGTGTGTCTGTTTAGGGGAAAGGGGTTTGCGGTAGTTTTTGGGATGCGTTGGTTTCGTTGCAACATTCCTCCCCATGGGACTGTGATTGTGGCGTGTGTGTGTGTGTGTGTGTGTGTGTGTGACACAGAGAGAGTGTGCTGGCGACAGCCGCCTGTCTGTCCTGGCTGACGCTCACCACATGGAGCTATTTACACCAAGCACACTCCGCCCCACTGGACACACACACACACACACACACACACACACACGTTTCTGTCTTTGTCTCTCTCTCACTTTGTGTGTTCTCATGTTCTTCTACTTTTTTACACTCGACTACTTTCTCTTTTTCTGTCTCTCTTCACGTCGCTCTTTATCTCTTTTCTCTCTCCCTCTCTTTGTGTCAGCATGTTTGTGTGCACCTTCAGGCCTTTGTGTCTCCGTCCAGTGGTTCATTGTTTTCAGAAGGTGAAGCTGTGTTTGACTGGAAGCAGGTGGCAGGCAGGGCTGTGTGTGTGTGTGTGTGTGTGTGTACACGTAATCACTGTTATCAGTGCTATCTGCCAGAGGACAGGTGAGAGCTGAAAGCACACACACATCTGCCTGCTGTCGTTACAGTTAATTTACTTTCTGCTTCTTCATCATCTTTTTCTTCATTGTCCTCCTCCTGTTTCATCTTTCTTCTCTCTGCTACTGACTTTTATGGTCACTGATTCTGAGATTAGATGTTATCTTTATAGACTTGTGTGTCAAAATATGGGTTTAATATATTTAATGACTTGCTGACTCATATAAATAATGACTTCCAACCAAAAAAGGCCTCATTCCATATAAAGTGCATTTATCACATTATTTTACTCTAGTTAGTGTGAAATATTGTCGCAGTTAGTAAATCTCGACAGTTTCAGCACTCTAACCACAGCAGCCAGTAAATTTTGTCACCTATACATATAGACAGACAAACAGATAGTGACGGTGAAGTGGGTGGTCTGACTCATATGTAATCGTGTGATTTATGTGTCAGGACTGAGCAGATAAGGTTTTACAAATTGGGGTTGGGAAACAACGATTATTTTAGCAGCTGTGAGTAAAAGTTGAAGTAATGTGTTTTGGGTGGTGACACTAAGCGCATTGAAGAAACAGATGTCTCTTCACAGCAGGGCTGTTTAAATTATGCTACGGTACAGGAAGATATTTATGGTGTTTTGACTTGAAGCTTGAGTTGTTATGGATGCTTCAACCTCTATTTCTCAATTTAGTTTAACAGGATATGTTAATATAAATGTCATGATAAATATGTCACTGTGTCTAAAGTGAATGAACCAAAACAATCCAAATTATTGGACAATAATTAGGACATACTGCTGAGAAAGATTATTAGATGTGTAGGTCGATTTTATTCATTGATTACATGATTAAATCTTTCTAAAGGTATCGAGGTGTAATCAGCTGTGCGATTAGCCAGTGTGTCAGGGGCTGGCAGCTCAAAAGAGACCCACCGTTGCTGCGTTCATGGCTGTGTTATGTGAAAATTTAAAGTATATCTAAGTTGACAGAAGATCTACCTCATGATAAAGATGTCCACCCAACTAAATGTAAAACCAAACTTTGTCCTTCTCTCAGCTGCCTTTCCTCTCCAGTCGGGCGGTGCAGCTGGGATCTCTCTACGTCCGAGGGCTGAGCCACCTGCTGGGTGCTAACTGTGCCAGCGGCTGCCCGCTGCCCAACGCAGCCCTGATGCCATGGCACAGCTTCGATGGACGGCTGTTCCACTCAAAGTACCTGCTGGCACATAGCGGCACGGAGAAAACTGTGTTGCTGGACAGCGATGTGAGTGGAGACAGACAAACAAAAAGGGAATGTGTGTGTGTGTGTGTGTGTGTGTGTGTGTGTGTGTGTGTGTGTGTGTGTGTGTGTGTGTGTGTGTGTGTGTTGGATTTTTAGGAGAGAAAAAAAATGACAAATTTGTCTTCTTCTACGTTGTCTACTTGTGTAACTTTTGTATCATTTTTACCATCTTTGAACAGCTTTATTTTGAGATGTGTCATAATCATATGTCTGCCTCTCTCTCCAGTCGTCCTGTTTGTCTCTCTTTCTCCGCCTGAGAGAGAAACTTATAGAAGCATGCAGGAAACGAGGCAGAGTCCTGCAGTCCAGACCCAAAGCACCAGAACAAAGTCATAAAACCACAGCAGGACCCAAATACAGAGAAAGACACACAGGTGAGACATGAGTCTGTATAAATACCCGACCTACCACCTCAGCCAACTGCCTTTCATAGATTTCTTTCCACTTTGTTTGTCTGTAAAGATGTTGCTGTGTATATCAGAATGACACAGTTACCTACAGGGTTAAGAAAAAACATAATGAGCAATTTCAAATTAATCTTTGATTATTTTAAGCACTGAAATGTGCCAGCCCAGTTGTTTTAATTAATAACTTTATATTTGTGAGATACTGTATGTTATAAAAGTGATTTTGTTTTGTCTTACTCTAAAAGTGAATGTCTGTGAATGTTGGTTCTGTGTTTTTTCATTGAACATAATTATGCTGCTATTTTGGCCAGAACTCTTTGATCTTGAGACCATCCTGGTTAAACAAAGGTCAGAGAGAGAAAAACGTTTTGACCTGAGTTAAGAAATGTTATGGTGTTTCTAGGGCGCCCTGGTGGCCTAGTGGTTAAGATGCATACCACGTAACCACAATGTCCTTGGTGCAAATCTGCCTGAGGAGCTTTGTCGCATGTCATGTCCCTCCCTCTCTTTTCCCATGTTTTTTGTCTGCATCTTTACTGTCAACCCTCCAATAAACAGACAAAAAATGCCAAACACAAACATAAAAATTATGTTATGATGTCTTATTTTAAAGGCTCCAGTAGTTCAGTTTTTATGTTCTTTGTTTCTAATCAGTGTCCAGAGTACAGAGAGCTAAACAGGCCTCCGGTGATGTGAACAGTCGAAACACACTGTTCGTATGAAAAGCTGATGAAATTACTGCTGGAGCCAAACAGAGAAGGAGCATTTTAATCTGACAGTTCATCTGTGGTTGTAGTTCTCTGGTGCCCCTCACAGTACCACATTACCCAGAGGGCCGTGCTGTAACGAGCTCCATGTGTGCTGCGGCCTTCACGCATACCACCGCGTGTGCGCACGCACACACACGCACACGTGCGCGCTTGGATCGGAGACTTGCTTTGTCAGTGCACTAGTAATAGTAGGTTTCCGTTTATAGGCTGAGAGAGCTCTATTTTAAGACACACAACAAGACTAACTGATTACAGACTTCTCTCTTCTGTCTCTCCCCTCATTTTGCTCCCCTTCCCCACAGTCGTTCCCCTCTGTCTCATTCTTCATCCTTTTATTTGTCTCTCTCTGCCCTCTCTCTGTTTCTTTTTTTATTTATTTCTCACTGTTGTTGCACTCTTTGTGGCGCTGCGTGCACGGCGTTCACGCTCTCCAGGCGCCTTTCCAGCTCATTATACACACATTGTCAAACATATTCACCCTTGTACACACGACGCACAAGTGTTACTGTGGCCTGTCTGTAT
This sequence comes from Sciaenops ocellatus, assembly GCA_033000465.1. NCBI lineage: Eukaryota > Metazoa > Chordata > Actinopteri > Sciaenidae > Sciaenops > Sciaenops ocellatus. The sequence goes on along the minus strand of CP136888.1, from coordinate 13,356,952 downwards.
ACAGTACGGTCCCTGTCACTCACTGTAGTGCGCCCTGTTGTATGTAGTTTACAGACTCCGTCCTGTTCAGCAGTCAGTCTCAGAAGATGACTCAGCGGTATCTTATGAAATGTGAACCCGTAGTTTCTTTTCAACCCTGTGACTTATAAACCTTTTGAGACCGTTTCTCTGCGTGCCATGTTGGCGCAGAGTCTCCGATTTGCGCCGAACTGTCTGCTTTTTGCCCAAGTCAACCCTTGTGGGTCTCATGAGGATGTTTCTGGTTTTATAGATGGAAGGCTATACACTCTTTATACCTCAGTGTTTCATTTCTGCCAGACGCAGACACCAATCATTACTACAGAACTGTGGGGATATGGAGTGTGTGTATGTGTGTGTCTGTATGAGAAAGACAGAGAGTATGTGTGTGCGTGAGAGTAGTGGTGGCGCTATGTGGTATCGTTGAGGGCCCGGTTTGGTTTTTGTTTGGAATCAGGCCTGATGTTTAGTCTCCTCAGCAAATATCTCCTCTGCCCGCCTGCCCTTGCAATTACACTCCAACAGTGAATCCAGTATAGCAGCTCTCCCACGTCTCTTCAGTTAAATCTGTCCAAAAAGACAAAAAGTAAATGAAAACAACCTCATTTTCAGATTGTTGTGGAGTACATTTTACTCTGGCTGAGAGTAGTGATGTATTTTTACTCTCTCGTCTTCATTAACATACATTGTACAAGAGTAATATATAGTCTGTAATCTCTCTCTAATCTTGAATCTTGAATCTGAGAAACTTAAACATTTCTAAAAGACGTACCGACCACACAAATACACTTCTAAAAAGATTTGGTGCTTGTGGCCTGAGTGACACATCCACTTACGCATGGCATGCTTTCATGTGTGTTTTTCCTGCACTTTCACACTCAGTGACTGGGTTGATGGTAGGATGGCGGCCTGATTTGGCCTAGCAGGCTGCAAAGTCTAAAGTTGGACTTGGTGTTTTATTTCAAGCACTTTGTAATTGTCTTAAAATCAGCCACATCTGTCAGAGCTCCTTAAAGGTCCAGTGAGTAAGATTTAAAGGGACAGAAATGGAATAAAATATCCATAACAATGTTTTCATTAGTGTATAATTACCTGAAAATAAGAATCATCATGATTTTGCTACCTTAGTTTGAGCCTTTTTTATCTATTGACTTTCACAGAGTCCGCCATGTTTCTACAGTAGACCAGAACAGACAAACTAAACGCTAACGTTAGATAGAGCATTTAGCGTTTTCACTCATTTCGCAGCCACCATAGTTTGTCCTTCACACTAGGAAGGAGAGGGTGAGATGAGCGGGTTGCAATCAGCATCTACACCACTAGATGCCACTAAATCCTACACACTGGTCCTTTGAATGAAAAGTATGTCACAAGCTGAATATGAGGGTAGATTTTAATGGTAGTGAAGGAGGAGGAGGGAAGCATTTAGCTTTTCTTATTAGCCAGTACATTTTATAGCATATAATAGTAGAGTAAAGGTCACAAACCACCATCTTTGTTGGGGGATTTTATTTGTTTGATGACAGTTGACAAGAAGATCTGTAAGCATTCAGCTTCATCTTTTTTCCTTCTTTGAATAATTCAGCTTTCAAAACTGGCGGCGTTTGTCAGACTTGATGAGTGTGTATGTCCGCTGTGATATGGCATTTGTGTTTTTTTTTCTGTTCTGTGGGTAGCCTTGAAATAATTGTGGACAGACTTTAAAGGCAAGCAACCCTCTGTGTGTGTGTGTGTGTGTGTGTGTGTGTGTGTGTGTGTGTCTGTGGTGTGGTGTGTGTGAGAGAGAGAGAGAGAAAGAGAGAGACAGAAGGAGAGGGAGAGGAGCAATTGTCGGTACTTTTTTCACAGAGTCGGGCATTTCACCAAGATTTACTTAGATTGTTGTTGTATTCAAAAGTTGGTGCTTCAGTATGAACAAAGTCAAAGTTAGCTTATCATGTCTGGTACATGATAAGCTAACTTTGAGTTTTTTTCCGTTAGTCCATTCCCGGGCTCCTAAAGAATCAAAGCTAGTGAAGGCTCATGATTTAGCAGACAAACTTAATCAAATCTAATTGCTGAGCACTTCCACAGTGAATCAAGTTGACAGTTTGGTTTGAATCTGAAGTGTTTCTCTGTAACATTAAAATATTAATATAAATAACCAACAAGTAAGGTCAACGTATGTATAATAGGGCTTTCCCATCATGCTGCAGTTAGCTACATTATAAACACATATGTAGCTATCTGCAACTACTATGCTCACTTTCCCTCAAGCTGTTGTCACTTTTGTTTCAGTGATAGTGCTCTGTAACGCTGGAACAGGAATGATATTACTTGCAAGTGACAACATAACCAGAAAAATATGATCATAAGGTACAAATGAGAACGTGCAAGCTAGCTAAAGTTACATTGTTAACTCCAAGCAGGCAATCACACCGAGATGCACCACTAGAAACGGGTCACCAGCAAAACCATTGTTTTCCTATGGTACACAGCACGTTTTTTTAGTGGTTTTTAGATTTGCATAGAAGTTCAAGTATTTTCAGCTTTTCAGCACAAGGTGTGGAGAGCAACGCTTGTCAGTCTCACACTTTGTACTTTCATAGGTGTGATAGGAACGGTGGGACGAATGCAGACGAGAAGTCGATTTTAGCGAACGCAACACAAAACATGGAAGAGATGATGTTATTCACTGTACTGTTTCAGTATGTCATGAACCCATAACCTTTTTCCCCTCCTCATCCAGTAGCGCAGCAACAGCTAATCATGTTTGATCGCCCCGTTGCGCATGCAGGCCCGCTCCACAGGCGCACCAGCTGTTTTGCCCAGCACACTTTGCCAAGGCGTTTTTGAAGCAGCTGCGCCTGTAGAGATATGTATCTCTCTGATTGGCCCCCAACGAAGCGACAGGACGCAGCAGGTTCCCTGGCTGCTCAGACATAATTCCCTTTTTGTTTCCATCGCCAACATCTTTGTGTTTTTTTTGTACATTTGTTGAATGGCGGACTTGCATACTTCTGCCTGATCTCAGCCTGACAGTTCATAACTGATTCAGCCTACAGTTGATGGTTGCCCTCCTTTGCTCTGTGTCCCACATCAAACCAAAATCTGACATTTTGCAACAATTTGTTTGGCGCAGTAATACTGATGTAATGCGGTCACAGATGATTGCTTCATCTGGGTGTTGTTTAATCAGATGTAATTGGCAGTGGACAGCACAGAAATACTTGACAGTATTTTGAGTGACCCAGTGCAGAGAAAAAAAATAGCGTGTTCATGTCGAACTTGCTTTTCAGGTCCTTTAAACATTACGTTTGTCACTTTCAGGTGGCGGTGAGAACTGGAGAGAAAGAGGAGAGACGACAGGAGGCCATCAACACAGAGGAGGATGGAGGGAGAGAGGGGAGGCGAGAAGAGGCCGAAGTGAATATGAAAACAGAGACAGAGTGTGGGAGAGAGGAGGACACAGAGAAGGAGGTCAACATTTTCACCCTCATCCTCATTCATGTCATAACTTCCATGATGGAGGACCCCAGAACACGAGCCATCCTCCAACACAGTCCAGAGGTCGATCACACCACAGCCGAGGGAGATACCAGCTGGCTCCGAGGTAACACCAGTACTGAACTAAAAAGTCTTCTCCTCTGATGTTTCTTCTGCTCCATAATGTCATGTTTGCTCCTCTCCTCTTCTCAGTTGGTGGCAGCCTCCTACACCAGGAACATAACTCGACCCTTAACAGAGAAGAGAGAAGAGGAGGATTAGAGGGGATGGTTCCAGGACTTAAGAGGATGGGTAAAACATGATGAAAGGAGTGAGGGAATCAAATTTCTCTGAACAAACTGATGAGTGAATTAGCCATCAGCAATGTTTGTCTAAAGGATGCAGTAGGTAGAGAAATTGCGATCAAGAGGAGGCAGAATGAACAGATTAGGTCTTTTAATTTAACGGTTTAAAGTGCTATTCTCTTTTTTGCACCTCAAAATCAGCTCTCCTGTGCCTCCTTTATTTCAGGACAACTTACTTCTTAAGTGTCCTCTTCTTAATGTGACATCAAATGAACAGTATGTGTGAGAACTCGCCACACAAACACAGAAATGAGTCACTTGAAACATGCACCGAGAAGTGGCTTAATGGTTAATCCTCAAGCCTGTTTTTACCTCTTATCTGTGACAATAAAAGAGCAAAGATCTTAAAAGCTGTGTGTATCCAGTGGCATAATCCTTTTAAAGGACTCGAGAAACAGTAATGCTGGTATCAAATGTCAGCTGAAGTGGGGCATCAGTACAGGAGATTAATGCACCTCTATAAACTGATACTGAGAGCCGTTTGTGACATGTCAAAAACAAAGTGAGGCAACTTGAGTCATACACAAAAAAATAGTTGTAATGTAATGGATACTAAAAGATAAAGGGATTTATATTTTACTGTTTTGTACTGTGCTTGTGTCCTTGAAAAAACTTCAAATAAACATTTTAATTTACATTTCTGACATTTGAATTCTTCTGACTCTTAATGTCGGCACGTCCTTTGTTATTTGAAGAATCTCTTAAACTGTTAGTGGATTGATGAGGAATGTATAACCTGTAAAGTCATGCTGACTGTCTTCCTGTAGCACCGTGAACGTCGTAAAAACCACCAGAGAGGAAAAGGATGCAGAGAAAGTTCCACAGCCTGAGCGCTGTCATTCCTGCGTGTGTGTGTGTGTGTGTGTGCGTTTGCCCGTAAGAGCAGAAAAGAAATGTACGAGTGAATTTTTCGACAAATGAAAACAAATGAAGGAAAATCACAGTGTTGATACAGTGATGGTGAGACTCTGTTTGGCATGACAGATCTGGAAGTTTCATCCGTTTATTTCCTGTAGTTCAATGATTCACTCATTACACAGGGCATGATACAGTCTGATACAGACCCCGAAATATATTAACTGACATGCTCATCAGTTTTGTCACTAAAACAAATGAACAACAACAGTGCTGAAGGAACAAAGATCCAGGAGACTTTACTACAAAATATCATGAATATTATATCAGATGGTCAGCACACGGACAGTGTTTGTGATAGTAATCTTTCGTGTTGTGTTACGATCTTTGTTTTTTGGGGAAATAATTGACTTTTTTTTTATCATAATTGTAGAATTAGTCATAGACCTAAATAAATATAATCAGCATGTTAAAATTCCATCAAAAACAATTGAACAAGCATTAATATGCAGCAAGTGTTAGATTTAGAAGTGTAAGTGTTAGAACAAACAAACCTGTGAGTGAAAGCAAACAATCAGCTGATATTTTGGTTTGATTCCTTGAGATTTTTCTATTTTTACCTGGCAACACAAGCACAGAAATAAAACTCGAAACTCTTTAAAAAACTAATAATCTCGTACATGTCGTATCTGTTAAAGGAACATTTCAGTCTGTCTCAACCTGTTGTGTTTAACATTGTGACTCTATAGAGCGTGCTAACTTTGCACTCATCACCTCAGAGATTTGTTGCAAAACAACTTAAAATGAGATGAGCTACATAGATCTCTCTAAATAATCATTATTTTTATCTGAATCATTTGAAACGCTTGTCTGACTCCAACCAGAACGCAGAAAGTAGCAGCCTCGTTGGTTTGTTACGTTCGTGTTGGATCACAGCGGGTCCAGGAAAATGTATAATCACACACATGAAGTTTTACGTGTTGTAATCACTTTTTTCCTAACATATTGAGAGCTGACTGTTTAGCTGGCCTCTGTCTTTTCTTCTGCTTAGTTTATAGAGGTGAAATACCAACTCCAGGCTGACAATCAGAGGATTTCATTCATGCTGAAGTTTGAAAGGGTTCGAGGGAATTGAACAGCTCAGTGATTATTAAAGTCATGTGTAAAACCTTTTGATGGGGATGTGACCAAAGCGTCCACTCCCCGTTTTTCCTCTCAGTCCAGAGGCAGTAGACCCTCAGAAGAAACAACAGAGCGTGTGTGTGTGTTTTTTGGTTTAGTAACTGTGGTGAGTGAAGTGGGTGTGGGTGTGTATGTGAGGAGGGGCGACCAGGGTGGGGCACGCAACACACATACATGACTTGGGCCCAGTTGCCCCTTCTACATAATAACAATAACAGGAGGAGGGATGTTTTCTGTGGTGAAGAGGAAGCGAGGGATGGAAGGTTAAAAAGAAAGGAAGAGGGAAAAAAATGAAATGGAAGACGGAAATGAAGGAGTGTAAAGGAGAGAGGATAAGAAAACATTGAGAAGAGGGAAAACGAAAAAGACGAGGAGCAGAGGAAACACACCAGAGGAGTGGTCGATGGAGAGGTGGAAGACTAAGAATAGAGAAAACAACAGAAAACAGGATGAGAGGGGAGAGAGTGTAGAAAAAAGAGGAGGTGAATTTAGAGGAGAGGAAAAGAGTAAGACAGAAGAGTTAAGAACACAAGCAATTTGCCTCAACCACAGGAAACCTTGCTGGCTGCCCAACAGATCAGCTTCCTGCACGTGTGTGTGTGTGGTGGAGGTCTGGGTGTGGTCCCTTCAGCAACAGGGAGACAAACAGTCAAACCCCCTTTTCGAGGCCTCCTCCCTGGGATTGGCTCAGGCCTCTTTCCTCTCCGGTGGCAGTCATTCAACAGGCTGTCTACTCTATTTTGCCCTACGCTCTCTCACTGTCTTATCTAAACTTTCTGAGGTTTTCGTCCTGACAAAGTCATCAAACTAGGCACCCATTTTGTGGAACTCAGCTGGACCAAGGGGATTTGATTTGAACCCTTGTGGTGTCCAGTGGTGGCCACAATGGGTGGCACCTAAATGGATCCCATTGTGACCACGAAACCACTTCAACAAACTTCAACCGAAGTAAATAACTTCAACGATTCTAGGCTCACCTCTGGACAGGTGTGACATGTATTTGTCATAGATGTCTATGTGTATATATTTTCCAGTCTCAACTGGTTTGTATTATGGTGCTCTATGATTGAAGTCAAAGAGATTTTTTGCTTTATTCATGTTAATCTGACCACTGAAGTTCCATCATTGTTCATTCACCACAAACAACCAATTTACAGGCTGTATTACATACATGAATCAGCCCTGGTATGATTAAAAGTTACATTTTACAATGAAAAAGTCGTCACGTGTTAACTTTAATGTCTCGTGTAGATTTTTAAAATCTATTGAAATTTGGTGCAGACAACCTGGCTCCCCAGAGGATGAAGCCTACTGTCTCGGGTGATCCACTGACTTTTGCTCTAGCACCAACAACAGGTCAGAGTGTACTAGATGGATTGGTGCTAAATTTTGTAAAGACATTCATGATGCCCAGACTTTCATGTTCCCCTCGTGATGAATTTTAATAACTTTGGTGATCCTTTAACTTTTCATCTAAAGGTCAGTTCATGGTTTCCTCACCTGGGCCACACGGATCTACCTGATTCTAATGTGCAGATGTCCACACAGCCTGAAACGTTCGCGCCGAATACCCCCGCTAGAAAGACAACTCATTTTCAGTTTTTCATGTTCAGCCATGAACAATTATCTCAATTAACTCAGTTGTATTTTGTGTCTTGTGCTAATTAGTAATATCACCATGCTAACACACTAAACTATGGTAGTGAACATGGTTGAACATGGTGAACATTATACCTGCTTAGCATCAGCATCTTAGGATTGCCCATGTAGGCATGCTGTCATTAGCATTTAGCTGAAAGCACCACTCTGCCTAAGTACAGAGCCACAGAGAAGTTAGCATGACTGCAGACTCTGATGTGTGAGGTGGACGATGCTCGCTTGTTTGTTCAAATTCTGAGCAGCATCCAATTACAGCATTTTGGGAGAAAATGCTTGTGGAGACATGGATTTACCTCAACCACAACACCACTTGTTAACACATGAGCAAACCAGCGTTTATAGAGGGTAATTGTTATTATTACGTGGGGAATAACATACTGCATATATGTAAGGTAACAAGTACCTTCATATTAAAGTGTTATGTGTTATGTACAAACCTCCCAATTGGTGTTTTAGCTTACTTATATGCAAGGTGCGCTTCGGGATCACAGAGGAAAACATGTTTAGAAATATGGTATATTGTAGATCATTGTTTATGTCAGCTGTATTTTTGCAATATTGCCTCTTTATTCATCCAAACCATTGTTGCACAGACATACAAAGAAGAAGAAGGCCTGTTTGTTATCTCGGTTGACCGTGTGTGCGTGCATGTCTTCATGCACACAAAGAACGAATCTTGGCGGGCAGAAACAGCTCTGTTATTTTGTTGTTGTTTTAGTCGATTTTACAGAGGCACGCACCAAAGTGACACAGGCGTCCAAAAATACACAGAGCCATAGTGACCAAATATAACCCTTCTGTATTTACAGCGGAGTCTATAAATATAAACTCCTTTCTTTAACTGAGACCAAAACACAGAGGGAACAACTCCCAGACTGCTCTGTGTTTGTGTGTGTGAGTAACCAGTGCCAGTGCACTCGAGACTCCTGCTTAATGTAGCTCAGTCGTTGGAGTGGAGTTGGACAGAGAGAGAAGAGGTGATTAAAAAGGGAAGGCAGTAATGGCAAATGAGAGGAAACTGAATGAGAGCAGATAAGAGAAACTGCACTGACTTACAGTCAGCTAAAATGTGTTGGATGTTCCTCTTGTTCGACCTCCCGCCTCCCATACTAAACCACGAACCAAATCTGAAGCTGACCATCAAGGCTTGACTTTCAAACGCTTTGTTCTTGGAGTTTGTAATCACAACTCATCAGACACACATAAAAATACAACAGTAAAAACGCAACTATATATAAAAATTATTTGTTGGTTTTAGTTTTATTTCAGTGCCATTCTGCACACATGCCACCGAGATGGTGACGGGCATTATCCAGTTTTGAAAGTCTATTTTAATACGATTGCCACGTCATATGTACATTGAAATAGTTTTTATTCGCTGTAATCCTGTTCATGCTGGCCATGAACCGACTCCCTCTCAGTTTTAATCTACAGTAATACATGCGATTACCAGGAAGAATTCCTCTGTTGAAACAACAGGAGGGAATTTTATCCTGAAAATACTGCAAGAAACTGACTTGACAAGAGGAATAATACAGTGACCAGTAACTCTCAGTGTACATATGCATTTTAGAAAATACACTTTTACCCCAAGAGTTGCTTGAGAAGACTGGTACCACCTTCATGTCTGTGCATTATGTTTCAACAACTACACTGGCTTTGTCAAAACTTAAACAAAATCTGTCTACCTGCACCTCTGAAGTTCACTACTTTACATGTTATAGCTCATTTGTTCAATCAAACAGACAAAACACAGTTTTAGAGGGAGTTATGTGCTGTATCTATTTGTTGACGAACACTGTTACTAGGTGCACTGAGCAGGGGGAGCCATCTCTTCGGGTTAGCGCCCCGGTGATTCCTGTATTTAAATGAAAGAAAGAGAAAGGAAAAGGGGGAGAGATGGCAAGACAAAAGAAAAAGTTGTTTGGGGGGGGAGGAGGGGCGTTAAAACTGAGTCAAAGAGGGAGTGAACGGATGAGGTGTGTTTAAGTACTTTAGTTGTGGAAATGGGATGAGTCTTTGTTCCTGAATCTAGTTATAAAACTTCATTAAAGTGGTAGATGGTTTGTACTTATAGAGCGCCTTTCTAGTCTTTCAACCACTCAAGATGCTTTTACACTACATATCACATTCACCCATTTATACACTGCCATGCAAGGTGCCTACTGCTCGTCACATTCACACACACTGATGCTGCAGCCTTCAGGAGCAATTTGGGGTTCAGTATCTTGCCAAAGGACACTTCAACATGCAGACTGGAGGAGCCATGAATAATGAAGTGCACTAAAATAATAAATCTGTAGAGCAGCACTTTTATTCCCTGAAAATAACCACACAAATTGGCACTAATTATACGGAAATTATGTATTTCTTTAAAAGGAAAGCTCAATTTAAATCCAAGTAATTCATCATTCTTTAATTATTGGAAACTTTATTCTCCATATGTTGATTTGTATGCTTGATTGTAGACAGATTTCACAACCAGTTACAGTTCAGAAATCATACCCGACCCGACACTTTGAGGTTTGTACTTAGCAGCAGGCAAAAGGTGTGGCCTTTCTCTTCACCACCATGTCAACATCAGCACACACACACACACACACACACACACACACAGTGTGTTTGCTTCCAGTGGTGGGTTGGAGCTCTCTGTCACTCCCTCTCTTCTTCTCCTCCAATCAGCTCCCTCCCTCCCGTCTCTCATCCTCCTTTATCTCTCTCTCCACCTCCACCCATCCCTCCCTTGCTCTTTTGCCTTTCGCCTATCTCCATCTCTCTCCTCCTTCTCCTCCTCCTCCTCCTCCTCCTCCTCCCTCCTCCTCTCCTCTCTCTGTCTGTCCTTGAATGAATGCTCTCTGACTAGTGGAACATATGCTGCTGGTTGTTCAATACCCTCCCTCTGAGCGGGGGCGCATCCATGCATGTGTGTGTGCTCTGTGTGTGTGTGTGTGTGTGTGTGTGTGTGTGTGTGTGTGTGTGTGTGTGTGTGACAGAGAATGTCGTGGGTGTGTGTTTGTGTGTCTGTCCTTGCGTGAATACAAGTGTGTGTGTGTATGTGTGTGTGTGTGTGTGTGTGTGTGTGTGTGTGTGTGTGTGTGTGTGTGTGTGTTCATTGAAACATATGCCTCCTGTTGCACATCGGCCATCTGTTCTTTGAATGGACTGATGGAGTGCTGCTGTAACCATGGCGATAGGCCATTCAGTCAAATAGCCCGTCAAACAACCCCTGGCTCTGTATGTGTGTGTGTGTGTGTGTGTGTGTGTGTGTTTGTATGTGTTTATGTTTAGGAATTGACTGGCAGAGTGGAGGAATTCCCACATGTTGATGAAATGAGGTTGGCCCTTGAAGACGACCTGCACCTACGTTATCCCATTTCTCCTTTGGTCTCCACGTTCACACAGATTTTTTTAATATTGTAGCTGACTGAAGTCTCCAGGAGACCTGCTAAAATAGCCAGACCATTTACAAACCACTACAAAACACTGTACAATTTCATTGACCCACAAAGATGGAAATATATAAGCGGCTTTTAAGTTTAAAAGGCAGAAATTGTGTTCTATTATATTCATTAGTTGTATTTTGAACTGTGTTACAATAAGAAATAAGTTGTTTTTTGTCCTAAAAATATGTGGAGAAAATCTTTCCAATAATTATTAGTCTGAAAGAAGCTTGAGAAGTTGTTGTGATTAAATTAAAGTGATTAAAGTACATTTTTTCTTCCTTTGCTATAATTACATCAATAATTCTTTTGGGTACCTATAACAATGTATCGAGATGTTGGAAATTAAGAGTATTTATACAATTTACACAGAAAAACAGACAAATATATTCTCACAACAAGTAGTGCTTACTACCCCGCCCAACCACACACACACACACACACACACACACACACACACACACACACGCACAAACAAATGGCAGCAGGGCAACAGTGAAAATGAATATTGAGTTTCAACTGTCTCTAACCGCTGGTCTATTCATCTGCACCCTCAGTCAGACCATTCAGCAACCCCACCCTCACACACACACACACACCCTGCTCCACCCAGTGCAGTGGTCTGCTGGCCATATGTCAGCCCATCTCCTCTAAGACACCTCTCTTGGGACCCCCACTTCTTTTGTATATGTGTGTGTGTGTGTGTGTGTGTGTGTGTGTGTGTCTGATAATGTGTTTGCCATCTCCTCTCACTATCTCTCCTATCTCCAGGAATGTGACAAAGAGGGAGTGTGTCACGAGCAGGTGAATCGGCGAGTAAATAGTCAAGGTTAATTGGTGTATTACAGTTTCTGAGCTCTTATGATTGATATGCAGTGAAAACAGCACCTGCCTTAAATTGTAACACAGAGAGGTGAATAAGTCGTGTGGTCATCTGAAAATGAGGTTCAACTCTCTGACCCAAAGTACACATAAAAATGTTGAACTTAAAAGTGTCCAACAAAGTGGCTTACAGCCAAACAAAGCAACAAATTCACAATGCTCTGCTTCACAAAACTCCAGTGACCAAATAAACACAAAGCTGGAATTGCCACATGAGCACCAAACAGTTCATCTAAACAAAGGTTCACTAACCAACCAAAACGTATCAAGACGCAAAACACAAAGAAGAAACCAAGCTACAACAAAGCTCACACAAACAAACCCAACTGATGCATGAGCTGTAGCACTTTCTACCAAAACTGCTCTGTAAAGCTGCCACGTTGCAGACTGGAAACACAACATTAAGGTAACATTTGAGCATTAACAGCTTCCTCATTGCCATTATTATAGTTCCTCGCTTTCTAAACCAAAGTCATACACATACTTAAGGGTTTTAGGGCATACCATGCTCAAGAACTGGGGTTAAGACTAGTCTTCAGGTGGGACCAGAGACCAGAGAAGTGCTCCCAAGACATGGCTTCACCCACCTTCTCAACTTCACTAAAATGAAAACAACACACTGGTTTCCTGTTGGAGACAGGGGATTCATTAAATGATAACCAATTTATATAACTTTAATCTCAGACAAAGACAAAGCATACATGTTGCTCCTCTCTGACATCGACCAAAACAAACTCCACAGAAGTAACGGAAGTAACCGGGCTTAACAACTGTTTTGATATTTTTAAATTCTGGTCTTCCTGGTGAGGAAACAAAATATTTTCTGCGGCCAGTTACAGAAGTAAAGAATTGTGGCTTGTTTGCCTGCAAAGCATCATTTACATTGATTTCCTGAGACTTGACAGCAAACTCAGAATTTGGGTTTCAGCGAGTTGTCATAGTGGCGTCTGTGTGTGTGTCTGTCTGACTGTAGACACATTAACGCGAACACAGACACTTAAACAACACACGACAGAAAAAAATGGTCAAACTAGTACTCACATTTATAAGAGCATTTTATAAGAGCAGCGCAGTCTAGTTCTAAATAATCTATTAAATATGATATGGGGAAAGTTTTCCTGCAGGTGGAGCCACAGCCACTGTCTGTCACTTTAAAAATGATTTGTTTAAACATTGTATGATGTATGTAGGCCCAGTTCTTTTATACACCTCAAGCAAGAGGTAATTTTAATAAATTTGACAAGTAGTTGTTGACTTACTCTGAATGTGACTTTAACAATGCCAAAACATTTGCATCAGCTTTTTTCTTGTACATGTTGAGCATTATACCTGTTTAGCATTAAACAGGTGTCATTGACATCTGGACATCTGGATGTAGCTCAGCGTAGAGGTTGGGGTGGTTCATGCATCTGAGTAGGACGTCTCCATGTGAAGGTATTCCATGCATAACCAGAACACGTTAGAGCACATATCCCATCTGGCCTGGAAAGTCCTCGGCATCCTTTACAAAGAGCTGCAGAATGTGGCTAAAGAGGAGGCCATCTGGGCTACCTTGCTTGGCCTGCTGCCACGGCAACCGCAATCTGGATGGTAAGACCATGCGGTAAATGGATGGATGGATGATGCATACATCAGCTCACTAGATAAACTGATGGGCATGAAAGTTGATGGGCTTAATTTATGTTTAATATATGAAGATGATCATGAGGTAGGGTAGTATGAAGCTCAGTAGCTTATTATGAGTCACAGGCTAACTTCATACATGTTTTTACAGACATGTAAAAGCATAAAGCACAGTACATAATAAGTACAGTATTTAAAGAACACACAGGGATCCCCATTATTACAGCAATATGGGTCTAGAGCGTCCTGGTTGTTTGGCAGCTGAGACTCATTCCATGTTGTGGTGTTTTGTGTTCGAGGCCAAATTATGATCTTGGTTTATTGTCAACCACCTAAATTCTTTCCAATTTTGTTGGTCTCTCACCACTGTCTCCACTATCAGACATGCCTTGAATATACAATTACATTTTCCATAAGTAATACTTTTGTTGTTATTAGTGTTAATGCTGATTGGCTGTCATGCCAGAAGAGTCATGCCGTGTATTCATCCCACCAGACAAGAGACAATTGTTTCCTGATTTATGAGACTTGTAGTCTTGTTTCACTCGTTAGCAATAGAGAAAAACAAATAGATATTTAAATTGTAAATGACATGTTCAATGTCTGTGTGTTTTAGTCAGTCTGTTTTGTGGGTGACTGTAAGTAAGTATGTGTTTGTGGATGAAAGAGACCTGAAGAAGGCAGCAGGAAAACCTCCAGTTGGTCTCCTTCCATCATTATGTGTGAAATTAGTGTGTGTACATGTGGGAAACGACTTTAACTGAACTGGAACGAACGTTCTGTGCAATCAAACCAAGTATGAGTTGTTGTGTTGTGTTCAGGTGAAGCATTAAAGGATCAGTTCACCCAAATGTCCAAGAAAGACCACATGGTAATGGTAATGTTTGAGCACCACTGGCTTCATATCTCAAGAGTCATTTCTCACAGGTGAAGGTGCATGTGCTTGAGTAAATGGAAAATTTAGATTTATTTTTATAGTTCCAGGCATCCATCCTATAGGCAATAATAACACCATACACACCAAGTTAAAACTGGGGAAGAGGCGACATCTCCAGAGAAGTCCGATAGAGCAAGAAACAGGAGGAGGAGTCAGATGCTTATACGTGTTTTAAACAGTCCTCCACATTAGCCACAGAAGAAAAAACAAAGGCAGTGTGGGGCTGTAAAGATCCATTACAGTTCACAGACCCATTTCCTAGTTCAACTTTGACCTAGTGTACTAAATATAAATAGAAACAAAACGTGATGATGTACAAAACACTGAAACTCCATATTTAATTGATTAATTGTCCAGTTTCAAAAAAGTCAGGACAGTGGCAACAAAAGACTAGAAAAGTTGTGAATTACTAAAAGAAAACATCTGGTGGAACATCTCACAATGAATGAGGTGAACTGGCAACAGGTTAGTAACATGAGTGGGTATAAAAGAGCATCCCAGGGAGTCTTTGTGAAGTAAAGATTAAAGTAAAAGTTCACTACTCTGTGAAACACTGCAGTGGCAACAATTTAAGAATAATATTTCTCAATATAAAATTGCAAGGAAATGGGGATTTCATTGTCTACAGTACATAATATCATTAAAACATTCAGAGAGGGGTGGTGTTTAGCTCAGCTGGTAGAGCAGCCGTCCCATGTGCGAAAGCTCAGCCCTTGCTGCGGGAGCCCAGGGTTTGAGTCCGGCCCGTGGCTCTTTCCCGCATGTCATTCCCCATCTCTCTCTCCCCACACTTCCTGTCACTCTTCAGCTGTCTCTATCGCAATAAAGCTTGAAAAGGTCAAAAAAAATAATCTTTAAAAAACATTCAGAGAATCAGAAGAAATCTCTACACGCAAGACCAAAAACCAGTGTTGGATGGCCGTGATCTTTGGGTCCTCAGACAACATCAAAAACAGACACGTTGCTGTATCCACAAATGACAGTTGAAACTCTACCATGCAAAGAGGAAACCAGATATATAAAACAAGTCCAGAAATGCCACTACCATCTGTGGCCCATGATGGATGCCGCTTCCTCCGGACAAGAGAGGAGAGGGACAATCCGGCTTGTTATTAGTGCACTGTTCACAAGCCAGCATCTGTGATAATATGGAGGGAGGTGCATTAGTGCACATGGCATGATGCATGATGGGTAAGCTGCACGTTTGTAAAGGCACCAACAATGTTATAATGAATGAATGATTTATACAGATTTTGGAGCTGACAAGTAGACAACATCCTTTTCAAGGTAAACCTTGCTTATTTCAGCAAGATGATGCCAAACCACCTTCTGCATGTATTCCAACAGCTCTGTAGCCAAAGAGTCCCAACTAGTCACCTGTTGAAAATGTTTGCCGCATTATGAAATATAAAATACAACAAAGGAGACTCTGAACTGTTGAGCCACTGAAATCCTACATCAAGCAAGAACGGGGAAACCTTTCACTTTCAAGATTACAGCAAAGTCTCCTCAGTTCTCAAACACTTTAGAGTGTCGTTAACAGAAGAGGTGATGAACATAGTGAGTAAACATGACCGTGTATCAACTGTTTAAACATGTTGCTGGCATTAAATTTCAAACCACTTTCCCAAAACACTAAAGAGTTGAGTTTCAGTGTTTTGCACATTGTCACATTTTGTTTCTATTTACATTTTACGCAACGTGCCAACTTTTTTTGAAACAGGGTTGTATATATTTTACTATCAAGATGAATTTTCATAAACACCGTGACTCCTATGTACTGCTGCCTCTCTTCTCAATGCACACAGATTCATTTTGTCCTGCAGGTCTGATTCTGAAGCTTCTGCCTTTTGTTTCTTGAGTAGTTGTTAAGCTATCTTGGATGACAGATGATGGTGAAAACAATATACCTCTGTGTATGTGGGCGGTGTAATATTGTGCAACAATTGAATCATACAAAATATTCAGCAAACACAGCATTACTGACCACATTATCGTCAACTAGTTATGGTTAACCAAGACGTCTTTCTGCATTCTGTATGTAAGCATGCTATAGTTGTGTCGCACATCTGGTTGTCTGTGTTCGTGAGCATTTTAGCTGCAAACTCTTGTAGCCTCAGACCACTTTCCGACTATTGTTTATTTCTTTCTTTTTGTCTTGAGGTCTTCCTTTGTTTAGTTTGCTCTTTTCTAAGATCAGTCTCACCACTTTCTCTCTCTTTTTTTAATCTCCTCATCTTCATTCGATTTTTTTTCTTCTCTGTCTTTATTAAGCCGATCTGTGTGGGGTTTTGTGGAATTTCGGGCGGTTGTACAGCCCTAACAACTGTCCAGAGACATCTGTCCTTCCTCGCTACAACTATAAATATAAGTCTTTCGTTCTGCTTAGAGCAAAGAGGTTTAGATAATTTATCCTCTACTGGGTCAAGAAAGGAATGTTTGTCTATGTGTACCTGTCTGTCTCTTAGTATATTATTGGTTGGACATCCACAAAAACCCATGAGGTTTTAGACACGCGTGTTATGACATTGAAACCCCACACACACACTTACTCACACTTTTAATTTTAGGTCAGCAACCCAAAGCTACCTGTGTTAACTTTGTTTTTGAAAAATTCAGTGAGTCGCAGTGTGCGTGCAATAAGTGTTTACACAGTGACTGCTTCCATCTGCAGCTATTTTGTGTTCATGCTAATCATGAAAAAAGCACACATTGTTTTGTCTCTACTGTGAGACAGTCATCGTCACAGATGTGTGTGGCTTTTTTTCTCCCACAATTGTGATCCACAATATATGTAAGTGAGTATCAGAGTGTGGTGGATAGTATCTTCTGACAATGCTAGGAACAAAACTCAGATCTGCAACTTAATATCTAGTATTAGCTCCTGAATTTAACACTTTAATTACAGTAACACTAAGTAGCATAACAGCTGTGAGTATTACAGGTAATGTGCTTATCAGAAGGAAGAGTATTTAATAAAGAATAGGCTCTGAAACTATGCATAAAAACAACGTTGTGTATGTGACAGGGGGCACAACAAGTTCATGCAGGTTTAGATCATTGAAATTTTCACGTAGGCATATTTGGTCCAAGTAGGTCTATCCACTAGGTGTGCTGCAATGTAACTTGCAACCTTTAGATAAATTAGGTCAAAAAAATAATGTACTACATTTGAATAATCATCAAGTTCTACAAACAGAAATATTCAAAAGCACCAGTAGTTTAAAATAGCAGTTAAATGTGTGTGTGTGTGTGTGTGTGTGTGTGTGGTTTTTTTTTTTTTACCTCTGCTCATTGGCTACTTACAATAAATGTGCAAATTAGGCGTAATCAAATACTCTCGCCCTGTAGATCATCACTTGTCAAAGAATACTGTGCATCTAAAAACTAGCATCACATAACATGAGCTTTAGTTTCCTGCGAGTGAATTACTGCCATCATGAATGGTCCATTCGATCCAAACAAATAACATGAATCTGCATTGTTCAGTAAAAGTAAAAAAAAAATCTGTGAGCCCCCAGATTTGAATTATAAAGATGATCTTCTTGATATTTTGTACCATAAAGTAAACATATATGCAATAAGTGAAAACACTGTAGTGTTGAATGTCTTCAGTATTGACTGATGACCTCAAATATGGTTACATATTCTGAGAACCACGAGATCAGAGGAACAACAGCACACATGGATTTTGTTTTGCTGCGGATTCTCCCTTTAACTAGATCATCAGTTGCATGCTCATGCTGTCCCCCCTGCTGCTGGAAGCTGCCGTGCCTGTTCCACTTCTCAATGGCATTCCTGTGTTAATGCATGAATCATGACACTTTGACTCTCTGCTTCTCTTTCTTCCTTTCCTTCACTTTCATTCATATCGTTCTCTCTCACTCACTTTCTCCCTGTAACGGTTTAACCTTCCACAGATGACTTTGTGTGGGGACTTCCTCTGAAGTGCTGATGGGTCACACGCATGACGACCAGGTTAACAAGCAGGCAGGTTTGGGAGGTGGGGATAGGGGGTCATGGTCAAAGGTCAGGATAACAGGGAAATCCCAGAGCTCAATGCAGGGTCACTCGTCGTCCTGTGGGATGGTTACTTCAGAAATCTTCTTTGATCTGCAGCTCTTCCACACTGCTTCTTCTTTAACAGGTGACAAAGGACTGTCTGCTGGTGATCATTTCTTTTTATCTTAGACATACAATATTTGCAGATATGATATGTACAGCATATGACCCGTTTCCTGTGAACAACAGGTGGTTTTCTACACAACAGGAACGAGGGCCCACACTGCTTTTAATACAAAACTGAGTCTATGTGCTGGAGATATAAGCAGAACGTATGAATAGAAGACAATACATAAGACATACACCAAAATTTAGACATAGAGGATGAGCTGAGTCACTTTTATGTAGTTCACTGTTATTTCAGAGAAGATTCATTATCCGATTACATTGATGTCTAATATCTGTTGCCAGTCTATAAACATGGCAGCAATTCAAGCTGCACGATCCTAAATTCACGATTATCAGACAAAAAATGGAAACGCACCAGGTTAACTGGCCTTTAATAGTCTGTCACACCACGGTGGCATCTTCCTCTGTGTAAATCACAGTCATGGCTGTAAATGCCCGACTGGAAACTCTTTGATCACAGCGAAAAAAATGAGAGAGAGAGGATGTCTGCATTTTACTGGTAAGGTGCTTCCCAGGTGTTGTCAGGTCATCTTTTTCCAACTGGGCACCTTTGGGGTAATTTAGAAGTCAACATTGTGTGTCAAAGAGTTATCACACCGAACACTGAACACGTCTGGTTGCAAACCCGTCACTGATAACTGCCCCCGAGACACACACTCAGTCTCTATGTGGTTGGGGGAAACAGCACAATATAAAAGCTGATAGCTCTTCAGCAGGTACATGCCACCTCATCCTGCTCTTTGATAAGCACAGACACTTCCCTTTAACATGGGACTGACAAACACACACATACATACACACACTTGACCACCCTCTTAGTCCTGTCACACAGTTATCCTTTGTGACTGTGTCCAAACCAAGCCACTTCAGTTTTCGGTCCATATTTAAGTTTTTCACACAGAAAAAATTGAACATTTCAGTATGTGCACTCCAGTTTTCTATTGCTTCAAACTCTCTAATGGAGAGAGTAGTAGTAGAAAGTAGTGAAGCTGTTTCTGACCATTAAAGGTACCATATGAAAGTTTTTGAGGCATTTAATTCAATGTGGATGGGTAACGGCATAATTCATTCAGACTCCCAGGGCTGACCTGGTTGGTAAATTGGCTCATTTGCTGTTTGCAGGTTACTTTGTCAGCTGGCGTTCGAGGCAGTCGGATTCATGCAGTGTCAGTGGGTTGCATCTTGCTGTAGCTTGTGATTGCTAACATTATCCATAACAAAACACTATCTGAGTGGATGTGTTAGTTATAGCTTTCCTAATTACTTCACCAGTTAAGGTGATCCATGAACTAACTTATGTATTAAGACAACAGTAAATGATCTAAAAGTACAAACAAAAGTTTCCTAGGATGATGCTTGCTCGTGCCTATGGAGTGCAAGCAACAGGATGCTCACTACAGTTCACTTAATGTTCAGAGGTGTCATTATTAACAAGGGTTTTCTGAATGTTACATAGAGAACATTCAACCGATCTGTGACTCACTATTTTGTGCTGACTGACAGAGGAGAATGAGATTTATCTGTCAAGTAATTTTCACATGTGAACAATGTTTTCAGATATGTCCGTCTGTGTCTCTTCTTTATCTGTGTGATTATGCATGAGTGTGCATGAGAGACAGTGTGAAAGAGACAAAGAGAGAGAGTTACATGGCACACTGTGCTCACACCCAGAAGATGAGTAAGATGCTGAGCAAGACACAAGAAAGGAAGAAAGAAATCTCACAGAATCCTTAAATAGTACAAATGAGTCCCTGTTGCTATTTAGCATGTAGCCGTCAAAAGGAACAGGATGTGTGTGTGTGTGTGTGTGTGTGTGTGTGTGTGAGAGAGAGAGAGTTTACAGGACACACTGGCAGTAACAAGCCTTGTCATACTGTGAGAGTCTCCCACGTGTCTGACTTTTTCCAAGATGTCCACATGATTATCTTATCATACGTGTGGAATGGTGTAATATTTAGTAGTGGTGGTAGTGTCAATGTTCGAACAAGCCACTCATCGCTTTGGCCAAACTCTAAGCCTGAAATTATGGCTGAGTAATGTGAAATGTTTCACAACAAAACACAGTGTGCATTTAGCTTTAGAAAACTTAAAAACCTAAAGAACATACAAGACAACCACAGAAAGTTTCCCCATTGGACTAGGAAGATATTTCAAACACCAGCGAAACAACGTGATGATAAACCATTGAAAAAAGTAGAACTTTGTGAAAACACATTTGAGGTAGGCATGTTTGTGAGAGAAAGGTCACATTTCCACTGCAGGAATGCAGCTTGACAAAATAATAGCTGTCATGACAGTGAACTCATCATTCCTGTGGTTTTTAATGCTTTAGCCCATTAGCTATGAATCTCATGTAATTTGCATGAGTGACAAACATTTTGCAAAGTATACCATAAGTTTCAGACTGAATTTCTACCCTCCAGGCAGCTATTAGTTTCCATTCAGTCCGCTCAGTAAGAAAACTAACATGAAGACATTTGAAACCCATCACAGAAAGTGTTTTGTCCCATTTATTAAATTTATTTATTTTACTGTAAAAGTTGCATTATCATGGCAAAACGATGCAGGACTGTTTTCTTTGCTGGTGCATTTAAGGACACTCCAAGACTGGTGTTTTAATGCAAGAAAGGATCAAATTTACATTGTCCTTGAAATCAACAATATAAAACACAATTAATTTTTGTTTTTGTTTCTCCTGCTGGTTTAAATTGTTCATAACAAAGCTTATGCAACACTTTTTGACAGTCAGCAGTTGTCCCTGCTCACTGCTGCATTTCTGTGTGAATACAATAAAGGTTAAACAAAATAAATTTAAAGTTGTGCATCTAAAGAGCACCTATGAATGGAAACTAGATACTGCAGATCTAAAAACATTAGTAGACATTAATGGAATAAAACTTGCGAGGCCTGCGGTATGTTCCTTTCAAGTCCACCATAGATTTCTAATATGGTGTGTGTGTGTGTGTGTGTGTGTGTGTGTGTGTGTGTATTAGGAGGTTAGTTACAGGATCATCTCCTACCGTCAATGAGGTGTGAACCCCAGACTTCTCACGTCCTCCCTCCACCCCCCACCCCCCACCTTTACACCAGTACAGGTGTCAAAGCCCCCACTGAGGTGACACTTATCACTGGTCTGGGAAAGAGCTGTTCTGCAACAACACACACACAAAGACACACAGATACCGGAGGATGACATGGGTTGGAAAATGTCTCTCATCCTCACCAGATATTGAGGTCTATAGATTATCAGGTCTAGACAAGGATGATAAAATGACTGTTTCCTTGACAACGCAGTACCTTGGCAACCATGGGAGCAGCACTGGTTCTGGAGTCGTCTTTTGGGTCGTCCAACTGAACTCTTCTCAAGTCCGTCTGATAAACTGCCCATTCAAAGATTTTGGCCCCACTACTATTCACTATTATCTGACTCACTAGCTGGCTCAGCATGTTGGGCCTCGTCTCAAATAATAACACTGACACACACACACACTTGCAGATTTATCTACGACTACCTGCCTGGTGTCTGTTTTTAGGTTGTGTATCTTTCTCTGTTCTCCCTCCTCCTTTCCTCTGAAGATAAATATGTCACTCACACTGCAGAGGAGGCACAGTGTGAGTGCGTGGAGACGCTTTTGGGATGTTGAGTCACCAACTAAGGGCAGATAACACAGCAGACAGACAAACACATCAGCATTGAGAACCTCAAGCCATTCATTTTTGTCAGACATACTAAAAACAGGTAGTGCTGTGTGCAGTTATACTTTACTGTTATTACAACTCTTTTTGAGTTGTGCATGTTCATCGTGCAACAGAATACTTCAACAGGACACAGAGGGCAAACATGAGTACAGTCTATAAACATTTGTGGAAGACAGTAGCCAAATGGTTGCAGAAGTGACCTCGTGACCAGAGGGTCAGTGGTTCAAATTCCTGGACTGCCATGCAGGAAAAGTGACAACAAATGCCATCACGAAGCTGTAGCGCAAGGTACCCAACATCCAGTCACTGCAGTGGATCTGTTCAGTTGGTAAATGCTTAGATACAGACAAACAAAACTGTCTCTCTGTCACAACATTCACTTAAACTGTCTGCTGTGTCTGATAACCATTGTAAAAAACGGCTAACATGTTGTAGATAACTATAATAAATGTTGCAAAATGACCACATTTTCAGATTACAATTTCATTTAATCAGCTCTGTAGTGATAGTATTATATAGTCAAATCTATGTGTGACCATTCCTGTCAACCCCACTGATAGCTCTGCTTGTTTGTGCTGCTTGTGGATAATTCATGCTCATTGTTTTGGTGTGTTGGACTGGTTGAGTCCCTGTGGCTCCCTCTAGGAAAATTGTTTGCACACATATTGGCACGTTAGCAAAATGTGCATGATCAGTTAATGTATGTCAAAGCCTGATGCTGTGAGATGTCAAAGCTTTTGGCTGTGAGATTGCTTTTGGAGTCATCTTTGTGCCAGCTTGACTGCAAGCTGTATCCTGTATTATCTCAAAAACAATTCTTAAAACTAACAACCTCAGCTATTATATAACATAAGGATAAAGCGCGCCTTAAGTCAGCTGGGATAGGCTCCAGCCCCCCTGATGAGGATAAACGGTTACAGAAAATGGATGGATGGAAGGATATAGTGTGTCCTTTATATGAGGTCTCCTATATCTTCAACAACAATGTGGATCACCCTGTGTGTCTGGACTTGTATGGTGTGTCACTACTTGCAGCAATTAGTACTGACAGACTGGACAGCAGTATATTTTCCCCAAACCGATATATTATCTGTGTATGATTTGTTTTTATCTTCACCTGACAAACAGAAGTCATGCAATTTTCCATTGGTGAGCTGCCAAATGTTTTTCTTTTCTGTTGAGCTCTCAAGCCACACAAAGTTAGAAAACTTGTTGCTGCAGCTGATGAGGGAAGATAAAGGCTCCGCTGCTCTCTTGTGGTTTCCTACTGTCTGCTGACAGGCAGTCTGCCACGATCTCTGCAGGAGATAGATGCTGTTCTGCTGAAAATATTCATGTATTAGTGGCTTTAGTTGCCTCATATCCCAAAAGTCTAAATCACATTTTATGTTCTCTCGGAAACAGGGATATCACCTCCCTCCGTATGCGGTCATATCTGAAAGCAGACTTTTATACAGACTGAACTGGAAATATCTCTCTATAAAATTTGTTTTTCTTTGTCTAGAAGCATGACTGGTGTGGCCTCTGTTGTTTCGCAAGGTTTCACTGATCCTCTCTTTTTGGAGAAGGTTCAAAAATTCAAATCTGTGTTTTCCCAAACTTTCTGATAGACGTTTTGTGAAACTTTTATTGCCAGTTTCTTAACTTCTTCTGCCGATTTTTAGTTTTCCAAAATCTTGTGACCTGTGAGCAAAGAAGAATACATGCAGGAAACTGCAGATGTCATACCATATTAAAACAAATCAAACAAAAATAAATTCATCAATAGAGATCTCCCATGAAGCGTGAAAAAGGTCAGCAGTATAAGTAGACAGTTTTTCTCGAGTTGTTTCTCTGTCAACAACAAGATGACGACTCGTCATCAGTTAAAATTAAATAAAACTGCTAAATATCACTTGTGCTGTCTATATAATTTATGTTTTTCCCATTAAATGAAGGTGTCTTGACTTTCTGGATTCCAGTAATAACAGGTTACCACCTCTTGTAGACCCTATGTAAGTAGTCTAGTCAGTTGTACTGTAATTGTCACTGTAACTGGGTGTGCCATCACTTCTGCAATGATAGCTGATGTCCTCATAATTGGTGTTGTCCATTGTAGTGTCCCTGTAATCGGTACAGTCCCACATGAGGAATCCTCCAGGTGACACTTAGACTGCCTCCAACAGAGACGATGTTTGATCTGTCACGACTTGACGATCATGGCCTTCATATGTAAATGAAATTTGATGCCGTGATGTAAGTATTCATCACACCAGCCTGGAGTCTCCAAGTGGTTACCATTTAAAAACTATTCAAATTAGACTTCATTTAAATTCTGGCCTTTGATAATCATATGTTACTCCAAACCAAACGATCCAAACCTCAGTGTGATGGACTGCAAAAGTCTCTAAATATAATTGACAGTTGGTACAGAAATTCTTTCATAATTGTGGTTATTTTAACACACATGTAAGTCTACATAAAATAAACAATGACATCAAATCAAGTATGTTTATATTTGTCCTCAGAGGGACACTCTTTTAAGCAGTTTACACCTAGAATAAACCATAAAACTGCACACCACGTAGTGATTTGCTGCAATGTTTTGGCAAACAATTGGATCTTTCATGGATATTTTCTTTATGTATACAAAACATGCACTTAAAAAGCCACCCACCACCTGATAGCAATTATGTTAATTATGAAGTATGTACCATAACCTCAATTTTGTGAACCCAAACACACACACAGTGAGGAAAAGAAAGAATAAAATACTATAATTCCAAAACATTATGGACAATGATAACCCATCATATTCAGCCACACACATTATTTCTAGTCCCTTTACTGTGTCTTCAAAGGAGAAGCACATTAAAATTATTTTTTATGTCTAGGGCAGTATTGTGTGTTTTTAAAGCTACCCCAGAACCAAACGATCTTGTTTTATTGAACCACCTTTAAATGTTCACAGTCAACACAGAGACAATAAAAGAGCAAATAACGCCATCTAGTGTAGAGAGGACACAGCACACTGATGAATTCAAAAAGTGCTTACAGTCATAGGTGTATAATCTGTAGGTTAGTTGATCTTAACGTCTGACATTATTTGGCATTAAACATTCTCTATCAGAGGTGTGTTTCATCATTTCAAACACAGGTTCCCAACATTCTTCCTTTAGGGGATCCTTTTCTATCATTCAGTAAACTGATGAACCCTGACTCAGTGCCATATTTTATGGCAATTTCATATAATACTCACTGCATATAACAATAACAGAACACACTGATAACTAATAGACTGTACAATTGACCAAAACAATGAATGCAATAACTGCAGGGAGTTTTTGTAAAAACTTAGTAATACAGTTGTTTATTTATTTATTTATTTTTTAACACATTTTTTTTATATCTTGTGTTCGGGTCGTCAGTGTGCCTTTATCATGTTAAATTCATATCTTAAATAATAATCCCAACTTTAAAAGTAGCAGTTTAATTTCTTGTTTTCTTCAGAAATGAATGAAATGAAATGCTGAGATTTTAACCGGCTGTAGGCCTATATTTAAAAAAAGACAAAACACATTTCTTACACGTAGGTCCAGTGAGTAAAATTTGGGGGCCTCTATTTTCAGAATATGGCAGACATGGAATACAATATGCGTAACTATGTCTTAATTTGTGTATAATCACCTGAAAATAAGAATATTTTTGTTTTTGTTGCTTTAAAACTATAGCATTTATATCTACAGTGGGAACGGGTCCTCTTTCATGGTGTTAAAACATCATGTTTCTACAGGAGCCCAGAATGGACAAACTAAATGAAGACTCTAGGTAGTTCCTTTTGAGTGTGTCACCATTGTTGTTTCTCCTTCACACTAGGAAGAAGAGGGCGAAGTGAGAATATTGCAATGCAGCAATTACACCACAAGATACAACCAAATTAATTTAGTGGCATCTAGCAATGAGATTGTAGATTACAACCAGCTGAAATCCTTTGACTACGGTGGCTGCAAAGAAACACAATAAACTAGAGCCAGTTAGTTAGTTTAGTCAGGTTTGTACATTACGGGCTACTGTAGAAACACGGCAGTTCAACATGTCGGATTATTCTTATCGTCCTATTCTTATGCTTATTCTGAGTTAGTAAAAACACAACAATCTTATGTGTGGTTACACTAATGAAAAAGTTATGCATATTATATTCCATACCTACCATATTCTGTAAATATAGGCTCCTAAATCTGACACACTGGACCTTTAACATTAAGGTTGGAGGTCGGGACCCTTAGGTTGGGAGAAAGTGAATAATAACAATTGCAATAACAATTGCATTAACCAATAATGATCAAATTAATTCATTACATGAGTTTAAAATGTCAACAGACATGCTTTCAAGCAGTTTCTGTTTGATTTGTACAGTAACACTTTCAGTTGTATGCTCTTATGTGTGTCTATAAGAGTTATTTATTTATTTAAATGTGGCACCATGTTTGCATACTGTAAAATGTGTGTGCTATCTGCTGGTGGAGTTCATGTCCTATCTGTCCTAATGGTAAGGAAATAAAATGTGATCATGATTTTATTTTTATTTCATATTTGCTCACATAATGACAGCCTCTGTAAAAAGAAGTCGTCGTTGACAAAACTTTTATTTTGAATTAGTAGGTCTTGTACTTCCTTCTGCCGACCCTAACCTGTCGAGGAAGACGAACCTCGGTCGTGGTCTGCGGACGAAAGGACTTCGCCATGAAGTGACTAAATAGAAATCAAACATGAACACTGTGGAGAAGAAACTCGCAGATTTGATCCGGGCACACCCGAACCTGTACGACCAGACCCGGCGGGACTACAAAGACAACCTGAAGAGTCATTTGTCCTGGAAAGAAATCGCAGACAGCATGGGAAAGTCAGAGGAGGAGGTGAAGCTGAAATGGAAAAACCTCCGCGACAAGTTCTGTAAGGCGAAGAAGCGAATGGCCAAGAGAAACTTCACCCCGCTAACGGACGACGACAACCCGGTGGAGAGGCCCGTCCCGGTGCTGTACAACCAGCTGGCCTGGCTCAGCGCCTATGTCAGACCCAGACCTGGAGCTGGCCTGGGGGAGACAGACGAGGTGTGTGTCCAGTGTCCAACATGCCTGTCAGCCGACATGTATTTAATATTAGCTGGGTAACTTAGCAGTGTTTAGCTAACTCTCTTTAACGTGACCTATGGAGATACAGCCACTGCTAACAACATGCTAACTGTAACCATGCTCACCCAGTGAGTATTACAGGCTAAATATGATAATACACAGCAGGTTTACATTATATTTACATACATATTTACATCTTAAAGATAAAGATAAACGCTGGAAAAGATCATCTTTGCAGCCGCATCATTATTGACATCTGCCTCTCAGAGTATCCGGGATTTTCAAAATAAAAACACTTGACGGAAAATGATAGTCAACACACAGCAAACATGCCAAAATAAAAAATTAGTCATAGTTTGATGACTCTTATTCTGATACTGTTTTTTAAAACATAAAATTAAGATAATATTTTGTATTTTGATATGGACACCTTAAACTAAATAACTAAAACACCTTTGTGGCTGTGCATAGACTTTAAATGCTGTTATTAAAGAGTTGTTACTCGTCTGTGCTCTCTGATGGACAAATATTGTCGAGTAATATCCATGTGCTGATTAATTATTCAGCCTCAGCAGAGTAGTTTAAAATATAATATTCCCTTTTAAAAAATGTATTTGTTGTGTTTTTTGTTTTTTAGTTGATTTTTTTATTGAACACATATACAATGACAAAAATACGTGTCACATATGCAATAAGAACACACAAGAAGAGATGCTTCTGCAGTTACACTTCTAGCATGCAATTATATCCGCTCTGTACCAGTGCCATAAAATAATCCTTTCTTGGGGTGCTGGTCTCAGTCCTTGCTGCAGCAGCCAAGGGTTCGAATCCGACCTGTGGCCATTTGTTGTATGTCATCCCCCCTCTATCTCTCCCCACCTTCTTGTCACTCTTCAGCTGTATCTGACAAAAAAGCCCAACAAAATATCTTTAAAATAATAATAATAATAATTATTATTATTATTATTATTTCTCCTTCTTAATAGGAATCATCATGATACCTAAACTTGAGCAACATGTAGGCATTGGTCAACAAAGCTGTCATCCTGTTTTGTTACCAGCAGTTCTTATTATGTAAGGACCTTTGATATCTTTGGCTGTGATTGCCAAAGACGCTTGTTATCAGTGTTGTTGTCTGTGTTAACCAGTACTGCTGTATCCTGCTTTCATGCCACACAGGGAGCTGGAAGTGGTGATGACCAGGAGAAAGAGCAGGATAAAGACGAGAAGCACGGTCTCCTTCCTGTCGTTAGTACTAGCTTTTCTCTTGTGGAGTCCTCTCCAAACAACCATCAGGAGATGGGAGTCTCTCTGAAACGTAAAAGGCAAACCACCACAGAAACTGAGATAAGTTCTGCAGACGCCCTCACCAACCTCAGAGATGAAGATGAACTGTTTCTGCTCAGCCTTCTGCCCTCACTGAAGAGGCTTACCATTAAAAAGAGGATGGAGGTGCGGATGAAGTTTCAGCAAGTGCTTTATGCTGCAGAGTTTGAGGACTAAAGGGCTCATCAAAAGGCAATAAAAAAATCTATGGTCAATGGTAGGGCTTGTTATTGCATAAATACAATTCTTCAAGCTTTTAAATTGTAAATAGATTTTTTAACGATTATAATTTTATTTATTTTTTGATCACCATGACCATTAAAAATATCAATATGTTGATCTTTAACGTTCTGTGTTATCAAAGCTGTCCATGTATCAAGAGCTTTATGTCTTCGGTAACAGAGAAAAGTGTTTCTCATTTTGAATGTAGGTGATGCAGCCAGCCTTGTGTGACTAGTTGTAAAATCAACATAATTGATAGTAATAATCTAATGCAATCAAATACAACAGCCCCATAATAACTTCTTCATTTTTTAGACTTTATATTGTCTAATTGTCGCATTTGAGACTCTATGTTGTGATGTTGTTGTTTTACTAGGGCTGGAACTAAAATATTTTCATTATCAATTACTCTATCGATCATTTTACAGATTCATTGATTAGGTGTTTGATCCATAACATGTCAGAAAATGGTGAAAAATGTTAAATACTGTTTCCTAAAGCTGAAGTTAACATCCTCAAATGTTTGTGTCATAGATCAAAGGAAGAAAAGATGTCTTTGAATTTTCACATTTCAGAAGCTGAAATCAGAATTTGAACAATTTTCTTAAAGAAACGTCTCAAAATGATTCATTAATTTTCAGAATAATTGCCGATTAATTTAATTGTTTACAACTAATTGATTAATTGACTCACTGTTGCAGCTCTATATTGAACTGCATTAAATAAAATACTTTTAATATTTTGTCTACACCTATTTATGTAATTGGGGCACGGGCTGAACTGTATGTAACCTGGTAACTTAGCTCAAAGAAGTGTTTGAGCCTTTGATTGATTAACTTTTCAATACAAAAGTTATATTTTATATAGCGATGTAGAGCTCACAAATATTATAACTGCTTAGCAGTTAAACTCTTTAAACTCATTGGCTCACACTGATCATGGTGTTGCTGTTGCCAGATAAACCCTGATGATGGAGCTGGAGTTTAACAAAATGACTGCAAATATAAATATGTTTTTTTTTCACTTTGGGGAAGAATTATTCTGCTTGTCAACACTGCCATTGTTTTTGTAGATTAGACAGAGTCACTGACTGTAAATATCTCTCCTTTATCTTTCTGAGAGGAATCATTTCTACCATATATTTTTTACAAATAAATATTTTTTTGCTCTTGAAAAACAGCTTCGCTTCCTGTTATTTTTGCTAGTCTATTGACTCAGAAAGGCACTCTATATTTAAATCTTTTATATTAGAGGTTACACAAACGATTGCCTTATGTCTTATATTTAATACAAATCATGAGCGGCTAGCATTTGAATTGAGAAACATACATCTTTATTTACATTTACAGAACAAACTCTTACAGAGTCTATGATTGTCCATACTGTCACCCTGATCATCCACTAACGTGTACAAGAATCTCTTTTGTGCTTTGCTGCTCATCCTTTGTGCCTTGTTGGTTGATTGGGAAGTATTAGCAGCTTTATCTTATGTTTCACTGAGAGTACTTTCTAGCTGCAGTGATACTATTTCATTGTCTTAGCTGCAAAGTCATTCACACACACACACACACACACACACACCTCAACAAGGACCTCCCTCTATGTTCAGCCCACCATCAGGGATTGGTTGGTAGTGACAGGCTCCTCTGTTGCAGAAAGCACTGTTCATCAACATGTGTATGTTTTCATTCATATCTCCATGTATTTCATTCATATGAACCACGGTTCATATGAGGGGGTGTATGTATGAGCACAAGTCAGTGCTCTTTGCTCTCTTCCTGCTGCTCTTTGTATTTTGTCAACACTCTGCTCCCCCCCACCCATCATCTGTCTGCTGTCCTCTCCTCCTCACTGTATCTACCCCCCCCTCTACGAGCCTCCTCCCTCTTCTCTCTTGGTTTGCTGTTTTACCCCCAAACCCCTCCCCCTCTCCCAGGCTTCCTGCTCTCTTGTCATTGGGTGCTGTGTGGGGTGATGGTTGTGGTTTCTGTCGGTGATGTCTCCAGAGCGTGTACCGGCTTTACTGCTTCAGGACTGTAGAAGCTTCCACCGAGTCATTGCCTCCGACTCTGCATACTGGACCAGAGCATAGACTTATCCCTTTGTGGACCAGACGACTGACTGCTGACCAGCTGCAGAAATAAGGATCAACACTCTTCTTTCTAGCACCTGAGGTGAGATTAATATTCACATGATAGCATGCTGTATTATGTTCAGGGATGAATATACAGTTGGTATTATTACAGCCTCACATATACAATAATTACAGCACAGGTTCTGATGCTACTTTAATGTTTGTCTCATTTATAAAATGTATTTCTTAACCTCTTCTGCTATTACAGGGCAGTATTAGCACTGTTGCTTGTTTCCTGAAAATCAAAACGATATTATTAAATCACTGCATCAGAATCTGTGAGGATAGCACCACACCATGTCCAACACTGCTGCAGAATGAAAGGCCGGCTACTACGATGAAACAGCATCACACCCCTATTGGTGGGAAGTGGTTTCACTGAAGACTCTTAATTGGTCGCTCTGGCTGTCTGTCATGTTGAAGGGTGTGTTCCCACAGCGATGAACATGGTCATATGGTACAAACATACCACCCTGGAAGTGGTGTTTAGTAGTGTGTTTGTCTAGGTGTGGTTCAGAGAGGAGAGAGAGACAGAGTGGTGAAGGAACGTGGGTGGAGGGCTGGAGGAGAGATGGAAAAATGATGCAGCGATAAACATAGAAAAAACCTGTGTCATGTCTAGTTTGGATGTGTGGATCAGATTCTGAATGCAATATTCTGAATCAGTCAATCAATGGTAAATTCAAATACGTTAAAGCACTCATGCATAGTTGTTATAGTCTTGTTATGATTGGTGAGTTTTTACATTTGGCACAACCTGGAGAGGCTTACACATTTTACGACAGTGACTGGGAAGCAAACAGGTAGCAGAGAAAAACAAGACGTCTAGTCAATCAATAAGTCTAAAAATCTGGGGACATAAAAGGCATACAGATAGAGAGGCAGTAAACAGTTATGTCAACACAGAAAAAAGAAATCAAGGCAAGCAGCAGTCTGAATTATGAAATCTCTGCTGGCTGCAGTGAAAAACAGCCATTCAGAGAATTAACACAGGCAGTACACAACCAGCTAAGGAGTGTACGGGTCTGCAATAAACAGGTCATATGATCCCTGGTCAGCCCTGAGCTATTAGAGAGAGAGAGAGAGAGAGCGAGTACGACAAACACAGGATGAGAGGCAGAACAAGAGTCCTTGTAATGTAGTTTACGAGAGTCTCCGTGCTCCTACAGTTTCTCTCGCTGTGTGTTATAATGGATCTGATATTCTTCAGTTGGTGTGGTTGGAGGGTTTTACATCCATATACTCTAGTAAGGTGGAGGCCCACTGGATGCATTCCTCATGCGCTGTTACTCAAAGAACAGGTAAAACTCCTTTGATTTGGGACATTTTGGTAGTGACCGTACAATTTTCACATTAAACCAAGAATTATGAGAGTTTAGTAGAATATCTGTGGGAACAACCTTTTGGCATCCAGTATTTATGACAGTGAAAGTCTCATCCTGTGACGCAAAGATGTAATGGTCTGTTACGGGGACTTAACTTTGAGTTTATATTGCCACAAGTGCATTTTGAGGTCATGCAGTAGCCTGATAATCATTTTGTTTTATTGCGTTAATTAATTCTACTGGAACCAGGCTTGAAATGTAAATGGTTAGTTGTTTTTCAAGATTCATGTCCGTGTCTTGGTGGGCTTGTTTTCAGCCAAGGGTGTTTCTGTCTTTTGTGATGTCTAGCAATGTAATCCTTGACAATTTTCTTGTTATGTGTGCAGAAAACAGAAGAACAAATCTGTTTTTGCACTCTTGTGTAAACCGGTAGCTTCTACGATCTTATTAGGTCTGTCTCTGTCTGTTTTGTCCCAGGCTGTCCTGCTCAGCTCAGCAGAAACCAAGCACACCCTGACACTGTGACCAAACCTGACCAAAGTGCAACACGCCATATGAGAAAAAGACAAAACAGTCCACAGCAGTTCAGGAGGGAAAGTCATCTGGTTCCAGGGAATCAGAAAATCAAAGGAAACAGAAACCAGACCTGACCGGGCCACTTCAGGACTGGGAGGAATTTGCTTGATTTATCCTCTTTGCAACAAGACAGTGGGCAGAGGAGAGTCCCACTCACCATGTACTCCCCTCAGAGTCTCCACCGCTGGGGCATCACTCATAGTGAGAGCATGGAGCGGTTAGCCTACAGCCAAGGTAGGTTAGCTAAGTGCTATTTATGGTCTCATACACTGTTCTGGTAATGACTTAGGAACAACAGTCCCATAATAATCAGTAG
The DNA here is from genome assembly GCA_033000465.1 of Sciaenops ocellatus. Lineage (NCBI taxonomy): Eukaryota > Metazoa > Chordata > Actinopteri > Sciaenidae > Sciaenops > Sciaenops ocellatus. Next base: position 13,323,626 of record CP136888.1, on the reverse strand, counting down.
ATTTGTATCACTGCATTAAAACAAGGTTAGGTTTAGAATAAGGCAAGAAGAACCTGATTAAGGTTTAGAAAAAACATCTAATTCCAGCTAACTTCACAACAGATAATACCTTTCCATGAGTCAAGAGTGAGCCAAGAGTCAGAGATAAATGTAAAAGGATAAGCGGCCAAAAGCATCTCTCCTGCCTGCAGTTCACTCCTGACTGTTGTTATACATTAACACATTAGTTTCCACCCTGACCTCACCTATATATACAGTAATTTATAGGTATGTGAACGTTGATCAAGAGTGCCAAAGACTGAAAGAAGCACACTCTTAAAATAACCAATCACATTCCAACACAGTGAGGTGGCATTTACATTTAGCCAAGCTTCAGCATAACCCATGACAACATGAAAGGTTGTAAATTAATGTGTGTGTTGCTTAAACTTAGTTAAGAAAATGACAGTTCACAGTCTGACAAATGTGAATTTGCTGGTTTTCTTAGTCCTCTATGATAATAAACTGAATATTTTTGGGATTTAGACTGTTGGTTGGACAAACATTTTTCAAGACATGAATAACAGATGAAATAATCAGCAGATTAACTGATAATTAAAATAATTTTTGATTGCACCCAGATATTTCATATAGCATACTGGTTTCCCTTGTAGCCGTAATCAAGTTTAGTGTATTCTGCTTTCTCTTCAGCTACTTCCTCCTCCTCTATACTGCAGTCTGTGTGGGTGTTTATTATTTCTACATTTATGCTTCTAAATTCTACTTAATTCTGTCTTGCATTGCTATTTAAGACATTTCCGCTGTGGGTTCAACGCATTACATACAAAGTCAGACTGTAGGCAGGACTTTGGAAATACTGAGGTCATGTGTACAAATTCCCCCAGTAGAACCACACCCACCTAAAACATTATGAACAAGCCATCAACCAAACCCTGCAAATGTAATAAATCTTTAAATTCTATTTATTTTTTATAATATCTTTTTACTTATTTAACTGTTTGTTGTTTCAAAGCCATCTGCACTGCCAGGTGTATAATTATTGTAGAGAATACTAAATCTCTTTTAGTTTTTTTTTCCTCCTACAACATTTTCAGATATAACTTAAATAAACCAACATGTATAATAAAGTATCATAGAATGTTAACTCCTCTTTTCGTGAACCACTAAAATTGACCGGAAATATAGTTTTGGAGGAAGAATTCAGATATTTTATTTAAATATAAGCAGGAATTACACACAGTAGTTTATTGAAAATGTAAAAGTACAGAAATATTATTAGGGAAATGTAATGTACTAGAGCGGGGATGTCCAAAGTACGGCCCGGGGGCCAATCACGGCCCGTGGTCACATTTTATGCGGCCCGAAGTTTCATTTTTATAATATATTATTTATGGCCTGCTAGGATTGTCAGATACTGTATGGCTTCAGATGTGAAAGAAAGGAAGAACTGGTTTTTAGATTTGTTCACGCCTGATTGGCTTAGATTTGGTTACATTGTCACTTTTAAAAAAATGATAATTGTGACAATGAAAACAAAATTGTTACAGAACATTTGTATGTAACTTTTATTGATAATTTTTTCATTTTTAAAATGTTAGTATTGGCCCCTGGGCATCTTCACAATGTCAAAACTGGCCCTCTTTGAAAAAAGTTTGGACACCGCTGTACTAGAGTATCAAAAGTCAATGCAGAGTGTCATGCAATTTTATTATTGTAGTATTATTACAGATGTATAAAAGCTAAGTGGAACTATTTTAAATACTGTTCAGTAGTTTAATGCTTAACAATACATGCTTATAAACTCTTCATATAGACTGTTACCCATACAGTATTTTTACGTCTTCTCATGAAATAGGAAAGTGTATCTTCTCAAAACTTTACTGATCAAGCTCTTCCAAACATATCACAGCGAAAATTAAACCACAATTAACCTGATGTGTATAAATAGGAATAAAAAGAGGAATGTGTCTGAAAACAAAATGATTCCAACTTTATGGGCAACAGTGTATTTTCTATGTAAAATCTTACCCCAGCAACCCAGTTGGATGGATACTGTAGTAGTTTAATGCATAACATCACCATCAACATCATATTTTATAAACACTTCATATATTTTCTCTGTAAAATCTTAATTTGTTATGACATTAGTAACTATAATTGTCAAAAAATAATGTAAAAAGTGCAATATTTCCTTTTGAATAGCTGTGAAGTATAAAGAACAATAAAAACACTCAAGTAAAGTGCACGTATCTCAAATTTGCGGGCGTACATAAGTCCTAAGTACAGTACTTGAGTAAATGTTTTCAGTTATTTTCCACCACTGCAGAAATATTAGCGACCTCAGTGGCCTCAAACTTTTTTTTTTTTTTTAGTAACATCTGAAAATAGCCCTGTCTCCAAACCTACACACACACACACTCACACACACACACACACAGGGTAACATCCTCTACCTGCAGGCAGGCGGCCCTGCAGTCCTCACTTCCAGCAGCAGGGGGCGGCACGTCCACAACACAGCAGCCGCTAAAATCATTACGTAGTGCTGTCTTTGTGTGTCTCATGAGCCTTTTGACACCGCCCCTCCGGAGGGTGCAGCGGGGACCATCAAGAGCCAACTGTCGGTTAGGTCTGCTGGGTATAAACAAATCTGTACAACACCGTGATGTACGGATGTTTATCCGTAGTAAGGAGCAGCTATCCGCGCCGCCACCGTTGCTAACGTCCACCATGTAGACTGACGCCCACGTTACACACTCACCGGGGACGTTACGACGGTTGTTTTTTGACTCGAGCCGGAGCTGTCAGTGCTTTGGCCGGTGGTATGACAGGTATTTGTACGCTACGGTTGTCATAATGGTCGCCGGGTGAATTGTAGCTACATTAAGCTAACGCTCGCTAACGGTTGTTGTTTTTACGCACCGACCAGAACCAGTTAGCTCTACCCTTTACAGAGGCGCATGAACATGGCATCGCCCGCAGAGCACGACCTGGCTCTGTCTGAAGCGGACCACAGCAAGGAGAAAGCTCAGGTGTTTGGGATTTTGAGGCTGCAGGAGGAGAAATCTGGTGTTGGAGATAAAGCTAACAGTAGCAGCACAATGAGAAGTGGTGGCGGAGGAGGTGGTAGTGGTGGTGGTGGAGACGGGCGATGGCAGGCTCCTATCTTCGCTTTGGCCAGGAAAGCATCCGAGACCATTTCAGGGAGCATTCACGTCCTGCCAAAAGTGTCGGAGCACAGGACGTCTCTGCCCGGGGACTGGGCCGTCCAAGGTAGAGTATTATCAGGGTGGTGGAGTGGAGACGTGTGTGGTCCCTGGTTAATAATGGCAGGTCTGGTAATGACTGATTGTTTCTTCACCCCTGATATGTTCAGGAACAACCAATCATTCAATCAGCTGTTAATTGGAGCACAGTTAATAGTTTGATCTGGTGTGTGTCTGTGTGTAGAAGCTGGTACATCTCCTCCTCTCTCTTTCACATGACCTCACCACCCTCTGTGTGTGTGGCCAATTGATTTTTCATAGATCCACGCTGCTCTCATGCTTTAATGGTACATCCTCCCCTCTTTATGTTAGCAGTGCTGCTGCTGCTGTTTATCATCACACTACTTAACAGCCTGGAGCGTCACATGCTGCACTGTTTCAAATGGGGGAAAATGTTCTTTGTGTTTTCCTTAGGGATTGTCACTGTGTTTATTTTGTGGTGTTTGTCTGCTGCCTTGATAACACTGCAAAGTCAGTAACTTTGTATGCAAGTAAGGGGTTGCAACTATCCATCCACCCATGCATCCATCCAGATTTGCTGGGGGTGGGGGGGCTGGAGCCTATCCCAGTTGGCAGTGGTCAAGAGGCGGGGTCCAACCTGGACATGTCACCAGTTTGGGGGTTGCAATTAACATTTTTTTTTTTTTTTTACATTTTTTTTATTGAGTATTTGACAAAAAAAGGTGGTAATCATAAATTTGGCTCTGTCAGAAATTGACTCCTAGTCCAAAACACAATTATTTAAAACAGAAAAGCAGCAAATATTCATATTTGAGAAGCTGGAACCAGCAAAGATTTGCCATTTTTGTTTGATCATACATAGTAATTATATTATTATTTGGTTATTGTAACAGTTGCTGGTTAATTTGCTGTCAGGCAGCACCTCCTGTTGTTTTAGCAGAGCTCTTGGCTCTGTTTATTATCTGTCAGTGTGCCCATCACTTAGTGTCCATCACTGGCTTGATTTGAATTAAATGAAAAGGGGCTTCTTTATTTTTCTTTTAACACAGGAAAATAAGCCTAGAGGAGTGTAACTTTTAGGGACAATTTAAAATCTAAATAGTTTCATTATTCACTCAGTGTTGTGTACCGCAGTAGAAGTCACATGGTGATACAGGCAGTCAAAGGGTTGCTGTTTATTCCTCAGTGTCCTCAGGGCTCACACTGCCCAAGGGCACCCAACATTCGTGCTACTCCCAAGAAATCATCTGTTGATTTGTCAGTGTCTGCCTCCGGGCCTACCTGCTGGGGCAATTAAAGCTCGTCAACATTGCTAGGCAACATCTCTGTACGTTTTCACCTGGCCTTCTTCTGCCCTGTTTTGATGTTTGGCTGCACATTAACCCAGAGATCCACGTGAAGAGCATTTAAAAGAATACCTCTGTGGCCTCCCACAGGCTCAGGCTGTTTTCCATAATGGAAATTTTTATGTTTTGTTTCTGTGTATATAAAAAGGATTATAGCTGCAGTATTGACACACTGGGTTAGGAGCAGAGCTGCAAACAAGACAAATATTAAGCAAAGTTAGAAAAATGTATGTACTGAGGGTCTAAATAAGTGAGCTAATTAATCATTTCCAGGTCTGGGGAGTGTTTAGTGTTCTGCTAGGTTGGACTTTTCTTCTTCTCTTGGTTGGATCTGTTGTTCTGTTTGACGTGGCACATAAATGTAAATGTACAGTCTGTTCTTTGGGTGAATTCTGCCTTAAAAGCACTGACATTACATTTACTGTACCTCTCTGTAGTGAGCATGTTTCTGATAATGACCAGTTGTAAGACATTAACCTGGCTGACTCAGTTGTCTGTTTCTCAGGTAGAAGCCTCACAAAGATGCTTTGTTTTCTGTGGATGTTTAACAGCTGGATTAGATGTGATTATTCATCACAAGTCCCAGAGGACCCATTAATTAGTATGTGCATTCTATCTGTAAATAAATGAAAAATGCATAAAATTTTGTCCTGCAGCCCTGCGAGACCCCATGGCCATGGAGCGAGCCAACCTGCTGAACATGGCCAAGCTGAGTATTAAAGGGCTGATCGAGTCGGCTCTGAGCTTCGGAAGAACGCTGGACTCAGACTACCCACCTCTCCAGCAGTTCTTTGTTGTCATGGAGCACTGCCTCAAACACGGCCTCAGAGGTAAGAGTGAGAGAGACGCTTTAAATGTCGGCAGGTGTGGGTGTTGCGCTAGTGTGGCTATATTCCAACCTACTAAAATTAGATGTCTATGCTGCAGAATTGCGTTTGTGTGAAACCTCCCTCATGAAAGATGTCATTCCTAGATTTTCATATGTCAGCGCATAAGTCTCTCTTCCTCTTTCTCTCTTCTCACCTCAGTGAAGAAGTCCTTCCTGGGCTTTAACAAGTCTCTCTGGGGTCCTCTGGAGCTGGTGGAGAAACTGTGTCCTGAAGCAGCAGAGATCTCAGCCTCTGTACGAGACCTGCCCGGACTTAAGTAAGGAGTTAATTAATGAATACACACAACTTAACCTAACATCATGCTGGGGGAACATTAGCCACAGTATAACCACACACACACTCACATGCATCAGTAACACGAGACTGTGACCTGAGCCAGATCAGGGATATACCTGGGTGTGATTTACTTTCACTTCACCTTTCCTCATGCCGCCGCTTCACCTTCCCCTTATCACGATTTCTGCACTTCTTAATTATTCTTTTGTCTCTTTGTAATAGTTTTAGACAGTATAGACATATTTTCTGAAGATATCAAGCAAATTAACAATTAATATTCTACATTAATATTCAACTAGTGTCCTCTAGTGGCTAAAGCAAGCAGACTTGTGCTCTCCCTCATTCATGCACATGACTTCCATGTCATGCTTTACTTTATTATTCACTTATTTCTCACTACATAGAAGAGCTTCCAGGCAGGGAATGAAGTGAGTAATATTCAGGTCTTGTCTGATGCAGCAAAATGGGGAACAGATGTGTTGTTTGAGATTGAGAACAGAGTCCGTTTCCTTTTTGGTAGTGCTGAGTCAGACCAACGGACATGTAGCAAAGCAGCGTTTTTGCAACAACAAGTATGGACACAAAGATTAGACACAGGACAGTGCAAACATTTTTTCTTTAGAATAATGTTACACATGCAAAATGAAAACAGGGTTGTCTGGTCAGATTGAAGATGAGCCCATGTATCTGTACTCTACAATTAACATTCAGGAAAACAAAGAAGAGCCTCACTAGAGCCAAAAAATAAAACAACTTTGAAGATGTCTCAGTGCCATCAGCCTTAGACCCCCAAAATATTAGAAAAATATACTCTAATCACCTGTGTGTGTGTGTGTGTGTGTGTGTGTGTGTGTGTGTGTGTGTGTGTGTGTGTGTGTGTGTGTGTGTTTGTTTTACAGGACTCCATTAGGCAGGGCCAGAGCTTGGTTGCGTCTGGCTCTCATGCAGAAACGGCTGGCCGACTACCTACGACTCCTCATCACCAGAAAAGACCTGCTCAGGTACACACAGATATGTACGCATGGTAAAGTATGTAGCTTTAAGATACTACAAAAGATAAATCATAAAGTGATTCTTGACAAGTTCAAATAAGTCATATTTACAAGTTTTAAGACAATAACAAGTGTTTGCCAAAATATATTTGTATGCATTTATAGTAATTTACACTGAATGAATTGCATTTTAATTAGAATTCTGTAGCTGAACACTAGAGCGCTAAAACATTTTAAAACATTAAAACTTTTGCTTTTACTCTTCAGTGTTTAAAAATCTGTTCCTTCACAGTGATTTCTATGAGAATTCAGCGCTGATGCTTGAGGAGGAGGGAGCGGTGATCGTGGGCCTGCTGGTGGGCCTGAACGTCATCGATGCCAACCTGTGTGTCAAAGGCGAAGATCTGGACTCTCAGGTAACCACTGCTCTGTGACAGTATTTAGAGCATTTGATTAAAACAAACATGTCTACACCAGACATCAAAATGTAGTTTTAATGTGGGTGTGCTTTTTCCACTTCCTACTAGTTCATTGACTGCCATGAGCCGGTTTCTCTTCAGTGACTCTAGTTTGAGGAAGTAGAAATGCAAACATGAATTGTCTGTTTCATTATCTTTGTGTCAGGCAGATGGAGAGCAGACACTGTGGTGTCATATGTCTACTCCAAGGGTGCAAACACATTTTCTTACTAATGCAAACATCCTGTACACCTGAGTGAATCTAGCTGTGGTAGTTTCTATGTGTGTGGTTAAAAGTGCAGACACACACAGCAATGGATACTAATTACTTTTACAGTAAGTTTGTTTTGTGTGAGTTTAACCAGGCAAGTCTAACTGAGCAAACACACAACATGGTTTGCAACCTTTTCAGAATATGTTTCCTCTTGAGTGATATCAGCTTAGCTTGTTTGTTTTTTATTTGAGGTCGGGGTGATCGACTTCTCCATGTACTTGAAGAATGACATTGATGATTACAGGAGTGAAGAGAGGTATGAGCCTTTTATTGTTTTCCCCACTTTTTTAATACACTGGGTCCCCTAAATCTAATGCAGAGCTCTGTTTCATGTCTGTTCCCATGGCAACAGGAATAGCCAGATAGCATCCATCTTGGATCAGAAGAACTATGTAGAGGAACTAAACCGGCAACTCAAGTAAGACATTTATTTTGTATTAAATCCTGGAGATGATGGTGGTAAAATGTGTATTTTATATCTTAAGCATCTGTAGCTGATGTCATTCATTCCTCACATTTAGCACATTGACTGTCTGATCTGTGAGTGGTGATATGATGCCTTGAATCAAAGGGAGAAGGCTGAATGCCTGGTCGCACGTTGAAATAGTTCCAGTGTTCAGTTAGTTTAGGTCTGAACCGGTCTGATTGTTTCAACTCTATCTCATCTGTCCCTACAAACAGACTCATTAGAGCATAGACTTATCAGTCACATTTCCTCTTGTTTTTGTTTTTCTCACAAACCTGCTATCTCACTTAAACAAACAAACCTGGATTGATCTGCTGCTTCAAATGGAATTATAGGTTCAGTGACAACCTTTAACAAACCTCCAATGTGTGACATAATATTAAATTAAAGTTAAATTAAAGCTAAGCTTACCACGGCATCACATTGATGCTGTGGCTATTGAAAGTCAGATTCTGGACTGTCAGTCTGTGGGGAAATAGTTCAATCCTCTAAACCTGTAAATGTCATTAAAGGTATAATATGTAACATTTCTGTATAAAAATATATAAATGTGAGACCTATATTATATACTTATTGAGCTGTGTAATTTCATTACCCCGAATGTTTCCCACAATGTTCAAACCCAGAGAAATACGTAATTTTATTCAGGTAACATAGCATGATTAAAACTGTAATACATTTCTACCTGAGTCACACCAGATAGATTTTTATCATCAGTAGTGGTTATTTAGCAATGAAGACAACAACTCCCACGGTCCCACGCTACCACACAACATCATATTGTCATCAATCTATTTATTTACCCCCTAGTGACAGTTTGATTTACATACTGTACGTTTTAAACTTCAAACATGATAACAGCTCTTACGTAACATAACTACTATAAAGGAATTGGATTGTTATTGTGTTTTTTTGTTTGTCTAGCTCCACAGTTCATGGTCTTCAGGGCAGAGTGGACTCTCTAGAGAAGTCCAACTCTAAACTCATAGAGGAGGTGAGACCCACACTCAAAATATCTGTATACTAGATTTAAGCTAAAGGTGACATTCAACACTAAAAGACTATATTTTGATTTGGATCCACCTGCTTCGTCTGTTTCATCTAGAAGTAACTGATGCATTATTGTCAAACCGTTCTTGGTGATCAACTGAATTATGCTGTGTTTGTGTGTGCAGTTAGCCATAGCCAAGAACAACATCATCAAACTGCAGGAAGAAAACCAGCAGCTGAGGAGTGAAAACAGCCTTATCCTGCTGAAGGCACAACAGCAATTAGAGGTAAACAGTCACCCACACACAAACAAAAAATTGAAAAGAAAATATACAAAAAATATTGCTGTTTGGAAACACAAAGTGAGTGTCTTCATATTTGAACCCAACTGTAGATCTAGCCCTTAATATTAATTATTACGAGCTGTGACTACAAACTGATGAAACTCAAGCGTGATGTGGCTGACATGTACTTCTCTTTGGTGTCATTCATCTAGGTAACCCAAGGTGATGTGACGGTGGAGAGAGATACATATAAACAGTCACGTCAGGGTTTGGATGAGATGTACAATGAGGCTCGAAGGCAACTGAAGGAGGAGTGTCAGCTCAGACAGGTCAGATTGTGGCTGCTTGTGTGTGTGTGTGTGTGTGTATAATATACATGGTGACTTATATCTTGTATACATTAATGTGGTTTTGTGTTTAGGATGTGGAGAATGAGTTGGTAGTCCAGGTGTCGATGAAACAGGAAATGGAGCTGGCCATGAAACTTCTCGAGAAAGATATTCATGAAAAACAGGTCAGCATACATTTTCACTCATCAGTCTTTCTTTGTGACCACAGAACTCAAGAGCTGAAATAAAATATGTGATGATTCAACATTACGCAGAAAGACATGGGTCAATATGAATTACATATAACAGGAATTAATCAACTGAATTATGTTGTGTCTGTGTGCGAAGTTAGCTTGTGTCTGCAAATTACAGAGACATATTCAGACACAAACAGTTCAAATGAATATTCTCTGAATAATCTGGCCTCTCTTTAGACACACTGTCATCACAATGACAGAACACATGATAACACGCCCTGTCGGGGGGCACAAAATACAATTATAGCACCAGCCTGTATTCACTCACATGTAGATGTAATACCATGCCATCTCCCGTACCCATCTGTCTGGCAGCCCTGCCAGTGTCAGGCCTCTCACCACCAACCTGTGAACTGTGCTACATAAACACCACCAGCTGACATTTGTAGCCAAGCTGTGAGATACAGCAGCTGCCATGGCAGCAGCATCATCACATCTTTTGTAAGGACGCTGCTGAGGTCATTACCAACAACATCTGGCATCAGGCGACTCAGCTGTCAGACAGCTCCCGCGCTGTAACGTCAGCATCGTTATTGCACAGCACAACAGGGTGTGTAACATGGGAATATGATAAATATGATGTGCTATGATATGCATTGTGTATGCAACATAAACTTTAATACACTTTCAGCTCTTAGTCATATTCGTGCGTAAGCAGCATATTGCATTTCAAGTTGAACTGACAAGTAATTATCAGTGTGTATGAGGTCCTGAGTTTAGTCTTGTACACACCCCCAGTAGATAAATAGATACACAAAAAATAATGTGTAAATTAATAATGAATGGAGCATGAAGAGCATGCTAAATTACAGTGAAACTCCTGTAGCAAGCTAGAACTAGTCACAGGACAGCGTGTTGTTTTGTATCAACAGGACACACTGATTGGACTGAGACATCAACTGGATGAAGTCAAAGCCATCAATGTAGAAATGTACCAGAAGATGCAGGTACGAACACACACATCCTTACCCGGTTACACACATTCTCTTTTCATAAACAGTACATACACTGTAATTATTACTTCTACTTATGACAGTAAGTAATTCTCATTTGTCAGTCATCTGATGACGAGATGAAGAAGAAGAACAATATGATCAGTCGTCTGGAGGAGAAGACCAATCAGATCACTGCCACCATGAAGCAGCTGGAGCAAAGGTGAGACACACTGCCTGTGAAGAAACAGCGCATGCTAACCAAAAGAGGAAAATCACGTTCTGCCACGTGTCTCTTCAGTTCTTCCTTCAACCTAAACCAGATTCTCTAATAATCTCTAATAATTATTATTCTCTAATAATCTCTGTTAAAGACAACATACGCAATGCCCTTTTAGCTAGGTAAGTTTGACATCCCTAAGATGCTTTTAACAGCTTTGACTGTAACCTTGAACCAAAATTATATAAGGAATCACAAAAAAATGACTAGTTTTCAGTCCAAAGTTGTCAAACATCATGTTAGACAAAAATTCTAGACCAGTAAACAATTATGCTATTTAATTATTTTTAATAATTACTCAAAACTGTATGTTTATTCAGAGTTCTGCCTGATTTAGTTTGAAGATTTACAGACGAGAACTGGAGAAAGGATTAGGAAAAATGATTTGAGCCACTGTCTCAGGGTTTCCCAGAGGAAATTAGTTATGAGGTGGTATTCCTCGTCCCCTCTTAACTGGTTTATTTTTCTTATTTGTGTCCTGCAAACATAGAAAGTTCTGCAGGTTATGGCCCAATAATAGGCCATTATTTGAGTTAAGTTTTTATGTGACATGACAGGATGTGATGGGCTTCAAAAGTCTATGACATTGGCTGACTTGAGTCCCACTTTTGTGATCTATTTAGCTCATAGAAGACAGTCTAGATGATCCTCAGTCCACAGTCCTCAAATGCATGGTCATTGTTATGTGAAATGGCTCCTTCTTCTCTTTTCCCTGAAGATTTCTAAGGTTTTATTTAAGAAAAGTGTATTAATTCCAGTTGTTAGCAGTGGTCTGAATTCAGTGGAGGGTGTCCAGTAAAAACCTTCAAAAAACAGAAATACTGCTGTGTTTTTTAGCTGTGAATTCTTTGCATTATCCAAAGGCTTCTTTTTGATATAAAAGTTATCATAATTTGACAAAATTACAAAGATTTTACTTGACAGAGAGAGTATGGGTTTATAATTTATCTTATAGGGTGCCTGAAATGACCAAAGACCACCTCAACTTACATCATAACATCATAAAAATTGAAAACAGTAGTATGAAATGAAACATTAACCTCCGGGGGAAAGAGCAGAGGCAGTATTTCACACAGCAGATGCCATACTGTGTACTGAGTGCTAATATTAGGCCATCACCTGCTAAATAAATTGATTACGCAATAAGATAAATCAGGATCTGATAAATAAAAATCTTTGGAGAAACCCTGCAATCCGTAATTGACGATGTCTAATATATTATACTGCTGATTTTTTTCATGCATGCTAAGTTCTCTTGTTCAGTACTGCGCCACACTCTGTGTATATTGCTCCATATCTGCATCAGTCATTATGAGACCTGCTGGTTCATCGATGCCTTACAATCCCTCGTCACCCTATCGTTTACTAGTCAACACGGTCCATCCCTCCCCTCCCCTTTCCCATTGGTTTAAATCTGTTCCATCCTGTTTGTGATTGGTTGTGAATGTTTTTTGCTGCTCTGAAGGTTTACATAGGCCGGTAGAACACAGACCCCGGTTACACTTGGTATTTTCAGTAGGAGTCTTTTTAATTTAATGAAGTTTAAACTGTTCTGATCAGAGCCACTTTTTTTTTATCTCCACCTCAGAGTTGAACATGTTTAACTGTAGAGAGATGACTACTGTAGGTGTACACAGGTGAACCTAAAACTTGTGTTAACATTGTAGCTCTGTGCACACTTCACCTGAAATTCCAGTATTTGTCCGCTCTAGTTGTATTCATCTCTATGTCCACATTACTGTCCGTTGCTTCTCTTCCCCACTTCTTCTCATTAATCATACGCTTACTATGAAGGGAAATCTATCCAGACTGAAGAAATCTGATAACAGTGTGAACCTGGAAACCTGAAATCAGATTTCTGTGTTTTAATGCCTTTTATTTACATTCACTGCTGTGCTTGTGATGTTAAAAGTCACTTAAAGTGTTCAGTGTAACCGGGGCCACTTAGAAACTGATGTATTGACATCCTTTCTTCCTTCCTTCCTTCCTTTCTTTCCTCCTTCTTTCCTCCCTTCTGTTTGTCTCTTTTATACCATCCAATCATCCATTCCTCCATTTTGCTCCCTTGAAACCTCCATGTGTCATTTTTTTACCCCCCTGATTTTATCCCTGCTCCTCTGCGCAGTGATAAGGATCTGCTTAGTCAGACCAGAACGCTTGCTATGTCATTTGTTAAGTGTGCCAGCACAGACACAGAGCACCAGTACAAACTAGTCAAGGACATTTCTTTCTGAGGACGAACATGCACATATGCACGCACATGCAGACACACAAATGCTTATGACTGAATAAATAAATGGACTTAACTTAAAGGAACATTCCTGTTTTTTTGCACACAATATTCAGATGGTTTTTACGGCTTGAGAGCAGCCAAAGAATCAGGTGAAACTGGACTGCATGGTTTGGTGCTTTAGTTACTGAAACATGATCGTCATCAGCAAACTGCTGGGATTCATAGAGCCCTCTGCAACATGTTTCATGATCTTTAGTTCAATCTTCCTCAGACAACTTTGCTGGGTTTGTGCTAAATTAAGATAACGTTCCCTCTGAATGTTCTGGTTTAGCCGGTCAGAGAACTGTCTGAATATTACATCAGTTATACTTTAAAAGAAACATTTTGAAATAATCATACACTACTTTATCTACTTACTCACATGTTCAGCCACACACACACACGCACATACACATACACATACATATGCTACTACTACTATTCTTCCTGTCTCCAGTAGTCAGTTTATATGCAGTAACGCTGACAGTAAGATAGTTGACCGGGCTCTCAGATGTAATCATAGGGTCGTTGTTATTGTTCACATTGAGTTAGAATGAGTATAGTGGGCTTTCCTGCTCGTATCACACCTATTGACTGGTTTTATGTGGCAACACCTAGAGCCACTAGTTAACAGAGTAGAGTCACTGTAGCAGGGACTGTGTGAAAGTTATTGGGGAAGCGGTTACAAGACATGTTTCACTCTTTAAAAATATAAACCCTTTCAACACATTTTTGGACAAAATGCATGTCGCAGCTCAAACCTTAATATGGTTAAATCAAACTGCACAATAAGTGGAACTGCCAAAACTATAGCAAACATGACAAAATGAAACTTTTACTTCTGCTCTTTGTTAAGATGAAAAATAAAGTGAAGGTGGGACCTAGTGACAAATGACATGTCTGGAGGGTCAAAGTTCAATCAGTAACTTTCATACAGTCCCTTAATGGTATCCATGTTGGCTCTGCAGAGATTGTTGCGTAACGTGCTTGGCTGTATCTTTACCTGATTGCACCCGACATTGTTCAGGTGTGAAAACTATCACACAACGTTGATAAGCTGTTTCTGTCGCTGCCTGCGTTTCATCACAGTCAGTCAGCGGCGTTCACTCCAGATGTTTTAGTCAGACAAGAGTTTGTCCGTGCGGCCTCCTGCTTTTAATTTGTTGCCAGTTTGCTCTGCATGTGCTGGACCGCCTGATCTGCTTCTGACTGGCTGTGATGACCCTTGCCGTGTCTGAAATCAGTCCCTTATTGACCACTGACGCACTGCTTTCTTCATAAAATGCTTAGTAGTCTGTAGTCGGCAGGAAATTGAGATTTCACATATTTATGAACCGTGGTGACATTATAAATGTAATACAGGACTATATAGTGGGTACGTTTACACACTCACAATTCAGACACTGGAGTAAAATGGCGTAGGTTAAACATGGCACACTCAACAGTAAAAAGGGAGTGATTTCGGACACAGCCCGTCTCTTTCTTGCTCTTTATCCTCCTGAAGATTCACTTAACATGAGTCACGTCTTAGTAAATGTAAACAGCTCAGTGGGACCAGCAGCTTCAGCTCAATTCATGTGGTTTGCTTCTGCAGAACAGACAGAACTGAGTCAAGTGTAAAGAATTGTGGTTACACAGCTGTAAACACCTGGAACATCTGCCAAGGGAACGTGAATGTGTTGTTGTGTCTCATCTTGGCATATTTAATAACTTTTGTGATAGATCAGGAAGTAATCAGTCTACCTATTCTAACTCCATGTTCATAGTACTGTAACTCCTCAATTTGTAGAATACTCAGTACAGCTGTTGAAAACTCACAACTCCTGTCTTTTACCACAGTGATCAATAAAGTTAGATGTTTTGAAAATGTTGGATTTGGTTTGAGTTTTTGGCTACGTTCGGAGCGCTATTACAGATGGACAGTAATAAAGCTTGAAGTCAACAGTAAGTCAGTGTGTTGTGGGATAATCCTCCTCATTTTAAAGAATCTCAGATGGTTCAACAAGATCTAAAACTGTATTAAAATCCTTATATCTGAAAACATGCTATGTCCTCCTTGTAAAATCAATGAAAAAAAGAATGGTGTGAACATGTAAGGTATCATTGAAAAGACAGCATGTTGATGCTGAACTCTGTCTGAGTGCACTAAGATGCTGCATTCAGTTAGAAGTCCTATTTTTTTTCTCATCCCTTCAGGCAGTTTTCCCTCATTGTTTCATCGTGCATCTTTATTTTGACTCATTACCCCCTTTGTATTCCTTACAGTTCCCTTTTTGAATCCCCAAATTCAACTCTCGCCACACTCTTTTCAGTTTTACCCTCTGGTGTTGTAACAGCGCAAATTACAACCCCAACCTTCTTCATTTATCCTCATCTCTCCTTTCACCCAGAAATCTCAATCCCTAACCTCCCTCCTTGCCCGTCATCCTCCTTCCCGTCTTCCCCTGTTCTTTTCTCCCTCTCCCTCCAACCCCCCCATCACCCCCCCCAGTTTTTTCTCTCCATGGTCCTGAGTTTGTCCCTGGTTATAATGGTGCAGATTACAGGAGGCAGAGAGGCACCGCACCTCGGCGGAGGAGGGAACCAGACGCTTCAAGTTGGACTTTGCCAACAAGGCCGACAGCCTGCAGCGGCAGATCGAACACAGAGAAAGGCAACTGTAAGCAAAACCCCTCCAAAGACAAACTGCCTGGTTAAGTCATGCACACATATATGAGCACTTGATCTAGAAAAGAGAGACATGCTATTTACACTATAAGATGTGTAGCATGGTGAGCCAAACGTTGCTGTTAATGGGTTTTTCTTTAAGACCAGTAAAACTGTTTAAAGTTTTCCACAACTCTCCCCAAAAATCTGTACAAACAAGTGTACCCTAATATAATCTGTTACTCGGTATATCTCTGTCTCTGTCTCTGTTTGTCATCTTTATTCTTGTTATTGTATTTACATGTTTGTGGTGTTTTTGTAGCCAGCAGCTGGAGACAGACCTGAAGATAGAGAGGGAGTGGAGGCAGACGTTACAAAATGATCTAGACAGAGAGAGAGATACGGTGGCTCAGCTCAGCACAGAGGCTCTGCAGATCAATGGACTAAAAAAGGTAAAAAGACAAAGAACTTTACCAAACTATGTTTTAAAACATGTACTGTATAGAAGCGTTGTGTGTGCGTGTGTGACCCAGCACCTGCAAAATATGATCTAGTTTGCAGTGTTGTAGTACTCGAGATCGGTCTCAAGACCACTTTTTGAAGGTCTTGGTCTTGGTTTTGGACAAAGAGGACTCTGAGTTTTATTTCAAGACCGGTCAAGACCACAGTTGTAGTTACAGAGCAAACACCTGCGTGACACAGAAAATTAAAGAGAGGACAGGTGAGGTCGAAGTTTAATCAGACCACGAGCAAACAGCTGCAAAGTTCTTCCAACAAATATGAACTAGGTAAAACTTCCTGCTTACAATGGCACCGATAACTTCTGTTAGCCTTCGCTGCCCTCCTTCACATGCACTCCTAGAGAGTGACTTCCTAAACGTTAAAGAGAATATCTGCAACAGCATCCAAAAGAAAACACACAGCAGTCTGTAAATCCTGAAATATGCTAACTGAGAAGGCTGCGAGGCGCGTGCCTCACCCAAAGAGATGTGGCAAATATTAGCCACGTTAGATACCTACAGTATACTGTATAATACTGTAAGTAGGCTAAATACTGTCTGGTCTTGGTCTTGACTCCTCAAAATCTTGGTCTTGTCTCAGTTTTGATACACTCTGGTCCTGGTCTTGACTACAACACTGCTAGTTTGATCAGATCTGATGCATCTCATCTGTTATATTTTTTTTTTGTTTTTTTTTTTTCCCAGGAGTTCCATCGCCTCCAGGATGAAAACATTCAGCTAAAGACCATCTGTGAGGACCAAGAACAAGCTCTTGAGGAGCTAGGCTCCAAACTAAGCGAGTATGTATACTTTTAAAGGACCAGTGTGTAGGTTTAAGTGACATCTAGTGGTGTAGTTGCAGATTTCAACTCCCTCACTAAACCCTCTTCTCACTGGCATGAAGGAGAAATTACAGCAGCTGCAAACATGCAGAAAAACGCAAAAGGCCCTAGCTAGACTCAGTGTTTAGTTTGTCCGTTCTGGGCTACACAGAAACATGGCAACTCAACATGGCAGACTCTGGAAGAGGTGATCTGTAGATATAAAAGTTTCATTTTAAGGTAACTAAACATAGCAACTCATATTTTCAGGTGATTATACACTGAATTAATACATAGTTATGTACATTATATTCCAGTCCTGTCATATTCTGTAATAGAGCCTCGTAAATCTGACACATGTATCTGCGACAAGACTTAAAAATCTTTATTGAATCAAAGGTATTTCAAATGTTTGAGAGAAAAGTAGCCTTTAAAAAAAATGTGTTTTCTAATAGGAGTACATCTGTTTTTGACATCTAATGAATTTCAGGTTAAAATCTGAACTCGTGTAAGAACATAATGGTTTTTTTTTTTCCTTTTGCATATTTTAGCTAATTTACAACAAATCACATCTAATTTACATTCATGCACACAAGTCTGCAGTTTAATTCAGTTCGCCTGTTGTAGTTGATTTTATTTACTTATCATAGCACTGTCTTATTCCTTTTGTCATCAGATCTAAAATGAAGATTGAGGACATCAAAGAGGCCAACAAAGCTCTTCAGGTAAAGTAACAGTGAGTTACAGAGATAAAACCTTCTCCATCACTAACATGGTAAGAGATTAGTAAAAGAGGTTCAGAGGGGGGGGAAGCCGTACATCTTGGTGATATAATAATGTAATGTTAGAGTGAAGCAGAGCTTTATTGTGTCATGTTGTTTCAGGGGGGTCAGGTTTGGCTGAAGGACAAGGAAGCCAGCCACTGCAAGTTGTGTGAGAAGGAGTTCTCCATTTCCAGAAGAAAGGTCAGGTCCTCAAATGATTAGAAATAAAAACTGACTGTAACAGTTAATTTGCACCCGTGAACCAAACATAATATAACTCTGACTCGTGCTGTCTCTCTCTCTCCAGCACCACTGTAGGAACTGTGGAGAGATTTTCTGTAACAGCTGCTCTGACAATGAGCTCCCTCTGCCCGCCTCGCCAAAACCAGTCAGAGTCTGTGACACCTGCCACGCCCTACTCCTCCAACGATGCTCCTCCAATCCAACGTGAAGGAGCCCCTACAGTGCTGTCACGACTGCTTCAATCTGAAACAATCTGAACACAGACTCGTAAATCCCCACCTTCCAGTCTTTTCAACAGTGTTTGCTGCTAGAAATTGAGTGCGTGCATGAACATTTAGTACATTGGATTTGTCTTAAATTACAATTTGAAAAAGTCCCTCAGGCAAAATGAGTGATGTCTGCATCAGTGTGACAATGTCTGTGTTTGATGTCACTATGTGCAGATGCTGTGTAGTATAAAACATGCAGACATCATCTGATGTTATCAGACACAAAGGGGAAGGGAAACCAGTCCACTATAACTTGGGCCAAAGGGTCTTACTTGATGAAGGAGTGAGGATCGCTGGTCTGCTTGAATATCATAAACAATCATAGCTGTGGGCAGTCAAATGATCAGTTATACACATGAAACCATTTATTTACAGTAACTTTAGATATCAGTGACTGACAGAGGAAGTAACGCAAAGTGGAACGGTCTTTTGAGTTCCCTTTGGGGCAATCTAAGTATTGCACTGACCAGGCTTAGACAGCACTGAGCTGACAGAGGCCAAGCTAAAACGCACAACAGGTGTGAATATGTCTGCTTCTGTGTTGCCTGCACACACTGACACTGATCAGCAGGTCAGGTTTTGATAAATTCCCCGACAGATTTTAGGTAGAGGAGCGAGTTCGGTTACAAAAGGAGGAACAACTTCACAGTGAACTGAAAGTGAAACTGCGACTGTGATGAGCACTACTATAACTAAATGCAGATGTTTTTTCTGACGCAAACCTCCAGTCTTATGTAGAACTACACCATCGTGTGTATGTATCAAGCCTCAAACTGTATACACTAAGTGTATCGCCAAACAGATGAGATTATATAATTTATACATACAGTACAGTATGGTGGCCTTGTTGACTGTTGTTTCTGACTTCAAAGCATCCTCCTTTGAGATGGAGTGAAATGAACACAAAGACTAAGGTTGCATTTACACAGGCACAAAAATCAGGTTAAAGTTAAATTAATAAATTTAACTTAACTTTAAATTAATAAATTTAACTTTGCTGGATACTAAACTGAAATTTAAACTGGATATATTTTCTTCTGTGCCACAAGGTAGCTCATTTCACAGGGGTAACTTGAATATGTTTTGCACCTGCAATCGTCTGTACAGACAGAGGAATCAGTCCTCCTCAGAATATTTCATGTGCAGTAAGACAAAGACTTTTCTGGGAACTGCTCAAGCAGCTTTTGCTGTGCTAACAATGACTGGACTAGAACAAACTGATTTTTTTTTGTTTGTTTTTTTTTGTTTTTGCAGTGTTTGTGCCATTTGTGCCTGTGTAAATGCAATATGACCTACTTGTGCTTCTCATGTTGCCAAAATGAGCCCTGTACTTCTACAGAGAGCTCTGTACAGAGAATCTAAAATATTAAAACTAAGTAGCAACACTAGCCAAGAAAGCAGCCGAGGCTGAAGGCGCATTTCACTGCTTGTTGGAGACACTAATGCAGAGGATGCTGCTCCTTAAAGGACCAAGAAGAGCAACAGATGCTGTCGTTACTGATGACTGATCATCAGTCTGTCTAACTGGCTCTTTTGTTGATGAACCACTGACAGCTCGCTGACAACAGGACCACTTCACTGACTAGTTAGTGGTTATTATGAACAGACTTGAGTATTACACACTTCTGACAACATAGCCACAAAGTATGTTTGAACACTTGCCAATTCTATATCTCTTGTGATATAGATTAATTTGAGAATATTTATATTTGATTTTGTTTTAGGCAAATTAATTTTTTATTTTCAAAAGTCCAGGAACTTTTTTTTTTTGTTTAAGCTTTCACTTGAAGTTAGTTGTCATCTGTGCAGATGGAGACATTATAGAAGAACCACTTTTTACTGTTGCTTCATTCCTAAGAGGTAAAGCTTGACACTGATTCATTTTTGTTCCTTTAAAATCAAAGATTGAGACATGTTAACGGGTTATAATACAAGTTCCGCTGCACATTCTGGTTTTGTACTTGTATACAAAGTTTACAACCTGCGATTTTTCAAGAAGTATTCATTCCCATGAAGCGATAAGACGGGCCTGGGTTCAGTTCGAGAAGCGTTTTTCTCATTTCAAATATTTAAAAACTCAACAATTCATCATATCATCTTCATTAAGCACTATATGCAAATGTTTCTGAACTGCACCCAGGCCTGGAATGTTTTTCTACAGTGTCGCTCTTGTAAATCTCCCAGCTTTCAATGGGACTTGTATAGTGTTGGTACCTCCGTATGTTGTATATACACAATGTTGATAATCACTGTGGCCCTTTAGCTTACTAAATCCTGCCAGTTTAATATTAACTCTATTTCCAACAATATGTTGCCTTGACTGTGTGGCAGTTTCTGATTAAAAGTTACAGAGTCCTTCATGTTTACTGTCTTTTTAATGTACGTCACTGATGTTTACTGTTGTTGCACTGTTGGGTCTCTTTTCTGTGTCCTGCTGAAATCAGTTATACAACCGTGACACAAATGCCTCTTAAAAATGATGTCAGAGAGACAGAAAGAGAATTAAATATAAAATTTATTAGGCAAAATGTACAACAGCTGCATAAGCTATCTTACAGCTCAAATATAGAGACTTTATTTTACTTCCATTCTTTGAGAGTGGAATATAATATTCAACTTTTTTTAAATTCTGCAATGAACTGTGAAAACATTCATAAAAAACACACTGGCTCACATTTATCAAACATTTCAAAGCAGGAAAGCTCATGTGAAATCATGATAGTCAAAACAACAATAAACAAATGTTTTAACAAGGTAATATTTTGATGTCGATTCACTATTTCTCCTGCTAAAGAGCACGTTCAGCTCAACATGCCATCCAAGTCAAATTGAGATTCAAAGCTCGGATCAAACAGAGCAGTGCCAAATCAAAATGATTTTTTCCTCATACATGAAGTCCCAGAGCTGTTTATGTGTATCCTATGACGTTCTGTCATGCTGCGTCTGCACTGACTTGCATCTGCGAGATGAGTTAAATCCTAATAAAGTAAAAACTTCAACACAATCACTTACTGCCCTTTCAAGGCCATTTAAAACTCTGGAAAAACAAACTGGTGTTTAATTTCTCGTAATCAGAACACCAGAGAAAATGTACTTTGTGTACACGTGAACCATGAAAAATTATATAATATAAAAGAAGCAAGAACTCTCCAAAATTATCCGTATTAACAAATTAGTTTTGTTCTTCATATGCTTTTAGGAATGGTGTAATCATAATGTCTGAGGTTTAGATAAAACGTTAAAACAACAATTGACAGACTTCAGATCAGCTCTCCTGCTTAGAAACTGTCATCGAGTAAATGTGGCCGACAGAGACGCAAGACACACGTCAGGATGGACTGGAAGAGTGGGATGACGACATCATCAGTATGCACCACGCAGCCCGCTGCTCCGTGAGCCTCCTCCCCCTCCTGAATTACCATAGTAACCACCGCCGCCGCCGCCACCACCGCCACCGCCACGACCTGAAAGGGTTTTTGAAAAGATGAAATAATTTCTCATGAATGTGATGACAATGAGTTAAAGTGGAAGATAGGTTCTACGACACAAACACTCAAAACACCAACACATGCAACAAGGTTGATATCACAGTCATCAGTGCAAGCCTCGATACATTTATTTGTACAGATTACTACATTATAATATACAAAGGCGTTAGTAATAATAAGTAATGAAGACTCACTCATTTCAGCTGCTCCACTGGCTGTTGAATTAAGAAACAGCTCAATATAGCGATGCTCTGTGGAGAAAACATCAATCCATTATTCATATAGAAGAATCTGTTTGTTCTGCTGTTTAATGTACTTTAAATCAACCTGGTTACTTTTCCAACTAGTTAAAGTACTATCTGAATTATGTCACATACTGTCTGTTATGATTTGCTATAAATGGGGACTTATAAAGGGCTTCATAGCAGGATTATGTTGCCTTAATGATTTACAACATTAAAACCTGCCTGGCAGCTTATGAATGTGTGCTATTATTCTGCTTCTGTAGATATAATGTCGTCAACAAGTTTAGTTTAGTGTCATGAACGCAGCATTATGTAGCGTGAAAGCAGGACAGATAAGCTGAAGGGGATAAAGAGAGGACATACGCATGTGGTTCTTGTCTTTGGACATGGCTGCCACAGCATCTTCATGGGAGCGAAACTCCACATCTGCTTCTCCAGTCGACTTGCCGTTAGGAGCCACGTCGATGTGGACTCTCATTGGATTCAAAGGAGAGAAGAACTATACGTAGAGGAAAAAAGATCATTATATGATATAATTATAAATAAATAATATAACTAATTAAATCAACACAACCTGGACGTAGATAAGAAGCAAAGAAACTGATGATGGATTAACAAATTAAAAACGATTAAAAACTTGGTGCCGACTGAATCTCCAGAAAAATGGATTGAACAGCCTCCTGCACACAATCCCACTTTTATTTCATGAGTGTATACACACCTCACAACCAACAATAACACAAGTTATGATTAACATCACTACAGTAACCGAGAGAAAATATGTGTGTGTGCGTGTGTGTTCGTACTTTTGCGATGTCTCCCTCTGTGGCACGGAAAGGTAAACCCCTCATATGGACAAAATGGCCACTGTGGAAGCCTGAACAACCATCACTCTGACTGCTGTAACCATGGCCTCCCAGCCCTGAACCAAAACACACAAACACATACACAGATTACCAGTACAGCCTTTAGTAATCTGATATCAACTTACTAACAACTTTTCATTCACTTAATGATAACGAAACAGAAACCAGCGGGCGGATAATAAAATATACTGTAGATAAGTTCTTAATATCTCTTATCCTGGCTTCATTTTTCATTGCTTTGCCTAACCTATTTATTCATATCAACAATATCAAAAGTAAAAGTCTAAATATTCTTAGATTTGCAGCAAAAGGTCATTTACTTGTGTAAGGTTTAGCAGGAATGTTACACTGTATGTAACAACTGGTGCTTTCAAACATTAACTCAGCATATCTAAATGTCAGATGGTAAATTAAATTTGGACTTTACCTCTTCCTCCCCTCTCTCCTCTCACTCGCTCATCAAACATGCCGTTGCCAAAGCAGTAGTTGTTGAAACCATTGTAGCTGTCAAAACCACCGTAACCTGGACACAGAGCAAGAGGAGAAAAACTCAGCACATAGAAAACATAACAAGACAGCTGGAGAGTAAACACTGTCTACCACTGACTCCGAAAAAGGAAATGTCTGATCTCTTTATTCATCTGACTGATTGTTGATGATGTCGACTGTTTTTGTTCATTAATCGTATATTTCTTCTGTTTTGTGAAAATTAACCAACCTGAAACGAGCAAAAATTATCCAGCTACAACTTCATAAAGAATACAGTATATTCGTTTCATCATAAAGAAATTCAACGTGTTCACCTCAAATGACAACGTTAATATTTGATTAGAGACCTTGCTGGTCAACCTGTCAACATTTGTGGTTAATAATTAAGTCTTTTTCAACATTTTCATGTTGCCTCTCAGTTTGAGGTGATTTGGTGTCTACCACTGTTTATTTCACAGGATTTATTCGGACCACTAGTGAGTACTGCCTTGCTGTCCTATATAGAACCAAAAACAGGGCACAGACTTCTGCGTGATTCATGGTTTTGTTCTACCATCTGTGGCACTGACTGATTACACTTTTGAAAATATTCCTGCATGCAGAAAAACAAAACTCTGCTTACCTCCGCCATATCCCCCTCCACTCCTCATGGTGTCCATCAGAGCTCCACCGCGCCCAGGTCCGGGCCCAAAGAACCCTCCTCTGGGACCCCCCATCACGGGTCTATCGTAGGGCCCTGGTCTCTGGCCTCCCATCCCCCGCCGGGGCAACTCATAGTAGGCCCTGATCTCATTACGACTGCTCTTAAAAATCTCTATATACCTGTAATATTAGAGGCCCGTGGTGTGGATGTGGGCAGAGGAGAGGGTTAAGGTGTAGAAATGGCTTAGCTTGGGTTACATACACAGATAATATTTACAGAGAGAGAAGATAAACACACACAAAAGACAAATATTCTAAACAGTGGTCTAAGTAGTTTTAACCTGGAGCTGACAAAGTCTCATCACTAGCTGGGCTTACGGCTGCAGTAAAGGACTTCTACACCAACCTCACCTCTTGTTACTTACAGTAAAGAAAATCCTTTTAGGTGTTGCACTGATCATTTTAATGACATTAAGAAGTTTGATACTTTAATGGTAAAGGCTACCTTGACTGTCCTCTGCTATACACTTAATCCCCTCTTCCACAGTAAATTATCTATAGTTTACATGTATAAAAAGGATATAAAAGAAGTGCCAAATGTTGCTCTAACACAATTAAATAGAGCTCCCAGGTCATTGGCGACCAACAACAAAACTGTTTATGGCATAAAATACTCACACTAATTTTATTTTAAAGATTAGATACATGACCTTCATCCCATTATTCAACATGTCACCATAATTACAATACATGAACCCATTAAACCGCTCCCATTAGCATGTTAACAGATATTACATGACCCACCCACTTAATCATAATTATTCTAGCACACCAACCCATGCTTATCATTGAACCATCACAGAACCCATCTCGTTAATACCACAGTTACTCTAATATGACCACCCATTAAATACTACAATAGAAGCCCAACCCAGTCCAGCCCGTCCCTTTCCCGTCTGTCCCACCTGTGCCCTATTCTTTCCTTGTGTTTCCCCAGAGCCTTTTCTGCTATCTCCTTTGAAGCAAACTGCACGAAGGCTTCCCCTGTGCTCCTCCCCTGGTAGTCCACTGGCAGAGTAATCCCATTTGGCACGATTCTCAACCCTTCAACCCAAGCACACATAAATACATAGGTCGGTAGGTAGACTGATAGATATATTAAATAGATAGAACAACACCCACTGCATCACTGGAGCTTTCAGGATTAATAACAGCGAATAAAAATCAGCTGTAGTGTCTGATTAGACTGTATTTAAAAAAAAAAAAAGGAGCATCTCAGAGGACTCAGTTTATTTTACAAGGTGCCCAACTGCAGAATTAAACAAATACTGGCCTGGAGTCAGCAGGACTAGAATTAAAGTGGATGTCAAAACATTTTCCTCTAATTTACAACCAAATTTACGTCACTGTCAAAATGATTACTTATCAGTGGTGAGTGACACTAGACACCAATTATTGATCATCCAAGATGAAGGCTGCCAGTAAGCAGAATGACAGTACTGACCCCAGATCAGTGTCATGGGACTGTCTCCCCTCAGCCATACCAGCCCAGCCCATCCTATCTTTTAACCCGCTTTAGGAGGCATGACTTCAAGGTCATATAGCATAAGCATGTTAAATAATGTGTTAACATAACACTAACATGGTAAGAAGCCAACTAACAATTCATAACAAGGACAAATTAGTAAACACAGTAAGACTATACTACAAGAACAAACATACATGTGGGGCCATGACACACAGACACGTTAACTGACTAGAAGTCAGATTAATACTACTTTGAAATATGTGAAACATAGCGTTAAGTGTTGGCAAATGTTAGTGTATGTTTATGTTGCTGCTTTGCTCAGCAAAGTAGAAAGCACCGTTCAAAGTGCAGTTGGCAGTACTTTGGATTTTTCATGACACAATCAAAGTTACATTTCCTAACATCATGGTACTGTTTAAGAAAGACTCTGTAAATATAAAGTTGACTGCCGTTTCAACTTTAGACTTGCAATAATATATATATACTTTTATCCTCCTTAGACTTATTTCAATGCGAACATTTGTTGGCCTTTTTTTTTTTTTGCATTGCAAGCTAAGATGCTCTTTTGCTGATTTAAAACCTAGCTGCAGTCCTGTCAGCACCCTTACTCTGTGATGTCAAAAGCTTGGTGAGCAACATGTCTGTACAAACTATCCCTCAGATTAACATAAATGGTGTAATAATATCAGTTTAACAGAGTAATCAGACAAAAGTTGAAATGTTCATGTACCTGAGAAGAACTGAACAATCTCCTCCTTGCTGCAGCCAAAAGGAAGGCCTCTAAGTCTCAGCATGCAGCCACTGCAGCTGTCATAGTCAGCAGGACCGCTACGTTTCAGCACCCAGTCCATCTCACTACGGTTTGACTTGAACACTGATTCAGACACAGAGAGACGGGCATACATGTCAAGATCTGAAAGGACAAATAAACTTAAAAATACACATTTTCTTATTAGAGTTTGGTTTAAAGCTTATACAAGTTGGGATCTGTACAAGGAAATCAATATAAGCGAGCCAAACAAACTGTTACGGCATAGCAAACAGACAGGTAACAACAACTCCAAAGTAAACGGATGAGATGGCAACACTTTGCCTGTGTCTGAAATGTTATATCACGCAGCAACTGTAAAAAAAAGAAAGTCAACACAGAGAAAACACTCACTGTTCCATCAGCCTGCTATGACTGTTTATATTGCTTACCCTCTATGTATCGGTGTCCCATGTATTTACGGTCCTTGGCAAGAGCATTCTTGAAATCCTCTGACGTTTTCAGCTCAATAAATGCCTCTCCGCTGGGTCGGCCTTCTTTAGAGTAAGTGAAACACACTCCGTTTACTTTGCCAATGATGTCACAGTCTGTAAATAAATAAGATTGATTGGGATATCGTTAAAAGGATACACACTCAGAGACACTTCCTGGCATAAAAGAAAAACTCATAATAGAGGGTACAACTGGATTATACTATTATAAGTGCATACTTCTTCTAACTCCTTTTTGAACATGTTAGATCTGTATCTGTATCTTTCTTTTTTTGTTTTGCTTTTACATGTTCGAAATAAAATTTTCAATCAATCAATATCTGATCACCTGAGATCCTGACAGCTCGATAATGGATGCAGTCATGTGAAATGTGTAACATTCAGATGAGGTAACGGCTCAGAAAAGGTTGAGGAACAGTGCCGATAACAAGACGTCATTGTTGAAGGAGTCATAAATCACTAAAACCAGCTAGATTACACTTACTCACATGCAACAATAGTGCAGAATGGTGTTGCCGCGCAGTCCTGAAGGGACTCAGACGCAACTAAGATTGACTGACTTCCATGATTACTGAAATGTATTTAGGTGATTCTGACAGTTTATGCACAAATTTCTGTACAAAATATAAATTTAGGAAGTTAACTTGCATTTAAACTATTATATTAACTAAGCAAGACTAACACCTGTGAAA
Organism: Sciaenops ocellatus; assembly: GCA_033000465.1. Classification (NCBI taxonomy): domain Eukaryota; kingdom Metazoa; phylum Chordata; class Actinopteri; family Sciaenidae; genus Sciaenops; species Sciaenops ocellatus. The sequence continues at coordinate 13,295,903 of CP136888.1, read as the reverse complement.
CATCATCACAATTTCAACACACTAGATATAATTTCCGTCTTACACGTACTAACTCCGTTCATGCCCGAAGCTGTAAAGATATGTATGCATGCTCACCAGAGAAGAAACTGGCGACCTCCTCCTGCGTGCAGGACCAGGGCAGTCCTCTGATCCGAACCACATAACCCTCTTCATTCAAAGACATCCTCACTGCCTCGGAGAGCACAACACAGCAGCAACACATTCAATTACTGTGTCAATAATACGCTAGACATTTGACCTAAGCCCATCACACAGTCTTCATCAAATAACGCTGCGCTTATGGTTTCCCCTGACCTCCACCCAGAGCTCAACGTCTAAATTAAGGACAAAACAATACCGAGATACCTTTCTATGTGCACTTAAAAACTATTTTTAAAAACGTCTTAATAAATAGTCTTGTATTAGGTAACTTACTGCTCTTCTCTGATGGATAATATTTACTTTGTGTGTCTTCTATTTGAACATTTATAAACTATGAACAAAGCAGGAGCATGCAGCTATTAATATGTGCATCGTTCACATATATTATCAGTGTAATAACACATTGCACAACATAAATCCTGCAGGAAGTTTATACTGGTGTTATCAACAAGTTAGGTAGCCTGTAGGGACAAAACAGTTACCAGACACGAAAACACCGAACCCGTAACTACACCCAGCATGTAATAACAAACCCTCAGTGGGAAATATCTAATGATTTAATGATATAATACAAGTTAAAGAAGCTGTCATAACAATTAAACAAGCTAACGATTGTTACTTCCTCCTTCCATCAAAGTGTCCGCTAGCAAACGTAACAACACTTACTCTCAACTCACTAAGACCTTTCCAAACACATCACAACAAGACGTTATTTATTCTTTAGTGAAGTTACTACTTTGAAGCATAATATCTGTCAGCCTGGATACCTGGGTTAGCTAACGACGCTAACGTTTCCCTTCTTGTCAGACCGACGTGCTAACGTTAGCTCGATAGCATTAGCAGTTAGCAGCAGGCTAGCTGTAGGACACTGACAGCGGTCAAACGTACAAGGCACACCGGTTCAATTCCCAACGGTCGGCCGCTGTCACCGGGTGTCGAAACATGTCCACACACAGAAATGAGACAGACGACGGTGACAAATGTCTTAAAAAAAAAAAAAAAAAAGGATGAAATGATCTTACGGTTGTCTCTTGTCCCCGGTCTCCTGCTCCTGTCCCGAGCCTCAGGTGTCACTGCCAGCAAACCCGCTCAGGTATGTTGTCGCGAGACTTGGAGACAAAAAGAGATGGCACACACACATAAAATAAACGTAATAACACGAGATATTATAAATAATTCTCAATTAAAATCAGTATTTTTACTGAGCTGTATTTTGTAATGGCACTCAAGATTTCTTATTAATAGGTTGTGTGAGTTAATAATGCCCAAGAAACTTCCTGATATGTTAATTTAAAACATTCTTTGTTCATTTTTTTTATTTTATTTTTATCATTTATTGACAGTTATGGAGACATTCGGGCAGGTGGAGCACTTTAAATAGTACACATACCATAGCGCACTGTGAATAAACTAAACTAAAAACATGCTGGTTGTTTTGCATCTGTAAAAGCCTAAATCAGACATTTGTAAATTGTAATACACATTGATCCCTCTGGTATTTGTTTATTAGTCTGACAGGAAGAAGCCCTGGCTCACCTGACCTCAACATGTAGGTCTGACAATAAAATCTGGCAATCCTGACAGTGTGGAGGTGACGCTGAGCTGAGGGGCGCATGCTGAAAACAAACAACATAAACTGGGTGTAAAGTCCACCGACAGCAGTGGGACGACTGCCATCACCGACCTCTCTGGAGACTCTCTCGGTTTAGAGCCGTTTTTCATATTTAGACCATCATGGAGATTGAATTATATCAGCTAGATGCCTTCACTAATTTACCGTTCAAGGGAAACCCCGCGGCAGTTTGTCCACTTATGCATGTGAGTAAACATATTTAGGTTGAAGAGGTTAATGTAGACTAGCCTGTGACAGCCCTGAAAAAGAGATAACAACACTTATACCTGCTGCTTCTAAACTGTGTATCTGATTGTTTGTTCAAGGAACATAAGGGAACTGATAGTGGACTTTATTATCTATTATCTATTATCTATTATTATAGGATAGTGGACTTTATTATTAGTGGATTATTTATTTCAGTGGATCCAAGAAGAAGCCTGTAAATATAAAGTTGAATGCTGATTTGTGTATATTTTACCCAAAACATACATTTGTGTTAGTATAATGTTAAATATGCTATAATCATAGGAGATAGAAATTATTGTAGCTTTAAGTTCATCCTGGGCCTTTAGTCTTACAACAATATAAGGAATCTGATAGTGGATTTTTTCCTTAGACTTCAATAGAATAATTTGTCATTACCTTAAGATGCTCTTTTGCTCATTTAAAATCTAGCTGCAGTACTTTCAACACCCTTGCACTGTCATGTCAACAGTGAAAAACACCTTCAATACCTTGTGAGATACATGTCTGTAAAAACTATTCCTCAGATTAACATAAATGGCGTAATACCAGTTTAACAGCGTAATCAGACAAAAGTTTATATGTTTGTGTACCTGAGAATAACTGAACAATCTCCTGTGTTTGGTTGTTTAAACATTTTTTTATTATGCATCAATGTGCATGTACTGCAGTATATGAATATTACACTCCACAAATATTTATATTGATGTATTGTGTTTCTAACAGGAGCTGAGTGATGACTTGTATCAGAAGATAGCAGCAGAGATGAACCTGCCAGAAACAGCTTTTGTCATCAAGCACAACCCTTCTGACAATTTTACCACAGGTCAGATTATACCTGTTTAATATATTTCCATTATATCGAATATTAATGATCAAAGCCATCAGTTTTAATAGATTGATTCAACAGACATTTTACATCCTTATGTACTGAGGCTGTTTGGATGTTTTTTACGCAATTCAGTGGATCTTGGTAACTATAAAGACACAAAAATAAAGATGTAAATATCTGCTGATTATATTTTAAATGATTAAAATGTGTAACAAAGACGATTTTGTATGTGTGTCTCTAAGGTTAGAGCCATTACAGTAATGAAGCTAAAAATGTAAGTCACTATAGAACAAGTCATGAAATCACCACATCCAAAGGTTTATTAGGGTAAGATTTCAAAAGTTTATTTCATTGTAATTTGCAAACGAGTATTTTAACGGTGATTTCCTTCAGATGATTGTCAATATTCACATCAAATTTAACAACATTTCAACCTTTAGGCACACTGTGTACAAATCTGTCCAGTGTGCACAGTTACTAAAGGATCTGTTTAGAAAATGCAGGTGCACTGATGAGAAACAAACAGATTAGATTAAAGCCACTGGTTTATGCAGTTCTGATATATTACACATGTAAATTCTTGTAGCTAATAAAGTGAAGAACGAAAGGCAGAATGACAAGTCAAACATTGTTAAAGATGCTCTGGTTGCAGGTAAAGAGACACAGCTGTGAACCTTTGACCTCTAACCTGACCTCATTTTGCCCCTGTGTGTTGAAACTGAAAAACACCTGCCCTCAGCACTCAGCACTGCCATGCAACAATGTTTAACACACAGCTAAGAATCACATTGATTGTAATGGGAAGAACAATACAATGAGCTGTCACTGGTAAAAAATGCAGCGAGCAGTCACTCATTATTTCACAAATGTTGCACTGCACAGAGCGGAACGTCGGTGTCATTCACACACAGCTTAAGAATGTAAACATTCAGAGTCACCATAAATAGATCTAAGGCTTGATGAAGATATTAAAGTTACACTATTTACACACCTCAAGCAGAGTCTCTGCCTATTTAACAATTTACATATAATAACAATCCTGCTAATAACCCTGAGAAAGGATCTGTAATGACAAGCAGCAACCTCCGTGGCTGTGAAGTGAAGCCAATGCAGAAGTGCCAAAAAATGCAGTACCTCGGATGGCCACTTGAGGCTGGCTACAGAACAAGTCAATGTCCAACAGGGTTACATTGCATGATATTAATCTTTTGGTATAAAGGCAGTCATCCCAGAAATAGCATTAAATAGCCTGAAGTGAATAACTCTGTCTCCTTGGGTTTCATTTTGCTTGCAGTTCAGTATTAAAACAAGACATCAGTATTCCAGATTTCTGTGAAAAATGGGGAAAATTAAATAGTAAAAACTGTACAAAACTTTATAGAGCAAAATTTTACAAGTTAAACTATTTTCTACTGTGTTTTAGATATGTGTGGGTTTTAAGTGGCAGGCTCTGTGTACAGTTATATATGGATTATGTGATAAAGTTTATGCATGTTGAGGGACCTGTTTGACAGTCTGATGCGATTAACAGGATCACGGTTCCGCCTTCGATGGTTTACACCAACCAATGAAGTGAATCTGTGTGGTCATGCCACTCTGGCCACTGCAGCAGTGCTATTCCAGTATAAGAGTAAGATACAAAACACACAGCACACAGACAATTCATAAAGTTTAATTGGTAATTAGTAAGTTTAACAATAACAAAACACCTTCCATATAAAAACACAGTGCAGCTCAATACAAGAAAGGACAAAGTATTATTAGTCAACACACCTACATGAATCAGTTACGTGTAAACAAAGTAAACCTAGTTCATGCTATCCTGTGAGCATAATGTTCTATGTGTATATGTCACGTTTTTTAGACAATGTGAATCCCGTACTGGTGTTTGATACCAGGAGTGGAGAACTGGCTGTCACCCCGCAGGGGGACGGCTACGTCCTGGACTTTCCTCTCAACCCGCCCACCGAGCAGGTACAGTATGTGGTCAGCTAATCCAGAGACAGGACCAGGTAATCCAGGCTGACATTTACTATTATAGTTTAAATAGTTTGGATCTAGATGTGTAGACAACAAGTAACGGATACACTGTGTGGATTAACAGAGCTATAAGATATGAAAATATAACCAACGCTGTGCAATTGAGTGCTCGAAATGAAATAATATAGTGACTAATATAACTATCCTACAATAATGTAACACACAGCTGGAGCTGGGATAGCATTAGTACCGCAAGATTTTCCCCCAAAAAGTTGTTGAGTGACTTTGCAAAATATTTCATGACACTACAAAATGCTAATCTGTGTTTTGTTGATATATTATATAATATACCTTCCACAGGATCCCAATGAGTTCAGAGATATCATCAAGGTATGATTTTACACCTATCTCCCACTGTGAGTGCATGTTTTACACATGAACCACTCTATATGAAGTATACAGTGTGATAACATTCTTGTGTGTTTGTGTGTGCATGTTTAACCGTGTCTCTGCTGCTGCATGTGTGACACAGGCTGCAGTTGGAGACCTCCCAATCCAAGATGTTTATCTGAGTGCCAACACTAAGAAACTGATGGTTCGACTAGCTGACAGCTGTGACAGGTTACAATGAAAACACACACAGACAGACAGAAGTATGCAGTGTAATAGTTATCCGTCTTCACACTTCGACAGCTCTCAGTCTTTAACTGTTTGTCTGCGCCTCAACCACATATAACTCTACATCAAAAGCTCTGAGCTCTCAAACACAAGCATGTCTGTCTCTTGATCATACTCAGTCTCCAAAATCCCTCACTCGTATCTTGCTGGGCTTGTTTGTGGCTTTACTTAAGTGCTGCATGTGTGTGTGTTTCTTCCAGGTCAGTGCTAACCAGCCTGAAAATTGATCCTATTCTTCTTCAGAGCAGTGAGAAGACTGGAAAAGTCAAAGGACTCATCCTCACCATGAAAGGTAACCAAAGCTAAAATGACATCCTTTAGATAGGTTATTGTGGTACTGAAGTTAAGACATACAATAAGTAACAATTGTTTGTTTGCTGAAACCTTTATTGGTTAGGCTGTTTATTAGGCATCACATAAGACATGATGTCCTTCTTTATCTGCCAATAGGATCCCCAGACAGCCAGCCAGGATATGACTTCTACTCCAGATACTTTGCTCCGTGGAACGGCATCACTGAGGACCCCGTCACTGGTAGATTACTAACAACACCACTCCTACTACTATTACTATCTTTGTTTACAGTGTGTGATCATATTATCTTGCACATGGCTTAATTGTAAATTAGTGTAAATGACTCTTTGATAATATTACACATTTGCATACAAACAAGAGGTACTTGCAAAAACACAAAAACATCTAGAGTTAGACATCTAGCACGAATGTAATGCAATAAGTTGTTCAGTGTGTTTAGTGAAATAAACCTGGAAAACTTTTTTTGTCCTTGCAGGATCTGCCCACACAGTGCTGGCTTGCTACTGGACTAAGAAACTAGGAAAGAAGAAAATGCTGGGTAATTAACTGAACTACTTTCATATCATTAACATTGGTTATTCTTTTACCATTAAACAATGTGTCATTTACACGATGACAGGTGTCTATACATAGTCAGTTACTGAACTGAACCACACCGACACTCAGATTTTCCTGTTTTTTGCACTTGTATAGCTTACCAATGCTCCAGTCGAGGCGGGGAGCTGGAACTGGAAGTGAGAGATGACGGAAGAATCAACATAGCTGGACAGGTGGTCACTGTCCTGCAGGGAACAATCATACTGTAGCCACAGACACATGCTCTGTACAATTTGATTAAAAGAAAAAAAAATGGTTTAAATAAAAAGCAAAACAGATCCTTGTCCTGACTGTCATACTAAACACCAATGAGCATGCCAACATACTAGAAGATGGAAAGAACAGCTACGCTGTGTTAGTATTTGTATTATTTATTCATATAAAACAGACCCAAAAATCACAGTATTAAAACGTTGAACAAACAAATCAAGTAAAATCAGGTTATGTTGTAAGAAAAACACATTAAAAGCGGAATCACACTTGTAAACTGATGTTTTTAAAAATAATTTATTTATGTACCAATTTGCTGTTTTCATTTCTTCACCGCTGTAGGCCAGTGTAGCCCATTCGCAAATTACTGTTGTTTTTCATCCTTAAAACTGCTGTTTCTGAGCTTATCTGACTGTTGCAGCTGAGTGACTTGAAACTATAAATAACTGTTTGGTCTCTATATTCACATTACTGAAGATTTTCTGCTGTGTAAACACTTAGTGAAAGTACCAATAGTCAACAGTACAACATTGTCACAGTGAATGGAGGTATTATTGAGCTAAGATAAGTCTTAGCTGAGGTTTGATGTGTCTCACAGCATAGACATTAGCTATCGATACATTTAAAACGGAGTGCTTTACATGAATTATTTTCACTTAAGATGGACAGGACAGCAATGACTCCTGAGCCTTCTTCGTTCAGTGCTTTTGCAGCTTGTCAATCAATCAATCTCTGTCCTGTTGAGGTGATCCACAGCCACTGGCTCCTCCATGCTTCATAGTCCTCCGTCACTGGGAGATGCTTGGTAAGGTGTTATGGGCAGCTGGCGGGAGCTGGATAATGTGAAGTAAGGGTTCAGGGAAAAAAACAAAAACAACAACAAAAAAAACTGTACACTAGATTACATGAAAAGGTTAAATAATTCAAAAATAAAAGTATTGCAGCCTCAACCACCATTTGTTGGAAAGATTAGTGCCTTGTTGTTGTTAGATGTAGAGCTAAGCTGCTGTATAGAACTGAACAAACCTCTGCAGTAATCAGTTTACTAATGCAAATTTTTTTTATATTTCAAAATCAAGAAATGTTTAGCAGCAGCACTCAGTGTTAGTATGTGTTTCAAGGATATCATGTTCTCTTGCTGGAGATGGTTGAGTAGCTTCTCTACAGGTGCGTAGCGTCGTAGTGTTGTGGCAGAGCCCACCATCAGCAGTTTGTGTTTAGCCCTGGTAATGGCTACATTCAGGCGACGCCAGTCCTTCAACAGCTCTCCTAACTATGAATGGGGAAACAGGAGAGAATCAGTTCAGGTGCCCACTCACCTGTTCATTTGCTTGTTCGTCCATGCAAAGATCAAGGCGCAGAGAAGAGAAGAGAAAGATTAGTCAGAAAAAAGACTTACGGTTCCTTCCTCTGCGGTGCTCCTGACAAAAGAGAGGATGATCAGACTTTTGTCCCTTCCTTGGTATCTGTCCACTGTGTTCACCTCCACGCCGGTGAAAGCAGAGGACTGAAGCAGAGCAGAGATAGTCTTTAACTGCTGTCTGTAGGGCGCGATAACACCAATATCACTGGGTTTACACCCTGCCTGGAAGAAGGAAAATAAGGAGTTAGTATGAAAACCAGCTAGACTGATTATATCTCTCTTTTTACACCATTTCCATTTATTGCATTCAAACTTTGCATGACCCTAAAAATTAAGACTTTAAAAACCCAAAGTATTATGCCATAAATACTTGGAGGATTGATGTACCTTTATGAGCAATGAAAGCAGCTTGTGTATGAGAACAGCCTCTGTGTGATTGCTTATGCCTCCCTGCTCCACAGACTCCAGTGCTGGCACCTAAAGGAAGCAGTGGAAAGAAACAGCACACCTCTGTTGTCTTACTCAAAACAATAGCCCTATGTCTGTTCAAAAACCCTCTAAACAAAAACAATCTTATGTCACATAAATCACTTTCTTCTACAGGTGAAGCAGCTGACTTAAGAACTAATAAAGCCGAGCTAAAAACGGCAAAAAAAGAAAAAAAAACGAAACATGGCAGGTAAATCATTTTTAAAGAACAAACTTTTAAATATTTTGTGCAATTCAAAAGGTTGGCAGTAAGCAGATGTTAGACTAAGGTAACTGAAGTCATTTGCAAGTGCTGTGTACATTATACCAACCATTGAGCAATCTAGGAAGCACACAGGGTTGCTAGGCAACAATGTGGCTTGTAACCAAGCCAGGTCATGCTGAGGATCAGTCTTTGAGTAGGAGCTGAGCTCTGACTGGACAGAAAGCAGGAAGGGCAGGGTGAGCAGGGCCGTAGCCGTCCTCTCTGAGCCACACTCGAGCCGGCCCTCGTACATCAGGGAGTTACTGAGAGACATTATCTGTCTGAAAACGCAGAGCACACAGTTTTTATTATGGTGTTAGAGACTTTGATTGTTCAGATGACTCTCTAATGCTGTTTTGTAGTCGTTAAGTAAATAAAATTACATTTTTTTTTATTCTTCAAAATTTGTGTGTGAATTGTGAATGAATGCTGAATGAGCTCATAGTAAACAAGACTTCTGAAGAATGCAGTGCTGTCTATATATGTAGGTTTACCTATTCATCCGGTACTGTACGTTGAGTTGGACCACTGCATCACTATGAAGCTCCAGTCGCTTAAACAGACTTTCATCCATCCCAAGTGACCTGGAAAAAAAAAAAAAAAAAAAAAAAAAAAAAGAAATTGATAACTGATATTTCTGACATTATTAGTTGATCGAACCTGTATAATAATAAATTATGTGAAGACTGACATACTTAGCTTCCTGATTTTGTACTATTGGTGGCAGTTGTTGGTGATCTCCGACTAGGACAAATCTCTTTGCATAGAACAGAGGTCCCAGACAGATAGGCTGGCTGATCTGTGAAGCTTCGTCTACGATGCAGAAATCAAACCGGCGGCGTGTGAAAATGGGATGCTTGATGCCCATACAGGTGGTTCCCACTACCAGCTAGAAAGAGAGAGAGATAATCAGTATTGAATGTTAAGACGTTTACCTACTTATGTAAGTTACAATATCTGCAAATGCCCTGAAGGAAGAAAACAATGAGTTGTTTGCTGGGAAACAACAATGCCAGCTGCTAAAGAGGTGTAACAAACCATGTGGCACAATCTGGTTATAACTCCTCACCTCTTTGTTGTAAAGTTGCTCCAGCTCTGACAGAGTGTGAACTCTGTTCTTCCTCAGACTTTCCTCTGTGTAGGGCAGGATGTCTGGATGAACCTGGAGGCAGAAAACAAGAAAGAAATCAGAGCAAGCCAGAGGGGAATATTGTTAAGAGACAGAACAAGAGATCCAGACTTTTGTGTTTTTAAAATGTTAATCTTTGGTGAACTTTTCCTTACAAATACAGATTATCTCATCTCACAACTGTTACTATTTTGACATATTACTGTATACTGTAACTTAAATGATATCTGATATTGATTTGTGCTATAATAAGTGCAACTCTAAAAAAGGAAAAAACAGCAGATACATCTACAAAATGATTATATTTACTGTTATCAAACAAGACTCACTTTACTTTATATATTGATATAACAGACTATAACACACCTTCTGCCCCTGCCCAAGGCGCAGAAACCCAACCCGGAAACGCTTTAGCTTCAGCAGGATGTTGTCAACGGCAGAATGAGTGTAGCTGGTCAGCAACACACTGAACCCGCATGCATGAAGGATGCGAACCTGAAAGAAAAAGGGAGGAAGTGACAAAGGGGAAGAAGCAAAGAGAATGATGGAAGAGAGACCGGTGGAGGAGAGAAGGTTTAGGGTTGGATGATGTTGAGTTCTGATTCAGGTAGGGTAAAGTTTATGATGATGGTTTGGAGTTTACCAGGGTGCAGATGGTCGTGGTTTTGCCTGTGCCCGGCATGCCAACAATCAGTGTGTAGTCTTTGGATAACAACACCTTCTTCATGGCCTGCTTCTGAGGTTTGTTGAGACCTAAACACAAACACAATGCATCAATTGACCAAACTGGCATTCTGCTACACGAGTGATGAGTTCTCTGTTTGTGAAAATAATGGACAAGGTGTAGAAAATTTTCCTTTTCCTTGTCACCTTTGAGGATGTTGGCCACTGTGTCCTTGGCCTCTCTGGGCAGAACAGAACTGAGGTTGGAAATAAAGTCTGGAGGACGACGGTCAACAACCAGCTCCCTCAGACGATCACTGCACAGAGAGACATTTGTATTAAATAACTTTTAACACCACATATTTCACACTACAAAGGTCAAATGTGAATCTGATGTTCAAACTGTCACATGGTTAATGTTGGTTTTACCATCATAGCTTAATATTGCATTTTACTGTATCTACCTGTCCTGACAGTGCGCCATCAGTTTGGAGAGATTGGTGAGGTGAGTGCTGAGGCCCACCACACCTTCATCGCTGTCCAATCGAAACAACACACCACTGAACTTAGACAGGTCTCTGTAAAACACATTAAACAACAAAACAAGTGTAAATCAGGTTAGTGACTTCAACTGAGCAGCTGGTGAAAGAAAAATTCACTGTCAATTCACTGTCCTTTAGTTGAAGTATGTGATTTGTTCTCACCTGTCCAGAGTGCAGCTGATCGATGTCCTGCTGACCTCACACAGGTATCCTGTCGCCAAACCAACCAGACGACCTTCCTGGTCACTAACAACAATGCGGTCCCCGCTGGCCAAACCGTTGTTGGTCAAACTCTTCTGTGGCACGGCATTGCTTCGTTGGAAACGATGGAGGAACACCCCTGCGGACTGTACCATGACTGGGCCACTGAGTTGCACATTCCCCACACAGCTCCCATTCTTCTCACTGGGAACAGAGGTCAGGAATTAATGAGCTAAAGAATTCAAATTAAATTTTATTTAAGCAAATACTAAAAGTGTTTTCTACAGTTTTGGCTCACAACAGTAACTGTAACATTTAGTGAAGGTCAAAGAAAACAAATGTCCACGTTTATGTTGGAGAAACCAGCTTCTTACCTCTCCTCTGGTGTCCGAAGCCACACACGCTTTCTGCCATTCTTGGCCTCCATGGTGGCAGCCTCGAGGCAGCACAGCAGCAGCCAATGGGAAAAATATCTCAGGTGTGGCGGGGTCAGGTGACCCGTCTCCTGCTGCAGGAAGTCACGCACAACATCCTCTGAGTCCTCTGCAGAGCTGCCATCCAATGCTCTGGAGGAAAGGAGACGATAAGAGAGGACATGGTAATTAAAGAGATAGAATGAATCATAACTTCATGAGAGCATTTAAACAATTTAAACTCCGCATCTCAAGATTTTTGAATGAATACCTATTGTCTCGGGCTTGCGACAGGTTTATTAAAAACATTAATGCGTGCAATTTCCATGGCTGCAAAACTAGTGTTAAAACTTTACCTCTCATATAAAGCACAGTTTCTGCTCTGAGGACAATACTGGCAGGTTTGCCTGTTTGTCAGGATGTCAGGAAGTCGAGACAAACGGCTCCGCTTCGCCTCTTTTGCCACACAGTTGTGAATGTGATGAACCAAGGTGTTCCTCAGCTTCAGCAGCTCTGTGATAAACAGGGGGGTTATCAATAATCGTGCACAGTACAAAGCTATTTCTAAGTACATTTTGATCTTATCCTTGATCTTATTTTGTTTCATTAAAAACAGTTCAACAATTATTAATGATAATATTGTGATGACTGTTCACAACTGCTGTCAGACGGGTTGGTTGAGCACATGTGGGTGTACTCTACCTCTGCGGTCCATGTGGCTGGCCACTACAGGATGCAGGTTGCCAGTCTTGAGGTACAGCAGGAAACCAGCTTCAGGATTGTATCTCTCCAAGCTCATCAAAGTGTAAAGAATCACCTACACACCGAAAAACAAATGTAATTGCACATATATGAATGAGAACCACTGGACCCCACCAGCTCCCAGTGTGTCTATATAGTTGAACACGGCGTGGTCCACCAACCTGACTGCGATGCTCTATCGAGTTTGACTCCCTTCCAGTTTTCAGCTCCAGGGGGACGGTCCGCTCCTCGGGGGTTCTGTGACCTCCATTTCGTGGTCCTTGGATTCGAACACGTGCCGTCACATCGATTTTCCCTTTCAGGCCGAATCTCGGTGACCACACATTTTCTTCTATATCTGCCAACTCTGTAACCGTGACAACAGTTGCAGAGTCCTGACACCTGCTTGGAGCTCTGCTGTTGCTAGGGCTGAGGTCATTGAGAGAGAAACATATAATCAGCTCATTAAAAAAAAAAAACTTTATTCACACATTTTGAGCTGTGATTAAAACTACTGCACTCAAAATCAGCACCAGGTCAAGTGTCACATTTTATCTCCATTACACTGATATGGACACAAATCAATCAGGTAGACGCTGTAGTGCTGTCTGCGTGTGCTTACATTTTGAGGCTGATGGCTTTTGGTGCTGGTGAGCTGAGGTATTCCCTTGCCCAAAGTTCCAGTGAGGGCAGATAATCATGCAGTTCCTGCTTCATCTCTTCCTGGGTTACACCCAAACTGTACCTAGAGACACACAGATAAAACACAAATGTCACTGAATAACACACAAACATGAAGCGAAAAACATGACACATCACAGCACATTCACAAATAACAGTTCCCTGCCGCTTCTTCCTTTCTTGATTTAAGTGCTGTGTTCTGGACAACTGAATCCCCTCAGTACAGACAAGAAAAGGTCTGCAGCACTCTGCAAAGTATAATCTGTCCACTTACATGTCTCCTAGGTACTGAGGACTGTGCAGGGCCTGGTCAGCCAGCTTAGAGAGCGTCTCCAAAGAGAAATCTTTTGCTGTAGCTGCTCTCTGAAAGACTTCATGGACCATGGTGCCGTTCAGCATTTGCTTGGAACCGCCATCAAAACTCTGCAGCACAGCAAACACACAGAACAGGAGAAGATAAAACAGGAGAAGATAAAACAGGAGAAGATAAAACAGGAGAAGATAAAGGGTAAAGCATTGTGTTATTGACGTATATAATGTAATTTGATGTAGCAACATCAAACTGTGGCCTATGAGATTATTCAATTAAAAACCTCAACAAAAACATAAATTTTAAACTTAACAAAAGCTATAATTTATTACATGGCTATTGCATTCCATGATGTTAACACCTTCTGTACATTATATGTATTAAGTTGACAATACAAATGATTGCATGAACTTTTACCTTGAACAGATCTCCCAGTATTGCTCGCCTCATACAGCGGATGGAGCTAGAGATGCTCGTACCTGAGATGAGGCTATCAGGTAGTAAAACCAGGAAACCCTGCTCCCTGTTCACTAACCAGGATCCACCATCAGACTGGCCCTCCAGATGGACCACATCACCGAGACGAACAGGCGTCATCTCCCTAGGAAGCACCCAGGGAATAATCGAAACAGATACTTTACTCACTGAAGTTGAAAAGTCTGTGCTACTTTCACAAATCTGAAAATGTGTTGTGCATTACAGTGAAAAAGAGGAATTAAATAACAGTGTGAACACGACAGAATGCACAGCATTACCATCCATCTTTCAGCAGACATGTCTCAATTGGATGAAGAGATTTGGAGCACGAGATAGTCAGTGTTTTGTGGCCGGGCCTCTCCTCCACATCTAAAACCCAGTAGCGGTTGTTAAGGCCTCTAGAAAGGATCACATGTTCGGGCACCTTGCTGTAGGGACAGAGAGGACATGTCTTGTCAATCATCTGCCAAAAATCTGAATTAATTTATTCACCTCGAAGAATAAACATGTACAATAAGTCACAAACTATGACGCTACTATCAAGTTTAGCCTGACACTGTGGGACAGGAGCTTTTCAGCAGTGCTTGAACCCACATATACTCCCTCTTGTGCCATGTGCTCTCACTTCTGCTTCATCTTTCTCCCTCTATTACTGACATTAGAAAATGTATCATCAACTAACCTGATTAAACTATGCAGTGACATTCTCCATGTCTGTGTGTTCATGTGTTTTCCTACCGGGGTTTTTTGAATTTGTCTTCTGTGACGAGATGTTCGTTATCCATCTGCTCCGTAAACCAGCTCTCGTCCAGCCCCTCATCCACATCACACGCTGACGTCGTTCCTGTATTTTTAAGACAGGGATGTGAATTAATTTAATTCATTCAAAATACTTCAATATTTTAATTTGGATATTGCATTTCAGGTGAATTCTGCAACATGTCACAGTCAAAAATAGTGTAATATTTGAACATGCAACATGCAGTTGTTACAATTATATAATATTAGAAAACATGGAGTAGGTAACAGCGTACCTCCAGCTCGCTCCTGATCTGATGATGTCACATCGCTCCTGTCTCCATTTGGTGATGTCATTGCTGTTCTCGTCTCTCCTTTCACATTAAGGTCGATCTCCTCATCCTTTTCACTTCTCTGCATTGCAGGTGTGATAGTTTGTGCATCAGGCTTGTGTACGTGAGCAGTTAGAGTGTGAGTATCCTCATCCAGATGAGTGTGTGAGTTTCTGCTGGCTTTCACCTCAGCTGCTTTCTGCTCTGTTATCACAGTAAAAACAGAATCTTTCTCTTCCTGATGTTTTTTCTGGTCCCCAAAAGAGTCGCTAGAAACAGACTTCAGTGTCATCATTTTGTGTTTGTTCTCATTAAAGACCACGTCAGTACCTCTGCTGGGACCCTTTGACTGATCACTGGAGAAATTAGGTATCTTCACAGGCTTCATAACATTCAGGTTGCCACCTGTGGGGCTGAGCACAGTTCTTTGTGTCGGTGGATTGACAGTTCTCTGTCTTTTGACATTGTGGGACTCTTGAGGAGGGCTGATGAGTCTTTTTATGGAGACAGAGCATCCCTCTTCCCTCTTGGTTCTTCCTCCATTCCCGATCATAACTCTCCGTACACTCTGCCCTTTGGATCGAGGACTACGACAGATGGGAGACAACTGGCCGAGTTTGTCCAGGCTCACCACTTCTCTGCTCAGCTGCTGACCTGAATCTCTGATCTGACTCTTGGGGGTCTCGGGCACAGAGAGTAGAAGATCTGGCGAGGACGGCAGAAAGTTTTCAAGGTCCCCAAGAATACTTCTCTTTAAGGGGGAATGGGGTCTGAATTTAGAGGTTTGACCATCTTTGATGTGAAGTTCAGTCTTGGCGAGTGCTTTGCCAGTGATGGATAATTTTGTGGAGGATAAGTCCTAAAAGAAACAGTCAAATGAGCATTTTAATACATAACCTGCAAATGATCAGAGAGGCAATGATGCTTTAAAGCAGGATAGAAACTTAAAAGGAAAACGCAAAACTAAAAGTACATTAAAAAAAAGAAGGAAAC
The DNA here is from genome assembly GCA_033000465.1 of Sciaenops ocellatus. Lineage (NCBI taxonomy): Eukaryota > Metazoa > Chordata > Actinopteri > Sciaenidae > Sciaenops > Sciaenops ocellatus. Next base: position 13,279,955 of record CP136888.1, on the reverse strand, counting down.
ATAAAACATTATATGATGAGTATAACAGTAACATCCTTGGCAACAGCAACTTCAGCAGGCACAAGCTGCCCACACAAACAAAACAGAAAGCCCACAGGTAGATACTACAGGGATCTAATAATTGTTTTGTTATCCTAATATTATACAGGTTGTCTTTTCGTGGTCTTACTGCAGAAATTTACTGCTAACACTAGATTTTTTTTTACTTATGATTGTTTTCATTGGGTCAAATAAACAATGTATGCCTTGTCAAGACCTTAAATGACTTTAGAAAAAGGTGAACGATAGTAAGGCTGGAAAGAAAGAAAGCACTAACAAACCTCTGGGCGGTTTTGAGAGGAAAAGAAGGAGGAGATGTTTTTCTGCCCTCCTGGTGCCTGACAGAAACAATGCAAACATGTCAGAATCAGGGGTTATGGTGAAATTGTGCATAATAATAATGATAACAATAAACACTGTATGAGGAAAATATAAATAAAAGATGAAAGCAAGTACTGCAAGTCAAAAAACAACAAAAAATAGACAATAACATATGAAATATTATAATGATAGTGCCATTTGTTTGTGGTCCAACAATAAAGCAAACCAAACATTTGTCAGTGGTAACAGCTCTAATTCAAAATAATACAGAAATTATTGTGCATTATTTGCATAATGTAGGCTACATATGTATCTAATAAGCCCTCAGTTTTGTAAAAGGTCGTGTTGTATGCACATAAATGTTTGAATGCATCCAACACTGAAGGGATCAAGAGAAATCAATGAAAGCAGACAGACTGCTGACATTTAAACGATGACAGGTGACAAACATTTATCCGTTACATCAGTTTGTACCACACACAAACATCAGCAAGCTAAACCTCCTGAACTCACCTTGGTCTTCTTCAGTTTGGTCCTGTTCATGGTGACTGATTAAACCTCGCACAGGTGTATGTATTTACAGCCAAACGAGCTGTCTGTTGTCGTTTTAGCAAACGGACAGGTGACTTTAACAGCAGGCTAACCTCACCGTGCTAACGTTATACGACTGTACGACTGAGCTCATTCAGCTTCATTTTAAACGACTCTGCATCTCCACAACCAGGAGACTGTTGACTGGCCCTGACCGTGTCAGCTAACGTTGCTTTTCCCTGAAAAATATCAGACTAATTCAATGTTTTGAGTCGATTTCTTTCTGCGCTCCCTCCTCTGTGTTTAACAGCTCAGGGCGCCAAAGTTTATATTTCGCGCAACGGAAGTGACATCAAGAGCACTTCCGCTAAAAACACTGCCTCTCTTCTTCTAGATACTTTTATTTTTTGTCTTTGTGTGACATGACAGCACAGTCAGAGAAATGACCGCGGACAAAACAATAAAAATAAAATAAAATAAATAAAAAAGGGCGCGGGCACAGTTCATAATGCATATAAAATGTTAAAAAAAAACATTACCAATTTCCCCTTTCTCCTTTTGTAGACAAAGAAAAGGTTCAGCAAATAAAGCTGGTGTACTTGAGAGAAGCCCCAGCAGTGACAAAACTATCTCTTACATTACTAATACAGTTAGTTGAATAATAATAATAATAATAATAATAATAATAATAATAATAATAATAATTATTATTATTATTATTATTATTATTATTATTATATGGTATATTTTTCAATAAGTTTTGACAATAGAATAAAATCCAATATTCCTTGTAAAATTATATATTCTCTTAAATGTTTAAGGACAAAAAATCATATCATGAGCAAACACATCTGCTGATGATAGAATGAAAGGTGTGAGACGTGACTGAAAGAAACAGAAAGAAATGAGTAAATGGACCTAATGGGAGTTTTGTTTAAAAAAAAAATCCTCGATATAAAACTCTCTTGTTGTTTAAGAAAGATCTATTGTTTGTCCAGGAAATAGTTATTTTAGAGATATTATTCTATAATATTCCATCAAAGCCACTAATGTTTTATAATGAGTCAGAAACTGTAATGATGCACTGATAGCTTCAATTTATTTTTTTGTTTTTCTGTCATCAGCACACCTTGATGTGGCTTCTACAAATATAAACTCTGCAGTGAGAATAAATACTACATTTGAGCATAAAGCATAACAAAACATATATGTCCACTTTTTTTTCTTCTGGTCTCACTGAATAGCATTCATATAAGTTAACATTCACAGACATGCACATGTATAAAGAAAATGAATAAACTTACCCTATTGGCTACATTAAAGCACCAGAGCTTGTCAAAGCTTTCTCAGCAACATAACAACTTGTATTATGGCAGAAAATTAATACTACTACAGCACAATAAGCATGAATGTAGTGTATGTGTTGAAACTGAAATATCCAGCTCACTATAAGTCTTCAATCATGTGGACTAAAAAGACTTTGATACAATAGAAAGTTAATGAATGACTGAACTGCCCTTGAACAGGACTACAGAAACTTTGCACATGTACATACATACAGATGTATTTGGTCCTATTTATTGGATATTTTATTTCTATTTCATTTCATTGTAATACACCTCCTGTGCTGCCGTTTCAATTGTTTTGGGGATCAATAAAGGTACAACTTATTATCTTATAACCTTTCTGTGCTTTTGACTTTGCCTTTGGAAACACATGATGGAGGGAAACCAGCTCCTTCTCTTTCCTTTATGGCTGTCACACCTAGTATTGATGCAGTTAATGTTACTTCAGTCACAACAATAATTAATAGGCAGTGCTTCACCTGAGTTCACCTGGAGGAAACTATGATACTTAAACTGTCTTTCTTCATACAAAAAGCATTTAGTATCAGTGTTGTATTGAAGTTAAAATCAACACATATGACACACTTCATTTAGGTGTGAGTGCTATATTTGTGACAGGGGCTTAAAGATTAATATCATGCTAGTAGGAAAGAACTGGCTCAGACAGGGTTATTATTAATTTATTTAACCAGGAAAAGGTCCCATTAAGATTAAAAATGTCAGCAGCAGCAGCACAACCTAAGAACGAGTACATTAAAACAATTACAAAACAAAACAGACAATATTACAACACATAACATCCCAAAAAAAATAGCGTGGTACAATCCATGAATTCAACAGTATCAGTGTAAGCAATGACACCCTACTGATTCTGTCTCCAGGTCTTTCAAAATAAATTTAAACACATAAAAATCAGATCATGGAGTTTTGTAACTTTCTGTAATACATTCCAGTCTAAGACATAAAAGTGTCGACATATAAATGTCCCTGATCGCAAAAAGTACTGTCACACTTCTGAGAAATATGAGTACAAAGACAGGATGGGAGAAACCCCAAAAATCCCCTTGTATATGAAAATATACCAGTGTGTGCGCCTGTGGGTTGCTAAGCAAGGCCATCCTACCCAAGCATAAAGCTCACAGTGATGAGTTAGTGCTTTACAGCTAGTGATGAATCTAGGGAAGCATGGTAGGAGAGGTTGTATTGTAAGTATTGAGAGACTATCACATTATGTTGCTCTTTTCATTCATGTGATTTGGTGACAGTAAGAATAAAAAACATACTTAAAAGGCATCACTGACAAACTGATGATGGTTCTGGAGGTTGTAAAAATGCCTTCATGCTTTATTTTTTTGTCTAGCTCAAAAGAAATTAAATGTGATGACTACACGCTACAAACTATCGTCTCTAGGACAAACACACAATATTACAACTTGCTGAGTGCTTTATTCAACAATACAAAACTATAAAGCAACAATTCATAGAGAAAATTATTTATACAAAGTCTGGTTCATTTCTGAAAGTGAAAAAGTTTTTATGTCATACGTTTTACTCCTCTTATGTGATTCCTCATCCACTCTAACCAGGAAGTTATCAAAGAAATACCAAGTCTAGAGATTCTCTCCTGTGTGAGTCTTCATGTGAATGATTAAATGGGAACGCCGGATGAATCTTTTCCCACAAGCAGTGCAGCTATAAGGCCTCTCCCCTGAATGAGTCTTCATATGGCGCTTGAGATTAGACTGAGCGCTGAATTTCATATTGCATACAGAGCAAATGTAGGGTTTTTCACCAGTGTGAATTATTGTGTGCTTGATTAGATCTGCTTTCTCCCTAAAGCTTTTACCACAGTCGGTACAGCTGTGAGGTTTCTCCCCCGTGTGGATTCGTATGTGCGCGTTCATGTTTCCAACTTGCGTGAACCCTCTGCCGCAGAAGCTACACGTGTACGGTTTCTGTCCGGAGTGAGAGTTCATGTGAGTCTGCAGGTAGGAGCGCTGGATGAAGCTTTTTCCGCAAACACCGCAACTGTAAGGTTTCTCTCCTGTGTGCGTCTTCATGTGGCGAGTCAAGATGGATTTAATCCTGAAATTCTTGTTGCAAACGCTGCAGGTGTACGGTCTGTCTGCTGTCTCTCCAGCCTGCTGTGGATCCTTCCTGTTTACACCTGAGTAAAATCCTCCACTGTCTCTACATTCATCATCGCTGACTTCACTCATCTGACAGTCACTGGTTGCCTCTGATGCGCCACAGCCTTCTTTATCAGGATCTGATTTCAGCTGTTCAGATGAGCTGCTGTGCAGACCGTGTCCTCTATTTTCATCTTCCTGGTTTTGATGTGTGAGCTGTCCTCCATCTTCTTCACTTCTTTGAACATAAATTATATTGAACATGGAGACTTTCGTATCAGCCTCGTCCTGCTTTTCACCTGTCTGAGAAGTCCACGGTTCCTCTTCCTGTTCTTCTTTAATCTGCGGGGCCTCCGGGTCATCTTCACACAGGTCAGTCTTCTTCTCACAGTGATCCTGCTCAGAGGGAGTGTCGTCTTCTCGGGCAGAGAGCCTCAAGGGCGCTGGACAATAACACACATAGAAAAGAAATGTAGGTTTTCATTTGATCAAGTTTTTTCAGGTTTAATAAGAGTGAGATAAGATAGGCTGAACATGAAAATGATGTTCCAGTATGTAAAAATCTCTGAACAGCTGCTGAAAAGTATCTGGTTGTAGTTGGTTGTCATTTTTTTCTTCTGTGCTCTCTACTATAAAATCTCCCCCTTTTCCCCTGTAGGAGAAGTGAATGTCATTTCTCTGGCCCCTATTCCATCCCATTATTTCTCATAGTTTCTTGTATTTTTGTTTCCTACAGCGTTCTAATGTCTGTCTTTACTTATAAGAGTTGCATCTCCTGTAATATTTTGTTTCAATACCACTATAGATCCATGATTAATGAGTCAAAATGTGACAGCAAGGAAATAAAATGAATTGTTAAAAAACACTGCAATCATGGGTGCAAACGGGAAATATTAGGAAAAGAAGTGCGAATCAGGAATACCCGTTTTCCACTGAATGAGCTCTGATTCTTGAACCAGTTCTTTTCAGGACAACAGTCAACAATAAATAAATAATCTTATGAGGAATAAACCTGCCTCCAGTGTGAACAGTCTGTAGCTTAATAGGGTCAAAAATTGCTACTGCATGTTAAGGTCTGTCACAACAGTGATATTTATAGAGCCTAATATTTTCTGAAGTATGTGGTGAAAAAAGTCTGAAAAATGCTCCTCTACACAGAGCCTGTTTCTATGGCCTAAAATATAATATTATTAACAAAATCTGAATCATACCTGCATGGGGAATTACAAGTGCAGCTTATTAGTGTGACTTGCTGCATAGCCACAATTATTATGATAGCACCACAGGGAAACGTGTACAACTAATCTTATCATATTTTGGGCATACATGACCACTTCATAATGACATATATCTCTTTTTGATAATAGAAAATAGTAGTAAATAATAATAAATAGTAAATAAACTGTTATATATGACTGTCTACTTTCCTGCTCTCTTTCCCTCCATTCATCCCTTCTTCTCCTCCAACCTGTTTGACAGGTAAGACGTGTAAGTGTGATCCACACCCTGTTGCCTTTTATCAGTGCAATTTGTACCACAGAAAAACCATTGTGTGCAAGTGACAGCCATTTTGCATCCCCCTCCTCCTCTCAGGGATGCAAAATGGCGCTACTTGTTGTCTCCTGTGTAACGGACAGACTATTCAGGGTGTGGTCCAGTCGCCTGAAGCCTTCAAGGCATCTTAACAAACATTATTCTGCTTAAGTCAGGAGTCAACACCTCACTTTCCTCTGCTGTTACCTTTCCACCCCTGCAGCCTCCGTTGTTGGTCGAGCTCCTGTTTTGAACGGAAAACTATCTCCTCGTAGTCTTTAATAGTTTGTTCAAAGATGCTGAATATCTCTTCGGCGGCGGCTGACAGTCGCTCACTGACCAAAGCTTTTAGTTTGTCTCTTTTCAACATTTCCACGGGTTACAGAGGTCCTCCAGTCTGTCTCCACTAAACTGAGTGCCCGATGGGTTGCCAGATATCGCGAGAGAATCCGTCAACCGCCAAATGATTCCGTAAACATACAGTCTGATTTTTAAGCCTCACTGATCCTCCTCTCTCAGGAATAATACATAGTAATAAACCGTACAGAAATTAAAAAGCTTGTATTTATATATTTAAGTGAATCGTGTTTTATTATTTTTTTTAAAATTATTATTATTTGTTACTATTTTATTTTATTATTTCTTCCTGCAATTTATTCCATTCCTATCTATCTATATATCTATCTATCTATCTATCTATCTATCTAAATGAGCCAGGTGTGACAGCCTGTGCTCCACTGGTTTATTTATTTATAGGGTAAACAACATCTTGGACAAAATGTTTTTATTTTATATTCTAGATTCTACATTAATATAATATACACGTGTAAAGGTCAGTCAGTCAAATGGACACTGTTTATTTGATATGTGATTATCTAATATTCAATGTTATTGATCTATTAAGAGGACAGATAAAGCCCAGATAGTGCAAATACAACTCTAGACGAACAAACGGTGCTAACTATGTCCGAGTAAACTACCTATTGGAATAATAAGCAACAATATATACAGAAGCAAAGTCGCTTATAATAAACGGACATGGCAACACAGGCTGCTAACACAAACTGAGGCACAAAATGGACCCGTCCTTTTGCACGACAGAGTTTTGCTGCCCCCCACTGTCCAACTGTCCTCTCAACATCAGAGGTATCAACAATGTAACATCTGATTCAACAGTGGTGTTGTCAGATTATATCAGGTTATGTGGATATGCACTTTGCAGTTTTTATGTGGAAAGTTTAAAGTATTTTAATATGAATAAATTCAGGGCTGCTTTATTTTGTAACACAACCTATTACCCAAGTGTCTTGGTTGGAGTAAATCAAATTTGCTGTTTGCATTTGCAGCTGCTGACCAGTGGATGACAGCAGATATCCAAGTAAAACCTACATCAATGAGTCAGTGAGTAATTACCCTTATGATATTTATGACTTTTATTTGGTAATTTAGGCAACTTGTCCAGGGTGTATCCCGCCTCTCGCCCAAAATCTAGCCCCACGTGACCCTGATGAGGATAAGCGGTTACAGATAATGGATGGGTTTGGTAATTTAAAATACTACATTGCTGTTACCTGTAATATTATGAATTATATTTGTTTTGGTCAGAAGGTGGTGTTGCTCTATCAGATTTATCAGGACAGATGATGCAAACAGGGGACACAGGTTAACTGACACTTCCAGGAATGGGAATATGTGTCTTGTGACAGATTTTTTTTGAGTTGTCCTTTTCCTTTTTCCTCATTTTCACCCTCACTCTTCAAATGGATGGATGAATGCTTGTCATCCTGTTTAACAAAGCAGAGCTCATTCAAAGCCTGAGTCATCAACTTATTCTGTATCATTCAGCTTCATTCTTATGCAGCTATGACGATTATCTTCCACAAGTTACACCAATTTACTTTTGAAAAAATTATTTCTATAAAAACATCCATTATAAAAATGATTTATGATATTATTTCATATAATTATTTCAGATATATTTATCTTTCATCGTGTTATCATATTTTGTTTTATTATATTTGTGTCTACTTTATTATTATTTTTTTTTTTCATAGCTTGTTCCTGTGTCCCTGTCAGGCTTTTCAAAAAATACCAGAAGTACCATTCATGGTATTGTTAGTTTAGAGGCTTTAAGGCCACTATGTCACTATGGTCAGACTATAACATACCAATGGGGGGCCCAGACACACACACACACACACACACACACACACACACACACACACACACACACACACATACACACACACACACACACACACACACACACACACACACACACACACACCAGGGCAGCCATTGTGTAAACTTTACATGCCAATGTGACAGATGCTTCCACACCAGCTCATTCTGCATGTGTACTCATAAAGTTCAGCTGAAATTAAAATGTTTTTTTCCACACCAATACACCAGTGTAGAGTTTTGGCATGTGGACTGTGTTGCCAGCTGTTAGTCAAATGGAAAAAAGGGGGAAAAATACAGCTTTTAAAGTGGATATATTCACAGATGGTAGACTTATGAATATTTCTGGTATGTATCCACATGTGACACAATGTCCTGTGTGTTTACACTCTACTGTGAAGTTCTCAGAAAGTAAGATACTTCAGTGTTGTATAATCTTTTAGCTAATATCTGTAATTAGGAATAGATATGAAATTATTAGAGTTGTCTATATGGATTTGGGAGAGAGACCTAATTTTTCTAGAGAGGTGAGCTACACCCTGGACAAATCATCAATTCATTGCAGTGCTAACACATAGAGATAAACGACCATTCATGGTCACATGAAATTTAGAGTCACCAATTAACCTGCATGTCCTTAGACTGTGGGAGGAAGCCGGAGTACCCAGAGAGAAGCCACACAGACACAGAGAGAACATGCAAACTCTACACAGAAAGTCATGTGACCGTGCCAACCACTGCACCACCGTGTCGTCCCTCTACTAGAACAATTACTCTAAATTAGATTAAATATACCAGAATACTCTGGGTCTGCAATAACAAACCACTTTGACTTAACTTGTTAAGTACAGTTGCCTTTCCACCTGCACGCCCAGCTGTCCGTGCTGTTACATAAAGAGTCACTTTGCTCTCATGCATCTTAATGTTCACTGTTAACACGAGAGAACTCCTAGTGGAATTTATAGCATTTCAAGTATTTAATCTTCCTCTCTTTGCACTTGAGAGAATGATAAGTGATGCTTTGAGTGATAGCTCCCTCAATTATTCTGCCTCTGATAGCATCTGATACATTCATGAAAAATAATTCAACCGTGGAAATTTCCTTCTGAACACTTTGATGTTTGCCTAAAAGCTGTAATGTGGTAATTACAATTGTTCTGTATCACAGACTATCAGTCTTCTAAAACTTAAAAAATAAAAATACAACTGTGCTGTTGTTGTTGTTATTAAATTTATTCCATATTGATCAGGTTCGTCTTGGGTTTCTTGAAAAAATGACATGATTACGTTCTTCAGTGTCACTTGTTTTTTGAGTAGGCTCTTGATGGACGCTATTGTCCCACAATGCAATGCACAGAGAGAATGTGATAGCATCTCACAGCTGGGGAACATTAAACTTAATTACATGTGGTAACCAGACAGTTTATTTTAGCACAAAGTTTGACTGATATCACTTTTTGCCATTACAAAAATGTTAAAAAGTAGTGCTACATTTACTAGCAAGCTGTTACTATTGATGGCTTTAAGACAGAACTACTGTAGAAGCATCTGCCTCTTGCCTCCGTCCTTTTAATTTCCACAGTTTTATTGTTAATTTATTTAATTGTAGTACGTTATACAACAAGTTTTATAATGCATATTGCACAATATAATACTCAATTAGCTGTGTCAGTGTCAGATGTGTAACCGTGCTCTAATCAGATGACTCTGCTGGCATAATTTGAGACTAACTTGGCAATAACAGTGGGACGAGACAATGATGCTAACATGAATGTCAGAGAAATGTGAACAATCTGATTGTTGTCTGTCTTTCTCAGGTAATCCAATTAATGCCCAATTAGTGAAAATAGATTTGAAAGAAATGCTCATTGTCTGTTTCATTTTTTAGGGCTTTAATCACAGCACACACAGCAGATAATCGCCATTTGTTTTTTTGGCGTTTCAGTGTAATTAATGACTGTATTACACAGAGAATATGTTTTGACACAATCCTGTGTCTTTATGACCGAGGCAAACCCTACACTCTGCCACATATAAAAAGATGATTCCCCTCTTGATTGCGGCTTGAGTCACAGTATAGAGTTTGACATTTAGATGACACCTGCTGTGCGTTTGAAATATACATATATTAATTTGCAGCTATCCAGTAACTGATAGTGAAATTTGTTTTGAAGCTGCGCAGGGATTTCAAGATAAATCTACACCACAAGCTGGCTCTGAACCTCCATGATGAATTTATCATGGATCATCTTTGTACTGTTTCATTGTGTCGTTACAGGCTCCAGATGTTCATAGGTCATGGCCAAATTTAGAGAAAGTAAGAAAAGTGAGACACACACGATGGAAGAGAGAAAAAGACAAATATGTAATTGGTCTTTGGTAGACTCATTAGCAACATACCTTCAATGAAGCACCTGAATAGATGACTCAATCAACCTTTCTCTTCTCTCTTTCTACATATTAATGATCAAGCTGTTTAATACGCACAGTCACGTGAAGCTCATTAAACACTCGGTGGAGTTTATTTATATGTTTTTTTTGGCTCCATCTGAACAAAGAGTCCAAAGTCAAAAAGTATAGATAAGTCAAGTTGTGTTTCTTGATTTTGTGGAGTCCAAATGCCTGAAAAAAATGAACATGACAGTTAATTATTGGAAATAGTAGCTTGACAGATGACTGATTCTGTTCTTCTGTAAATTATATCATTTGGGGGTCTCATTCTGGGGTTTGAGCAATCACCTACAATTGCAAAAGCAATTGATAGGACCATTGCTTGGACGCCAGAGGGTTAAGTAATGAAAATGCAACATGACAGGCAGCGTCTTTGGTGTATGTCTGCCTTTTAATCAGGTAAATAGCTTCATGTGTTTGTAGCTTTAATCAAGAATTTGGCTGGGGGTGGAGAAAAAGAAAGAAAAGAAAGACTCAAAACACAGAGAAATGAGAGACAGAAGGGCGAGGCCCTCCATTCAGTTGATAACATATTATTTATCTCTGTTATAAGTCTCTCTTCTTTCCCTGTAATATTATTTCTGTGCACTTTGGGCTTTCCACAACAACTTATGCAACATAGGCAGCAGAATGATTCTGAAGTGATCAAGGAAGTCACCGTATTGCCTTAATATTACAATCTAAATACTAGTAGGCTCTTAACGCCAACCACCAAAAGAATAGAATAGCATAGATACTTTATCGAGCCCTCGGTGGGGAAATTATTTTTTCACTCAAGTTTTTAAATATACAGGTCTGAAATACAAACACACACTCATCAAGGGCTCATACATATGCAAATGTGGAGAGGTTGATGGGCAGTCATGTAGCAGCGCCCTGGGAGCAGTTACAGATTCGGTTCCTTGCTCAAGGGTGAAGTGGCACCTCTTCGGCTACCAGTCCACCCTCCGGTTCCCAAGCCAAGTTCCTACGGAGCTACTGCCGCCCCAAAAGAATATTGATATAACAGTAATTATTGGCCATTTATTTTCAATACAAAATTCTTCAGTTAAGAGGAAGAAGACCAATTCACAATTTATGAATCATACCAACCTTTCAAGATTATTAAATTGTGCATGTGTCTAAGCAGTGTGCAGCATCGTCTTTTTCTCAAGACTGAAGTGATACTTTACAACACACTGTCAGTATGCAAATATCAGCTAATATCTCCTTTGAAAAACAAAATACAAAATTCTTAATTGCTACTTTGATGTCAACTGAGGCAATATGAACAATCAACAGAAATAGATGAGCCAGTCAGCCTGCATTATAAACTTAAAATGTCACCCAGGATATAACATGGTTGGAAAAAGACTGACAAAATGTCAAACCAATTTCATGGTTTTAAATACCATGTTTACACACTTAAAGGTCCGGTGTGTTGAATTTAGTGGTCTTTAGTGGTGAGGTTGCAGATTGCAATAACCGTCCAAGCATGTAGGAGGACCTATGGTGTCCGTGAAACCTTTTCCAATGTTTAGTTTGTCTGTTCTGAGCTACTGTACAAACATGTCGATGCAACATGGCAGACTCTGTGGAAGAGCACTGTGGGATGTCTCAGGCCTCCATTCAACACAAGTTGGAGTGAAAACTCATTCTTCGTACTTAATAAGGTGACATGTTAAACTGAGTTTGGATAATCTGTAGAACCTACTGGGAAAACACAAGTTCAGGGTCCAGATGATTAGTTGCTGTACTAGCACACAACATTCATCTCAACATTCTGCTTGTCGGACAGATATCTATCAGAATAACTGATAGATGTTCCTGTCTGCAGTTCCCTCGGGGATAGGAGGAATCAGGTGTTTCTTGGTAACAGAACATATGAGGACTTATTATGAGCCCTATGGCCATTTTACACCCTCCTGGTGAAGCTCCTTGCTGGCAGGTGAAAAGAGACAGCTGATGATCCATATGAATTGGAGGAGGCATGACTGTATCCTCAGCCAGGTAGTGTAAAAATAGTAAACACTTAATGTCTTAATATTAATAATTATTATAGTTGCATTTTGGTCACTAAGAATAGACCTATATAATATTTGAGGGTATCCTTTGAGGGGAATTTACATGCATGAAAAGATGAATATAATCACACAGCAGAGTTTGTGATGTTTCATGTCCAAACCCAGCCATATAAACCACTACTGAAGCTTTGTCATGGAAATGGAGATGGAGAGATGGGCCCTCCTGACTTTGCAGCAGTCTGGCAGCAGGTGCAGCATGATGAACAGCATATTTACACTCAGCTGAATTGCTGAAATATTTGTATTACTGTCATGAAATCATGAAGATTGGCAAAATTGAGTTTCCCATCCTTGGTGATCTTCTGTAGAGTGTGTGTATGTTTAAGATGAAGCGAGACAAGGCGAAAACATCATAATGCACTGTAATGAATTCATCATTGCATTTAAATTAAAAGTAACAGTTACAACAATAATTGGTATTTAATGTCTAAAAATAAGACTTGTACATCAACGGCCTCATCCTGACCTGAATCTTCAACATACATGTCAAAATCAGCCCAAAAAATGTGTTGTGGGTTCACCAGAGAGATCTGCAACTTAAGGGAATGTGACAAAAGTTAAAGAAATCTGCCCTGAAGGCGAAAATAGGAAAAGTTTTGTTCTACGTTCAGCATATTTAGAAGGGGGTGAAGATGGTGTCTAAGCACAGGAGTAAAAAGCACTGAATACTGATAAAAACAAGGTGCAGCTCCCCCACAGCTAACCAGCACAGTGACAGAATGGATGGAGATGAAGACTTGATGCACCTAACACTAATCCTCAGAGAAATACGCAATTTCAGACAAGACAGCAAAAAACAGCTGGAAGACATTAAAGGGGAAATTGCAAAAAAAACAATTTAAAGTTGGACAAGGCCGAAGCGAGAATGAAGAGAGGCTGCAAAACATGGAAGAGGCTTTAGCAGAAATGATAAAAATACAAGAGCAGTTTCAGTTGAAGCTAACAGACCAAAAGGGGCACTCAAGGAGGGAAAACATGAAGATAGATGGAGTACCCGAAGGGGCTGAAGGCACATCCGGATCAATGATTTCTTTCGTGGAGCAGCTGCTTAGAGAGAACCTTGACATCTCCAGCACGAAGGACCTGAAGATAGTCTCAGATATGTCGGAACAATTAGGCAAACATCTGCACAAATGGGCAGTCAGATGTATTTGTAAGCTTTTTTCCTACCAAACTCCTGAATCTGAGTCATAAGTTTCAGTTACTGCCTAATGGCTATGATGCATACCAGTATAAATGCAAAGTCCCCAGTTTGACTGATCTTTGTTGCATGTCATATCCTGTGCTCTCTTCCCATATTTTTTGTCAACACAAATACGAACAACAACATGCATTTTATGTGTGTACACATGCATGCAGAATCAAATATTTCTGTATGTCTTTCTGGGTATGTGTAGGTAGGTGTGTGTCTGCATGTGTGTGAAAACAGTACAGCTGTTAACATTATAACCTGAGGGTATTCGACCAATCACAGCTCTCCTCTGTGGATAGAGCCAAAATCACATTACATAAATGTCATCCAGGAAGTGGTAATATGGTTGGAGAAAAAAAATGTCAGACCAGTTTCATGGTTAATCCCTACATTATGAAACATCACTCATGTTCTCTTTCTTTCTTTCTTTCTTTCTTTCTTTCTTTCTTTCTTTCTTTCTTTCTGAAATTTTTAACCTCTGTCTTTTCTCATTGACATTCTTGTGTTCTTATCTCACAGTGTCTGGTGTTTTACTTTCCCGTTGTCTTTTGTTTTCCCTCTCTTGTCTTCTCAACAATTCCATTAATGTCACCATATACATTTTGTGTGATCAGCATAAATATTAGCTACATACAGTGTATAACACATGTTAAAAAGCATGAGAAGAAGTCCCATAATGAAATCAGAGTGTAAATATCTACAGCACACCTCTGAACTATTTAACATAAAATATGTCATTATATTCATTATACATTCTATTTTTTAAAGCAGGCATTTCTTTTTAAATATCACATAATGTTTCATCCTGCAGACAATCCTCGCATGGTGCAATGCATAACACTGTGATGAGAACAAACAGTACAACTCGACACTCAGGAGACACTCCAGTGGTCTTATATGATTTGCCACAGCTGTCTCTGAGCCCAAAGGAAACTCATAACCAACTGGAAGTGCACAATATCAAATCACAGATATCATACTCTACCTATCTGTCAAATTAAATCTTATGAAAGTCTGGAGTCCAGCCAGCATAACAGTTAATCTCAAATCCAAAATGCACTGAAGCAATCAAAACACTTCACACACATCTCAGGATCAACTCCTGAACTCAAAAACTTTAAAGTATATGCCACTGAAATTCATCAATCCGTATGCTTTTTTGCAGAGAGTAATTTGAAGTGCACAAAATCAAACTAAAGCAATGCCAATACAAAACAACGCATGTTCACTATACAAACTTGTATAGGGCACCTACAGGTGCAGAAATATAACAGTCTACTCAACCCTGTCATCTGCATTCGGCGCAGGTTCTCATCAACATCACACCGTATGTATTTTAAGAGATACAATGCACCTGGGAAATAATCTTCTTGCTGGTCTCATCCCTCTCTGGAAATCTATTGCAGATAAGGTCAGACCAGCATTCAATAAATCTCATCACGTGGTGGTCTGTGTGGTGGTCATAAATCCACAGTTTAGTCCACATTGTCATGTGGCGACTGTGTGAAGAGTTTTGAAATAGTGAACTTGTATTTGAGAAATGCATGTAAACAACTTTTAAAACTGGAATAGGCCTTTTTCACAGCAGACATTTCGATCATCATTTTGTGATCTTCATTTCCTGTGCTCAAGTGCACAATGGTCGTACTCAAATACGCTGCACTATGCTGCACACTTCACCATGACAGTGTGACAGCAAGTCAGCATGCATAAAACTAGGACCCTGAACTTGAAGCAGCTAAATGGAATTCAGCCATCATTAATTTTATTGTTTACACTTGTTTTATTCCTATATTGTTTCATGTTGAAATGTCTGGGATAAAGACCTATGGTGCACAGAAGGTGTATGCAAAATTTCTCTTGATAAGAACAAATTAAATTAACCTTACACTTAAACCCAGGTGAAAACACCTAATTTATGCAGATTTAAATTTAATCAGCCATGAAGCCAATGAAGGAACGAAAACAGGCTCAGCGCAGAGTAGCGTCAGGGGGCCCTCCTGTGCAGTGACACCTGCCCAGCCATGTGGCAGTGGGTGCACGTAGGGGTGTGGGGCAGGGGGTAGGAATTACTTATAATTAATGAGTTGATTAGAATGTCATCACATAGATTTCAATAAGCTGCACACACACACGAAATACAAAGCATGGGGACAAACAGTGTACACATACAGCACAACAACACACCCACACACTGTGAGAATATTCAGACATACACACCTCCTGCCTACAGTCAAATATCATGTTCAGACAGAGCTCTGCTGGTCAGGGCACGCAACATGTCAGATTCTCAAATTAAAGAGAGCATCCGCCCCATGTACAAAGGCTCAGCAGAGGCCCAGGGTTCGAATCCGACCTGTGGCCCTTTGCTGCATGTCGTTCCCCCATCTCTGTCTCCCCACATTACTGTCACTCTTCAGCTGTCTCTATCAAAAATAAAGCTTGAAAAAGGACAAAGCTTGAAAAAGGCCAAAAAAAATATCTTTAAAGATCCACCTTTACACTTTGACATAAAGGTTTTTTATTATGAAATTATTACCGCTTTGGTGCACAAGTTGTATGAACTGAAATCATTCACACTGTGCAGAATTGCAAAAGGGATCTGTGCATTAAAATGATTGACCTAAAATTTACAATATCACTTCTTGAGCTGCTTGACTGATAGTTTATGACTCCTGATCACTTTTTATTTTAGCGCAGTACTGTCACATTTGTAAAATGTTTCTACAAAATCACTTAAGAGGGGCTGCTATAGGTTTCTCTAAATTGGTCTCCCACAGTTGCTCTGTTAGGGGAACTTGAAGACTTACAATGTTAGTTAAGGGTCAAAGATAAATTATACACTGACAGTAGTGAATGGATGTGGATCATCGGTATACCTGAGGCGGGCTGGGTGCTCAAACAAGCAATCTTTAACAGCACCTACCTGCCAATCAAGGCAGCCACGTTGTCAATTATGTATATATTCAAGACTTAATATAATTTGAACGAGTGAGTTAAATAGAAATTCAGACTCAGTACAGTTGTCATGAACAGCAAAATTAGCTATAGAGTCCAAAACTGTTTTTTGTACCAGGCTGTAAACATGTTTATGGGGGCTTATAAAGATTGAGTTGTTCTGTAGCCAGCCTCAAGTGGCTGTTTGAGGAACTGCAGTTTTTGTCATTTCCGCAGAGGCTTCTCTTCAGAGAGGTGCTGGAATTCATTCACATTTTAACCCCCAACAAGTTCAAAAAGGAGAATGTGAATCATGTGTTTCCATCAACTAGTATTTTTTCAAATTTTCTCAAGTCATTGTAAAATAAGACTTTTCCATTAAGTGTGGTATTTCTTGGCAGCTTCTCACCTAAGATGACTTCTATGGTATTTTAAAGAAAGACTGTCTCCTCTCTCCATGCTATCCTGTGTGGTGCTTTTGTTGACTGCCCTTAGTAATCTTTTTTGTGGTTCTTTCTGGTAAAGTCCATGTATCTGGTTTGACCTTTGTTGCATGCCACCTCCCTGATGTTTTCTATCACTCTTAACTTTCTACTGCAGACCAAACACTAAAAGAAGTGTAGTAATGCAGTCCTTTAAGGCCAACTAAACATATTTGCTTTGGGGAGGAAAATGTACTAAATATCACATAGTTCTACCTCCACATTGTAATTCAGTACAAACACATGGATCATTGGCCACTGAGCAGCTCCACCAGAGGAGGTGGAAATTTTCCAAGGGCATCTGGACAGATGTTATTAAAGGCGGGGGTGATGTTACTTAGTTCATTTATCAAAGTCCTTGTGACCTTACACTTGAACTGGAAATTGAGGTTGCAAGTCTGCCTTACTTTTTCACCTCTGTTACCATCAAACACGACAGCTTTGCTGTTTCAGTATTCATGAACTGTTGTTGTGTACCATGATCTTTACGATCTTCCGTCATGCATCTGACCCGGCAATCACTGTGCTCTTTCACGGTCACTGCATCGAGCAACGTGAAGCTGAAAATAGGATCCAATTTATGAAACTGCTGTGTGATAACAACTCAGGGATAAAATTTTAATGGAATTATACACTGTGCGATCCATGCAACACGGACCACCAACACCTCCTCCTCAATCGCTGAGAAAAAATGAATCAACCTCTAAAATCAGCTTCAACAGTCCCAAAGGTTATGTTTTGTGATGGCCTTGCAGACAACAATTCTGTGTTTGCAGTTATGGAAACACAGTGCTTCTCCTTAAATAAATTACACCAGTAAGATGGTGTTAGATATAATCAACTTGTAAATGTGAAGCAGAAATCACAGAGGCAATTGGAAGACACTCTAATTTGCTACAGTGGCCTAGAAGTACAAAGCATATTGATTGAACAAGAGCACAACAGCACAACAGGACTTTTAACTTCATGTATCACTCTTTATCACTCTTATCTAACAATTGTTACATTATCATCATCTATCTTAGATTATAATAAACTTTGCACCCCAAAGATGAACATACTTACTGCATACTGCCGTTAGAAGCTGAATACCATTAGCTGATAATACACTTGATCAGCCACTGTCAGTAATCAATACACAACCATTAATCAAACCAATAACTAACAGCAGTCAACGTCAGATAACCTTATTATACTTAATAGTTACCTAGTGTTTCTGAAGTGACAAAACCATATTAGCAGTTTGAAAATATTACACCAAGCGCCGTTTACAAAACAGACGAGATAAAGTAAACATGGCCTGTGGTAACGTGTACATCTACACAAAGTAGTTCACAAGCTAGTTTATAGGAAATGTTTATGTGTTGATTGGTAACAGTGAAGTCCTGGTCCAGTTGTGGAACTATTTGTGTAATAAATGATTAAATACACAAACAAATCACAGTTTGTTGTCACTGTATTACTGTTGACTAATAAATGACACTTGAAGAACTGTTGTATAAAAGCAATATCACCCTCGAGGTTGTGATGTCGTACTGAATATCAGCACACTGTGATTACCTTTGGCTACAACAACACTCTGTCTCATTTGTGATATTGCTTTTGTAACATTTCACAAAACAAATGAACAAAACCAAACACACAACACTTTAATATATAGAAGAAAGAAATTAAGAGTATTGTCTGCACTGAGAGGGTTTATTACACTGCTTTATTGAATACTTCATCCACATTGGTCCATTACAGCATTAGCCTGTTATTTCTGTGTAACTTGCAATGGGCACTGTTCTGATCAGAGACTCTAGAGACTCTTTTTGATGTTGTACATAACTACACTTACTATCTGAACTATTGGCCTTTATCCTCCTGCTCTCAGAACGCCTTTGTTCCCTGTGTGGAGAATGTAAGCTAAAAGTGCACATTTACGACCCACAATAAGTTAAAGCCAGCTAAAAGTATCTGATGGCATTACATGTGAATACTTTTTTTCAGTTCAGAGTGACAGCCCAGTGTATCTTTGTGTCACTTTGTGCCGTGAAATGTGATCGTGCTTTTTGTTTTAGTGATCTAGTTCATGAAATGTAATCATTTTAGTTATGTCAGCGCCATGGCTCTACGGTCAGTTAACAGACCGAAATACTGCAACAACTTTTAAATGGTTTACCATGAAATTCTGTTTTCTTTATGAGGCCATACTTTGGTGATACACTGACGTTTCCTCTAGTGCCACCATGACGTTCACATTTTTGGTTTTGAGTGAAATGTCTCCACAACTATATCATATTTGATAAATGCATGTCGCTTTTACAGATGAAATGTAATGACTTTGGTAACCTTTCCCCTAGAACCACCATCAGGTCAAAGTTTAGTCTAATACTTCTTTTATTTTATGAACAAATATCTGAGAACTGTGCTGAAGTGTTAGCATGCTAACATAAGATGATGAACATCCCAAACATTGATAGATCATGAGGCCACTCATACAAGAATAATGTCTTGTATGTCTAATATCTAAAGCTATAGAGGAACTCTGAGTGCATATATGACACAGAAAATAAACTTAATTTTCTACATCTTGGTTATATGTAATCAATCTCTGTTTGTTCGTCTAGTTTCTGTCCATCATTTAGCTTCCCTAGCTGACGTTTTAATTTTCGAGCTCATTGGCTCACGATCTTTTACAGCTTGGTACTCAAACACAGTAAATACAGTCTGTCACCTGGAGCTCAGTTTCATTCCAAAAAAACAAATATTCATTTGGAGACTCAACAGAAAACTGCCTGAATCCAGAACTGTAAATTACTATATTCCAGTCTCTCTTACTGCACGGCCATTTCAATTACTGTGTGTACACATAGAAACAGAGATGGTGCGTGGGCTTTAAAGATTGTAGATTGTAAGTGTTGGCTTCATATTTACCCTCATACCTGAAAGAAGCAGTTTTATATTGCGGCCAGTGTGGAAAATATCCAAAATATAATAAATATCTATGTAAATATGCTATCTGGATGATTACATCTTTGATTAGATCTTTGTTGTGTTGCTGCTGCTTTTCAGGCTCAATCTATTCCTGTTGTTAGTTTATCGAGTGTTGTCATCAGTGTTAAATGCCAGCCATCACATCAGACTGATTACTAGACTAATAAATGAGTCTCACGTAATATTGGTTGTCACTGTGTGGTCATTTGTGTTGATACATTCAAAACAGTGTGTCTGCTCGTTCTGCTCTGGGGAATAAATACCTCATTTCGACCGATGATGTCACAGTGAGAGGAGTATATTCATGACCACGGTCTGATGTGGTATGTATACATACATGTAAAAATTGATATTATTCACATCTAATCTGCTAAAAGGCATAAAAAATAACTACAATCATGAGCTGTAAGTCTGCGAAAAGCCATGTGGCTCTAAAGACCTGTCAGTGTTCCTGCCGCTGTACACACTAATGGGGCTAAATGTCAGTGTCAGAACAGACACCCAGCTATTTATCAGACTAATAAATGGCCAGTACCTTCCCATACATTATTGGAGACTATGTGTGTGTGTGTGTGTGTGTGTGTGTGTGTGTGTGTGTTTGTGTGTGTGTGTGTGTACCAACAAGTGAGAAAAGAAGAGTACAGAATATCTGCGTGGGCAAAATGATATTAAATAGCTTATAAATTAAATGTTCCATGATTTCTGATTTCCTATAAGAATCATATTATAGTGTGGGCACACGAACTCTAGTTATCAATGATACAATATTTATGGATCTAATAATCTAAACACACTTCCTTCCTACTAGTTTTAATTTTATCCTTGGAAATATACAGAAAAAAAATCAGTTTTTAGAAAATGCCCTCTGGTCGAATTTATAAGACAAGTTAAAGGTACAGTGTGTAAGATTTTACCGTCCCCCACTTACCCCTCCCATCCCAAGTGTGTAGGAGAAGCTATGGTGGTCTTCATGTGCCAAAAGAGGTCATCGCCACAACCGCATGAGTAGCCTGTTGACGTTCTTTTAGATACATATATTTAGAAATTGTATTTAGCAAATGTCATTGTTACTTGTTCTGTACTGTGTTGGTGTATTTGTTGACTTTAGCTAGCTGTTTTACATGCTAATAAAAAGTTAAGATTAACGACATAAAGGTAAGAAGCTACTCTATTGGTGGTTCTTCTTCTATGTCTTCTTTTTCTGTTACACGCTCTGTAGAGTCCTTTGACCGTTCTGGGCTACTGTAACAAACATGGTGGCACAAGATGGCGGACTCCGTGTAAGAGGACCCGCTCCATATGTAGATATAAAAGGCTAACTTTAAGGTAATAAAAAAAAATAACGATTAATTAGATTTCAGGTCATTCTGATGCTACACAGACTTGGTACACAAGTGATCAGGTGAATGGTGACTCATGTCAATTTCACTCTCTGCTGCATAACTTTGTGCTTCAAGTGTGATTACCCAGGGGAATTACATAACCGCACTAATTCACAAACCAACAAATATTTCACTGATTTTCCTGAGGGACAGGAAAGTAAACCGCTGCAAACTATAGCTGCTCTTAGCTCATGTTAGCTCAGTTTGTGGAGTTGGGCAGGCAGGGATTGTAACTGGGCTCACCAATCTGTATGGACATAATGTCAGAAGTAAAACGACTGAGGGGGGATGTTGACAGAAGAAGGTAAGAAAAGAAAATTAATAAATCTGGGACTGACTTAGTTTTTGGTGAGAGCTCTGGGAAATAAATGGCTGAAAGACAGACATGAGCCCCCGAGTAATATTAGCTGGCTGCTCGTGTGTTGTTGCACTTACTTGATGTTAGCAAAGTCGTCACCAGTAAGTAATATAATCATAACACATATGTATAACTTATGTCTATATTTATGGCAGTGGTATTAGACTCTGAAACTAAGGGTGCTAATTTGCAAAACTACCAATTTCTATGTAATGAAGAAGGGGTCAGTTTGATCAATATGGCTGAATGGGTGGGCGGTGTGTGTGTGTGTGTGTGTGTGTGTGTGTGTCTGTACATGTGTGTGTGTGTGTGTCTGTACGTGTGTGTGTGTGTGTGTGTGTGTGTCTGTACGTGTGTGTGTGTGTGTGTGTGTATGTGTGTGGGTTTGCCAGCTTGGTGGCTTCCAATTGCCCCCAGAAAAAACAGCTTGTGTGACAGTTCTGGTTTCTGTATGTTGGGTTAGTTTGACAGTGAAGATAAATAACACCACAGGAGCTGCGCCAATAAGCCATTAGTAAGAGCAGCCCACAATCCTCTGTCCAGACACACACTGACACACAGTCTCCACTCTCTTCTTTTATATTTAGTGTATATGTATCTAACCAGTTTTCTCTCTGATAAGAGGATATGGGTATTTTTTCTGTAAGTTTTAAATATTATCTTTGAGATTAGTTTTTAAGATGTTCTTCTTTCCTGATGTAGTTTTTGTTTTCGGCCCTTTCCGATGAGATAATTATTCAGTTTGAGAAAAGGTCTCAGCAAATAAAATCAGCTACTAAACTGCACAAGATAATAGCCAACAGACTACAGATAAGAATTGTAGTCTAAGACGGTGGAGTGAAATCTTGTAAACTGGCCCAGACAAGCCAGCACACAAAAGGTGGATTTATGCCTCTATGTCGGTATACACAGATGGCAGACCTGCTTAATGTACACAGAGTTAGACATTCTTTAGATTTCACAGACAATATCCTTTCAGTCACAAAATATGTCTAGTTTTATTGAATGGGAAGGTTACAGCGCCTTTTTGTCAACATGCTTGTCGTCCTATCAACGATTTGTACTGGCACTGAAAACCTCTAGGAGAAAATATTTGATAAATCAGTTTCATTGAAAGACTGTAATCTGCTATAGAACCATAAATGATGAATCAAAGGAAGCAGCAGGATGAATGAATACCAGGAAATCTGAATTGAATCTGAATTTTCTGCCTAATAGAGCACAGCCGTCACTCTCCTCTGCTCCCTGTACATCTGTCTGCTAATGCGGTTCAGTGTAAACAGCTGAAGAGGAGAAGTGAAAGTCAACGGACAGACAGACTGAGAGTGAGACAGGCGGAGATGACCGAGAGTCACACAGATCAACTCAAAGTTTCTCACAGGAGAGGCAGAAAAAGAAACAGACACTGTCAGCAAGGTCAGTGATGGTAATTACTGCTGTAGATGCAGAACCACTCCACTGTCTGCTCTCAAATTTGTAATTATGATCACACAGTAACACACTCAAGTGAAACAGGAGGCAGATACTAGACATTAGAGACACATTAGACTAGACAATAAAATAATGAACTATATTCTCTTTCAACTAAGTAGAAGTATTTTCTTACAGTAATATCAGCCAAATCTTTAGTTATAAACATTAAATTATGTTGATTCTCTTCTCCTCTCCTCTCCTCTCCTCTCCTCTCCTCTCCTCTTCTCTTCTCTTCTCTTCTCTTCTCTTCTCTTCTCTTCTCTGCATTTACATCAATGTTTTAGTAATAACTGAGGAAGAATGTGGTGCTGCAAAATTACTTTGTTTTCACCTCCAAGTAAGTGTTGTTTGTCATGCTGATACTTCATCTACATCTACATTTACATCTGCTCATAGAAATTACAAATCTACATATTATTGTCCTTCGTGTCCTCCCTGCCATGACTGAGAGCTGTTTTACAGTTTTATGGTCAGGGGGACGAAAGGGTATGTCCATATTGGATGATTCTACACCTCACAAGTTACATGCTCTTTCAACATTAATGTCAATGCATGAAGCTCTTTAGCAAAGCACCTTAACCACACCGTAGCTGCCATGCACAGATATCATATGAAGCTTGTAAGTAATCTATCAGACTTTATTTGTAAAAACAAAATGTGTCATGTATGAAACAAGTGCTTCATACAACAAAACTGCCCCCCACAGACTTACAAACAAAAACACAAACTGAGGACATGCTATCTTAACGTTTTGCAGTGACGAAAAAAAACAGAGGCAGGTTAAAAATATACAAAAAACAAAATAACATAAAGAAAAATAAATGAAAACAACAATAAAACACATTCAAATGTATAAATAGACAATCTAGGGTTTTACAGATTTGTCTCGTACTTGTCACCTGCTGTAGGCGTGTCAGAGGAAAGATGGTACATCTCACTCCCATACATGATCACACCATTTACTGGTGAATCATGTGAGTTTTGCGACAACGCTGCCTCTACATGACACACTGTATGTGTCGTATTTTTATGGTGTTTGAACATTTTGTAAAGCAGCAACTGTCAAAGAGAAATCACGCTTACAGTGAGTGTAGCTGCTGATGTCATCAAATTTTAATTTGGACACATGGTACATCAAATCAACTATGAAAATTAAAAGGCACAGAATGAGAGCTGGTGGGAAGAAACCAAACACGCTATTTTAAGCTGCATGCTGATGGAGTAGAGCAACACGACCACTCATTCCATCCTATTCACAGCTTCCTCCGCCGTGGTTAGTGATGTAGGAAAATAATTTTCTCCACGTTGACGGGGGTAGGAGTAAATATTAATAGTTCCAAGCAGCAGGAGTTCCTCAAAGCACCAGGAGAAACAGGAGTAAGAAGAAAGGAAAAGACCAAACCAAGAGTGGTTTGACACTAGGTTGAATAGAGTTGAATAAATCGGTTTTACCAGGGCCAAGTACCCTTGAGATGATAATGTTTCTAAAGGTTCTTATTAAAGCACAATTTGAATTAGTTTTACATCAAAGAATCCCTGGACGGTCAAAATCCCACTTACATCAGGGATTGATTACTGGGCGTGCTGCTTAATATCTATTCATTTGTTTTCAATGTGAACTATGAAATTATGTTCTGATTTAAACTCATGGTTTCAATGCCACTGATGTTGTACTGATGTACTGGAGTACATTGTTCATTTTCATATTTTTAAAGATGTTCTCAGAATTCATAAATAATTTTTTTTTTGTATTTTGCTATTAAAAACGAGAACATATAATTTTTTTAACATTATAACTATGAACTTGTTGAAACCCTTGTGAACAATTACATTTCCTTTTACATTTGTCTTTAATTTAATGACTCAATTGCCAAAATATTAGTTAATCAATGGTCAATTATGGTAAGAATTAAAAAGTTTTTGTCTGTCGGAAATGCAATGTGTATTTAATCTAATGTAATCATCTGTAAACTATAAAGATAATAAAAAATCTAAAACTACAGCTACAGTCTGACTGTAAATAATCTAAGGTGATACTCAAATATTCAACCAAATGAAGTCTGTGCTGAATATTATAGAATTATTATTATTATTGTTCCTCATGTAGCACACTGTATGCACCTTTCTTGGACATTTGTTGGACAATAGTGACACTGATATTCATACTTGGAACTTTCACATAACATTTTTTACGCAAAGATGTAGACACTGCTTATGACTCAGGGCGATGCCTGCCCTACAAGATTTGTTAGCCTAAAGGTAAACAACAGAAGTCATCAACAGCAGTAAATCATTTTATTTTTCACCCCCAACCAGGCAAAACAATTTGATAACACAATTCTTATAACAAGTGTGGTTTTATGTAGCTTAAAGCGATGATACTAAATTTTAAAGACAGATGATTCAGTTCCCCAGTGAGGCCACTATGGTGGTGATAGTTACATCATCGTTACAGCCACTGAAATATACTTTATCTAACATCATTAGAAAAAAATCTGTGATGCTGTATACTTTAAATATAGACTTCCCTTGGTTAAGTATTATACAGTTTGCTTAACAAAAAAACAGACTATAAAACATTAATAACAGTTATACTTTAAATCAATACAGTTTTTGATTAAGAAAAAATAAAAAAAATTCTACTGCCAATCTCCCTGATAACCTGGACTGACCAGCGAGGCTGCTAAATGTGTAATGGCTTGTAGCCAAGATGGTCTTTTTAACCCAACACCACATGTCCAGTTTAATGAGTCACACAAATGGCCTGAGAGGTTTTTACTTGCAAATTTATTACATCATAAAAATAAAATTCAGACCTTTTCTTCTCACTGCTGTTTAACCAGCGAGAATCTGTCATGTCGTACTGTATGCTGAATCTGACGTGTTTATTTGTTGATATTTAGAGATGTGAAAAAGCCCCAAAATCTTATTGTGTGAATGCAGCTGTACTGTAAAAAGTAGGTAGTACCTGTAGCACATGCACAAACCAACTGATCACATACACGTAACTTTCACCTTCAACCCACCAGCCAATAGATTCACTAGTTGCAAGACCAAACTGAAACATGAAAAGACACTTTCTACTCAAGACCCATCAGGGCCAACTCAACATGTTAGTAACATTAAAATCAAATTTCTTTTTCTGCAGTTAGCTGAACATGAGCAAATATAATATATTTAACATTAATGTATTATATATGTGCCCATGCTAATGAGGAATAAAGTCCTGGCAATCTCTATTTGACCCCACAGTGCAAACAAGTCTACCAATGTAGACCTTGGTGAACCCTGTTTGGCTTTGTATCCTTTTAAACAGAGGCTGAATGACTGAAAAGAACAAATTAGAAAAGCATGCATCATACACTTATATCAATAAGATATAGTGTAAAGTCAAGTAAAGACACAAAGGCAGGGAGAAAAAGATAAGGTATTTGGTCTCAGGCTCCAACTTCACATCAAACCAAACAAAGTTCAGTAGCACATTAAATTCACATTATTCATTTATATCATGACAAATGCATGTCTATAAAACAAAAAAAACGCAACCATATGTTGTGGGATGTAAGGAAATTTATCTACAGTACATGGCAAGCCTATTTTATGCATCCCTAGTTAACCCTAACCCTAGAAATCACACATTTAATTCTTTCAACCACTTCTGTTTTGAAGCAATTAAGTAAACATGTCTTAGGTTGTGCATCAAGTCACAAGGTTTTGTAACTTGGTACATTCTGTTTGCACATTTTGCAACTTAGATTTATTCATTTTTCAAATTTCAACCTTGGAGTGTTATTGGTGGATATAAGAAGACATTTTTTCTTTTTTGACTTTTTAAAAAAGTTTCAGTTTTGGGCTGCAAATCACCTTGGGTAAAACAAATTCCAAAAAATATGTGGAACATTCATTTCCAAATTAACAATCAGACATACTGTATATCTTATGACACTTATTTCAAAATATCAAGCCCGTGATACAGTGCAAAAAATGTTAGGGTTAGGGTTAGAGTAGGATCCATTAGAGGCCATAGCAACGCTACCTGTGACGTAGCCTGACATTTGCTGATTGGCTGGAGAAAGTCACATGATTCAGCTCCTTCATCGATAGATGTGTGGCATCATTTTAAATGCCCATGGAAATGACCATATATATGGGATGATAACATGTTATTGATTTTAAAGCTAAATCAGGTGTCTCACAGACTGATTTGTAAATAAGTAGCACATAAAGGTAATTTCTAGGAGACATGGTTGCTATACTAATCAATAACCCTGAGATATCATCTTATTTTGGCAGTGGCACTGCATTAGCATTCGTCTATTAAATCAATGTAAAAAAAAAAGACCATCTTTAGCAGACTCCCTGACCCAACTGCGAATTAGTTGAGTGAAGATCACGAGGAGTCTAAATTATGTCTTTGATGAAGAAAATATTTGTAATGAATCTGAGCATTATAGACAACACTTCTTGAACACATCATGAAAGTTCAATGAGCACTTGAGGTGATGAGGGGATATGCACAGTACTGCATAAATACTTATTCTCTCAACAGGATATTTTAAAACAAGTTTTAGTCTCAAACCTTGGAGTATTTCTAGCTATATGTGTGTGTGTGTGTGTGTGTGTATATATATATATATATATATATATATGGAGTAGTGATTGAATGATAGGACGTGCTTCAACAGTGGTTACATAGAAGAGTCAAGTAATGTTTTAATTGGTAGCAGAAGACAAATAATGAACAAAGATATAAAAGTAAGAAAAAACGTCAGTGCAGATTGTGTTGTGATTCATTTCATGTCATATTATAAAACCAGAAGCAATAGTGGTTGTATTGGTTTCTGTGTTTATCCCAGAGACTGTCTGAAGGATGATGCAGCTAAAAACACATAAAAATGAGCTCTTATTACACACTCACCATTTGTACACTGTATGTCAACACTTGAATATCAAACTCTCAATGATCTGGTTGCTAACATTATTCCTTCTTCCCATAAACAAAAAAACATATCTCCACAGTGCAGTGAAAATATAAGGAGCAGGCTTCCACAGTGACTGCAGCAACAATGACTGGATTGATTTGACCAACCGTGAGTGTTGGCTGGTGTCCATTTGCTGCTTTTTTTTCATTTTTTCTTTTCTTCAGTCGATCTCTGGCATACATTTGAACCATTTGGATACGCGACCCTGCTTCTTGGTTGCTCTTTGAGCTGCATTTGATTGCAGTAGTCCGTCCGTGTAGTGACCAAATTCACTGATGGCATCTTCAACACGAGTGACGTACAGCCAGCTGACTATCACACCAAAGAACTGGAGAGGGAGAAACAGAAAGAGCTACAGTAAGCTTAGTATAGGAAGGAAGGGAAAGGAGGCCACCCATGGGTGTTTCACATTTGTCATGAAAGTCCAAATAGCTTCCTCCCTCATCCAGGTCACTCCTCTGAAGACAAATAAGGGAATTAAGTTGTTCTTCATGATGACACACCAGACCATTTTCTCAGTCACGTGAGGAGTGAGGAGACATGAAATAATGCAGTCTGACAGTCAGTCTGCTCTCTTTATCTAAACTCATAGCTCAGTAAAGTCTAGTATGCTTATTATTGATAATAAGCATATTATATATTTTTATATATATATATATATAAGCAATATTGATGGATCTGATAAAAACAAAGCTGGATATGAAGGGCAGATGTATAGTGTAAATGCAAAATGTGTACAATAAAAGTGTACGATTCCTTCTGGATAATGTTTTAATACTCGAAAAATATGCACATTTTAAAAAATGTATGTAATAAAATTCCACCTGTTTGATCCAAATACAACAAACCTACATGAAACGGACAAGCATGCAAAGCATTTTTTTTTAAATTGCATTGCTTATTTTATCTCTGCTGACAAAGTGGCATTGTCAGATGTACCTGTAAAGCAATTTGCATTTTTTCTCCCACTTAGTCATTGCAGTTGGTTGCCTAAATGTTTTTTTTCAGCGTGCTTTCTTATATTCAGGGATGTAAAGAACTCATCCTCGATCGAACAAAAAGACCTGCAAATCTGGCTGCTTCCTTAGATAATGGTAGTGCACATAAACGTATTTGTCCACACAGAGATCTGACTTGTAGTCACATACTGCTTCATACAAGGGTCTACACTGTGGTTGAATTAATCAGACTATACTTCATATGTTCAGAATTTGGTTTTGAACCAAACATCAACCAAACAACCTGCTACAGTGAATCAAATCAGTCAGGCATCATGAGACAGCTAACTATCTGCTGTTAGCATGGTGTTACCTGTGTTACATGCCTGCCCTTTACCAGTTTCCAACAACAGCTTTCCAGATGCTTACAATACTTGCTTACAAACTTGCCAGATGTACAACTTAAAGTTTGTGTTTGTGTACCTGAGGCAGTAGTATCCCTAATAGCAGCCCGGCCATAGTCTTATAGTTGTCCATCAGCCAGATGAAGAAAGCATCAGTGCAGCCTCTGATATGGATGACGTCGAGCAGGTCCAAACGCTACGAGACACAAATAGCTTGTTATCTTTAGCAGTAACAGTCAGCAACACGGCAGACTAAGCAACACCTGGATCTATAAGTCCTGATTATCAGTGATCAAGTTTGAGGGAGACTTTGCTCCAGCTTCATCCCATCCAGAAATATAAAATCAGTTTCATTTGTTTATTTTATTTCATTTAAATTTACAACTGAAAGGTCTTAATCTGTGGGTTGTGTTTAAAAGATTTTGTGAGCACCACACAGTGCACATGACAGCTTGTCAATGCAGTGTTGAATACACAGAACAACTGTCTGAAACTGCCACTTTAAATTTTTATAGTGTGGCTGTCAAAACAAAAACAGCATTAATTATTTTAAACTGACATTAAAGGTGAGGAGCTGCTTGTTAATTATGTTAAAAAGACACGAGTCATCTTTGTGCTCTTACCTCTTTATCCAACACCTTGTACCCGCACATAGTATTCGCCACTTCATTAGGCTGGAGAGAGAGTGAGAAGCAAGAGACAAAGAGCTCAAGTTAAGAGGCATTAATAGCAAGTGGGGACACAGACAGCCTGTGAAAAGCTTACAGCTTCAAGAGGAGTCAACAGCACACATAAAAAGAAATGTTTGAAGTCAAAATTCATCTTCAGAGAGGGAAACTATAATTAGAGGTAGACTTCCAGGGAAACACACACAATCACATTATAACTGCCTCTTTCATGGACACACAGATGATAGTGCATGAACTGTGTAAGCGAGCATGTGTCTTATGACTTTGAGCTTGTTTTCCATATTCAAAGATTAAAACATTAATATATTCGCATAACATATGATAAACTGACCGTTTCTTGCGGCTTTCTGACACAACAGGGGAGCAGTGACCCCTTTTAAGTGATTGTTCAAATGCATTACTATAGTATTATGCTTAGTACGAGGAATGGGAGGGTAACTCACAATACAACACTGTCATTAAATTTTGTCCATGATTCTGCAAAGTGATATAGCCTTTGATAATATATCATAATATCATGAAAATACACCACCAAAAGGCAAAAAATAAATTTGTGCACAGTTATGAGCTTGACTGCAGGTGTTGTTGACTCAATGAAACAGGTGGCAAAACCTCCTCTGACTGAGAAGAAGCATGACACTCGATCAAGTGAGAGTAAATTGCTGCTTCATGTTAATATGAACATGCAGGCATGCAATTAAAAACATAATTGCAATGATTATAAAGTAGAAAATTTAACATTTGAAGTACTGTCGCCTGACTGACCAGTTGCTTATACCGATGGACCGCTGGATGTGAACCTAAATATGGACTCCCTACAGTATACTGTCTAAAAGTGGATGAAATTATATGAGATCATAAACTCAATTTACATGAATGTTTCATCTGAATGATTACACAGTTGATGGACAAGCAAGACATCACTTTGATCTATTTTACATCTGTACCAATGGACAGACAACATTTTGAAGAAATACATTTTGCTGTTCATTGAAGGAATTAAAAAATACTTGGAATTCCAATTATTTCCAATTTAATAATTTAATTTGTTCTCATGTCACTGACATGCTGTCTCTGACTTGATTGGCAGCTGCTACTTAATGCTTCAAGGAGGGAGTATTATAAATGAATCTGTTTCTTAGCCAAGACAAGTCTGTATGTATGTCTGTATGTATGTCTGTATGTCTGTATGTCTGTCTGTATGTATGTATGTATGTATTTATTCGTTCATTCATAAAACAGAGATCTGTACACCACAATACCTCTAATATGAGAATTTAAAGTCTCTGTAAAATTATATTAAGGGATGATAAATCATAAGGGCAGTGGCTCCAGCTGTATGAGCATTCTTTTTGATAAATACATGATACTGAATATAGAAAGTAACAACAAATCAAACAGAGTCAATTAGTTATTAGTTCATTATTATACCATAACAGTAAAAACATTAGATTGGCTGCCTTTAGACTGCTTAACAACATTTCCTCTATAAATAACAGCAGTAGGCTACTACTGCAAGACATTAACATTAACACAGTAAATGTTATACTGTGGAACAGAAAATATGGTATGACATTGCATGTTATCTATTAATAGTGGGGAAAAAAATACATTTTTGTATTTTATTAACCTCGCTATCACAAGTTACTCGCAGTAATGCAAAACTATAGATTAATAAAGTATTAATTAATTGCTAATAGCAACACTGTGGTAATTGAATTGGAGTGGCAGAGTTGGCCGATACATCAGACCGTTTTCTGAATGAAAAGATTTAGTTTGTTCTCTTTCCTTGTAAACTCTGGGGAGTGGAGGTGTATAAACAAAACTTGTGCTTTTTTGTGTGGGAGTTAATTTCCTGAGTGTGTCTGGCATGGTGAAGGCATAATCACCATCATGAGGATGATGAGATGCATTTTAAACATAACTCCAGACAATTACAGCTATTACAATAATGACATGCAAACTGAACTGAAGTGTTCAGAGCTTCACAGAGCTATTATGAATATATAGAGCTAGGAATGATGAAATGTTTACTTTACTTAAGCGCTTTAGGTTTAATTTTACAGATACTACTATATAACACTGATTTGAGGTTAACACATATATGACATAAATGAGATGTCTTTCTCAGCAGAGCACTTCGATAGCAACTCCACGCACAGACCACAATAAATCCAAGAATATTAATAAAAGTTCATAAAATACAAATCCTGTCACTTGACAGTATGGTACTGACAGTAGTAATAAAACTGGTTTGGTTATATTACTTCAATTTAAGCTGTAATGAAACAGGTAATATTTGGTAAGGTTGTATTTGCTGCTATGTAATGCGGTAGTAGTAGTTTAGCTGAAGTGTGTCAAGAGGGTAGAAATGGTGTTAATATTGCCTGACACAACAGATCATAATAGACAAACAGTACATGCTACTGTACAGCAGGATAACTCATAGCAGGGAAAGTGGTCATAATACAGTAATGGTAGATACCTACCTTTGTAGTAACGCAGCAGGTATAAGGGACACCACAAGCCAATGGACCAGGTGCAGAGCAGTTGTGGTACATGTTGACCGACCAGTCTTTATACTCTTGACCTCCACAACACTTAAACTGCCAAAGACAAAACATTTGTCAGAGTAGAGACAAGTGCAGAAATTGGAAAGGAGGAGGAAAGACAAAGAGAGTGATAGAAGAGGATATGTAACGTGAATAAAAGACAGAGAGAAAAGACAGGAATGAGGAAGAGGGGGAGATAGAAAGAAGGTAAACAACCTGATGAACAACATTTTTCTGTTGTGCTGGTATAATGGCAGTAACATTCTGAGATGAGCCATAATTAACTACAGTTTGAATGTAATTATGAGTCTGTTTGATATGTGTGTGTCTCTCTGTGCCAAAATCTGTGTGGTACAGGTGTTGCTAGGGCTTGGTGGTTAAAATCAATATTAGGATAATATATAAAAAAAAACAAACCTTTTTGGGGGGTATTTTTTCTGATATAAAAATATTAGTTGAGATACAAAACTATAAATCAAAAACTTATCATGACTTGACAATAAAAATCAAATCCAGTTTAACGACTCTGCAATAAATTCTTTGTGCAATGTTCAGTTTTTTAATTCATACATTGTTGTGGTAAATGTTAATTATAAGTTGTACATAGTATTTTTACCATTATCTACATGGCAAAAAATAATAATACAAAACTCTGAGACCTTTTCAATTCCATTACAAACCTTAAATTCAAACATTGACATTTTTCAAGTGAAACGTTTCTGCTATCTTACACACTCAGACAGCACTTGAAAGCAGCAGCCTTACAGACTTAAGTGTTTCCTCCTGAATCAATAACACTTACAGTCCAAAACAACAAAACTGATACTGTGACACCAACCAATTATCTTTTATTGCCTTCTATTTTAGCCATTACTGACAAACCCGGAAGAAAAGAAAACATCATTACAGCACAGGGAAAATAAATAAGCTTTGATAAGCTATCTAAAGGAAGTTAATTATTATTGGTTTTAGGCTTAGAGCTTTTGAGTCACATTGACTAAACATCGCTTCAAACAGCCTCATCATTTGAGAGTTTCTGTGTCATAGGCTGTTATAGGCTGCCACCTTGCTGGGCAACCACAATGATGTCAAATTGAATTCAATACCCATTGAATATGAACAAATTATTACTGAAAGCAAAGAATGGTCCACAGATAACTTGTGAGATACTTATCTGTTGTTATTATTTTCTCCAAGTTATCTATAGACTTTTCTCGTGGTGGCCATTTTGACCTCCCAGTAAACAGTTAAAGCACAGGTGTATTTATGTATTTATGTTACACCTGTGTTTGACAAGTCAAAATATACACTATATGAAAAGTCTGTTGATAGGATAGATATGACAACCATCTGAGACCAAATGCTCTTCAATGTTTTAAAGCAACATTGTGTAGAAATACGTATTTTTGTGATTTAGCGCCCTCCAGTTTCCAGAGTCCAATACCACTGTAAATATAGACAGCTGTACATGTGTACGATCAAGCGTGATCAAGCGGGTTCAACAGCACAGACATAGCAGTCAGATAATATTACTTACAAGTCGAACGCCAAGAAACCCAGCTAAGCATCTGTCTTTTAGCCTTATTTTACTGCCTCAATTGATGGCAATCAATTACACTGATCCTGTAAGGCCTGATTCAGTAGTTTCCATTTGAAACACCTAAGAGCCACACTATTAGCTCCGCTTTACACTCATTTACACTCATTTACTGGGACAAATATTCTATTGGCAGGGACAAAGAGAGTCAGACAGACAATGAGAGAGTGAAAGAGAAAAGATAGGATGAAGGGTCAGATACCAAGAGAGGATGAGACAAAAGATAAAGAGAGAAAATGAATAAATGAATAGAAATGAGACTGCTCTCTGCAAGGTGTTATGATCAGTATGCTGACATGATGCCAGTGTGCCAGGAAGTTACTCCCTGTTATTGCTGGCATGACTCCGTAGAGTGGAGTTTTTCCAGCACTGGGTCAGGACCCAAATAAGGGTCACAGGAAGGCAAAGCAATTATTATGTGATTAATGTCTGCAATGGTTGGATATAAAACCAAAAACCTTAACTCAACCTCACACCAGTTTACCAGTTTAGAAGGTGCAACTAAAGTACAATGTAATCCAACAGTCCTGCAGTGAATCATATCTTTGGAAAGATTGATGTTGAGTTCAGGTCAGGGGATTTAGCACCCTCACAAGACCAACCTGACGGACCAATCTCTCAAAACACCTGTCAACACTAATCAGACTGTAGGAGACAAATCTATCCATCCTTTCAGGCTACACACAGAGACTCTCCTTCTCCCTTTCAGAGTGATGGCTGCATAACACAGCAATGTGTTTACAGAGGTTTTAATAAAATACAACACAAATCAAATTAAATGTAACTAAATGTTTGTTTTTTCCTTTATTCTTAACTCTGTCTCTGTCTCAATACTGTTTCTGATAGATCCTGATCCAAAGTCTGCATCTGCTGGTGTCACAGACGAATATTTTCTCATTTGTTTGACAATTGGTTGTCTTTTGTCTTTTTTACTGTTGGACGACACCCATTCTTAACAGGTCAATTACCGAGAGGCAGTTATGTGTCTCATTGAAATTCAGTATTTGCAGAAGGAGTGACCGATTCAGTAGCCAACTGCCTCTGACGATCATCAGTCAGAGGCAGTTGGCTACTGAATCAGTCACTGTTCAGATGTTCAGACTGGATGACTAATGGACTAACTGGATGGCTAATTGATTAAAGTGTGGACTTCAAGAAGACAGAAGTCAGTCCATCACGTACTCCCTTCATCACGTCTTCATTATTACATGGCATCCATGTAGGAGAGTTGTGAAAGCTCTTTCATGCATGATTAGAGGTTTAAGGTTTTAAAAAATACATCAGAGACCAGACCTGAGACCTGTACGAGTTTAAACGGTCAATCATGTTCGGGTCGGGTTCTGTTACATTACTGCAGGTCCTGGGTCTGTATAACTGACAGTATAAAGAATGGACGGCTTATGCATGACGTCACCCATAGATTTCTGAAGAGCCGTTTTGAAGCTCATGATCTGTGGCTCTGGCCACTGATATGTCAGCAGTCCTGCTTATTCTGCCCTTTGGCTAATCTGAACAATCAGCAAAGACACCGATCATCAGCAAACCTGAGGTGGACTTCATGGCCCCTAGGCCATCTGTAACAGCACCCACCTGTCAATCACAGCAGCCACGCTGTTAATTATGCGTAACTTTAAGCCTTAATATAATTTGAATGGATGAGGCTCAGTTGTCATTAACGAGGAAACTAGCTATAGAGACCAAAACTGTTTTTTGTACCAGGCTGCAAACATTTCTGCTGTGAAGTTGGGCAATTTAATATGGGGGCTTATGGACTCGTTCTATAGCCAGCCTCATAGAGGTGGCCGCTTGGTCTGTTTAACATTATGTGTAGATCCCACAAGACCCGACCATGATTAGACAGTGCTGATCGTGATCACAGTGCTGTATGTGTAATGCACGAGCGAGTGACCCTGCTCAGAAGGTGAAGGGTCAGAAGGCAGAGGTCAGATTTGCCTGGGAGAGCACAGATGATGGCAAATTTGTGATGCTAATGTGAACTAATGTGGTAGATTCCATCAAAAGGTTAATAATATTCATTAACCGCTGTGCACAACTCTGTTCAGTTTCCTTTTGATCCTAAATAAGATGTAGGTAAATATATCAAAGACTGCACTAGAGTCTTTGTATGACTGTACTACTGTTTGTAACATTACTGTGGAGCCAATCACTGAGCAGCACATTGTTAATTATATATCATAACATAGATTTTTAACCACTGATTCTATCTAAATTAACAGTAACAATGGCAAAACTGGGGGGTTTATACTGGCCAGTTATAGGGTTCAATCCCAGAATCAGGAATCGACCCCTGATGAAGTCTGCACCAAACTCTCATCTGCTTGTCAGTAAACACTGCTTTACATGCACAAACTTGTCTGCTGTGAAAGATATTAACATTGCTGCACCTGCTTCGACTTTCAAAGTGTTTTAAATCAGCCCAGTACTGATGAATTCGCATGAAATCTGACAAGGTTTATGTTGAATATTTGAACCCTTGTAAGCTACAAAGCTAACCAAATCATATCAGTGTGAGTAAAAACTCGGCTCTGCTGTTATTTATTCAAACGGTTCTGACAGATACATGTGTGTTGCTGTCATTTGTGTTGGTCCTGTCATGCTATTCACAACCTTTAAATACACTATAATCAGCTGATTGTGTTTTCCGACAAATACTTAAAAAAAACATTATCCAAATGTCATGTCCCCATTATGTGCATCCCACTGCAGTTAGACAGACATCAAAAAAGGAAGCAAAGGGATAATTTAACATATGGGTCTTAATCCTACAGATACCTGCTGTCACAGCAAAATCAGTTATCAATTGTAGATGGAAACTATGCAGGTAATTGCAGGTTCTGGTTACAAAGGACAGGTTGTGGCATTTTACAGTAAAGAGCGCATATTGAGCATCAGAGACGATTAAAATGTCAAAAGATGTGTTCACTTCAAAAGGTTTTTCTAATTGTTGCGGCCTGGATATTAACCCTCATGTGTCACTATGGACCTTCTTCTAATTTTTCCTCTTTATCTCTTGACAAATTTTGGAATTCAAATTAAACATTTTCTAATAGATCAATAGAACAATGGGAAAAAAAGGTATTACCCTCTTAAGTCATTAAGGACAAAAATGTCTTGATGTTATTTATGAAAAAAAGGGAAAACTCGTTGTTTGTGTTTTTTCATAAATAACAACAGTGACTTCAAGAAATCAAAGTGGCATTTAAAGGGTTAAAATCTTCAAAATGATTGAATGTTTGGTAGTTTTGAGCAGGGCTGAAGTTGTTTTTATGCAGAAAAAAGCCTCTCTGTGCATGCAGAGCTGCATCTTAATGTGCTACCCACTTCCTTATCCTTTAAGATATTTCACGTTCAAGCTGATATACTATGTTTTTGTAAATATACATTAGTTGGGAATTGGATGCCTGCAACAAGCAGTGCTGTCTCGATGTCTGTGGTGTGGGCATGGCAATCCCTTGTTGGCTCTACAGGCTCCTGGTTCCCACGCAGATTCTGCACACCTGCTGTCCACCAGCTCATCAGGCTGGCATCCGCTCTTCTCCCATTTTATGACACATCATTTTGTCAGCTACAGTGGTAGTCAACGCTTCTCCGGTGTTCTAGTGTTCTTTGTGATTGTTTCCTGTTTCCTCATATTATATTCTGAGCTAATTGCTATCTTGCTTTTCCTGTGCTCCAGGATCATTACTTGTCTACTCTCAAACCCACTAACCACCTGCCACCTCTGGTCAGCCCATGCCATTATCCCTGATTCATCCACCCTGCTCCACCACTGCCTCAAATTCTTATTATTACTTCCAAATGAATCTGTTTGCCTGTTGAATGTTTCAAACTGCTGTGCTGTACACATTGTTGAAATGTGTTGCAAGCATCAAATTCAGAATAAGTTTATATTTACAAAACAGTAGTTTAGCAGTTCAGAAATTAAAGATTGTGTCTTTGTTACTTCTAAGAGGGTAAACAAGGCCAAAAACTTGGGGTGGATTAAGAAATAGGAGCATTTCACAGTAGATGACTGGATAGTTTGTGAAATGTTTCATGTCATATTCACCACATTCTTCGGCTTCCTGGTAACAGTCCGTGGGAACTTAAGTAATGTGAGTCACAACTTCATAATTCATGTCTCACCACCTGACCGACACATGATTACTGAACAAGAATTGGTGACATTATGTAACCAGATGTATGCAACTGTAGACAAAAACTAACAACAGAAGAGAAACCAACAAAATGAGCACAATCTAAGTGTAGTGTTCTTCAAGTAATTTAAAATGGATGGGTCGATATTGGCACCGCAGAAGAACAAATCAGTCACCTCTCCTGTCTGTTATTGACACCTGGCTTCCTCTCTTACACCTGGATATGCCCTGATCGATCCGTTTGCACAAGTGTGTTCATCCATCAGATAGGAGGCTGGCTTAACATTGGTGGGAACAGTCCATCATTCAGGTTGTATTATTGCAGATCCTCTGCCGCTGCCTCTTTCATGATAAGAGTTTGTTTTTGCTAAAATTATAGATCACTATCCTCTAGTGGCACATCACTGTAAGATGAAGTTCAACACTTTGTGGCAAGAGCAATATGCTCGTGTTTTGATTGCATACTGATTGTTTGTGTCCTTTGTGTACTTTTCAAAACAGAAGATTGATTTGGCAGTGTAGCGTCTCTAACACTTGGAGCTGTGAACAAAAAGCTATGTGTTAGCTAACCAGTCATAAGGGATTTCATATAACATACACCACTGTATGTAGGGGAGATGTCTATACTGTATTGATATACTGTGTCTTAACATGTCTGTGTTGAGCAACAAGTACGTGTTTAAAGACCTTCTGAAGTTGTTTTCTTTTCAAATGGAACCAAACAAACTCAAACCAAGTGTGAGTGCTCATCATACAACATCCATATGCAATCATCAATCCAGTCATCATGCAGTGTTTTTGTAACGGCACGTATAATAAGATCCAGTTACTGTGGTCCCTGTGCTCTCAAGAAATCAAATGTCTTGTATGCTTTTCTATTTGTTGTTGTTGTTGTTGTTGTTAGGGGTGCGAGTAATGAATTACAACTACTGATGTTACTGTAATTAAGTCCTGTAATTTCACCAAAACACTTTGCTACAATTAAAATCAATCGCCAGGACACAAAAAAGTCAGAAGCACCACAGAGCTCTGTAGATGAACTCCACAGCCTGCTCACAATCTACTCGCCATGAGTGAATCTGGCAAGGAAACACACTGACGGGGTCAATGAAAACCATGAAGAACAAAAACCCCTGCTGCAGCAATGTTGGAGAAGTGACCTTACTAAACAGAAAAAGACTGAAGATTTGGAGAAACAGTAATCAAAAGAAGACAGATTTGGCTCTGGCCTAGCTGTTTGTTTCCATGGCATTGGAGGAAATGTATTACATACAGTGAGTGCTCTACACAGGTTCACTTGTAGTATGCTTTCAACAGAAAAAATTCTTGCTTTATCTGTATATTTGTTTAGAAAACAAATCAAATTAATTTAATTCATTCATACCTTTTATCATCAGGGAAATGTGCTTCACTGACAGATTTGTTTTCTACATGGAAACCTTCAACTGAATGTCTGCTAGTATTTTTCTCAAAAACTACTTTGTACTTTACTCTAGCATCTTACAGTAGTTATACATGTAGAGCAATATTTCATTGACAGTACTCAGATTTTAAGTACTCTTTCCACCGCTGGTTGTTTATTTAGTATATTTTCATACACACACATACAGACACACCTTGTTGCTGATGCATTTTGATATCAAGCACACAACCTTTAGTAATAATAAAATGGGTTAGGGTTATGTAAATACTTTGCCTTGCTTCACCTAAATGCCACCAATGCCTGTTGTGATGAATCCAAAATTAACTTATAAATATGCATGACCACTTTTGTGTCAAACAACCTCACCACACCGAGGAAATGGAGTCAGTGTCTGTCCAAATGACTAAATGAATTTGTTGTTTGCATTGCTATTAGACTTCTTGATATAAACCACAAAATTCTGATACAATGCCTGAGACAGCAGTGTAAAAATGATCTGAAATATTTGAGCTTGAGCGTGGTGCTCATGTGGGAGTTCAAGCTTTGATTTCCTCAGGGAAATGAAAAATTGCTTGTTCTTGCAATAAGACACCACAGTAATAAACATTCTAATTACTTTTTTGAATAACCAAGTGATTTTTGAGCAGAAAAAAGGCTCACTGTCTTTCCCAGTGACACGGGCAGCCTCTTCTGGCAGAATCATTGTTACATTTCTATTAGAAAACTGCAGGCATCTTGAAATTAACTTAATACAGGATATGATATGACTTGCTAGTAATCCACTGATTTATGTTGTGGCTCCAGGATTAGATTTTTCTCAATCTCTGTTGTTGCACACCTGACAATTTAGGGCTGCACAATTTGGAACAAAAAGCTTACAGGTGGGCTGCAAAAAGAGATCTCTGGAGAGAATCTCTTACAATCCATGCATGAAACGCCTGTGGTTGTCAGATTGTCAATTTAAGGGTCACGGTCACAGGTTTTCATTTGTGTTCTGACAAATGTCAAAAAGGCGGGTCTTTTGGGACTGGGATGGATGATGGATGACAACCCTCATCGCTGGAGTATTTGGGTTTAGTCCCTGTCTGTGACTTTGCATTTACATAAATTGAGCTGAAATACACGCCAAGCTCAGTGCATGGTTACAAGAGGTGAGTGAAGAGTCAAACCAGGCAAGTGTTAGCGGCGCTGCAGGGGGACGAGTGGAATGACTATGGAAAACAAGTCAAGCTCACATCGGTTAATTAAGGCCTGCACAGTGCTGTGACAAAAGTTATAAAAACATCGCTTCTTCTAATTCTAATGTTAGAAATGTGTGTACGGAGGTGATTTCAGCCAGTGATCGTCACTCAGACAAGCACTGTGCCTGAGTCACACTCAAATCTCAGCACTGGCTTCACATCAGGTATGATGTGAAGGTGTATGAAGGAAGACAGTGTTTTTAAACCTAAACACTAGTCTTGACAATCATCCTCTACTGTTGCAAATCTGATTATATGGCACTACAGACAGTCAACTTGATATACTATGATATTTTTAAATACTGTTGACTTGAACTAAATCTAATTTCTCTGATCTTTCCAAACTACATATTATGATTGAAGCAACAATATTAAACAAAAACAATGACAAAGCTATGTTTACATTCACATTTACATTTGTCACGCACCAAAACATTATGCGTATCCCTGTGGTCTAACAAACATGTTGAATGCATTTCCTTCCTTATAAAAAAATTTATGGCCCATTATAAAATATTTTTAAACTCTACAGTGTTTACATGCATGTACCTCATTTGTTGGCGTGTTATTACGACATGAGAATCAGCGGAGTACCATGAAACCAACAGCAGCATGGGAATGGTTCCACCTGCATCTTTGTGTGCATGTACACGTGGTGACAGAGTCACACAAACACCCCCAAAATTCCCATGCAGTCACCAACCAACAAGTTTCTGTGTTTTAGTAACTACTAAGAGGAGATGTGCCACCAGTGACTAATTTTATCAACACATACACATAACCATGGCTCATTTAGGTCATTGTCTTTAGTTATTATATCAATGTCTCATAGAATGATTCTGA
Organism: Sciaenops ocellatus; assembly: GCA_033000465.1. NCBI lineage: Eukaryota > Metazoa > Chordata > Actinopteri > Sciaenidae > Sciaenops > Sciaenops ocellatus. The sequence continues at coordinate 13,237,732 of CP136888.1, read as the reverse complement.
TATCCTCCTATAGCAGGATGTTTGAGCAAAAAGGCTATAACAGAAAAAATATACTGTAGCAGAAGGGTCACACCGCTGCTGCCAAATGGTTTAGTACTATAACTGAAGCACTGTTTGTTGTTATCCAAGTAAGCAGATCAGAGTGCCAGCAAGTTAAGATCTTCAGATCATAAGATAAACATTCAAAATGTGCTGCCAAAGCAAGCTGGCCTTCTTTTGTTTGGAGTCATAATGAAGCACTTTTGAAAGTAGTAAAACTGCTAATAATTTACCAAAGTTGTTGAGAGCGTTGACTGGATGACATGCCAAAATAAATATGGCAAAGTAATTTTTTGATCTAAACTTGAAATGCATAAACATCGTTTCCTGATCTCTCTCCAGTAACAACAACTATCCCAGCAGCAACAACTGACACAAAGTCTACTGAATCAACTACACAACATTCATGTGGCCAATTGGGGGCAGCGGAAACAAATTAGGAACACATCATTAGTCGTATTATCATCTTATATGGCAAACTTGTTAGTTGCCCATTTACACACCCAGCTGCAACATTAGCATTATCATTTGGAGTTGTACTTTAGCTTTGTTCTGAGGGAAATATCAGTATTTGTAGCTATTAAATGCCCCACTATGTTCATCAGCTAATTGCTAACTGTGTCTGTCTGCTGTTTGGTGCCGAGCAGACAGTGTCCAGTGAAGAAAAAAACATTAGGGGCGGTGTTGCCAACTCCTCAGTAAGGAAAGCAGCTATTGCCTATTCTAAAAGTCCCTACAAGTCACTAAATGACATCATCACCTAATTTGAATAATTGGCCATGTGCATGTAATTGTAATGGATGTACTTTCACGTCAGAGTCTCCAAAAGTCTCCTATAACACCAGAAAAATCACTAGAGTTGTCGCTGGGATCTGAATACTCACTAAATATAGTGACAAAGTCGCAAAGTTGGCACCACTTTTAGTGGTATCTAGTGGTGCAGTTCTTTACTCCCCCTCCTTTTCCAAGTGTAAAAGAGAAACAAAATGACCAATCTCTGTCTGCTCTGGGCTACTGTAGAAACATGGTTATTCAACATAGCCGACTCCGTGGAGGAGGACCTGTGCGATCTGTAAATATAAAACACTAAAGGTAGTTCAGTTCTTACAAAACAGTTCTTATTTTCAAGTGAGTCTACACTAATGAAAACACAGTTATGCATATTATGTTTCAATTTCTGCCATATTCTGTAAATATAGAGCCCTTTAAATCTTACACACTGGACCTTTAAAAACTGTGTACTTCCATGGTGAAGGGACTTGAATTGAGGGTGGCGCCTCCTAGAGCTGTCAGCTGATATTAGTTTTTCCCTCCTATCTGTCTTAAATCCCTTCGGTCAGCTTTACCTTCAACCTCCATTTGCTTAACCACCAAATTAAATCTCACATAAGCCACACAACCGTGCTCCACTGACAATGATGCCGTTCACTCTGCACACTATTTTCTCTTCTTCTGCTACTTAATTTCAATGTGTGACCAGTCTGCTCTCCCCAGATACTGCATCATCATGTGCTTGATAAAAGTTGGTAATGAGATCTTCAGCTTCAGGCTCGGTGTGTGGCAGCATGATGGATTCTGGGAGCAGGCGCACAGTGATGGCTTTGAACCGTTTTCTGATTATTTTGGACATGACTTGCTGCAAGTGCACCGATGGTGAAATTTCCCCCTTAAAATCCTGACTCAGCCTTGTCATACTAAACAGGTTTGTTGTGTGCACTGCATTATAGTGTGTCTGAAAGCTCGTACATATGTTTCAATGCTGTCGTTTATTAACAGGAATCTTTCAAAAAGCAAACAAACCTTACCTTCTTCTGTACAAAGTCCATGATGTTTTTGAAGTCCAAGTCATCATAGTAGTTCACTATGCCTTTACGGATGTTCTTGTTCAGTAACCCCACCGTCTGTAGGAGACGAGAAAGTAAAACAAAAGTTTTGCATGTTAATGGGACGGAGGAGGTCATGTTATCACATTAATTGTCTCCATGACACAGCTGATCTACAATCAACGTGTCAAATAGGCAGCTCTGGAGAGGAAATGCTCTGATTAGTCAAGGTGACTGATCCACTGAACTGGAATATTAAAATATGACAGTCTGACAGCTCACATCTGTCAGTCACAATCTGGTGCAGCGGGGCCACATTAGGTTAATGTATCAGTCTATCCAGAGACTGAGAATAAATATTTGCAACTTGGAACCTCACTAAGTACATTCATGGAAAGCTTTTCAATGAATGTTTTCATTGAGTGAACTAATAATGTATTCTAATTTCACTTCATTCCACTCTGCTTGTGATACATTAGTCTTATTTATACTTCCTAAGAGGTCGGGGAAACAAAGAATCAGGTTTTCTACCCAATCCAGGCCTGTCAATGCTCCGTCATTTTAATCTTTTAACGACTGATAATGAATTGAGACAGAAAGTAACATAGATTAAAGAGGCTGAGCCTTTCATTCACTTCCTTTTATTCCTCCACCGAACAAATCAGGTCTTCACAGTGAACATAGAGAGTCACAGCAGCCACGTCTAAACCACATTATATACTTGGAATGAATCTACTGAGGCGTTTCCCTTTGAGACAGAAGACACTGCACCATTATTAAAGAATTTCAAACACCATCTTAAACATGGCGTTTATGGAAATGAGACCCTGAAAAGAAAGATCTATCTTTCTCAAAAATCTACTTATATGTGCAAGAAACTGAAATCTGATCAGAATTAACTAATTTCCTAGGAACTGCTATATTTTTATCATCTCAATGTAATTGAGACGACAGTAAAATAAAGTTATGACATATTAGAGGCCGAGCCTTTATTCTGTTTTAAATAAAACTGCATTCAGCACTCAGTAATGTACAGCCATGATGTTGAAAATTTAGTTTTTCTTTTGACAGACATAAATATTCAAATGCAACACACGACATTGTTGAAAAACTTATTCCAAGACAGGCTGTTATTATGTTTAATGTAAGAATCATGTAAATGAGATGATGGAATGCATTAAAAAGAGGTGAAAAGATAGACTTATACCATTTCCCACTGAGTCACATTAAGATAGCCATTAATGAAAACTGATGGAATGAATATCTCAGCAGTAGACTGTGATCATAATGGCACCAATTTGGCTCTGTAATCATAAATCATGATCCCATGACCACATTAGCAGCAAATCTCGGATAGTGTCTTATTACATGAAAACTTTGTCGCTTCTTGAGATGTGATTTTTTCTTATAAAGTAAGTCCCTAAAAAGTTGACATGCATAAAATTGTTTCATCTGATTATATGAGGCACTTTATTTCACATGGATAATCAATTATAACATGATTGTCATGTAAATGAGATGAAGATAAACCCATTTTAAAAAGAGAAAATACAGACTTTGCTGTAGTTTTTTTAAAATTCAATACATCTACCAATTACACAAACACAAAGACGAAAACAAAACGATGATTAGATTACTGACTAATAGCAGAAGCAGCAGGCACATATCTGATAAAAAGGTAGGAGCAAGAATGATGAAGGGTTCAGTAGTTCTACTATTTTGGACGCAAACAAGCAGTTTCATGCAATTATGTGTGTTACAGGATCATAGCAGGAAACAATTACCCGATTTGACTCCCATAAATAGTCTACTAAAAGAGGTTAGCTTGTTGGAGGCACAGTATTTGTCATTTACTTAATGTTTATAGCAACTGATAAACTACAATTACCGCCATACAGTTGTATGCCTCCGGCAACTGGAAGTTTGCCTTTGACCTTTTGGATATTAAATGTCATCACTTCATTATTCTATGAGAAAAGGACAAACGGATTGACGGACAACTTACGAATATAATATTCTGGCCACAGCTGCTGCCAGCACAGAGGCTAACAACATATAATATTGTAGAAAGTGATTTGGTCAAAAAATGATATTACAGTAATTTGGAGTCTATACCACCAATGATTGCTTTGCATTAAAAGTTTAATTAAAGGTTGGCAAGAACGTCATCACTGCATCTCTTTAAGGGAAAAAGCTTTGCATTAATTTTCATAACAAGGCAGGAGCTTTGTGTGATATGTTAACACAATTAAATGGGTTTATTTCAGTGACTTGTTGTAGGTTCACACAAACTATAAGAAGCTTTTTTTTTTGACTGTGGCTTCCTGTTCAACCATTCCTACCTTATATATATTAAATCATGTTTTAGTATCTTTGATGAACAATAAATTAGCACCATCACTAATCCTAGTGTAGGAGCCACTTGGCTTGTGTCGTTTATTTGTTTATATTGCACATGTTCTCTGGATTACCATAATTTATGGTAACTGACACAGGTGGTGTGGTTATGTTCGTTGACAGCAACAAGTCACACTGAAGAGGCTGCTTAGCCTCTTAGCTGCCTTTTGTTTAAACTGATAGTAATTGCTAAACATGGTAACTAACTGTTTCAGAATAAAAGACTTTTTTCATTATTTGCCATGAAATGCTTTTAATATGAAGAAGCAGCAGAAATCGTTTGGTTTATATTAATAGTAGCTTCACAGCAGCAGAGTTCATCTTAGCAAATGAAAATGTTCAAGTCATGTTTTCTAATCATTATGTGCATGTGGTCTAGACCTCTGGTGTGGTTACTGCATTCAATGTGTCAGTGAGTTCAGACAAAGAAAACACTGATAACCTCCAGTCTTTACACGTCAGGTAATTACTTTGTGTCTCTTGATCACATTAAAGTCTTTCCTTCCTTTCTTCTTTTGCAGCCTGTTTTGGAGGCACCTGTTTGTCTCGTCACGGCTGCATAAAAACCATAGAGCATGCTGTATTATTATGCACAGTTAGATGGGTTTTTTTCACAGGGAGGGAATCGAGATAAACAGATATAATAAGCAAGACGACAGGAGAAACAAAGAAAAAATGCCAGAGAAGAATTAGAGTAGAGATAGAGAGAAGAAAAGTACAAAAACGGGTCAGGGAAGCAGATCATTTCATCAGCATACTGATATCAAACAAATAATCTCTGCATCTGTACAGAATTCTGATTATACTCTGTGTGTTTCCTGACTACAAATATGAGCAAATGGAGTTTCAATGTGCTGTCAGTGAATTCTCCATTTAATGAAAGATATTTTTCTATATCAACTTCTTAATCTGCATGGTTTATGTCTAAAATATGACATTTAGCGAGCATCAAATTTGAAACATTTGAATAATGATGACATTCATTTTCTTAACATTTACTCAATCCCACAAAATCATAGCTACAGATCACACACATACACTTTGATTTGGCCTTCATGTGTAACACCTGTTTCCTGCTTGTTTTCATTGAGCACTGGGTATGTACTTCAAGGACATATACACATTGCTTCTGACATACACCCATGCGCACCCTCACACACACTCCCTTTTGTATGTAGTTGTTTGTGTGTTTTCTACATATTTTGTATTACTTATTACTTTATATTATTTTATTGCTATCCCATTCAATTTATTATTTTATTTTTTTAGCATATTTTTATGTTTTTTTTTATTGAGATTTTATTGAGTAATTGAGCTTTATATTGTCTCATCTTTTAAATGTCTTTTGCCATTACCATGTTCTTAAATCTTATTTTGCTTTGTTTGGTTCTCTGCTGCTATTTTTGCCTGAGTATCCTGTTTGTGCTTGTCTGTCAAAGCACTTTGTAAACTCTGTTTTTAAAGCTGCTATATAAATTATTATATTAGTTATTATTTTTATTATTGTTTTGTTCTTGAGTTTAGTGCTCATATTTTGCTTTTATTATGTTGGACCGTTTAATGTTGCACAAGAGTGAATGCTGCCAACCTCTTCTATGCTAAACTCCAAAGTCTACAAGCTACTGGGTATCGATGGTTATTAATGATAATTTCCCCAACAAACTCCACTCCAAACTGCACTTACTGCCGACCTGCTGAGGTGGGAGCGTTCATAACTGTCAGGTAAATGATCAAGATCCTCAACGACTCACCTGGTTGCGGAACACCAGCGCCAATATTCCTCCCAGCAGCTCCAGGATCAGACACAAAGCCAGGGTGTACATGAACTGTGATCAAACAGAGAATGGAAAGAAGGAGTCATGATACACCTACACATTATGCACTTAAAATTTAAATATATATTTTTATTTTAATATTTTTGGAGACAAAACATAAATACAATGAGGTCAGGGTTTGCCTTGGCTCCTAACAGTTTCAATACCATGTTTTCACATGGAGGCACCATTATGGTGTGCATAATGTCCTCCACAGCACCAATGTCTGCGTTCTACTTTGCAAAATATGCAGCATTTACAGGCATGATCAGATCATCAAACGTTCCTACTGCAGTCTTTTAGTCCTGCATTTGTATTACTGTATGTCTTCAATTCTTCATGCACATTTTCTCTGCATGCCTGTATTTATTTTAGCGTAAAGGGGAATCATACTCACATGCTCTCAGCTAACTGCTGTTTAACAAGACAAGAATATTTCAAGTAATGAGAAATAACTATTCTATAGCTGTAAAAATAGTAGAGATAACTTCATATCATGACACATACAGTATCTGATATCTCATGACACTTTTATTTTATGCAGGTAAAACATCTCATGGTCAGTCAAGTGACTTTCTCCTTCTATATCTTCCACAGTCACTAGAATACTGTTTCATTACTCATTAACTCATTACTGACTTTTAAAAGTGGTTGCAGCTGGCAACCAGACAACAGCTTCTGTTTACCGAAACTAAAAATATGGCTGCCATTTTTATTCACCTTGTATTCTGAGTAATTAAGATATTGTGCAGTTATGTGTCCATTTAATAATGAAAATGTGACATAGAAGAATGTTTAAAAGCTTCAATAGAGAAACCTAACAAAAGTGTTAGCGGTTAATGTGCTCATCCTTAATTCTGTTAAAATATCCGTACTGCAGCCGTTGTCATGTTGGTCAAACTTTTCACCCCACAGTTAACAACTTAATTTGCTTTGCCATACTCTCTAAAACACACCAACGTACATGCAGCATTGTCTGGTTCAGACTTACTAAAATTTCAATAGTTAGACAAATATTAAAAATGTATTTATTTTAGGGTGCAGTTTTTGCTGGTTTCTGTTCCTTTAATATGTTAAATCTGTTTAAATCTGGTTTTTAAGCCAATTACAGCACTGCCATGTATGTAAACAATCTCAGATGCAATATGGATATGAAAAAAACTTCTGTATTAGTACAACTAGATTTAACTACAGCCTTGGATAGGACAGGGGACAGACAGTTGACCCCTCATTACATTGACTCATAAACATCACAGAAACATCATGAAGAATGTTTTTTATCATCTTAAAAAGATTGTCAGAGTGTGACCAAGCCAACAGAGACACTAATGCACGCCTTTATTACCTTCAAAATTGGCTAGTGTAATGCTCTACTTTCTGGCCTCCCTAAGAAGAATACAGCTCAACTACAGTTACTCCAAAACTCAGCCGTCTGTTGACAAGGACCAGAAAGAGAGCACATATTAGACCAATTTTAAAGTCTCTGCCTTGGCTACCTGTCTGCTTCAGAATTGATTTTAGGATCCTTTTATTGGTTTATAAACCTCTTAGTGGTTTTGGTCCCACCTATTTATCAGATTTGCGTTTAACCTATGGACCCTCTAGAACCTTAAAGTCCTCTGGTAGTGGCCTTTTAATTACCCCTAAAGTCATAACAAAAATCCCCAGTGAGGTGTCCCTTTATTGGTGTGGTCCACGTCTGTGGAGCAGCCTCCCTGAAGACCTGAGGGCAGCAGATAATGTTCATATTTTGAAGAGTAAACTCAAGACCGATCTTTTTAGTCTGGCTTTTACTTTAACTTTGTTTATTTGTCTATTTATACATTTTAATCATTTTTTTACATTTATTTTATTTTGCCTATTAATACATTTTAATGAGCTTTATTATGATTATCAGTTATTTAATTACAACTTTATTTTATTTTTAACCTGCTGGTGTTTCCTCACTACAAAATTATGAGATATGTTTCTTAGCTTTGTGCTCTGCTTTTGTTTATAATGGCATTAGGGTCTGTGTGATGGCCTCTCTCTAACCCTCCCTTATGTTTACATCTCTCTGTAGCATCTTCCAGGCCGTCAGCTGGTTGGCTGCACCTTGAGAGGGTGGAGCTGGAGGATTATAAATAGGGCGGCCATCTTAGAGGCTCTCTCTCTTTGTTCTGGCAGCATGGGCAATTCAGTTTGTTTTGAGTTTGTTACTTTATTTACCACTCACCCACACACCCGCTCTACACCACTGATAAATAACATTCACACAGTTTAGGTTGTGTTATGTTTAGTTAAATAAATGTTTTGTTGCACTACATTGGTGTGTGGACTCTTCTCCTTTTGTTGCAAACCTTTGAGCCAGGTTCGTGACAGTGTGTGTATTGTGTGAAGCACTTTTGGTTACAGTTTGTTTGTATGAAAAGTGCTACACAAATAAAGTTTGATTTATTGAGCCTCGTAACCGTTACTGTTAAACCTTGCACTATAACTGTGTCGCTAGTAAACAGTTCATTATTGTCAGCTGCCGCTATTAGCAAATCAGATCAGAAATAGCCTTTTCCAACATACATTTAATTTTTTTTTTTACAGTTTTTGTGGTCTTTTAAAAAAAGGATTTATTGGTACAAAAAGAGGTTCTTCACTAATTACGCTTTGCAAATAAGAAAGTATGCTTGCATTGTTCTAAAAGTGTGTCATTATAAAAAAACAAAGAAGAAATCGAACATTTACTGTACAGAGACATCCTAACGTCCACTAAAGATAAATTACTTGGGTCTCAGCACACCACTCACCACTTTCAGTAGGGTTAGGTTATCCCTCAGTGAAGCCAAAACACCAATGAATGAAACAATAAACATGATGATTCCCAGGAGGATCAGGATTATAGCTGGGGCCAAAAACACTCCCTCCAGTGTCTTGTAGCGTTGTCGCTCCACCTCAGCATAGATGCCAATAGCCAGGATAAAGCCACCTATCAACTGGAAACACAACGAGAAGAAATCAGGATGGTTAGTCATCAGTGTGAACATAATATAAAACACACTAGAGTATGCCCTGAGACTTTTTTAAGTGTATTTTCCCCACAAATAGGTTCATTATCATCTTTTGGCAAAAGTACCTACTATTATGAGTAATATGCAATCTATAATCTATCTATATCTGAGTAAGAAATGTTGCATACAGCAACATACAACAGTTTTAAAAGATTTCTGCCATTAAAGTTTTTATTTATTTATACATACATATACAAAATTAAACTCGAAAACGAAAATAGACAGACGACAGACAGCATATCCAACACACATCAATGCACACAAAGGCCTGTGGCAGATGAACATCTCTGGAACAACCAAAATAAACATTCAATGCCAGAGAGTCTCAGAGGTCGTATATACAATACATACCATCCCATGCCCTCCTAACATGTTGCTCTTCATTGTTAATTCTAGCCAACATGTGTTCATTTGATGCAATTTCTGACATCATTTCCATCCACTTTTTAACATCTGGAGTGACTCTACTCTTCCATAATCTGAGGATCGTTCGAGCGGCTGTGACCATCCTGACCTTTAAAACCTAATGCTCATATTTAGATACATTTGGCACTACTGATTGGTCCCCTAACAAACATAGTCTTGGCATTACAGGCACCACTACAACTAGCCATTTACTCAAGTGTTCCAATACTTTCTCCCAAAACGGGTCCACCAGCCTACATCTCCAAATTACATGTAAAAATGTTCCTACTTCACACTGACATTTCCAACACAAATTATTTCCTAATAAGCCCATTCTATGTAGTTTAGAATGAGTAAAATAAAATCTATGAATCAATTTATACTGAATGTGAAATATCATTTTTTGGTTTTGGTTCACAAATTCATGTTTCCCCAAATAACTTCTCCTGACATCCCCTGACTTTTCATATAGCACCACTGACCAATGTCAAAATTTAAATTTGCCCAATACTTAATTTATGACTAAACTAATAAGATAAGATAAGATCGACTTTATTGATCCCACACTTGGGAAATTCATTCCCACGCCACACATTTTAACTATCTATAGTACATGGTCTAATGTGCGGACTAATAGACATTTGTAATCTCCTGTCAGATGATTTGGAGACTGATGCCAGCTGTCCTCGCTGGCACTCATACCTACAATAGCACTCAGGCTGGTCACAGTCACTAGTTAAAGAAATGCAGCACAGTCATTACACGAGGTAACAGTAATATCAGGGAACCTAGTGTGATTTAAATATTACACCCCCATGTCTGCATTTAATGTGACACATTCATACACGATTATTTACTGACCAATCTTATCGACAGATCCTTGTGTTAATGAAGCGACCGCTCCTGTGCCACATGCGCAAATTGGCAGATCACTGTCAATTTAAAGACACACTTGCTGTGCTGTATGATGCTATAAATATTTGGCCATGCATGGCACTCATGGCACTACAAAACGTGAGTATTTGTTTGAGCAAGTGGTTTTGGCTATGAACAAATTTGAACTACCAGTTGAATAGTTAAGTGTCTTTACCACAGATGGAGCACCAGCCATGGTCGGCCCGCAAAACGGATGACCTGCACTTGTCCAAGCTCCTCACCTCCCTGCTTTCAAATGTGAAACCACCTGAAGTGAAATTAACCCTCTGGGGTCCCATCAATTGCTTTTGTATTCGTGGATGATTGCTTGGACCACAAGTGCGAGCAAGTGCAGATGGAAAGGGGAAACACTGCCCATTTTCACTGCAAGAACAAAAGCCTGCTACAACAACTGAATATGCTGTTGGGTTATAAATTCCTTAAGATTTTAGAGAGAGGTCTCAGGACATGTAAAGTAGACACAAAGGAACTGAATATATTTGCCACACCATTTACATGTGGAACCAGCTGATGTGCCTTCCAACCTACAACACGAAATCAAAGACACAACAAGCTCAAGGCAAGGTACAACAACATCCCTCTGCTGGAGTTTTATGAACTATAAGTACGTTCTGAGGATTTTGCCATTCTGAGGAGATATGACCTGAAGTTTGCATCTCTGTTTGGGACAACATACTTCTTTTCAAAACTGACTCTTGCAAAGACTCATTCCACTCAAGGTTGACTGACCCAAACTTGGTTAACCAGCTGCACGTGGCATCATCATCACTACCATCTGAAACAAAACAAGTCTTCAAAGAGAAGTGATGTGTGTGTTCAACAGTATGGTCCTCGAAGGAGGTTATAAAAACTGAAATGGCCCCCAATAGGAAAAAGGTTCCTCACCCATCCCCTAAATCCTCGAGAGTGTGAAACTTCTCCTGAAACCATGCAGCCTAATTATTAGTGTCTAATTATAATCTGCATTTTCACCAGACTGGTGTGGATAGCAGTGCCAGACAATTCAGTGTTGTTTTTGTAAATGACAGCTCTTTTTAATTAGGTTGAAGCACTTTAGTTTTGGATACAGTGAACTACTGTGACAATCAGTGCACAAACACACTCACACAGCTTCACTGCGGTTTTCTCACACTCAATTACTCTAACATAATTTGATAATCAATTCAAGTCTGACTTCAGATTTTTTGAGAACTACCAATGCTGTGAAGCAGATAATTATCTAGATCAGGGGTGGGGAACCTGTTAGACAAAGAGCCGGTGTGTCTGCCACACCGGCTCTTTGTGGAACAGGTTCCCCACCCCTGATATAGATTGTACACACACACACACACACACACACACACACACACACACACACACACTGACTTTAAGTTTATGTACTCCATAAGAGCAGGATGGAACATCACAATCATCAAAACACTACATCGGTCTTCAGAGATCACTTAAGCAACACCACAACTCTAAACAACAAAAAAGAGTTTAGAGTTCAGACTAGAGTTTAATATAATTCTAACTATATGCTAATTGTACTTTTTTAATTGATCGAGAAGACTAAAATATACAGTAAACCAGGCCTATGATAGTGGCATGGCTTTTCTTGTTGTTTGAATAGCAGTGCGCACCATTCAAAGTCTAAAATAAAAGCAGTCTCAACAGGTTTTTGAAACATATGTGAACAGGTCAACAATAAGTGACTCAGTGTCTCCATTTGATAAAAGTGTTTGTCTGTTTTAATAAACCCGCAAAAGTCAAATAAAGGTTGCATGTTAAGATATCTGCATAAACACCTCTACCACAGAGTGCTCTAACTGAAGAATATCACATGAATGCTCATTTACATAGAAATTAAAATTGTTAATTTGATCCTTCCTCAAAAGGTCGATTTAATTAGATTATAATAATCCTTTTCTTTTAAAAGGTCTATCATCTGGTAAATCTAACACCGACCTCATTAACACTGACAAGAGTTTAGATAGACATGAACTCACTGCACGACAGAGGAACAACGGAGTGAGACCTCAGTCAAAAATAATTTGCAGTCTATCCAGTCCAATGATTTGTACCTTAAGTATCTTAAGTGTGACAACAACATACAGTCCAACAAAGGTGCATCCACAATCTGCATTAAATTATCATCTGGAAGCAGCAAATTATGCAATCAGTGACTGCTGCCAACCCAAAACAAAAAGAGAAATTAATGGAATTTAATTTGTGGTGCACACAGCATTGTAAAAATCCTGGTTACTCATGGCGATCCAAACACCTTGCTGTGAACGGATGCCATTAGAACTACTGTTTACTAAAGAAAGAGTGGCTAGTTTGGATCTTTGCTGATGCATTTTGCTAACTTACTGATAAAACAGTCCATCCATCCATCCATCCAGCAGGGCAGCAGTTATCCGTGACATGCAGTCTGATAAATTGCAATTATGCAAATATGCGAATCAAATTATCAGCAGGTCTTGCATTCATACACTCAGGTTTCATGATAGTTTGCTGCATCATGCAAGATTACTGTGTTACTATTCTCGATCTTAAATAAGGTGTACGGGCTGAAATGTTCAGTTAAAAAGAAAGATTCTGGTAAAGCAGCTGTTTGCGTCACCTTCTCCCTGTTAATGCATGCTATGAACTGAAAATGAAGTAGAAAATGAACACACGTCTTAATGATAAAGTCAAATGGCAGAGTCTGTCCCTACAATGAGCTCCAGGCAAATCTAAAATTAAAAAGGACCACACAGATTCAATTACAGCCAAATAGCACATGTGCAAATGTAGGCCTGTAATGTGATCACGCAGCTGAAGCAATAACTGGCCAAACACCAATGATCCAGTTATAGTAACTTTAATTATTTTTTTTATCCTTTGTGTATCTACATACATACTGTGTCTGCTAACTTCTGATACATGCCTTACATGTATCACATGCATTCACCTGGAAGCTGCACACAATACAATACAGCAGCAAGTGACAAGAGGAAAACACACTCTCTTTAAACAAAAAATGTGGCTTATTACAACTTTTATTTTTGTTGTTTAGGAGATTATTTCAAATATTTATGGTTGACACTGTACTAATTGCTGAAATCATGGAATACAGAGACATTGCTACAAATAGGAGCAGCAGACACGAGTGGTCAGACAGGTTGTAAACAAGCTTCTGATGATCTAAACCCCTGTAACCATAATGAGGTTTAACAAGACTAACGGCCTGTTCACACATACAGACAGTTTAGTTCTGGAGGACGATAACAGCATGTTTAATCTGCAAACACCTCATTCTTTGACACATTTGTTGCTAATTGCAGTCTGCCGCCCTGCAATTTATCTTCAGCTTTCCCAAAAAGACAGACAGACATGTCAGAGTAGAGAAAGAAGGCAGGAAAGAAAAGGATTGTTTTCACATTCATTATCGTTCGCGAGTTCTGAAAGTCGAACAAACTGTTTATAATCCACCATGATCTCTTTCCCTTACAAGTCCCGGCTTGCTGTCTGTTATGGTATCTTGCTGCTAGCTCATGAGTGATCGTCTTTACAAAACAGTTCACGATTTGAATTTGGTCGTGTAAACGAATGTTAACCAAAGTAGCTGAGATAATATAATAACACAGGCCGTGCTCTGTTTATCAGCATGCACTTAGCTGCAGAGGACTTGGTGACAGTATCAGGGCAGTAGGCCAAGGTTAAGTTGTTTTATATAACCTATTACACTTTGTTCAAACAACTTCACAGTGCTATTAGTGTGCTTGACTAACTGCAGTGGGGGCTTGGATGGAGTGCTCCAAACTCAAAGGAAGCTCTGAAACCAGGCAACAGACAATGTACGTAAGTACTATGTAAGGACTCGATAGCTGTGTTTCCATCCAAATGTATCGTAAATTTTAACCCCATTTTGAGTAATTCTGCGAGAAAAAAATAAATATAATGCAAATAAATGTAAACACTACCGTTATATTAGGAGTTGGTTCATGAGATAAGTAGTCTCTGGCGCCAAATTCTCTGGTTGGAAAACCAGAAGAGGGAGTAATTAAAGTAATTAAGTAATTAAAAGAGAGCCAGAAAAACCTCAGCCTATGAAAAACAATGCAATAAACACAGATCACATCAGATCTATGTGTAGTGTTCATTTATGTATTATAGAGAAATGGGAGCTATGAGGAGATTTGAGTGGAAACAGCTGATCAGTCATGTGAGCTTAACACTCGCTATCATAACTTATTCTGAAAAGGTGTTTTAATCTATTCAGCGTATGAACTTCTTATTTTTATTTTTACTTTTTACATTTCTTTACGCTTACAAAACCATTTTTAAACCATAATTAATAGTGAACTCTGTTAATCACTGCATCCCAATCCCATGTTAGCATTGTCATTGTGACCATGTTGGCTTGCTGACATTAGCATTTAGCTCAAAGCACTGCTAAGCAGCCTCACAGAGCAGCTAGCTTGGCTCCTAGTCTTGTTTAAAGTCCAGCTAGCTGAATAATACATTTTTACATCAAAGCACACACAAAGGAAAGAGTAGTGTAGATACATTTTACAGCATGCAGTGGTGCTTGGCCAACACTGGTGTGGGTCACACAGAAAATAATTGAGAGGTTGCCCTGATGCATGTCATAATATGTCTTGAATTTCATAGATTACAACACTTAAACCTTGTGATTTTCACACGAAGCACACAGAGACACATTCGATAGACAGAATAACCAGCAAAGGTTGCTGGAATATAGAGGACTGCATTTTTAATGATTCACTAAAAGAACGACAGTGTCAGTCAGTAAGCCACATTGTCCCAAATGACAATGCAATTACAACTGTTCAGCGGTCAAAGGTCCAAGACCTCCGTTACAGTGGGAAGTCCCAATGTTTGCATGTGTTTTAGTGTGTTTCAGTATGAGCCACTGTGAAATGATGTGTACTCAGCCAACCTTCACTGGGTAAATAAAGGAAAACACCTCTTACAGACTGAAGTGAAAACAACCCACAGGAACAAGAAGTTCAGAGCTGAAACATAATCTGGAAGGTTATCTTCAAAATGTGGAAACTCTTGTGGCTTCAACATGAATTGCCTTTAAAATTTAACTGACAGAAGCAAACAGTTTATGGCAAATTATAGAGGGTAACTGCTGACAAAACACACCTCCCATCATGTCAAAAGGGCTATTTGCATTATCATCACATACTGTACACTGGTATAACAACTTACATGACCTTTGGTCATGTTTGGCAACATAACAAAAGTGAACAAAAACTTTTTGATGCTTTAGTTTTGGTTTTGGTTGTTGTCAACACCTCCGATTATATAGTATAAAGTCAGATTAGATAAAGTCATTGTTCTTGCACTTCTCGACTTGAATAATTTCCTACAGTGAGCAGGAAATAACTTTTCCCATGCATTGTTCCCCTAACATATTCCAGTCGCTCAGCTGTTTGCAGCCTCAGCAGCTGATATCCAAAACATGGACATCCTGCCCTGTGGTAGTATGGAACAGTGTGACAAACAGGTCATTTGAAGACAAAAGGGGAAATATAAAAAAATCCGAAAGAGACAATTTAAAAGGTCAGTAAATATATGAGGAAGCAAAAGTTGAAAATATAATCCCCGTAGACTCGTTTTATGAAACATTATGTCAAGCAAAACTGTTGCTTCTTTTAATAAAACAACATTTGTGAGTTGTGAGTGTGAGCACATTTGCTACCATCAACATTCCTATAAGATGTAGAGATATTATTCCAGACTGTATCACACTGAGACAAACCGCATTCTTCAGAGACATTGTGTCGAGAGGATGTCTCTTTAACATGAATGAATCAACAAGCTGTATGAGCAAAGTAAAAAGTACTCGTTAATCTGTTTCACCTCCCCCCATCAAGGCAGCATTCATTCTCCATAATAAAGCCATTACTGACTCCTCTGCTCCTCACTGCGTCAATGTCTCCTACATGAATAAACGTTTCACAGAAGAAACAAATAATTGATTTTCATTGTACAGTAAGTGTAAGTGTCAATCAGCCATCTGTCTGCACAAATATATAATCTGTCATGTTGACTATGAGAGGGAACAGCTGCAGGGTTTGGCTATGTCGCACAAAACTTTTATTCTTCATAAAACTGACATAGTGTAAGCCATCATTGCCAGACTATCTTGTGTCCGTCATATCAGAGTTAGTTCAGGACATTTGTTTTAAACAAGTGTTAAATATAATTATATGACAGGTTACTTCCTTTAAATAATAAACTGATGTCAGTAAATTATAATCATTAAGGTATTTCGTCTATGTTTTTGACACATCACAGCATCTTAGAACACATTAAAGGTCCAGTGTGTCAGATTTTTTTTAATCACTATAGTTTCTCCTTCAAGCTTGAGATGAAAGTGTGTGGGGGTTGCAATTCGCAACTACACCTCTAGGTGCCATTAAAATTAGAGTTAGATGATGCACCCTTGCAGCTGTAGATGTTAGCTGCCAAGGGTCTATTGCCAATCAAATCTAACCCTATGTATAAAAAAGATACCGATACAAGGTTGCCACTAACAAAGACTGCTCTTGAGGAGTCACCTCACCTCACCGAAACTCTACTGCTAACACTTAAACCTGGAAAAAGTCTTTTTTTGGCCACTTGAGGGCAGCAGAAACTAGTTGCGAACATCAATCCATCCACTATCTGTAACTGCTTATCCTCATCAGGGTGGAGCTGGAGCCTATGCCAGCTGACTTTGAGCGAGAGACAGGGTACACCCTGGATAAGTCACCAGCTCATCACAGGGCACATAGAGAAAAACAACCATTCACACCAACAGGCAATTTAGAGTCACCAATTTAGTTGTGAACATAACATCACCAATTTATCACCTTTTGTGTTGATTGCAACTTTGTTAGAAAACAGTTGCTTATTTACACATACAGCACTTTAGTGTATCTATCTGAAGAACAGAAGTCTAATATTCACTCTCGTTTAGCTCTGTGTTTGGTCTCCACAAACTCCTGAGGGAAATATCTTGCTCTTTAGCTGCTAAATGCTCACCAACTGTGTCAATCTGCTGTTTGGTGCTCAGGAGGAGATTATGTAAAGTGGGTTTTTACAACTTTTTCACTGAAAACAGCTGCTTGCTGTCAGCACTACGTGAGCAGTGAGAGTAAACCAAGACAAAGTGTCGGTCGGACATCTAAACAATGAGCTGAAACTCCTATAAAGCTCTGCAAGTCAGAGGGGAGCTGCAGATTTGATGATAATGCTCTGTAGGTTCATCACTAAGAGTTCAATCGATCAGTAGATCCCTTCGTAGTCTTTGATGATCTTATTTTGTACACTGTGATATATCACAAAGCACTGTCTGATTTTAAATGTGTTTACTTGATGCAAATAAAGATAAAGGCAGACTTCAGGGAAATATCTTACAAATGTTACTTTTACTATATTTACCAAAAAAAAAGTAGCACTTGAATTTTTTCACATGACTTACACAAACAGCTACTGTCATTATTTAAAAAGATAATGAGCCCCAAATAAGTTGATAGCTATGATTTACACTATTCTGGAGCAAATGGGCATGTACAGTAGACTCTTGCCACGGTCTGAGATGGTAAAAATATTTCAAATTATAAAAGAAGTACTAATATCTTTGAAAACTTTACTGAATATGCCTGCAACTAATTTACCATGCAGCCGTAATTATGGTGGTTGTAGTTATATAGGCTGTACTGGAACAAGTCTGTCATTTTGAGTCTTTTTGCGGTCATTGAAACATGTCGTTGATCTGTCATGTGGTGACTCAGACGTGACTTATGTTATGGGGTAGTCTGACCACAGCAGGAAACAACAAACATTCACATGCTTGGGAAATTTCAAATAAAAAACTAAAAAATATATAAGCTGTTCCTCTTTTTCTCTGTTCTCTGGTTGTGTTTACCCAGTGCGGATCAGGCAGGTAAGACTGCGGTAAAGGTGTGCAGTGGAGGGTGTGGCCACACCGAAATACACAAACGGTTATCAAAGTCACAGCCTACAGAGTAACACTCGCTTACTCCACAGGTTCAACACCTGTCGCTTCAAAGCTGAAGCTCACAAAACTGAACGCGGCCGTTTAAAAAGAAGTAACAACTTATATTTCCATCTTTTTCTCGCCATAACAACATCTATGTTTTTTTTCCTATGGAGCTGAACAGCACACACAGCTCCAGTTCAAACACACTCTCTCACACACACACACACACCGTGTACCCTCTCAAAGCCCGTATGTAACAAACAAGGCGCACGCTCCTTTGTAACAATGACGTTACTCACCCAGAAGATGATGGAATAGGCGAAGAGGATGAATTTGAGGAAAATATAGGAGCATCTGTGACAGTATCGGATATCGCCGGACATCGTGCCTGACCGAGGACAGTTGACTTGAGCCGCTCACAGCGCTGTTGTTGATAACACACTTCCGCGTTGTCATCGTCACCACACCTGAGAGCGCACGAGTGGATGGATGGGAGGTCTATGGGAGTGAAATACAGTGAAAACCGGAGCGAAATGGCGCAAAACAACAATATTTCTGTATAAAAATGATTGATAGGTTAGGTGAAAACCGTAAAATACATTTGTTTTTGACCGCCGAACCACAAAATTAATCTCAAACTCCCTCTGTTCAGGGGCGTAACCAGGAATAATGGGGACTTGGTGCTTACTATTTCCCTGTATTTAAACAAGTAAATGTCTCACCTCACTGAGTTTAGGTTTGACCAAGAAGAAGCTTTACGAAAATCATGTGGTTTGTATTACACATAGATACAACATGGTGATAAAAATATATCTGTCTTACATACAAACAGATACTGCCTGACTACAGTATGTGAGATGCTGATACATTCATTTGAAAGTGATTGAGACTCATGAAAACATGGTGAAGCGCATAATCATGGCAGAAACATAAAAGGCAAACACAGTTGTATCTTACTGGGGTTTTTTTGTAAGTGTAAATGACCCCAATGCACAGGGTGGTTCACGTGGAGTTTGTAATGTTCTTATTTTGTTGCTTCCTCCGAAAACAGATGTTTATTTTGAAAAGACACTGTTTGCCTGTAACAAAAACTGACTGAATAAACAGTGCAGAAATGGATACACTGTACAAATAAGTAAGAGACAGAACAACAGGCCTTGTTTCTCAGAGCCGAGTAATGCAAAACATTCATTCTGAAGGTGTTAATTCAATTTAATTTTGTTTATATAAACAGGACAACAATATCCCTTTATTGCACCAAGCTGTGACCCATTTGTTGTTGAAACTGCCCATTTGATTCAGGGTTAAACAGTCCCAAAATTATCCAGAGGTTACCTATACTGTGCAGGAAATGATACCAACCATTGTTACCTCCCCTCAATCCTTCAAGGTTAGCCATGGTCAAATGGGAATTTTGTTCCTACTCTAACCATGTCAAGGCCCCAATTTACAGCACTCCCCACTAGTAAGTAACCACTATTCAAAGGTTAGAAATTATAGCAGTCTCAATCACAGTGAGCAACGTGTTCAGAAAACAGCTAGTTCATAACAATGTGGAACAGCTGTTTTGAAAATAATGGAGCAAGGTCTTTCTCTTTCATGGCAAACAGAGTGCAGGAGATACACAATAGTACACCTAAACAAAAACCCTGCACACAGTGCAACCAAGAACAATAGTAGAAGAACTGCTGTCATCCAAAGTGACCAGCATTTTAGCACGTCACTGATGGCAGTTGCTGAAAGACAAATCAAATGCACAACCTACTGTAAGTGAATGACAAAACACAGAGCTTGTGATTGTAAAAGATCTGCATAGACCTGATCTATGTGTATCAGGAATAAATACAGACACTGAAAATGAAATGCTACCAAGTAGGGATGTCCAGATCTAATCTAGGTCAGTATTGGGGCCAATCAAAGCATTTTTAGCATGAAAGCTAACATTGGTGATCTTGGATAATAACTGGTATCACAAAGCTGGTTATGAGCTGTTTCTGTTAACACTGAGGTTTCCACCTTCTTAACTGTTGTTTTACAAGACACGTCGGTTGAAGTGATATTTAAAGAATATCATCACATAGCTAGAAGAGGCTTTATAAATACTAGAAATATTTCTAAACATTAACAGTGAAGCTTAAAATAAATGTGAATAGTCAATTTTGAGAATGTGCTACACATTCAAAAGCATATTAATATGCTAATATATATATATATACCATTTCATATATAATTAATATATATGTAATATATAATTAATATATATGTAATGATTAACTGTTTTGTCAGTGATCTGATCACTGTCGACATGTATTGATATGCAAGAGGCAATGCAGCAAAAACAAAACATATACGTGTGTGTGCATTTCACACAGTGCCACTGTTTCTCTCTTTCTTTCTACCTCTCTCTTTTTTGTCATTTAGTTTGGTTGTTCCTTATTTATCACCTCTGCTTTTTATTTATCTTCTTCCACAACAATGCAAAGTAAAATAAAACCAATGTGAACAGCTACAGGCTTTTTTCAAACATATATTTCTTATTTTTTGTATTCTGAGAAAATGTTGTTCTTGTTTTTCTTTCAGTGATGTTTTTTTTTTTTTTTCCCTTTGGCCAGGAACTCGGATTAGTGACTTGTGTAAAATATTTATGTCTTTGCAATGTGTCCAGATATGTTAACAGAAGATATGTAGTAGTGTGAGCTAATGTCATCTGTCTTTGTTCTAATTCATTGTAGACAATATGTTTCATCCATTCCTTATTAGTTTCATGCTGTGGATAATCACCACCGTCACTCTAAAATGCCTTGCGGTTAGATTCATCGAGGAGACCTTTTAACACCTGTTAAGTACAGTTACACCAGCTTGGTTTAAACTATTTATTCCCCTACATGTATCCTTCAACAGGCTTCACTGGCCAATAAGGATTTGTGAGCATGTGAAAGTGCCCATATGTAGTGCATACTGTACACACACAACAGAGAAATGGACACAGAGAATGAGTTCAGCTGAAGTCAGCAGGCTCTACCTCTATCCGTTCGTTTCTGTGCAAACACATGTGAAAACACAGACAGTAGATTTTCCCTGAGAGGGAGGAGAGAACAGAAAGAGCTCAAATGTGACGAATTACCGACAACAAACAAGTTAGATGAGAACAAAAGTAATAGAAGGCAATAAAAGGCGTAGATTCAATTTCCCTTTGAAAACACAAAGCTAATATCACAGACTACTGTCTGAACTGTAGAGCTCTTTAATTCACTACTTTTCAGAAAAAACATAAATTATATTTGAGTTTATATTCATAGTGTATATCAACAGTGCAACAGACCTCTTCAACCCTGTCAAAACTCACAAAAAGGATCCATCAGGAGGAGGATGTCACTCAGGATCGAGTGATCCTGATAATGATTGTCGGTTACAGAACCTACTGTTCACTGCAGGCTGAACACAACTACAAGACAGGACTGAATAGATTGAAATGTTATGTTATGTTATGTTATGTTATGTTATGTTATGTTATGTTATGTTATTAAAGAAGCAGAAGTGTAGATTTCAGGTACATCTACATCCACACACACACAATAAAAGTGTATGAAAAGCCAAAGCTGCAAAGAGCTCTCTCTCTGTCCAGGACTGCAAATGTTGCATACCACCCCCTCTCTTTACCTGTCCATTTACTGTTTTTAACCGTTCTCCGTGTAGCTTTCTCATTCCCAATCCAAGCAGTCAGCCGTCTTCCTTTCAACATGTCTCTGATTTGATATCTGTTTCACTGATAGCACTCACCTCTCTCTTGTGTTAGAAGAAGGAGTAAATGCACAACCACTACATGTCTTCAATTAATGCCACGTTTTAAAACTGATCCTGAAAATCAGACCTATTATTAATTCATTCTCTGCCTTTCATTAACATCTCTCTCTCTCTCCCTCTCTCTATCTCTCTCTCTCTCTCTCTCTCTCTCTCTACATGGAGTTGGCACAGCTCCACGCGCACAGTCGCGTGCCTCCAGGTCTGTGCGTCTCCGTCACTCTCGTCACAATCAGCTAGTTACGCATTCCGGGGGAGAGACCCGAGAGTGTGTGTATAGGTGTGTGTCTATAGGTGTGTGTTATGTTTGTGTGTGTGTGTGTGAGAGAGAGAGAGAGAGAGAGAGAGAGAGAGAGAGAAAAGAAAGAGAGAGGCGAGAGAGAGAGCGCGCGCGAGAGAGCGATGTCTTGATGGATTATTGGATGGACCTTCTTGTCCATTACGCAGAAGAAGTCTAATTTTCAGACTTTATTTGCTATGGATCGCAGAAACTGATGTTAAAACTGACGACAACTGTGTGACCAAAGAGGTAAGAGAACATTTTCAATGAAGATGAAAATAATAATATGATCAGATTATTGTCTTAATGTTGAAGAGAACATCTTTCTCTGGTACCAACGCACCATTCATAACTTGTTCTGTAGGCTGTTGGCTTACTGTAGCCAAAGAAACCTGTTACTGTGTTTGTGGCTGCCACCGTAATGCACGCATTATTAAAGCATCTTTCTTTAATCATATGTGGGCTAAAACTGAGTACAGTTAGCTTTATTTAACGCACAAGGAAATGTTTAATTAAACTATCATGAGCCTCTAAGATTAGGCTATCAGTGGACTGGAACTTAATAGTGATATGGTGTATGATTATTAACTCAGGCGCCACATGCTCTCACTGTGTAATTTAACACTTGGTATGATTGTCTTAAATGCATACAGCTTGGATTGTACAGTTTATATATACTGAATGACATTCACCCGAATGAGGCTTTGATTGGCTATAACCTATGAGAAGACAATTGAAAGACTGTATATAGATAGAAATAAAATAAATACATTTGCAAATAACTAACATTTGCAAACACGCGACACTCATTATGCTCATGTATATATATTATGCGCAGTGCATATATAGTTACATAAAGTTTCTGTCACCAGGTGAACAGGGAGGAAAATATGGACCCCGAGAGTCTTGTTCAACACATTGAACGAGACATGGAGGCCACTTCATTCCCATTATCAGTGACCGCTGACTGGTTGGAGGACGGAAACGAGACGACTGGGAATCAGTTCCAGCAGCCTGACTGGCAGGTGGGAGAATATATTGACAGGTTCAGGTCAGGATCTGCTCTTTTTTTTTTTTTTACTGTCTGGAGGACTTAGATCCAGTAGAGCCGGGAAGTATTTAGAGGAAAGAAAATGTGACAAAAGCAGTGAAAGAGAGCACTAAAGTATTATTTAAGTAAAAAAAGAAAAGAAAAGAAATGTGTGCTTTTTAAATTTTACATTTATATACAAGTATAGTCTTATGGTAGTATAGAGATTCTACTCTTCTTGTGCTAATTTCTTATTGATTAATATTTAAAAAATATATGTGCTCTTTGTTGCTGCTACAACAGTATTTTTTTCTCCTCTCCTCTCCTCTCCTCTCCTCTCTCAGGTGGCTCTGTGGGCTATAGCCTACTCCCTCATCATCCTGGTGTCCATCACTGGTAACGTCACAGTGATCTGGATTATTCTCGCTCACAGGCGCATGAGGACTGTAACCAACTACTTCATTGTCAACCTTGCCTTCTCTGATGTTTCCATGGCAACCTTCAACACTCTTTTTAACTTTGTGTATGCGCTTCACAATGACTGGTACTTTGGCCTAGGCTACTGCAGATTTCAGAACTTCTTCCCCATCACTGCCATGTTTTCATCAATATACTCGATGGCTGCCATCGCAGTGGACAGGTAAAATTATTTATTGTTTCTCAAAGTAAACTTACATTACAGTTAAGCTTATACTGTCATTTAAATTGCCATTAAAATGAACAAGTCAGCACATGAGAAACAGTTATGTACCAGCAATTTACCCCTAATGGAATGCCTGATCCTCCTCTCCTGCAGCGCACCATTTAGGAACTGCATTATGCAAACAAAAGGGGATGGATGACCACTTACTAAAACAGTCAACTCAGCAGTACAGAAACCAAGTTGTAGTCAAATAGCCTTCTTAACTACTATACTACGCTATATGTGCTATATTTTATGTTCTGTTTCTTTATAGATTTTAATTACGGTGTATAAATGCGGTTGGTACACACAAATACAAAATATCCCTGATTTCAGAGTTTCTTTGTCAGTCAGAGATTTGTTTGTGGTGAAATTTCCATCCATTCAGATACATCACTTGATGTCATCAGTAGCAGCAACCCAAAACAGAGAAAATGCTGCATGAAGGAGTTATGGGTCAGCAAGCAGCAGAGATACAGATGTCATTAATGCTTACTGGAGCATGAATGATCAGTCTGTTCCTAGTCTGAAACTGTGCTTAACATATGATATATATATATACTTCAAGTTACAAGTTTATTAGAGAGCCTACACATAATACAACATCACTGCTGCAGCAGATATTGTATTAATATCTGATAAAGGATGCCTCTTTCAAGCATTATCTCTTGTTTAGCATTGAGGCTGTGGTTAGAGGTGGTATTAGAGTCCATTTACAAACATAAAGGGGGCAACATGTTAATATAATTGAGTCCAGGATAACAACATCAATTATGGCCTCAAGACAAACATGACAAAATGTCATAAAGATACGACGTATTGGAGTGCTGTTGTATTAAACTGCATTTAATAGCACAGATGCACCCAGTAAACTCATAAGTACATGCACACTGCAATGCAATTGTTCCAGAGGAAGATTCATTGGAGAATTTCGTTATTCTCTCGTGTTCCTGACATGTATGACAAGTTGCTCTCTGACTGGTTCAGGACAGATGTAGTGATGAATGAGCCATGAGATGATGAAATCAGATCAGGTGTAAAATCTGCTAACAACTCAATACTTCCACCTCATTAGTTTCCAATTTATGGAATCATCAGTTTATGTGGCTTTATTCAGACTTTTCCTTTGGTGTCATCAGCTGCAGCAGCAAGGTGTGAAACATAATCTGCATTCAGAAAATGACACAAGGTGTATGACACCTGTTGTTTAGAGTTGGGTTTGACAAAAGTGAACAAAAATGGTGACTTTAGTTGGATGTAAAAGCAAGTACAAACAACGATATAGACAAACAGAGGCATGATAACTGATTACAGATTTTGTTTTTTGTTTTTTTTTCCATTTATGTAGTATTATATTATTCTTGCTCCACTGAGTTTAATTTGAGACCAGCATACAACTGAAAAAAGGGGGGTGAGGTCCACCAACAGCTACACTT
The DNA here is from genome assembly GCA_033000465.1 of Sciaenops ocellatus. Classification (NCBI taxonomy): domain Eukaryota; kingdom Metazoa; phylum Chordata; class Actinopteri; family Sciaenidae; genus Sciaenops; species Sciaenops ocellatus. The sequence continues at coordinate 13,212,061 of CP136888.1, read as the reverse complement.
TAATGCAAATCATTTCATACAGGATCACGCACATTTATTAACTGTAAAACTAAAAATAAGAAAAAGCAGCACAGCTATTCAAATATATTCATGCTGTCTGCACTTAATAATTCAAGTGAATGATTCATAGTCATACATCAGTGGAATCATTTGACTATGAAGGTGACAAGTTGTGTTAATGTTGTTAGAACAATGATTTAAAATGGTTTACATTACATAAGAGTCATGATGGGTTACCATGCCCACCATGATTAGTGGTATTTCTTACAGTTATTTCATCTTTATTAGAATTATTACACCTTTGTTGACACAACTTCTTCTTGTCAATCACTGTTGCCATTAGTAGACAAACTCAGTTGATACACCAGGGAGAATTTTTTATTTTAAATATATAGTACAATTTATATCCTCATGCATGCAAGGTTTTTGTTCTTAGAAATCAGCACAGAGTAGCCTTTATCCAACATCATTTATATTACATAATATATATAATTTACATATTCACCGTAGTTCATAAATTTCTGTTTCATTATTCAGTTGTTCACGTTTGAGAGTTAATGCAATTCACTTGGTTAATTCCATAAAGCCATTATAATACACAAAAATATACTTATACATACATCAGATATATTTGAAAGATAATAGTCTACAATCATTAAGCTCTTTGTTAGCATATTTCTATCACACAGATATGCAGGGAGGAATTACATGTATATAATATTGTGATTATTATTACTTTGGCAGTGACAGACAGACAGACAGACATGCAGACAGAAAATAAATCAAGAGAGGACCTCTTGATCTATATTGAAAAGCAGATTTATGCATGAGCAAGGCTCTGCCTCATTTCTCAAAGTTCCCCTAATCCTGAAATAATTCTGAATACTACACAAAATTTCGAACTGTTCATTTCATTAAAGCGAGGTGCCTCTCTTTCATTAAGCTGATACCCTCCAGTGAAGCAGATATCAAGCTGACACAATCAATGTAGTCATTTCATTAACACTTCACTCAGAGCAAAATACGAGGACAGTCCTCAATCTTCAAGTAAAAATACCAAGTGATTTAAAGATGATGGCACCTTCAAACAACTCAACTCTATCAAGAATATGGTAGAAATGGAATATAATGTGCATAACAATGTTTTCATTAGTGTATAATTACTTGAAAATAAGAATTATGTTTTTGTTAGTTATCTAGAGTTGAACTGCCATGTTTCTACAGTAGCCCAGAATAGACAAACTAGATGCTACTAAATGCTTTAAATCAAAGAATATTTAAATCATAACGTTTTTAGGTTAAGAATAACGTGATGGAGGAAAATAAAAGGCAATACAGAAGAAACAAACAGGGAAACAACAATAATGCCACCTCACTAACATGATAATTTCATTCCATTGCTGTAACCCTGACAGCTCGTTAATTATATGTTCCCATCCAAGGATTAATTAATAGGCAATCAAAATGTAATTTAACATGAATTATTATATGTACTGATAAATGCTTTTGATAGAGCATGTATACAGACGAACACTGTTGTGCACACTTTAGTTACCTTGAGTGAAGTGATTGATTATCTCAACATTAATGATTTGATGGATGAGTGTGTTGATTTTTCTAAAGAGAGCTTGACTTTTTGTGGCACAGATGCCCAGAGAAGTTTCTTTACATCTCTTACTGTGAGTGAAACATCAGATTTATTCTGACTGTGAAAAGGTAGATATAAATGAATAAACACTGTTATCTTCTTTCAGGTACATGGCCATCATCCACCCTCTGAAGCCCCGCCTCTCCTCCACCTCTACAAAGGTTGTGATTGCCGTGATTTGGATTGTAGCCATCTCACTGGCTTTCCCTCAATGCTACTACAGCGTGACCAGATTTTACTACCCCAGAACCGTGTGCATGGTCGACTGGCCTGATGATTATGGAGGAACGCATCAACTAAGGTGAAATAGCAAGATTAATAATAAAAAAAACAGAGATGGAGACAACAAGGCAGAAATATAAAACAACAGGTTACTAATTTTATTCTTCAAGGACTGTTTGACATCTTCTGTACAAGAAACAACTGGAACAAAGACTATTTACTTATCACTTGCTGATTCTCATTTTTGGCTTTTATGAAGGATTTTTTCCATTTTATAAGATGTCGTGTCTTCAATAAATGGGGTTGTTGTCCAGAGGGACTCAAAAATGCCATCTGAATCCATTAAACTCTAATATATTACCAGCTTACACTCTCGTTCTCCCTCTACAGTTACCAGTATGCAGTGATACTGCTGATCTACTTGGTCCCTCTGCTGGTGATGCTGGTGACCTACAGTATAGTTGGCCAATCCCTGTGGGGTGGACGCATCCCTGGAGAGGCGACAGACCATTACCATAGCCAGATAACAGCCAAGAGAAAGGTCACACACTTTAATTTTTCTACTCTTATAAACTATAAGCAGCAAGCAATCATTACTATAACATGCTCAGATAACCTGGGTTAAATTTAGCTTAGCTGAACAATATCGACTCTGTCTGTGATTTCTCATAGGTGGTGAAGATGATGGTTGTCGTGGTGGTGACCTTTGCCCTATGCTGGTTGCCCTACCACATCTACTTCATACTGGGATCATTCAACAGAGACATTTATAAACAGCATTATATTCAACAGGTGAGCAGCTGCCTTTCTGCCTGATATTAACTATTTTTAATCTGGTTTATCAATTTATTGAGTATCATGTTTCCTTTACTTGTCAGGTATATCTTGCCATATTCTGGTTGGCAATGAGTTCCACCATGTACAACCCTATCATTTACTGCTGTCTAAACCAAAGGTATAAGACATATTCACACCTAGAAACTCATCAACTCTCCCAAAACTCTAGGCAGAAAACCAATTCTCCCCTCTTTCTGCAGGTTTCGTGCTGGTTTCCGTCATGCATTTGCTTGGTGTCCCTTCATCAAAGTGTCGGAGGAGGACAAGATGGAACTGCAGCACACACACACCTTCAGAGTGACCATGACACGCAGTCACCGCAAAGACAGTGGATATGCGCACACCTCCACCTCCATCAAGACAAACAGCACGTTTGACACAAACATAGCTGTCAACACTGAGCTAAACACAGAGAGAGATGCTAGCATGCAGCTTAGAAAACAGACATCATTCAACACAAGCAACAACAGGTCGGACGATATAAAATGCACAGCTGCCAAACTGATGCAGCACACGCACTGACTACTGAAATGAGTCATGAGGAAGACTTTTGTGATGGCAAGTAAACTATGGTGACATTCATCTGCGTGGAAAAACATGAAGAAAAGAGTTGTTCATTGTACTTGGGACCAATAACCTTTCTTGTTAAAAAGGTAAACGACTGAATATGACGATCAAGTTGATGGATGTTTTGCTGTTAATGCCAAAGTGGTTATATAAGCATGTGAAAATAGGTACAAATGGATGAAATTCCACTTGGGTACTGGACAATAAGAGAGGCTTATTCTTGCATTGTTAGTGTTTGCTGTTAGTCTGACGTTAAATACGTTCATCATACATTTCTTTTACTTGAGCCCTTTCTCCTTCCTCTATCCTTGACATCATTTTTCCATCACTGACACTTGTGAACTGTAGATATTTTTGTGTCACTGTAGGGTTTTTATCCGTGGTTACTGATTTTCAAGAGCATGGAATGGATGAACAGTCCACTGGCATCAGCACCAAGCCTTAATATTGTTGGTTTTGTGTGTTTTCTTCTTTTTGTGGCCCCCAGACAAGGGATTTTTTTTTTCATCAGTCATTTCCTATTTCACTTCCTTTTTTCCATCACCAATCATAATGCACAACTGCACTACTTAAAGGTCCAGTGTGTGTGATTTAGCTGGCTCTATTAACAGAATATGGCAGACATTTAATATAAATTAATAATAATGATGTTTTCATTAGTACATAAACACCTGAAAATAAGAATTGTGTTTTTGTTACCTAAGAATGGGACTTTTATATCTACAGATGCTGTGGGTCCTTTTCCAGAGAGTCCGCCATGTTTCTACAGTAACTAAACGGACAAACTAAACACTGGCTCTCAATAGAGCCGTTTATGTTTTTGAGCATATTACCATAGTTTCTCCTTTATGCTTGGAATAGTACAGCAAGGGGAGGGCGATGCAGTGCACAGCTACACAGCTAGATGCCATTAGCTAGACACTTGACCTTTAATCTGGGATTTATTATATTGCCAGTATAATAAAATCAGTTCATGTAGTTTTCTCCGAGAAGCTCTGTGGTATAAATTCAGCAGTTATTTTTGTAAAGAACTGAAACTTAGCGTCAAGAATTTCCAACTTGTTGCACATTTTAAATGATCAGACTCTAAATGAGCTATTTCTACTACAACACAGGATGTAACATAGTCATGACTGTGTATCTTTATGTGGAGCAGCAGGGCTAATATAGACTGACATCTTGTGTGAAAGTGTAATCACCAGCTATTAACAAAATTTCAGTAGCAGTGAGGAAGTCACCTCCTGTGTCCAATATAAATACAGCATCGACATTAACTGATTATTATACATTTTAAAAGGAAAATCAGCCTTGAATTTATCTTTTGCTGGATCTTAGTTATATGCTCATCTATGTGTTACTGTACATTACTTTCACATATTGGTCAGGCAGTGTGCAGTCTTTGAGTTAAGTTGAATTATTCTTTACTGGTCCTTGTAGAGGCATTTGTTTTCTGCTTTTGACCCATCTTAAGTGATCCAAGGGGCAGCCACTGTGCAGCGCCCAGGGAACAACTCCAGTTCTAAGACAGTGCCTTCGGGAGCACTGACCAGAGAATCATACATGCAGTCATACAGTATTTTGCTCATATATTGTGATTTGACTGGTTCATACAACTTTAACTTTTTATGGTAAACGTACAGTAAAAAAAAATCAAAATGCTGAAAAAAGAATCTGGTGTAAAATGTAACATCTATTGAGTATTAATGTATTAATATAAAATATGTTGATTAAGTGGAAATGTAAATATGGGACTTGTTGCACACGTACGGTTGGGTCATGTCAAATATTGTAGCCTGTTAGTGTTAACATTTCAGAACGTAGAGAAAAACTTTTTGATTCCTTGTAATAACATTTTGATGTTTGTATTTGTTGTCATTGTTAATAAATGTGACAGTATGCATGTGTGTGCAATGGTCCTTCAGTTCTTTGTGACTCACCTTCAGAGTGAGTGTGGTTATAAATATGCCGCCTTCCTATGATTCAATAATTTCTTTTACTGTACAGAGCTGTAATTATCTCATTAGGGGCCAATACATGCTTTAGGGGGCAGTCTGACAGGCTCAAACAAGTAAGAAAAATCCCAGTTTTAATGATGATTTGGTCTTATTTTGTTGTTGTGTGTTCATTGTCACCAGTGCTGCTTGTAAGGTGACTTTTTTCATGAGATATTTACTCTGTTTGGTTGAGTTTGAAAGCTGCTTCTTGTTTCACAGATACAAGAGACGGTTTGGAGCTTCCTCTGGACAGGTTGTCATTGTAAGTGAGAACTGGTTCTCCACAGACTTAAGGTAAAATAAATAAATAGAATAAAATCACAAATTGTCAGTAAGAATCCAAATTTTCACCAGGACACATCACACATTATACTCATATCAGTCAGATAGTGGACATTTATACTGTATCTTGCTGATGTATTGTGATTTCACTGATTCATACAACAAATCTCAGAACCTCAGCCATCATCTTATAGTGATTCAGCCTCTAGGGGCAAGACATGGATGTGTTATAGAACTGGATATCAAAGCAAAGATGGTGCCTATTCAATCCAATGAGTTGTACTCGCCTGGCACAAAGTTTTCCTGCTTATGCAGCCCACTAAATATGTACAGTAGTTTTTCTCCAAGTGGCCTGACCTGAAAGTTCCCACTAGATCCATATTTACATTGTGATGGCACCACAGATTGCGCTTTTCTTGGTTCAAGGAAAGTTTTACAGATGTATTAAAAAAAAAATAATAATAATAATAATAATAATCATGATAGAAAATGTCATGGTGAAGTAAATATAAACGTTATAGGCTTAAAATGTGACACATTTTTAAAAATGAATTACATGTGGGGGTCCCTGTTCTGTTTTATTTCTCATCCAAGGGGTCCTTGGGCTGAGAAAGGCTGACGACCCCTGCTCTAGATAAATAGTAATAAATGCATTATGACTTTCTGTGTGCTGGTGCTCCACTGCATGCAGGTGTCCTTTTCATTTTATTTTCAATCCTGCCCCTTACACAGCCACCACAGTCCACCACTGTTAGACATCAATCATGTCACAGAGGAGTCAGAGCTGTTGCAGATTTAATGACTTCAGAAACCATCCATCCATCCATCCATCCATCCATCCATCCATCCTCTGTACAAGTGGCTACCTCATCACAGGGCACACTAACAACACGAGTGAATATAATCAATAGTACATGAGTGCAAAATCTCTGGTGCAAAACAAACTCAAAAATCAGATTGACACAAGTTTTTCTTTATTTAGTGACTGATTGATTGACAATGTTGGACAGATACAGTTTGGGTTTTGTGAACAAAAGCAAAGAGATTAACATGTCTCTGTGATGTGGAGCTGGCTTTCAGACCGACTTCTTCTGGGAAAATCTAGGATAAGCTTTAAAACCTGCAGAAGAGGCTGACCCCTTTTATTCTGGCAGTTTAACTTTAAGTTTGGTTTGTGCTAGCAGAAAGATGAACAACTGCCATCTGACCCGGATTTTAAAAACATTTGTCTTTTTACAGGATTTAAAAAACAAAGTTCAGAATTCATAATGAAAAAATGCCAGTGAACAAATCCACCAGTCTTTCAATGAGTATCATTAATAGCAATAATATTATTATTTGATTTGATTTAAGAGAAAAATAAATATTTACGACTTTGCACAAATTGTGTTACTTGAATGAGCCATACAGTAGTCCACTTAACAAACACCCTCCTGAGCTGTTAGGAGCATTTGGAGTACAATGAGTGAGTACAGGGATAAGCTTTATTTCCAAAATGTTTAAATTCCTTCCTTCTTATCCACAGCTAAGCCGTTTTTGTTCCACTAGCATCCGATTTAGCACCACATTCCTGTTTGATGGCTGCTGCTCAGTAACTGGTAAGTCACATTGTGATAATGAATGGTAGCCAGCACTTTTTAAGACAGGAACAACTTATCAACAGCTGCATTAGTACCAACAACAGGATTTCTACTTAGTAAAATACAAGTGCTCTTTGGACATATTTTACAGTAGAGTACATTATAGTAGAGTAGGATTGTTGTCATAAATTAGATCAAATCTGGTCATTCAGAAAGCATTGCTTTTTCTGCAGATCAAGCGTGGTAGAAGTCTCTTTTCTGTCACGCCTCAGCCATGATGTCGTTTATTAAATCCTGCACTACAGGACAGATACCGGCTGAGGGGACTTGATGTGTGCCTTGTTATTGCAACAGTAACATTTTTCAACATCTCCCAATAAAAAAATAAAATAAATAGCTACAATGTATGTATAACATATTGTATTATATCTGGGTAAGACATTAAAAACCTTAAAGCAAAAAATATTCCCTTTCATCTCATTACACATTTATATCTCCTCATATCCCTTTTATGTTTTGTTGTACAGACAGTCAGTAGCCTACAGCAGACACACTTTGGTGACTTTGGTTTTGAAACAGTGTTTTCATGTCCCTGCATCTATGCTGACTATATTGCAAGGATAAACATTTTTCTGCAAAGCTGAAATGGCTTGCAACTGTGCATTTGGCATATTGTAACAGACTGCAGTTATCAGAGGACTCCTCCAGATGGCAATGATAAGCCTCTCATGGGAGCGTTACAGGAGCGTGTGGACTCTTTTTTGCTCTGCACATTTCACAGGAGTTGATTGTGCATGTTTTATCTCTGTGATAAGTTTAACCTCAGAAATCACAAAACTGCAAATCCCTTAAGAGTCTGGGTATTGTTACAATGGTTAATCGAACATTATCTAATTACAACATACGTAGTGTCTGACACAGCAGAGAAAGCTATCTCCTCTCTCTCAGTCATGTAGACGGGCTAAAGCAGCTACAGCAGCGTGACACGTTGACTGGATTGGTTTGATTCAGGAGGAAAGGAGACATGGGGATAGAACAGAAGGGAGGAGAGGAGGGAGGGAGAACCTAGAGAAGTGGGGAAATAACAGTGACACTTTCTATTTATTGTTCAGCTCCTGTCTCAGCCGGCAGCCCACGGCTGTGATGAGTGCAGCTCCTTTCCCGCTGCCGTCCTCTGACAAGAGGAAGGTGACGTTACACTTAGGAGCCAGTTTATTGACTGTCTGGTGCATGATCCCGGAGAAACTAAGCAGAGGCAAAAGATTTGACATAATGTTAAAGAGTGAAGTAACTACAGTGAATCAGTTGTTACATGTCTAAGAAATGAAACAACAATTTGTAGGTGCCACAAACCCAGTAAGAGCTGTCTAAATAAGGGACATGCTCTGATTATGTCAGCTTAGCAACTGTAAAAGTATAGGCAATTTGTCTATGGCATTTGCGAAAACTAACATGATAAAAGAAAGGAGGTGAGTGATGTCAAGTATCTCTTGATCAGTAAAACAAGTCCTTTAAACTGGTCAATTAACCACATAACAGAATGGCCTGGTCTATGGGGTGCCGTTTGTAAAGCAGCACACGCTGAAAATTAAAGCAACATTTTGTCACATTTAGCTTCAAACAATGTTTAAAAAACTGGCGTGAATTTTTGAGAATCACTTTTTTGCACATTTACAACAATATTTGTCAACTTAGAGATATTTTAAATAGTTAAATCCAAATATTAAATGTTACACCTAAATGTTAAATGTTAAATCTAAATGCTAAATCTAAATCTAAATGTTAAATCTAAATCTAAATCTAAATCTAAATGTTAAATTTAAATCTAAATCTAAATGTTAAATCTAAATCTAAATGTTAAATCTAAATCTAAATCTAAATGTTAAATCTAAATGTTTCGGGTGAAACTAAATATTTAGCTAATATGCAAATTCAAATGCCGGTAACCGGAAGTACCAAAATAAAAGCTCGAGGTCAGAGTGTGTTTATAGTGTCAAATAACGAATAAAAACCATCTCATCCGGGGAAATGGACTCTTGGACATGGATTATCGTGATAAGAACTACCTAAAATAACAAACACGTTTGGAAAACTTTATTTGAAGAGTAGTTTGAGTTTTTAGTGTCACTTTTATGAAGCGTGACCTGTAGCCGCTATAGCCAGCCACGAGGGGGCATGTTCGCTTGCGTAAAGGCCAGCAAGATCCTACACTCGCCCGCCTCCCCCCGGTACACTCTACTGTCGGCCAAGGTCGCGCTGCGAAAATGTCGCGCTGCGAAAATTGGCGGCAATACAAAGTTATTCCACAGTCACGGCAACAGCGACAGCAACCGGCACAGGGCTACCACAGGCCAGAGCTACAGAAGCGAACATGACAGACCAGTCAAAGTGAGCCCCCTCGTGGCTGGCTATAGCGGCTACAGGTCATAAGTCCCGCACGCTTCATAAAAGTGACACTAAAAACTCAAACTACTCTTCAAATAAAGTTTTCCATGTCCAAGAGTCCATTTTCCCGGATGAGATGGTTTTTATTCGTTATTTGACACTATAAACACACTCTGACCTCGAGCTTTTACTTTGGTACTTCCGGTTACCGGCATTTGAATTTGCATATTAGCTAAATATTTAGTTTCACCCGAAACATTTAGATTTAACATTTAGATTTAGATTTAGATTTAACATTTAGATTTATATTTAACATTTAGATTTAACATTTAGATTTAGATTTAGATTTAACATTTAGATTTATATTTAACATTTAGATTTAACATTTAGATTTAGATTTATATTTAACATTTAGATTTAGATTTAGCATTTAACATTTAGATTTATATTTAACATTTAGATTTAACATTTAGATTTAGATTTAGATTTAACATTTAGATTTATATTTAACATTTAGATTTAACATTTAGATTTAGATTTATATTTAACATTTAGATTTAGATTTAGCATTTAGATTTAACATTTAACATTTAGGTGTAACATTTAATATTTGGATTTAACTATTTAAAATATCTCTAAGTTGACAAATATTGTTGTAAATGTGCAAAAAAGTGACTCTCAAAAATTCACACCAGTTTTTTAAACATTGTTTGAAGCTAAATGTGACAAAATGTTGCTTTAATTTTCAGCGTGTGCTGCTTTACAAACGGCACCCCATACTGGTCATCATGTTACATCTCATTTTTGTTTCTTGGGCACATCTGTGGACAGTGAATAGTTTTGTACGTTTGTTACTGAGTTCAACTCACTGTGGATGTAGTTTGTAGAGCGTCCCGTCTACCCCTACAGTGATGTCCAAATGGTTCAGTCCTCGGTTCTCTCTAATCTTATCGACCACGGCTGCCATTCCTGCCCCACACAGCTGAGCTGCACGACGTGACACTGCTTCACATACCTGTATGACAATGAAAAACATTATCATTGTTGCAACACTTATCAAACTGTACCTGTCACAATTTACTGAGCCAGAAAAAGTATTACTCCACAGATGTTGAAAATAAATATAACTTAACTTTTGTACGGTCACATATGTCTGCCTCTTTCACAAGATGAACATGATAACAATGTACTGTGAGGCCAAACTCTTTCACAGTGTCCACTGACTGTATTGCATTACACAGATATGTGTTCCTGCTATTTACCCTAACCTCATTGATTTAAATGGAGGGGACAAACTAATACAAACACCTGTTCTTATAACATTATAGCGCCTCTTTTGCTCTGCACACGGACTGTTGCAGCTAAAGCCCACTCAAACGTGACTGGTCAATACAACTCGGACTACAAACAAAAACTAGAACACTTCTGATGCCTAAATCTTGGTCCCTTACAGATTTTTCATTCATATGCAGATATCTGTTTATTAACAAAACTGTAACTACAACTACTATAACTTAAACATGAATGTAGGGTTTATTGCAGGTTGCTGTATTAGACTGCAATTGTTTTAGATAGATGGATCTAATAAACTAGAAACTGAGTGCATATTATATCCAAACACCATCTGAGGTGCAATAAGAGTCAAGAGTTTATGTTTATAACTTCCTTGAATGTATTATCAATGGTTGAGTGTGAGACAGGATTAACTACTAAACATGTTAATGTTTTAATTGGGTACAAATTTGAATAACTTATTTTAATATAATGCTTTGGTATACACAAACATAAGTATCTATAGCTTACCTCTTTGACTATGATACTGTCATCACAGGTGCTGTCCAACCCTAAATGTTGCAGGATGGATCTCACCTGCAGCAAAGCCAGTCTGTCACTGAAGAAAGACAGAAAACATGAGGACCGTTAGCAGCAGGGAAATAAACTTCAAATACAATTTTAAACAGTCGGTTGTGTAGAGAAATAAGCAAAGATGATGTGTTGCAGATTCTGCTCTACATGGGGTGTTAATGGAGTGCCATCTACTGGCACTGATGTTATCACTTTCACAGCTGGACAAGATGACAGACAAATGTCCTGAATACTTTTTATCTCCTTGAGTAATACAACCACAACGCTCATTTTTTTTACCTCTCTATCTGTGAGAGGAACTTTGTTTCAAAGATGCCTCTGGTCTTCAGTGTTTCAGAAATCTGTCCTCTGAACAGGAATCCTCTCTTGGTCATATCTATCAGGATGTTCCGCACAATTTCACCAAGATACATGCCGCTGCACATTTTCTCATATCTGTAAAACACATGCAAGCATGAAACGTACAGGTTAATAGATTTAAACATGCTTCCACACATACTGAATGTCATTTATAAGGATATGAGTCCAGGAAACAGAGGGTTAATACACTGACATGTGTTTCTGACTTGAACAACGTAAACATAATCTGTGTGTGTGTGTGTGTGTGTGTGTGTGTGTGTGTGTGTGAGGGGGACATTAACCTTTGTTTGCCCGGATTGAGGGAGAAGTCATCCACAGCGCGGTCGTACTCTGTTCTAATGTCGTCGAGGCATCCGTTGTCTCCAAAAGCACCCCACTCCATGTTGACACACATCCGCCCCTCATCTCCCTCTATCATCTCAATGTTCCTCATCTCCTCCATGTAACACGCATTACTGCCAGTGCCTATGATCACAAAGACACATTAGATGGATAGACAACAGAAAAATGTATCAAAAAAGAGTCAATAAGATGGAAACTAACCAGCGATGAGTCCAATTTCACAGGTGGGTTCTTCGTAGGCACAGGTCATCATGGTTCCCACTGTATCATTCACTATGGCCACGACATCCAGGTCAAATTCCTACAGACGAAACACATGCACATATGATGCAATGTCACAGTTTTGTACACAGTGCATGTTGAATTGAATGGTGACGCTCATCATAACCTACCTCTCTCCTCTTAATGGCTTCCCTCAACAATCCCACCACATCTTCTCCTTCACAGTCTGTCGCCTTGAAGCCTTTGGTCCATGTCACAAGGATTCCCTGCACACACACATAAACACACACACAATTGTCATATCAAAAATACGATGTGTACCTTTGTCTGCTAAGGGCTCTGAAAAAGTCTATTCTTGGCCTCATGAAACACATTTTGTCAAGATAAAAACAAAACTGCCCCTAGAAAAGCTGACAGTTTTTCAGTGGACACATTTTGTAGTACCAGCAGATTGACTTTTGAGTCACACCTGATTTTAGGAAAGTAACAGAGAGTATATACAGTATTTCAGAGAGGAAGGAACAGTTGTGCACTCACAGCGTCCAGGCTGGTCTGTCGGCAGGGGAATGAGAAGGTGAAGCCCAGAGGAAGACGAGCGTTTTTCATCCCCATGTAGTCGAGGAAGTCACTGATACACTGCACAATGTGATCGAACAACTGGAAGAAGAAAGATGACAACATGAGAAACTACAGTAAAGTAAAAAAAAAAAATCTGTTTGTCTTTTAAAAGGTTGCATGATGTACAGGCAGTGACAGAGAAAGGTGGAATTTAGTGGACCCCTGTAAAATCTGTTGTTCATGTGTGTCAATTTCTTAACCAGGCAAATTAATTCAAATTTCCAGTAAATGTCTGAAGGAGTTGTTATTAGTGTTTTAATGTTGACTAGTAAGGGGGTAAATCAACACTGAATCACATGGTTAGGAAAAGTGCTGCTATGTTGCCGAGTCAGTTCATGTCATAGCAAATATGTCGCCCTGGACGGCTGAAGAAACACACGTTATGAGATCACATATTGAGGTGTGTTCAGAGGATTTCTTTTCTGACTCTCTTGTCCTGTGTACCTCAGGACAGGATGGTGACAGACAGTTCAAATCTATGTTTTACAGACTGTTAACTCAATGCTAATCTTGACTAATCAACCTCTCTGTCTACCTCTAACCTATCGACGATCTTGCCTGCTTCTATCCTGTCTACTTAGCACTCAGCAAATAAGCCTCACACTCCCAACCTCCTACTTAACTACCTTAATCTTTAAAGTACTACCAAGGTAACAGGAGGTTAAGTTCAAAGTTTCTCAGCTGTCCTTCTGACTGTCGAATGCATTGTCTGCATCACTTCAGTCGGTTTAATACAGATTAATGGGTCAAATGACTGATGGATCCTACCTCCTCTCCTGTGCCCTGCATCACTTCTAGAGGAATAGCGTAGATCTTGTTGTGCATCTCGACTGTTCTCCTCTTTCCAGAACGAATCTTGACCAACAGAACTCTAAAGTTGGTTCCACCTAAATCCAAAGCCAGGAAGTCACCATGCTCTGGATAACAAGACAGGACAGACAGACAAATAAATAAAACAGACGCCGTGAGACGCACACTTCAGATGTATGCCTTTGTACATTATTAAAAAGAATAGCTGAGAATGTCAAAGGAGTTTGTTTGTTTCTATTAAAACAAATGTCTGTGTTGATTCTGTGTGTGTGTTACCTGTGCCATCAGGAGTGCTTTGCACAAAGGTTGGCAACATTTTGACAGTGGCAGAGTCCTGAGTGCTCTTCGAAAGGCCAGTTTCAATCTCTATCCTCATTCGCTTCTTCACCTGTAGAAGTTAAGATTATGTTAAATAATTAATTAATACACAGTGAAAGGCATACAAACATACATGCACAAATACACACTACAGTATCTGTCCGTCCTCACCTCCAGCAGCTGTTCGGTCGACAGGCGGAATTCAGACAGTGTTTGGGCAATATGTCGTGATTGTTCAGCGAGTCGGTAGGCCACAGCTGTCACCATGGCAGCTCCTTTTCCACTGCCGCTCTCTGATAGGAGGAACCGGACATCAGAGTCCGGGACCAAACGACGGACTGTCTTATGAAGACGACGGGCATATCTGAAATAGATATAAGAGAGTTTAAGTTTCATTTTAATAAGACGTTTGGCCGTCAGTATATGTTGATAAAGAAAGGATAACATGCCAAACATAAGCCACCTCCAACACCTGACAGTAGTTCTCAATAGTTCTTGATTTTTGTGATACAGAGAGAAGCTTTAAGATGCATAATATTAAAATCTTTCATGTTACTGTCACTCACTGTGGGTGCATCTTGTATAGAGATCCGTCGATGCCTACAGTGGTTCGGAGTCGGGTCACGCCCTTGTTCTCCTTTAGCCTCAACAGGATGCCTGCCAGCACGGCAGCAATCAGGTTGGCAGAGCGGAAAGACACAATGGTGCAAACCTGGAGGACGAGAGAAACTTCATGAACTGCTGAATAAGATTAACAAAGCACCTTTATTTTTTGTAAACTCTTTTCATAGTCTACAGCAGAACCTGTGTTGAACCCTCAGAACCCTCAGTCTAGAGAAAAATTATGGCAGTATAAATTTTTGATATTACATTTACAGTTAAAAGTGCAACAATCTCAGCAACGATACATACATGCTGCACAGCGATGCAGTCGTCAGTCGAGGGCTCCACACCAAGTCTGGTTAAAATCTCTCTGGCCTTGGACAACCCCTCCTTACTCCTAAACAGGAAAGACAGAGACAGAGAAGCTATGATGAACTAAAATATATATGAATTAAAGTTTTATTTAGTTTCTATCACTTAAGTATTAGGATTTAAATGTCGTGTCACTCACTTCTCTATGGCTGAGATGTGTTTGGTCTCAAACTTCCCCTTAGTGAGCAGTTCAGGGGTGATCCTCCCCTCGAACAGCAGACCCTCTCTGGCCATCTTCACGAGGATGAGACGAACCAGCTCCCCCATGTACATACCGCTGACCATCTTCTCAAATCTACCACACAGTGAAAGAGAAAATGAGAGTGGAGTATTATAAGCTTTGGATCACTTTACCATCCAGATGGCTATTTAGTCTTTAGATACCACTAGTTAAGCCTCATAGTGAGGTTTTTCCATGTGGGAAAAAAATAAGGGCACCGAGCCAACAAAGAGCACTGGTCTTTTCTCTGTGAGTCATATGAGTGCAGACATTCTCTGACAACTTGTGTCAACAGCAAACGTGGGATAACTTTGACCTGAGAGCACAGTGTCAAATCAGCTGCATGGATGCAAAAATAAATAATAAATGTATTTACAAGTCTACAAGCACAGAGGTCACTAGATGTAAATGGGAAGAGGATTTGGAGACAGATAGAGACAAAGAGGACTGGTCCTTCTTTTGTTTTAAAGCTCATAAGTGTTCTCAAATTTTGAAACAGTAAGAATTTACTGCACACCTGAAAAACTTTTGAAACAATTAAAAGTCCTTTCTTTGCTGGCATTGCAAAAAACAAAAAGGTAATTTTTTATCATATTTTCTGGTCCTGTATTTAGTTGTCAACATTTTGTAATTTTGTAATTGATATTATAGCACTACACTGAGGTATTCACATAAAAAAAAAAATCACCTTGCCTGGGTCTTCTTGGCACAGGCAATGTGGAGCGTGAAATGAATTTTATTAAAAGTGGATTGACCTTGCTTTGATTGCTGTGAGGAAGTGCATTACAATCCATTGAAAATCTGATTACTCTCCTACAGTATCGGATTGATTAAATAAAATCTCTAGATACATTCTATTAGATAAAAATCTATTACAGCATAAGATACAAGAGTCAGTTGACGTACAGCTGCTTGCCGGGGTTGATAGAGCCTCGGTCTATCTCTCTGTCAAACTCTGTCCTGATGTCTTCCAGTCTGCCGTCGTCTCCGAAGGCTCCCCATTCAGTGTTCACACACATCCTGCCCTCGTCTCCCTCCACCAGGTCAATGTTACGCAGCTCCTCCATGTAGCATGCATTGGTACCAGTACCTAAATAGAGAGAAACACAAATCCATACAGTTTAATCTAATTTTTGTCACACAGTTTATTTTATATTAGTTTCTTTCATTTAATTTGTGACAATGCCACTCTTGAATTTAATTGGTCCCTTGTTTATTTAAATGCACATTGTTGTAGTACCGATGATAATGCCGACTTCACAGCGCTGGTCATCGAAACCGCAGGTCATCATCGTTCCCACAGTATCATTCACTACTGCCATGATGTCAGCCTCATAGTCCTGAAACAAATTAAAGCATACACGTACGTAAGTTCTTCTGACAGCTATGGACTTCTGTCATCTGTGCCATTCTGCATACCAGCTTTAATTAAAGCAGATGAAGTTATCAAGTTTGATAACTTCAAACTACAGAACTGAAGTGTTGCATCAAATGAGCTGAAATGAGAGAAAAGATAAGACTCACTCCTCGTTTCTTAATAGCTTTGTTGAGCAGCTTGACAACGTCCATTCCCTCTACTCCGCTGGCCTTGAAGCGCTTTGTCCATGTTAGCAGAGTGGCCTGCAGACAGAGAGACAGATAGATGTGAGAAAAGTGAAGAGATGCTGTGGATATGATGCTTAATGGAGAGATCTCATCTTAACTCATGATGTAAATGGACTGCAAGTTCAATAAAAGATAAGAAATGGAAAGTGTTGCAGTGAAGTTGACAACAAAGCAAGCTATACATGCAAGAAAGATGCTTCCCAGCTTGATTAACGCGAGAACTTTGATCAATTCGATGATCAGTCAATCAATTTTTAATTTTGTTTTACCTCATCTAGTTTGGTCTGCTGGCAGGGGAAGGAGAAGGTAAATCCCACTGGAAGTTTCTTGTCTTTGATGTTTTGTTTTTCCATGAAGTCACCGAGACACTCTGCCACATGGTCGAACAGCTGGAACAGATGTGGCAGGAGGGAGAGGAGTTATTTCAGGTTGAGCTGAAGAGACTGCATGTGTGTGTGTCTGTATTTCAGTATAAACCTACTCTCGTTCCACTGCCATGAATGATGTCCTCTGGTGTGTCATAGATTTTACTCTCCATTTGAACGGTCTGTTTCTTCTCATGGCTGACTTTGACGCGGAGGATCCTGAAGTTGCTGCCTCCTAAATCCAATGCAATGAAGTCGCCCTTCTCTGTCGAGACAGAAGAAGACAGGAAGAGGAAAGAGAGACAATTGAGATTTTCATTTCTTGGAGATGGAGTTTCTTCATAAAAGAGGTGAGGTTTCAACATTTCTTTATAGGACAAATGTTGTTGGATTACTTAAGTACACACATCTAACCACCACAGCTCTGAACCGGGACATGAACAGGAAGACATTCATTATGAGTACGCCTTCTTTCTGTTAGCTTAGCAAACAAATACAGCTCTCATTATTGCTCTACAGTGAGTTAATGGCACACAATGTGTGGTCTATAACCAACATGGAGAAGAAGTTGTGTATGAAAAGCAGTTTTAGGATTTAAGTCTTGTCTGTGGGCTAAAACTGTCATCTATCATCTCCTCCAAACACAATATAAGTATACAGCATATAAGTAAGAAAATAATTACATCTGTGTATTTTACTACACATGCGTTATGTATTTCTTTGTGTGTGTATGTGTGTGCTGGTGTATGTGCTTAAGCATTTTCTGTAAGATGAACTTCCTGCAGAGTTATTAGTTAATGATTGTCCAACGTCACCAGAGGACTTAAGGTAGCCATGTCACCTGGTAAAGAGCTTATCAGATATGGTTATTTGAGTAAATTAAACGGTTGTTATACAGCTGAGACCTGAAACCTAGAAGAGTACAGACACCATTGTTTCCTTGTATTTAAGCTGACATGTCTTACACTATGTCTTCATGATTGTAAATAGTTATTTGGTCCAATAAATATGGTCTTTATGAATGGATGCTTGTGTGTTAAAATGAAAGAAACATACACACACACACAGTGGATAATCTGACTCTGTGTAGACAGTGTCCTACATTGCTGTTTATATTGTCTGTGAAGCTGTGATTAAGAGTACAACCTATACTCACTGTTAAATCCCATGAAATTCTGATCACTTGGCAAAAAGTAATGGTCATAGTTTCTTATTATGTCCAAACTGGGAACATACAGTAATTGATTTATAGCTTCATTACTTGTCATAGCTCAGTATTAGGAGTGTATTGACCTTTGATAAGAAGTGATAAGGTGATAAGAAACTACGCAGTACCCCCCAACTCATCACACAGACAGTCTGTCTCCTTGTAACTCTTTAGAGATGCAGTACAAACAACCCAAACTGTAACTCTTAAAGAGTACTAACAAGTTGTCCTACAGGTGAGAATGTTCAGAATGTTTCAGTGGTGATTGTTGATAATGATTAAAAATGTAGAAATGCCACACTATGTTCTATCAATATTAGAAACATTTTGACATTTCAATATTTATTTTGATCTAGTGCTGTAATGTTTTGTGCAGATCAGGTCAGTGGTGCATTTTGTTCTGTAAACAACAGAGTGGTTGGAATCAAAATAAAGAGAAACATCTAAAATATTTCTATTGAATTTAAGACTTTCCTAATTATTTTTAACTCTCTGTTAGTCCATGGGAACAAAGCGAATAGAGGCATGCAATAACATTTTTTTCCCCATGGCTGTTCAGTGTCATCTGTGCATATTTGACAACATAGTAGATAATGAAGCATATTTGTGCTCACTGTAAGAAGATGGCGAGATCTTTAATTCACATTTATCAGATTAACAGAACACAAGATAATTTCTGCTCTCACCACACAGAATAATATAATAATATAAGAGACAGAGAGACAGATATAGAGACAGAGCTTTGCTTCCATTAATATATTTAGCTGACTAATGTAATAAAATTGGTATCTCATTTTAAATGAATGGACAGTCTCCTACCAAAGTACAGCACGCACAAGGTATGACAAATTCTGACTCACATTCATATGAGTTACAAGGGCAGAAGGATTAAACAGCACGCAGCAGACTGTGACATAATGACAGAGAGAAGGGGGGAGGGGGAATGGCAATATTTAAGTGCAGAGTTTGTCACTATAGCAGAAGGAAGCAGTAGTTTTGCTTTCTGAGTTCATGTTAGATTAGGTCAACAGATGATCTGAGTTTCCGAGTGAAAAGTTCAATATGGTGCTTTGTCATCCATTTTCTACAACATAAACATTTCTCTTCTTAAAGGCGCAGTGTGTAAGATTTGGGGACTTCATTTTCAGATTAAGGCAGACATGGAATATATTATTCATAACTATGTTTTCATGCATACATAATCACCTTAAAATAAGAAACTTTTTGTTTTTGTTACTTAAAAATTCTCCTTTTATATCTACAGTGGTAGTGGGTCCTCTTTCGTGGAGGCCGCCATGTTGAAACACCGTGTTTCTACAGTAGCCCAGAACAGACAAACTAAATTCTGACTCTAGAGAGGGGCTTTCTAGTGTTGTTTCTCCTTTACACTAGGAAGGTGATGGAGATGTGAGGAGATTGCAATGAAGCGATTAGTCCACTAGATGCAACTAAATTCTACACACTGGACCTTTAACACAGTTATTCATCACCAAAGTGTTTTCTCTGCATTGTATTGTTCTCCAGTCAGATAAACAACTCCAGCTGATATAATCAACAGCTGCTACAAGTAGTTCTGTGTGTGTACAACTACATCCGCTGTAGTCTTTAGCACTGTCAACTCCAGCACCAGAACTGTATACAACTTGAATGTTTGCCCAGTATTACATCTTGTTTTCACCTACATACCAGACAATGCACATCAGGTCAACTGGATACACTCATTATTGCTCTGAAAGCCAGGACAGGATGTAGCAACTCTAAAAAACAGATACAGACTGACATTTTCTATCTCTCGATTGCAATCCACTGTCCTGGTGACTACATTCTTTCCTGTCTCTGTTGTGTCAGAAGATTATTTGGATAAAGCAGAGGTAGAATAAGTGCCAGGGCTCCATGCTGACTAAATTATTACAAGAGATGAGCGAGTACACCATTATTTGTATCTGTATAACCACCTAAATCATCTGTATTGATATCAGTACTCAAAATGGGCAGGGTTAAATCTGGACAAGCGTGGAGCTTAAACCAGAAGTGAGCATGACTAACTGGAAGTTGTTTATTTTAGCCTGAAACTGATATGGGTTGATCAGAAGTTGCTGTATTAAAGAACTATTCACAAAACAGCCTCAGAACAGAGCTTCACAATGTTTTGATCACAAGAGCAGCAAAGGTGTTACAGGTGCGCATATTGGCACATTTTACTCTGATGATACTCATGCTTGTAACAAGTACACAATCCATACCAGATTTCTGTTTCAGATCAATGTGGAATGGGGAATGTGGTGTGGGAGACACCTACTCTAGCAAGAACGAGAGACAACTGGTTCAACCCACGAGTCCTATAACGTAGTGATGTTGATGCGTGTCATGGCTAGTGTGATCCCAAGTGCAGAAAGTGTAACCATTACAACAGGGGCTAGGGGTACTAACCTGATCCATCAGGGATAGAGCGCACAAACGTTGGGAGCATCTTCAGGGCAGCCGTGGGGTTAGTGTCCCGTCCCAGTCCTTTGGTCAACTCCCTCCGAAACTGCTGCATGATGTCCAGTAACGTCTCATCAGAGAAACGCATGGAGTACAAGTACTTATCGATCTGAAAATTAACAAGTGTTCAGTGTTAATCTTCTTAATCTTTAATCATCAATCATCAATTAATAGCCAGAACGATACCATTAACATCCAAACACACACACGCAAATATACAATATTATTCTCTCACACTGGCTAATTTAAGTTAATTTAAGTTTATAATGATAACAACTGAGATTTACTCAATTTGGTAATGACATATCCTTTATTTTCTGTAAGCATGATGATGTAGTGAATATGTTAACTCCCCATCCAATAATTTCAGTCATCCACAGAGATACTCCACTTCCTGAACTGACTGAAATAAAAGCTAAATTGATCCCATCCCAGCTTAACCCAGAAATGAATCAGAGCCACAAAACCAATTTTTATATTTCCTTATTGCAAGATAACTGAGAACGACACATCATATTCTGGTCATGTTGCACAATCTATATCTAATAAAAAGTACAGCATCAGGAGTGAGACACACAGCAAGACCAGAAAGTACAGGATACTCTTATCAAGGCAATCCCTGTGACTTAATTAGGGGTATGGCAGTGAAGTGACGAGGCTAAGCAGGAGAATCTTTGACAGATAACCTGACTGTCTGGTCACCATAAGGTTATACTGTATATTTTAACTAGTTAGACTGCTTTTTGAAACTACCCACTGTGTAAACTTTTGCACTCAAAAGGCTGAGCTGTGTGGCCTTTTAAGAACAGGATGTTAAACAAACCTAGTGAAATCCATTGTTGCATCACACTCCTTGATGAAGCAAAGGCCTACGTTATTCACGAGTGTGACACACAAGAGCAGAATACTACACGACGCATAACTCTGGTTGAATGTCACGTTCTGTGAAGTCAAGCGGGATTAACGCTTCGTTGTCAGTAGGACGTATGTATGAAAGGAAATCATCAGTCCGTTGCATAACAATGACTACCAGAATATGTGAGATATATACAGTACATAATACACTCACGGGGTCAGCCCAGTTCACACAAACACACTCACATGATTTAATATACACACACAAACAATGCTTGTATGTACTGTGACGTCCATTTGATAATTTACTGAGAGTTACTCATAGTAACAGGCATTAGATGGGAATGTTCTCACTTCCCGTTTCAGGGGTCACACTTTAACTGTATTTCCTCTGCAGCTCTGGTTTTCGGTAACTAGTGTAGACAATGCCAAACTGGGCGTGTGAGTGTGCTGGGTGGGTGAATAAACTGACACGCTGGCCACAAAATGGAAATCATAGTAGAGTAAATGTTTGTTGACAAACACATGTTTGCGAAGTAAAGGAATCAGCAGACATTTAATTTACTGTACGTAAAACAATATTTGGATTTTGTTGTCAGATAGTAAGCACACACTGAAATAAAAACAGATTATGCAAAAATAAAAAGCAATCAATGAAATATACATAAGTTATCATATGACAGCCATGTGCTAGGACATGCAACTAAAGACTATGACAAGATTTTGTGGTCAATTTGGCTTTCATCATATGGTAGATCTGACAAACAGTAATTATCTGCTGTTTAACCATGCAGAATAGTTTAAACAAGTTGTGAGCCAACATTGATAGAGTCACATACACGAGAACAGCAGTGTCCAAACTACTTTGTAGGTGTAACATTCCCTATACTCCCTCTAAATGTGGAGTCTGGCTCCAGGATTAAAGCTCATTAGCACGTTCTCTTGTCATATACCCACAGCTGTTATCGTCATTAGCTTAATGAAATACATTTGTACCATTAACCTGCTGGGCTGCACCACAAACAGGTTCACAGACCACTGAAGTGTAGTTCAGGGTGTGAAGAGACATTTTAACTGCAGCGTCCCTTGGTTGGTGCTTGACTAATCATGTTCTAGCTTGCCCTCGGCATCTGTTATTTAAATTAACACACACACACACACACACACACACACACACACACACACACACACACACACACACACACACACACACACACACACACACTGATACTGATACTGCAAATGCACATGCAAAATAAATGCATTTTGTAATATGCATGTTAAACAAGCAGCCTTAGTAAATAATTCTTCAAGCTGTTGTGGACCTGTTGGTATATTGGACAAAGATTGAACAGTAAGGCAGAGATTGTTGCTCTTACATTTTGTGTTCTCTTTGATCCAAGTCAACTGTCCTGTCTGAGGAAATAATAAAAACAATAACATGTAGAGTGTTAATTGTAATTTCATGGTAATCCAGAGTAGATTAGAGAGCCCCGATTGTTTACTGATAGCACCTTGTGAAACTTCCATTTATCGATATTTGTGATACCCATTATACCCATAACTGCACCCTAAATTTATGTTTCTTTGGACAAATAGTACCATTTCTTAAAATTATAGTATAGTATATCATATCTCAACATTGCATTTGAAACTTGCATGAAACATGCATTTGTCATCTTGCAACTCAAAATCCTGGTAATCTTTCCCATCATTACTTTCCATCCAAAATTGTGTTAATGAGGCTGAAACTAAAACACTGATTTTACACATCAAAAGACTGTTTACAGGTCTTGGGGAGTAATACTACATATACTGTTAAGCCTTTTGTGGCCCCAGAGGAAGTTAAATGGCTTCAAATTATGTGACTTAAGTCATCGTCGGCAGGGGGGCTGAAGACTACAAGTTTGAAAATGAAAAACATCTGTGTGGAAGTTAATTTCTTACCAACATTTCCTTATCAAGACCTTGTATCATTGAATTTACCACCGAATAAAACAACATTACCGTTCATGCCTAATGTGTTCACTTGTAGCATGAGCATTCTTCAGCCTGCTTAGATACAGCACATGTGCACACATGTGGTAACTAACTTGGATTCTTATTCAAATGTCCTCACTAAAATGCTAAATGAATAGTCTACTTAAATAACAATGTGTTCCTAGCTGACCAGTCTGGCCCTGAGTTACAAAGGGGGAGGATTAAAAGCAGGTATAGCCCGCATTTCTCCACAACAAGCCGAGAAATCCACTGAACCCAGACTTAAGTCAGTACCTGCTGCAGGAAAGACATTAGCATCACAGCTCTATGACTCAGCACTATGCAGCTAGAAACCATGCCTCAGCACTTTATTATAGCAGAGCATTATCTGATCTCACGTAGCTTAGAAAAAATACTGCACACAATGACTATGATTCATCTTAAATCTCTCATGTGTAACTTCATTTTCTCAGTTCACGGTTTTTCCATTAATGTTGAGCAAAGTGACATTCCTTGGTGGGAAGACATGAGGCCTCTGTGGTCTGCACGCATGAGTCTGTAAAGGCCATGTTTTCCCCTCAACACACCTCAACACACAAATTTCTCTGACACCGCCTGGAGTGTAGTTTAACTTACAGGAAGAGATCATGCACTCTCCTTCCCTCCCCTTTTCTCTCCAGTTTTCTCCTTCTCCTTCTCCTTCTCCTTCTCCCTTTTGTTTGCATTCCTCCTCTCAACAATGCTTGTTCTCATCGTCATGGCGAGGTGATTCGAGGAAGTACTGAAACCTGACTCCATTGTGTGTATATCTGTGCACGATGTTGTGCACACAGCCTCACCATGTGGAAAAATACTGTCCTCTACACTGCCCTCTCCTGTACCTTCCCTTCTTCTATTCTACACACACACACACACACACACACACACACACACACGCACACACGCACTCTGAAACACTGCTTTGGATGCCTGCTAACAGCCCACAGTGTATCATAGAGTACAGTCAAGGACACTGCAGTGGATTGAGTGGAGATGCACTTAGCTGACACCCTTTGACAACTGCAGGTACACACAGTGTGCCTGAAAGTGCTGATATTGTTTGGATACTTTTAATTACGGTTGGTTATATCTTTTATGTTTTACGATTTTACTGCTGTCCCTAGCACTGAGGCCTAGACAAACCCTGCTCTTTGAAAAGCTAAACAATAGCTACACACCTGGCACAGTGCGTGAGCGTAGGTGGATGCAATTGTGTGTAAGCCTTCTCCTGCTGTCACCTATGGTCACATGGTTCAAAGCTGGCCTATTTTAGGGAGGCAGGGAGAGGAAGAGAGCAGGAGTAAAGAGAGAGGGAGGTGTGTTATATTACATCCGATCCTGGCTGCTGATAAATGTCTTTTACCTTTACAGACTCTGACTTGACTTTGGCACACCTGGGAATGACAGCTTTGTGTATCATGAATGTGAATAAAGATTGTTGAACAGCATCTGCGTACAGAGGGGACTATAGAGGAAGGAAGTGCGATAGCTGTGAACTTTTTTCCATTTATACAGGAAAGAGACCAGCGGTTTAGTATCTGCAGTTGGTGATGACATGTGACATCATCAGGGAGCGACCATAAAGGATCGCTGCACCACATGTGAATCATAAAACACATGATGAGATATGTGCTATAAACGAATGGGTCTGAAAGCACTTAAACTATGAGTCAGTCTTACTTTAGTGTACATCTTTCCTGGCAACATTGTTCTAAAGCATGTTCAATCAGGGAGTATTGGGAACTGTTGGAGTCTGACTGACTGGAAAAGCTCAGATACACAAACACAAACAAACAAACAAAACTGGTCCAGTCAGTTTTAGTCCAGAAGTCTACAGTGAGGGCTGCTGTACTGAGAAGTTATGAAAGACACACATTCATGGTGATGACCTTGTGTGACCGTTCTCTTTAACCTTGAGCTTTTTTTTTTTTCATATTCAGTCATACTTTAAACCTCCTGAAAGATGATACAAGAATCAACTTATGGAATTTTTGTACCTAGAAATGATTTCCTCATTACTTTAGCTTGAACACACGTCAATGCTACAGGGACAATGCGAAGCGTAGGGGCAGATATGGAGATACATCATGTACATTGCCACTTATACAGCTGATTGTTCTATGACTTTGTGGTGACTATGTTCCTACAGTGTTATGTTAAGTTAACAGAGAGTTCCAAAATGATAAAAGGCTGTAATTTTCTTCTCTTATTAAAAAGGACTCTTAACTCTATTTCCTGTTTCTACTCTGTTGAAGCTGTAGTGAGAGAAATGAAAGTGTGTCTCCTTTTAACAAGAACATAAAAGAAACTCAGTGACCTCTGAAATAACTTTGCTCTGTCCTGTCAAGTTCTAGCTTCTCATCTCTCTGCTCATCTGTCCTTTCATTATTATCTCCTCAGCTTCCCCTCTCCTCCTCTTCGCCACACCTCTCAAAACTTACATCACGGCACCAATCAAACACCCATGTGTCGTGTCCTCCTACACATCTTACAATGCCAATACACCCCTGTGCAGTTTGTCACGTCCCACTGAGCCACGTTGAGATTAATGATATAATTGATAGAAATCCTCCAAGAAAGGCAAACTTCAATGATTGTGACACAACCTCACCCTTCTCTCTCAATTCACTTCCTTATAGAGATGTATCACATAACAAAGATTTCCCGGCATGTGCTGCGCTGGAAAACTTCAGTCTTACAGCAAAGTTATTGAAGATGCCAGCATGAGTAAACTCAAGGACCTCTACAAACTCATGCTCTCTTCTCAGCCTCTTGCTATTTCCTCACATCAGTCTCTCTCACTCATACAAACATATTGTGAAAAATGGAGGCAGAAGAAACACTCACCTTTTTAACCTGGTCATCCTTGAGTTCAGTGAAGTAATAGGCTAGTAGCTGGGCTGCAATCATCCTGGTCCTCTTTCTCTCTTACACACACAGACTCACTCGAACACTCACACACTGTTTAGCTCTTCCTCTGTCACACACACACGTTCACCTACAGTCAGATGGAGAAAAATCCAAAATAAAAAGGTAAAAAAAGGGAAATAAAACTCTGCTCTGGCTCTACTCCGTACATGTAATCTGTCACACGCCACAAGAGATATAAAAATATCCTGAATCCAATCTTGTGTGGTTTAAAATAGACAGAGCTGCTTCATGTGCAGCTAAGACTCTACAGCTCTTCTCCCTCTAAGCATGCGAGTGAAGCCAGGAAGCATGAGTGAGACAGCAAGTTTAGCTGCAGGAGGAAGAGAGAGAAAGACAAGCAGGGAGGGCCAGAACATGAGCCCTACCCACCATCTCTGAGCCGATTGGTTAGAGAGTGTGAGTGGCCACGGGGAGGGGTGGGGGTGAGTGCCACATCTTCTGTTATGCAATTGGCTGAGCGGCTGACGCCTTGGAGGCAAACTCATCTGATGGAGGAGGTAGAAAGAGGAAGAAGGGGCCTGACTAGGGGGGGAGGCAAGAAGGGTGACGTAGGAGGGACAGAGAGAGAAAGAGGGAAGTTGGGTGAGGAGGTTTTACTGTTTCTAGGAAGTTAGGATGTGACACATAGTCCGGCAAGTTAGTAAGAAAAATGACTCACACAGTTATATAGTCAAAGCACGTTTACAGGAGCAGGACTGTAAGGAGGTCAGGGAGCACCAGTGCCTGTGTTAGCTGTGGGGCAGAGCGTCGCAGTGTTAAGGCAGGTAGTAAAAATGCCAAAGCTGATGCCCTGTCCTGACACACCAAACCAAACTTACCTGCTCCCAGGGACTGTTATCCTGTTAGACAGACTGTCTAACAGTCCAGTGACCTCAAAACAAGTCAAAATGTGGACTGAGAGAGACCCAGTGTTATCTCAAGGTGGAGTGTGCTGTCCTTAAGAGGTCAAGGAACCTCCAAGGAGGGATGCACCATGTTTGTCATCTCCTCTAGCTTTACTGTCTGTTGTCTGCATAAACATGGGAGTGGGGTTATTCGTAGGTTTGTACGTACTAAGGCTGATGTGTGAACAAAGTGATTTTTTGCTTTGGTCAGGCATATTGGCCACATGGCTTACAAGTTTAGGGTTTCCCCCACAAAAAAATGTTTAGCCATGGTGGTAAACTACCTCGATCATGACGTATTTCACTTTGTGATAAATTTAGTTGCTAGATGACAGCCTAAACAATAGCTACACTCAATAAATACATGGCTTTTGTTGTGTGAAATTGCATCTCTGCTTATTTTAGAGGAGTGTATTCACTTTTTAGATGTTTATAGGTGACCCACTTCTCTATAAAACACTGCAAGAAATCCTGAAGCTGTGCAGTGGTAGAATTTTTATTTTCTATTTTAGAGTTGAGTATGAATATTATATAAGTGAATAACTTTGTAGATTAATCAGCTAGCCAACATTATTCAAGCCAAAATAACAAATATTCTTCTTTCAGGTCCTAAAAGAATATAATTTGATTACTTTCTTGATGATATGTTAGAAAATGTAATGTATTTAGGATTTTGAAATGACTAAATGAGTGTGTGCATGTCTCAGTCCCACACTCCACTGCTCCACTCCACTCTCTGTGTCTCGCTGTTTCTCACACTGTTTTTTCACACTTTCTCTTCTGCCATAACTCGCATTTGCATTAGATAAGACATGAAGCTCTCTCTCTCTCTCTCTCTCTCTCTCTGTGGTGCTTTGTTGCTTTTAAACATTAAAAATCAACTTTCTTGTCATACAATGCTGAAATATGGCAGCTTCAAAAGAGTATTACCTTTTATCACCTCAGGTGTTCTAACTGAAAATGTATGATCCTGCCTTCCTGTGTGTGAGACTCTATGCAGGTCTGTGTGTAGACAGTAAACTAAATGTGTGCAGAAAAGTTCAGTGCACAGATGCTTTGACTTCTTTTCATTCATATCTTTTCACCTCTTTAAAATGCACAGTAATCCTCGAGTGGTCCACTCCACACACCTTTCTATAATGAAAGACACTCACTCATTCCACCATCCTAAGAGCCACTTTCTCTGGCTCCACTGTCCTTTCAGAGAGACGTGACATCATTGTCACAACAACAACAGCTGTGTGTTGTCTGGACTCTCCAGCGAACGAATACAGAAGGACTGTAATCCTTTATACACTCAATATGTGGGCTGTGAAGTTAATTTAACCAAGATGTTTTATACAGATAATTCTTAACTGACTCTGACGTCTGCTTTCATTATGGAAATGTTTAAACAAGAATAAAGGCAAGAATCTTGAAACTGAAAAGTGGTATTAATTTGGATTGTTAAAGAAAGCGTTTGAACTATTGAACTGCTACTGAACTAAAATATGTCACAGCTTCTAGTACGCATTAAAAAACGTCACATTCAAATGTGATTGCTCAATGCAGCAAATGTCTAATGCAGGTTTCTCTGTGTTTCTGTTTTGTTAGACAGAATACAGATCATACAGGAAACTCCATGCTCGTTTTCCAGTACCCCATCTGTGATGTTTTCATTCATAAATGCATTCCAGAAATGTCTCTGTATTTTAATGCTGTGATTGTTTTTTTGTTTGTTTGTTTGTTTTGTCATTGTGCCCATATCTGCCTCTTCTGCTTTTGATTCCTTCATTCCTGAGATTGCCATTGACATCTTCCCTGCCAACCTGCCTGGACTTGTGATATTCATGTTTGCAGTGAGCAAAGATGCCTTGGCTGCATTGACAGTAGGTCTATTGAGGCTGATATTTCAAGTTTTTCTGTTGAAAACCTGATCTGAACAGAAAATAAAAATGATGGACCATCATGTCATGCACATTTTGCTACAGTGCATGTCAGTATTCTTTATCAAAGTATTAATTGTATTAGTCATAGTGTTTGATTTTACACCATTTTCATATTGCTTCCCTGTAAAATACTCTCAAATACAATCAAGATAGCAACTTTATCCAGCAACATGTCACATCAAACGGACCTGACCAGCCTCTGATCAGAGACAAAAAAGGTGTGGGAATTAAAATGTGTGATGTGAGAAGGTCATTTCCATCGAGAAGAGGTTTGTACATCTGTTGAGATAACTTCATGACTGTGACCGTTTCAAGGGTCAGGGTGTGTCTTGTAATACTGTAATAGATCTATGCTGTCGTCCTGCAGATGGACATGCTTGGTTCAGTCCGCTGCTCTTAATTTAGTCTGTCTAAATGATAGGGTACACCAATTATCCACCTGTTAGCATGTCTTTCATTGCAGAGTGACCACATTGTTAGCAAAGGTTGTTGGCAGCTAAATTGACACCACTGATCAATATATACAATCATTAGCCACCCTGCTTCTGCTGCAGACTGGGACACAACATTATGTTAACCTCTAGCACAACACATTACAGAAAACCAGCTGCCAACCAGCATGATGTTACATGATAACACACAGTATTTTCAGACTCTATATAGTTTATGTTCATGTAGGTAGTTTACCTACATGCTTGTGCTTCAAAGCAGTATTAAAACTAATCCCACATCTTCACCACTGAACCAGCAGTGGCACTATTACAGATAATCCCAATCCCAGCAGTGTTAGCTCCTCCAGGTTATTATACTATCTGGATAATTGAATTACCTGCATTGATAAAGTTTTCCCATGATCAAGTGGAGCCTCCATCCAACAGCTGTCACCACAGTGATGTTTTGGGGCATTGTGGCATCTTATTTTTCCACTGTCCTCTCCATATAGATGTTCGAATCCCGTCTTCAAGCTTCTATTCATTGTATCTTTGGCCCGTGCTCTCTGAAAACTGCTGTATGTTCAAAAAACACAACACAATCCTTCCGGAAAAGGGCCTGAGCTCGTCCCTTTGTAGGTCCTGAAGAACCAGCGTCTCAACACTGCCCATCTACTGGTGACCATTTTTGTGTCTGTGTGTGCATGTGTGTGTGTCAAAGCTCTTATTGTTGTTTTACAGGGGAGACAAAGACACACACCCACATACTCACAGATCCTTGAACACAGATACAGACACACACAAAGAAAGTGAATAAGACTCACACACCTTGCTCCCTGAGGAATGCCCATTTGGGAAGATGGAAAGCTGAGAGGGGCATTTGAGGTTATTTGAACTGAAAAAAAAAAGCTAAATAAAAAAAAGGGGGATGTACTGTAAAGGTGTATAAAGTGTACAACAGAGAGGAGTAGGGTGATATAGGATGAAGGTAGATTGAAAGAGACGTTGAAGGAGGAGGAAAAGAAAGCCTGCCAGCTTCTGTATTAGTCACTGCTCTGTGCTACATGAGCTGCAGATTCAGCAGCCCAGCTGCGTTTGTGTGTGTTGCTGCAATGAAACTGCAGCCAGTGCATGTGCGGTCTAACTATGAAGCTACTAGGTCACTACTAGGACAGTGTGGGATTACTGTGATCTGTGTGTGTGTGTGTCTGTGCATGAAGTAGTCCTCAGCTGGTAGCATTCTAACATGTTAATCCCTGACAGATTAGCTACTGTTTCACTCCTGTTAGCACGTAGACTTTCTCAGTATATTTCCTTCCTTCCTTTAACCCTTTCTGATTTGTTTCCGTACGTCACTCTTTCTTTCTTGATGTTTTGCTTCGCATCATTATATTCCTTGCACTCTGCTGCTTTCTTCCAGTCTTCATCTTCAACACATCATGTAATCTGTCATGAATGGATTAGCATAAGTACACTGATCATTGCACTGCTCATTCCCTATGCAATATTGTCAAATTAGTAGTGCAAGATTATAATGCAACTTGTAAATACAAACACTAATTGCAATTTTTGCCAAAAAGGTTTAATAAAAAGTCTAACCAACACATTCATAAAAACATACAATATTAAAACTTTCCATCTTCACTCGCTGAACCCCGTGTTTCTGCATGCGTACTGTCCAGATAAAGTCACAGGCAAATGGGAAAGGATCCAGCAAGACAGATTAAGCAGACAGACAGAATAACCAAAATGGCACAGAGGTACAGACAGTCAGACAGACAGAGA
This sequence comes from Sciaenops ocellatus, assembly GCA_033000465.1. Classification (NCBI taxonomy): domain Eukaryota; kingdom Metazoa; phylum Chordata; class Actinopteri; family Sciaenidae; genus Sciaenops; species Sciaenops ocellatus. The sequence continues at coordinate 13,180,321 of CP136888.1, read as the reverse complement.
GTAGAGAGACAGATAGGCGATCACAAGGACATTGAGTCAGTCCACAATGACCGAACAGAGTACCAGTTGTTTTATTGTCGGGAAATGTGCACAGTAGCATTCCAGTCCTCCTCCTGCCCTTCATCAATACTGAGATACTGCTGACACACACACACACACACACACACACACACACACACACACACACACACAACTTCTCTTTCATATATTTTCTAAATCGATTGACTGACAATAAAAATATATAAAAATTAGGAATCATGTGGCGTCAAGAACTGAGGAACATATAACCAAATCACTGATACAAATTAAGGTAGTGTGAAACTTGTAAAATAGAAAAACATACGCACAGAAGAACAACAAACACAGGGTGGCAACTCATTGAGACTGTTCATATGTTCAGTATAATCACATTTTGACAACTGAACTGCTCTTGCAGTTGGAACAGTTGTAATATATACTTTTTATTTGGTCTTATATGAAGTGGTAACCTTGTGTAGTTTGCAGTGTGTGATTTATGATATGAATGTTCTGTCTTTTCCAAAACAAACTGCTTGGAGCTGATATCAAAGGCAGAGAGTCTAATCAGTGCACGGCTAACATCAACATGTGACCACGCAGCTGTGGGTGTGATACATTTCCCACGTCTGAGTCAGTAATGATTAGAAACCCCTCAAGAACCAAATATTTTCGCTAGGCCAATCATGAAATTAGATTGAAACTTAGAAAGTTATCTCTTATACGCTGGAAACAATTTTTTTTGTTTAAATTGATTGGATTGACAAGACATTTTGTAAAAATCCAGTTCTTCTTGGGTATCAGAATTGAATCTTTGGCAGCTCTGTTCATGGGTGAAAAGTCTGTGAGGGTTCATGCAATGAAAACCTCTGCATGTGTTATTCCCTTCAGGTGAAGCTCTTAAAATATTGATGAATCCATTTGTGTCTGTGTTGACACACAGCAATCTGCAGCTCTCCCAGACCAACAGAACCAACAAAGGACCCTGCAGCTGCAAGATTGGCACTGCTAAGGGAATTGGACACTCCAAATTATGAGAAAAGTGAAAATAAAATATTGGTAAATATTTCTTTTCAGTCATGCATCTGTCTAGCCACAGCTGTGATGAGGGCGGCACCCTTCCCACTGCCTTCCTCTGATGGCAGAAAGGTCACTTTACACTGAGGAGCCAAAATTCTGGCAGTCTCTTGGAGGACTCCAGCGAAACTAAAACAGAAGAAGAAGAAGAAAAAGAAAGAACTGTTTAGTTTGTACAGGTGATTTGAAGAAGCAGAAGCAAAAAAGTAAAAGTTATCTCTCCAGTCGCAAATAACAAAACATTTAATTAAACTGAGTAAGTGGTTTAGCAGCAGTTTCATCCCACGACTAAAAATAAAAATCACTCACTGTGGATGAAGTTTGTAGAGTGCTCCGTCTACCCCTACAGTGATATTCAGATGGTCCAGTCCTCTGTTCTCTCTGATCTTTTCAACCACGGCCGCCATTCCCGCCCCACACAGCTGAGCTGCACGACGTGACACTGCTCCACATACCTGTATAACAATGAGAAACATTATCATTGTTGCAACACTTAACAGACTATTGGGCCACAGTTTGCTGAGCCAGAAAATATCATATCACTCCTTAAACCAGAGGAAGAAATCTGAATCCCAAAGTGACATTGCAACAGAGAATATGATTCTCTGGACATTGTAGTGCTTCAAAATTTGAACTTTTAACCTCTCTCTGGCATTTGAGGCAAGAAATAGGCCACAGGGTTGCAGAATTATACTATTTTTACATGTAAATGCTTATTTTTATCAAGGTGAGTGGCATAAAGTCACATTAGCTAAATGTTCCCTGCACTTTACTAATAGAAAAACTAATAGAAAACCACAGGTAACACTAATGCCATTAATGATGGCTGCATTGCAAGACATGGCCTTGTTCACTAACATGGTTTAATGAGGAAACTCAAATGTGGTGAAGACTAATGTTATCAATTCGTCCTGTGTTTTTCCTGCAATGGCTAAAATATCTGAAGTGAAGAAGATTTCTGGTGCCATACATGTTGTATGTAATTGATTTAGATTACTGGAGTAGTCACATTGACTATAATTAATGTCACAATATCAAAAATCAATTCCTTCAAACGTCTGTGTTTGTCCTGCACAGTCAGGCACAGTATAACAAGCCACTAAATTTGACCGAGTCGACCTTACATAAAATTGAATTTTACATTGAACACAGTGAAAGTTGGTTAAAAGTCTGAAAACTGCTCTGTAATCAGCTGTTGATCTGCTGACATGACACAGTTTTGCTCATCATTTCCTGTGTTCTACCTCTTTGACAATGATGCTGTCGTCACAGGTGCTGTTGAGCCCCAGCTGTTGGAGAATAGATCTGACCTGCAGTAGAGCCAGGCGGTCACTAGGGGGAGACAACACAGTTACACACATTACAGTAAAATACTACCACACATTGACTGTCATACACACTTACACAGGAGGCGCGCGTGTGTGTGGTAGTATGGTGGAATCATTTGCAGATTTAAAAGTCATCACTGAACGGTGTCTCGTACCTCTCTATTTGCGACAGGTATTTGGTTTGGAATATTCCAGGTGTTTTCAAAGTTTCAGTGACGTGTCCTCTGAACAGCAAACCTCCTCTGGTTAAATCCAACAAAACCTGACGGACAACTTCCCCTAAATACATCCCACTGGTCAGCTTTTCAAACCTGCACATTCACAGAGAGACACATCAGTTAGACTGTGTGAGCACATTGCAGGAGCATGAGATGCATACATGAGCATAACAACATGAAAGTTAATATGTAGCCTCAACACACGAGGACATGACTACATGATAAATACAGACTATAAAAAAGCATGTTCAGATATGAGAGTATTCACATGTATGAGGAAAAAGACAGATACGTTACTGTGCTGAAATCATGAGACACACACAATACTTTGCTGATCAAATATAAAATTCAATATGTATGATTTATGACCAAGCACGCTTAACACACACTAACCTTTGTTTTCCAGGGTTGAGTGAGTTTTGGTTCACCTCAATGTCATAAGGTGTGATTATGTCATCCAGAGAACCGTCATCACCCAGACCTCCCCACTCTGTGTTTATACACATCTTTGGTATCTCAGCATCTCCCTCTTTTTTCTCTCCTTTAGTCCCCTCATCCTGCTGCGAGCAGAAACAAATGAGAGGGTTAAATACACGTGTTATCATCCAAAAAATAATTTAATATAACTATATTAACAATATATAACTTAATAACTTTGAATGACATTAGTAAAAAGTATTTCATAAGACTCCTTTTACCATATCCCCCTCTCTTTCTCCTTTCTCCGTTTTTCCAGCTTTTTGTTCAGTCTTCTCAATGTTCTTCAGTTCCTCCATGTAACAAACATTAGTGCCAGTTCCTGTGAAATAGAATCATATGGCCGATTTCTGCGATACATAAAACATTACAATAAAACATTTGAAATATGTACTGCTTGTCAAACTTGGTAGCTTGTCTTTAGAGACAAAATCCAGAGTACGTAGTAACAAGAACACACACAAACAGTACCCACGCTGGTCAATGTTTTGTCTAGCCCAAACTCCAAACCCCATATATACACACAACACAACCCTAAACATAGCCACAGCCTTAATTTTAACACAAAGACCTAAGCCTCAAAAAGCTCACAAGAGAGCACAGACTAGCAAAAATGTCATCAACTTTGCAAAAGATGTAAACACTCTGAAGTTCACATACCAGCAATCAGTCCAATCTCACACTCAGGATCTTCATAGGCACAGCTCATCATGGTCCCAACTGTGTCATTCACTACTGCTACTATGTCCAAGTCAAACTCCTACAGGTACAAACACACACGCATACATGTTACTTATCAACGCTTCTGTATATATAATTATTGCAGGACATGTTCTCATAGGTACAAACAGAGGTGTTTTTTCTCATATTTAGAATATGAGTCAACATCCAAGATGTCCTGTAATATAATATACTGTACTCTACAGTGTATAAGAATATAGTGACAGAGTCTGGACTTTTATCAAAAGGATCATTGTTGTCATAATATGCATTATTTTTGTGGTCAAACCATTTTGTGCATGTTACATATTCACTGTTTCAACTTTATTCGTGAATAAATTGGTACAAAGTGGGGAAGTTAGCAGCATTAATCTTTCACCGCTGACAAATCCCAGGTCATCTTAACCTAAATCGGATGTATTTTGACTCACATTTCGTCTCTTGATGGCCTCCCTCAGCATGCTAACAACATCATGTCCTTCACAGTCTGTGGCCTTGTAGCCTTTGGTCCAGCTCACCAATGTGCCCTGCAGAACATACAGAGGTTGAAAAAGGTTACAAAACTGATGTTTATCCTTTCGTTGTTTGTTTACTTGAGTTTTTAAAAGAGCTACGTTTAGAAGTGAAAGTGTCTTAATTTGATCATTGATCAGTGGTTGCTATTCCTATGTGAGAGTTTTTCTGTGACTCAAGACCTAAACTCTTATGTCCACACTTGCCGTGTCAATAGCTGTCTGCTCGCAGGGGAAAGAGAAGGTGAAGCCTGCAGGAAGATGAGCATTCTTCATCCCCATGTAGTCCAGGAAGTCACTAACACACTGCGCAATGTGATCAAACAACTAGAGACAGAGACACAAAGAAAGAAATGCTTTTCGTGAAGAATTGTAGAATATGTTTAGGCAAGCATGTACTGATCTTAACTTGTTTCATTTTGTCTGTCTGCCCACCACTGCTAGCCTTTCTATCTGTATCATTTGGTATAAACATGCCAAAAAAAAAGGCCAACCTCTTCACCAGTGCCCTGCATGATCTCCTGTGGTATGGTGTAGATCTTATGGTAAAGTCGTGAATTATGTTGCAGTCCTTTTTTAAAGTTGACCAGCAACGCTCTGAAGTTTGTTCCTCCCAGATCCAAGGCAAGGTACTTCCCATGTTCTGGAAAAACACACAAAAAAAAGCGTCAGTATCAGTCAGCATCAGTTTTTATATAAGTCACTTCAGTTGATTCATCCTCTCCTGGACAATTGAAAAAACTTTGAATCAACTGACAGTGAATTTGCTCATTGTGTGCTTTATTTTAATTTCTTCTTTAGTTTCTGACCTGTGCCATCAGGTGTACGGTACACAAAAGAAGGCAGCATCTTGATAGTAGAGGGGCCTTTACTCTTCAGCCCTGCTTCCAGCCCTGCCCTCATCCTGGTCTTAACTAACTGCAGCTGCTCTTGACTCAGTCTGAAGGGAGCCAGCGTCTCATCCACCTGGAATACAAGGAAGATTATGTCACATATGATAGCATTAATGAGGATGAAATGTGTACTCTTGCATACAGCACAGGAACACACACACATACACACACAGTATCCTAACCTGTCGCCTTCGTGATGCCAGTCGTTGGGCGACGGCTGACACCAAGGCAGCTCCTTTGCTGCTGCCGCTGTCTGAGAGCACAAATCTAACATGGCACTCAGGAAGCAACCGGCGAACTACTTTGTGGAGACGTTTAGGATACCTGAAATGCAAGGAGTGAAATAACCTCTTTTCATATATCACGACTGTACTGTTGATTTAACAAATAAGAATCCAACATTTTTAATTTAGATACTTATAAATGCATGGTCATATATTTACTTTACATTAAACTGTTTTATTTATATATATATACATATTTTATTATTAGATTGTGTGGGTTTATATTACAGATCAAAATCTACCACTGAGTACATTCAGACATTCTATGACTGAAGTTACTTTTGCCATTTTCCAAGTCAAAAAAGGAACCAGTGCTGGAAGGATCTCAGTGTGTGAATAGTTAATGAATTTGGTCCAAGCTGTAACTTATTTGGAATACTCTCTTTGAAACTGAAGCAGCTAAATGAAATTCAGCCATCATTAATTGTATCATTCACACCTGTGATTTTACACATCACACTGGCCCATGAATGAATGAATCAGATTTTTGGGGAATACTTTAGAAACAACCTACTGTGGGTGCGTCTTGTACACGGTTCCATCCACACCCACAGTGATCCTCAATGTCCTCAGATTCCGGTTTTGCTTAATTCGACTCAAGATGGCTGCCAGCCCTGCAGCGGCCAGATTTGAAGACCTGAAGGACACGATGGTGCTGACATGTTGGACAGCAATGCAGTCGTCAGATGATGGGTTCAAATCAAGCTCTGTAAGAATGTCTTTGGTGTTCTTCAGACCATTTTTGTACCTGGAATACACAGACATGTATGGTATCACTTGTTCTCAGACAGAGGGAGTATGGTACAGACAGACAGATAACTTACTCCTCCATGGCTGCTACATGTGCAGTGGTTATCTTCCCTTTAGTCCTCAGGGCATCAGATGCCCGTCCATCAAACAGCAGTCCAAGTTTAGCCATCTTCAATACAACCAGCCTCACTAACTCACCCAAATACATCCCACTGATCATCTTCTCAAAGCTACAATTAGGAAGAAATGATGGAAACAGAAAAAACAGGTTGAAAAAAAGGTTTGACATAGATGCTGTGCCACATCATGAGAAAAGCTGCTTTCCTCACATTTGTTTTCCAGGGTTGTTGGAGGCTGCATCGACATCCCTGTCAAACTCAGTAATGTAATCATTCAGCGCCTCATCATCTCCGAAGCCCCCCCACTCTGTGTTCACACACATCCTGCCCTCATCCCCCTCCACCAGGTCAATGTGACGCAGCTCCTCCATGTAGCATGCATTGGTGCCAGTACCTAAACACACAAACATACAGGATACCCATGTGCTTATATCTATAATGTTAAAAGAAAATTGCACTGGTTGCATTCATTTTCTGCCTTCAATCAATCACAAGAAATGCTAATCCCAAACTAATCCTAATTTAACCCTAATTATAATCTTGACACTCAAATCCTGAACTTAAACTCCTATTAACATAGTGTGTGAATATGTCTCCACTGTAAAAGATCTAGTCAAAATAGTACAAAACCATACACACAAACACACTCCAGCACACACATGCATTAAGACGATGAGCCACTAGAGGGAGCCAAAGTTTAAAGTTGCACAACAACTTTTTGATTATTGAGTTTAGGGCTAGAGTAGTTTCAGTTGTCTGCTGCCTCAAACAGCTACCGTGAATTGTACGAGTCTGATGATAGCTCCTCTACAGATGAATGAACTCACCGATGATAAGTCCTACTTCACAGTACTGGTCGTCAAAGCCGCAGGTCATCATGGTTGCTACGGTGTCGTTAACCATGGCTAACACTTCTACATCCAAACCCTGCAGTGCAGAGTGAGTTACAGAGTGATACACCATGTCATAAGGTTAAAATAACATCTTCAAACACAGTTTGTGTGCAGTCAGACAAAAGCACAAACGCATCAGCTACATGTCTAGAATCAAATCAATAAAAAGTCATGTCTTGATATGTGTACAGGCCTGTCTGATACATGAAAAATAGTTTGTGGGTCATACAGGTAAAGTAACAGTAACTTATGTATAATGTAATGCATATGGGCGTCCTACCCCAGTTCTGTCAATGGCCTCTCTGAGGGTCTGGACCACATCTTTACCCTGGAGGCCTCGAGGCCGGTAGTTCTTACTCCAGCCTAACAATAATCCCTACAGAGAAAGAAAGAAAATAATAAGACAATATACAGACACTGTAGTTGCAGGACATGAAAACCAGATGGATGGATATAGAGTATCATTACCTGATCTAAGGCAGACTGTTCACAGGGGAAAGAGAAAGTGAAGGCCAGAGGATGTTTCTTCTCCAAACTGATGTTCCTCTTATGCAGGAAATCCTTTAGAGACTCTGACACGTGGTCAAATAGCTTCAGACAGAAAGGGAGAGAAGAGAGAAAGACAGTCAAAAAGAAGGTGGAGAATTCATGTAGCGTCTCTTTTTTGTTTCTTCCCTTGTTTCTCTGCTGTCCATGTTTCCCCATCTCCTTCTTCCATACCTCTGTTCCTTTCCCAATGAGTAGCTCCTTAGGTATCGGGTAGGTCTTCTCCTCCATCTCCACTCCTCCCCTCTTAATCCCCATGCCCTCTCTCACTTTAACTTGGAGCACCTTAAACTTGGAGCCTCCAAGATCCAACGCCAGAAACTGTCCTCTCTCTGCAGGAGTGCAGGAGAGAGATAAAAAATATATTATCTGTATTGTACTGTATGTTTCTTCAGAATACATTCTAAAAAGTTTGTAAACCATTCATGTAAGTTAACCTGTTCCATCAGGAGTGGAGCGGACATGTGTGGGCAACATCTTCACCGCTGCGGCAGCGTTACTTTCTGATGAAAGCCCCTTCTTCATTTCAGCCTGGAAACGAGCCGAGATGTCTTTTAGCTGGTCGTCATGGAGACGCATGGCGTACAGAAACCTGTCCACCTAAAACAAAAAAAAAAACAGACAGGGAGACACACAGAAAACAGACAACAAACAGACAAAGACAAATGAGCCATACTGATTTATTTATTACAGAGGAGGAATTATAAATCTCTTCATCTCCTCTTATCTTCCACAAGAGCATTTTTTTCATCCTTTACATCTAAAAAAGCTTTTTTCTTTCGGACAGGGTCCGGTTTCAATTTCAAGGGCATGAACATCATGAATTAGAGGTAGACATTTATCAAAAAGCCTTCCCACTCTTAGTAAATTATCCCTGTGGCAACATGTTTAGGACAAGGTGCACCTGGGGCTGGGTGTCACTCTGTATTTGTGCGTGTGCAGTGTTCATGATGGGCGTGTCAATAGTTTATCCCTGGGAGAGTGTGTGTTGATCTCTCTGAACTAAGTAGTGAATGATGTTAATCATTGCTCAGGACAGACAAATGGTGACACAGTAACTCATGATTATGGCACTGTGACCCTGATCCTTTAATTCCACTGGCCTTTCTTTTGGATAAATAAATGATGAATCCTGACCAAATTTCCAACAGTGAATGATGCAGCACTACATTTGAGCATATAGTAAACAAAACTATACCATAAATTCACTGATTTAACTTCAAGCTAATAGTGTAAGACAATGGGTGATTTATATAAAAGCAGGACAGCAGCTGTTCAGATTTTGTAAATGAATTTAACAAATTATGTATATTGCAAATTGACTGTTTTTTAAAATCTGATTAATCCAGTGCAACTTTCCCTTTCACGAGAAAACAAAAGTAGTAATGTTTTTTTAATAAATGGTGTGTGTGTTACCAGGCCATAATAATTAGTTACATATTACTTCAATTAGAAAAGTGTTCTAATTTCAGACTGAATATATTACAGCAACCTTCGTCAATCTCTGCAACAGATTGCAAATTGAAATTAGTTTCTTTAATGCTGAGAATGACTGGAACAAAGTTTAGTTAAAGTTATATGTACCACTGTGTATAACACTGTGGAGTAGCGCTTACCTTCTTTGTGGGGTCCTCCTGGAGTTTGGAGAAGAAGAAAGAAACGAGATGAACAGCCAACATCTTGATGTACAACCATGAAACTCTTCCAGCTGGTTTGTTAACAAGTTTGTGTTGCTCTTTCACCGCGCAATACAACTGCACACAATCCAAGAAAATTTGGAAAAACACATTCAAAGTTTGCACATATTAAGATAACAGAAAGTCTGTCCCGCTCAGATGGTCTCGTTCTGTCCTCGTTCTGTTCTCACTGACTGAGTCCACTGAGCAGAGGCCAATCTCTGCTCTAACCCAATGATTAACAAGCCAAACCCCCTTTTCCCATATCTCTCTCCAATCTGCCTGTCTTACTGCCCAACCCTGTCTCCTTTTTAGTTTCGTTCTCTCTGATGACCTACCTGAACCTTAACTGAAGTTCATCAGATCACTACATATTAGCAGTTTGTTTGACGCCTGAGGCTGAATGTTGTGGAAATGTATATAAAATGCTGCACAACACATCTATAATGTTTCCATTTGTTGGAAAGGTGCAGCCATCTGAACATCACATAGCTTCATTGAAGAGCTGTGAAACAAACTGATGTTGAATATGATAAGAATATTTATGATACTGTGGAATAAGATAATTTGAACAAACTAAAACCTACTTAAAAAATAAGAGTAACAGTGTGTTAGAAGATTAAAATAACTATATTTTATATATAGTATGTATTATGTGTATTGACTGATTTGTGTCATGACTTGTTCCCCATAAAATATGAACTGTTTCGTAATGATTTTACCGCTTTGTTCCTCGTGTTCCATTGAAAGTTTTGATGGAATTATTCTACTTTCCATTCAAAAATGTGGCCGACCGTAAAGCATTGTATTATTTGTTGTCTGTTTGCATTATTTGGTTAGTATGAAATCAAGAGCAAAGACAGAGCCATTTTTTATTGACAACTATCATCATGTTAAATATACAAATAAGAAAAAATATAGCATCTCATCTGTATATAGACACTAACAGGGCTGCACTCCATTCAATCTTTAAAAAAAAAAAAAATACAGAAACTGCAATTCATTTCAGATTAGTTTAACTGAAAGTCATTGCCCACATCAAACATGTGGTTCTGGTGGTTTTACATTGGACTATAATGAGCAAAATAAAAGTAAACTGATTCCAGACCTGCATAACACACACAGAGAACATTTCAAAGTGTTTCGTGATCACAATGCTTCAACAGCATTAATGACAGTCTGAGGGTCCACTGAAACATTGTGGTAAGTCAAAACTGTTGACCAGTAGTAGCTCAAGCAGGACAATAATGTGTCAGCAAAGTTTGTTGTTGAGCTAATTTGACAGTTTTAAATGAACCAACAGTTTTCGGTTTCCATGGTGATTCTAACTGCATACTTGGTCCTTCAGCTTTGCTAACAGAGCAGCCAGTAGTTCACAGGAAGGATGTTTACGTACATTAACTAATCTTCCAGCACTAGTTACAGTTCGTACTTTTGTGTGTTGTCAGAAAACATATAATTTGAGCCCCACAGTGGAAAATAGTGACATGATAACATTTTAATAACACAGTTTTCTGGTGTAAATCTCAACTGTATCTCAGCTGATCTCAGCTGTTTTTATTCAATAAATCCCTTTTAACTGCTTCTAATCCCGATCCAAGACTTGTATCAGTTATTGATCTCCATGGGAACAGCGCTGATCATGTACAACAGTCAACACATAATGGTTTTCATCTTCATTTCTTCTTCTTCCTCCTTCCTTTGTTGTTATTATTGTGATCTTCTGTATTGAGTGCTCTCTGATTGGTGGGATTCGGTTTTTGCTCTTTAGACCACTCCCTCTGCAGCTGCCTGAGCAAATCAGGAGTCAACAGCCCGTCTCTCACCAGGCGGCCAGCCAGAGAGCGGTCACTCACCTCTCCTGAGCCTCTTTGTCCCCTTTGACCTTTGCTGCTGGTCAGATGATTACTGCTGGCAGTTCCACTATGGCCTCGCCTGTTGGCCTGTGTCTGCAGGGGGTCGGTGATGGCTGGGTCAGTGGCTCTGATGAGACGGGTGATATTTCGGACGCCGTCTTGGATGATATCATCAAGTTCCTTCTGGATTTCTCGAACCAAGGCCGTGTCTGGAAACATGTCCATGAAACGGTAGCTACAGAGACAGAAGGAGATATCAACAGCAATATTAGTGGGCAAGCAGTGACGACCCATGAGAATGTAATGTTGTACTGTTAACAAGAGTTAGGAGAAAGAGGTATGATGATGATAATGAGCACCATCTCATCAGTCAAGGTGTTGCAAAGTCACTGCACCACATTTTCAGACACAATCAGTACACAATTATATTTTAAAAAAGCAGCCCAAGATAAAACAGGTAAAAAAAAGTGGAAACAAAACATTACCTTAACCAGAGGTAAAGATCCAACACATCATGAACAGCTTCCAAGTGAACCAGGTCTTTTATGTTTTTGGGTGGAGCCAGAGGCCAGGTGACATGGCGACAGACCCAGTCAAATGTCAAAGGTTCATCTCGACTGAACTGACGGGCAAACTGAACAAAAAAAAAAAAAAAAAAAATCGGTGATTAAAATCAGTGCAGTAAACATTATCTTGAGCAGTATCACAGTATTATCGCTTCTTGACCACTCTACAAGCAAGAAACTTTTCTTTGCACCAACCAATACAAGACAGTACAGCCCTGAATTTTAAAGGTTAGTTGTTGAGTTGTTGATCTTTTGATGCTGGAGCAATCTTGTTTTATTAGTGTGTTATAACCATAAAGTGATAAAGTGAGCACCTATAAAAAATATCAACCTCTACTTGGACTTGCAACCCTGAATGAATGAGTCAGTTTCTGATGAACTGATCTAAATCATTTTGAGACATTATGCAGCAAAAGTGAGTCTGACTGATGATTACACGTGAAATGTTTCATTTTCCCACGCTTACTTATACTCACCTTAAGAAAAGAGGTACAAACAAAAGGTTGTTTCTTGTTGATGGGAGCAGTGCAGAAGACATAGCGTGACCTCAGGTTGAGTGGGATATGCTGAATCATATCAGCCAGGAACTTGAAGTCATCAATGTTGCAGACGAAATACACACCATCCACCTGAGAGAGGCTGACAAATATGTCCTGCAAGAAAGAGACAGAGAGACAGAGAGAGAGGGAGAGAAAGAGAGAGAGGGGGGCAAGACAAGGCTTCAATATGAAAGTGATAAATCAAACTGATGATTTCAAGAGTGCAAAATATTCACCTGGACTTTCTTTTCTGGCAAGCGGCTGTAACATTTAGAATTTTTTTTTCTTGGCATTTTTTAGGATTCTTACGGATCTTTCAGAGGCATAATGTGTCACTCAAAGTATTCATCATGTGAAAATTGCTTCAGAAAGATGGCAATTATTTGAGTATTATTTGAGTTATTTCCAAGACTGCAAGAGTGACTCTTGCAGTCTTGGATCTCAACCAAACAGAGCAACTTTAAGATGCATCTAAATAGTTTCTGGACAACTAGCCGACCCAAAATTAACCCAACAACTGTTTAAAAGAACAGCTCAAAGGATTTGGGCTGTTTGGGGAAAATAAATCTTAACTCAAGATCCACTTACTAGATTTCTTTCTGGGCTTTTGCCACATCTCATGGCCTTTATCAACAGATAGAAAGAGATTGTTCAGTTGTCACGTTATCACGTGACCAAAGTTTCAAGCCTAGGAAACCCGATGACAACTGAACTAAACTGAATTAATTAAACAGGAACTGATTTTACACATCAGGCTGTTTACAGATCTTGGTGAGTATTAAGACATAACTAAATGCTGTATAAAGCCTATATTGGCTGAAGAGGGAGCTGTGCCTCAAGTGATGTCACTTCAGTCAGTGTCAGTTGGAGCTGAAGACTAAACTGTTGGTAGTCGAGTTGCATTGTGAATAATGTAGATGAGTTTTTAATGATTAAGATAAATGTATAAAAAAGGTGATTTTTTTTTAACGTTCTATAAAAACTAAAAATCTATTCAATGAGTTTTTTTTCAAAATACAGTTTCCAAGGTCAAGAATAAACCTTCATGCTCACTTTTCATATCGCTCAGTCTTTTCACACACTGTTGCTGTCATACCTAATAAAAGGTAGAAGAATGAAGATGGCTCTACTCACAACAAGGTTTGATAGTGTAGCATCAGGTAGATGATAGGCAAACATCTCTATCTGCTCTGCTGTAGGATGGAGACCTGCAGTCTGAAACAGAGCAGGAGAAATAAACATACACAATGATGAGAGGCTTTCCAGGGTTTAAGAGCGTGTGTCTGTGAGTAAATGATCACCTCAATGGGGTCCACGGAGTGGCTGAGTATTTCCTTCAGAATGGGCAGATCATCTCTGTGCATGGTGGTAACTTCTCCCTCTTTAAACTTGGAGGAGAACCTGGGAGGGGTGACAGAGGAGATCGGTTTAAAACCTTAATATGACAGAAACTTAAATGGCTTGTTGATACCTTTAACCGCAGTGACTGACCTCCCCGCACGGCCAGCTATCTGCAGGGCTTGAGATGTGCTGATGGTCTCCATCTGTTTCTCTCCTTTCTCATTAATATTAGGCTTTATCAGACTGTTGAAGATGATACGTTTTATGCTCCTGGAGAGAGCGGGGAAGAAATGGAGAGATGTGAGCTGAAGGCTTGACTTCACACGGCACTGACAACACACTCAGTACTTCTTTTAAAAGAAAAATAATTTCAGTGAGATCATGTAATGATATATATATATTTTTTACAATCTTTTCAAATTATTTTTGTTGGACAAAGTGATACAATGTGTATGATGGCACTTACAAGTTCAGGCCCATTCCAATAGCATCTGTAGCAACCAGGATCTTGCAGGGGTCTTCAGGGTCATTGAACTTCTTGGCCTGTGACAGCTTGGTGCCTGTAAATCATACAAAAACCGAAATAAATTCTTGGTAAACTAAGTATTTTTATGATGTTTTTGGATACATGTTGAGATTTTGTGCTGGAGCAAGTGTTCAGTGATTTGAAGATTTGAGCACCTCTTACTTAAATAAACACAGAAATATAAATTCATTCATAGATAGGTAGAGAATCTTTATCTATGCAGGGACTGAGGACATGGGTGACATTTTGGATCTTTTCCTTACATACAAACTCACCTGGAGGTAAGCTCCCATAAATCACGGCACATTCGAGTCCTCTGGCCTCAATCTGTCTGCTTATGGAGTAGATGTCATTTTTGCTAAAGCAGACAACACAGTCTCCTGGTCTCAAGTTGTCTAATGACTCCACAGCCTGATCCAAGACTGAGAATGGAGTTAAACGCTGGTAGGTGTGAACCTTAAGAGACAGAAATGAGTGGAGGGACAGAGAAAGGAGTGAGAGTGGTTACTCAAACATAATGATTTACAAAAAGAACAGTGAAGACCATCAGTGACACTTCTCTCTTCCTGCTATACTGCATATTACTACCTCACCTCCACCTCCTCTCCAGTAGAGTACATCAGCTCTCTGATAAAGTCTATGGCTGCAGATTCACCGCACACATGGATCTCATCTGCACAGAGACCTACAACAAATACAAAGGAAATGTCAACTGATCATGATTCAAAATAAAAAAAGAAGTCCTGTGAACTTCATTAGCTGAATGGTGAAAGAAAGTTTTAATAGATGCTTGTTAGTTTAGCATTAAGCCAGATGAATTATAGGTGAGATAGAGGTGTGTGTGTTTGTTTGACTGTATATTTTCAGTGTGTTACAAACCCAGCAGTGCTCTTGTCCAGGCCCAGCCTCTGGAAGGATCTCTGATCATTTGAATTTCATCAATTATAGCCACCTCATCTAAAGACAAACATACACACCATCATCATTGTTTGTTAATCAATACACACAAACATAATTTCTATCAGAAGCCTACATTTATACATGATCTAACAGGAGAAACATTTTGGTTGTAGAGAGTACTCAAAAATATCAGTAAGGAAGAGATATGCTTGTTGAAAGATTTGACATTTGGCAAATGATTGTATCTTAATATCAGCTCTTCAGAACAGGACAAACATTTATTCAGAAGTAACACAACTGGACTGATCTGAAAGGAGACAGCAGTCAACCATTCAGTTTTGATTTAGCTGATACAATCTGATGTCCAACAGAGCAGTGTTGAGGTTTCTTGTTATATTTAAGCTATTAAAACACAAATGTTTGTAAGTTTTATGCTTACTTACAAGGCGTGGTGACACTGCACATCTCGATGGTGCAAGCCACATGACCAGCTGCTCGACCCTCAGAGTCCATGAAGGACCTCTCCTCTCCGGTAACCAAGTCACACGGAACACCCTGTGAACACACGCACACAGTCAGTACAGAATGAAGAGGAAGAGATAAAAGATGATGACACGTGATGTCAGTGTAGTACTCCCTTAAACAAAACAGATGACAGAAGAAGACGTACAGCAGTGTTGCTCTTCTCAAAGATCTCGTGGGCCAGTAGTTTCAGGGGGCCACAGTAGACTCCAGACTTGGCAGACAGGAAGCGCTGGATGGCGTGGTAAGTTTTCCCACTGTTAGTGGGACCAGCATGGAAAACCACTTTCCTCTGGATGGCGCGAGCGTCAGGGTACCTGATGAACACATACACGCCACACACACAAATAGTGTAACCAGCAATTAATATTGTGCAAGTTCATATATATATATATTTAGAGTACACTGGTCTGACATTCTTGAGTCACGCTCAACAATATAATACATACCAGTTAGCAGGAAGTCTGAGGTCTGAGATCTTTCTCAGGTCATCCATACAGTCAAGCATAGGAAAGATTTGCTTAGCATGACGCATAAAGTACGGGTAGATGTCATCTATGTGACCTGGAATACAACAGAAATTAAAGTTATTAATTAATTACTATTATTGTTTGACACAATTCCATCCTGAGGTTTGATTAAAGAGCGACAAACCTGCTCCGTAGCAGATGTCACTGAGGATGATGTGCAGATCGGCGGGGAGTGATGTCATTTCCAGGACGTACTTCCTGAAGCTAATGAAGGCCTGGTGGAACAGACGTGCTGTGTGCACCCACAAACAAACAAACAAACAAGTCTCATCATACAAAGCTGAAAACATTTCTGCCCACTTTGCTCCTGATTGACGGCAACATCACTCTGACGTCAGAACCAATAACTTCACGAGATCAAGGCAGCACATGATGATAACATTATATTAGGAGTAAGTCTTCACTTTCTGTTTAAAGATTTTGATTGTATTAGTCTATATTTGTACTATGGACGTTTATTCCGTTAACAGCGGTGTTATGTGGTTTATGACAACATTTATCAGGGCAAAGAGGTGGCATACTGTACATTACAAAATAACCTAGAGGTACTGATGTTAAGACATGACAGTCTAATTACACCTGAATGACATGTTGACACAACTAAAAAAATAATGAAACATAATGTCTTGTATTCATAACGTTTCCTTTTCCCTCCCTGTTTGCGTGTAATTGTGAGGATGTTTTGACTATTGACTGAATTTTCTACATTTCCATGGTAAACAATTCAGTAAACTGTCTGAATTTCTACTGTGCTTTTATACACGATGCTTTACAATTAGCCTCTAATTCATCCATTTACACACACAAATATCAACATAGGGAGAAAGCAGTAATTTAGTGTCTTGCTCAAGGACAGTAGATGCTGCACCCAGCCAGCTCAGGCTGAATCAATAATATGTGGTTATAGTAAATGTAGTTATGATTATCACTGAATATAATGACATTTATTATAAAACGTGAATTAAAAGGCAGTTATTGGTGATTGCATGACATGTGGACAGTTTCTCACCATCCAGCCCATGGTCTGCTGCCAGCTTCTGCATCTCCTTCCTCTTATAAAACCGGTTCATAATTTTGAGCAGTTCATCTACATCACAAACACAACACATAATGATTTACATGTTTATGTTTATAGATGTACACACAGCAAACAACACAGACACTGTCTGACATCTCAGGCAGCCTTGGCACACGAAAAACAACAACAACAACAACAAGTCATTCACATTTTGAACTCAGGGACCAGCTCAGGTGGATTTACTCACTTTTATCTAGCGGCTGTGTCAGCTCTGCTCCCACACTCCCATCTACAGGAGTGTCAGTCTTCAGAGAGACGGGGACAAACAGAGAGGTGTCCGGGGGTTTTGGAGAAGAGCTGTTCGATGAAACCTTTCTGCCACAAACCACAGCACAAGCCTGGTGTGGTTGATGTAAGAGAACAGACCCAGAAGACACATGACAGCCGAGGGCGGTGCAGCGGACAGTCTGGCTGCTAATGTGGCGTTGAAGCCGAGAAAACACAGACACACAGCGGGTCACTGACATCGCTGCGAGGAGTCTATATCCCGGAGGTTAGCTCCTTCTGTAGGCTACGTATGAGACCAATGCTACTGTCGCTGCATGTTGTAGAGCAGCATGAATGTGTGGAGTACACAACACCACCTCCTCCATCAGAGGACGGTCACTGTCTTCCTGTTAACACAACGTGGGACAGGATCAGGCAGTATGTAGCTGCCCAGAAATGTGCCTGAGTTGAGGAATAAAATGATGTTTATTCACAACCAAGGGGTTGTTTTCGCTTCTTAATTAACTAGCAATGATTGTGATCGGAAATTTTATTAAGTTTTGAATATTTTGTTGCCAAGTGCGAAATATAAACAGGCAAAAAAAGATAGGGTCCTATATAGGGTCCTCCATAGCTGAACCCAAAGATCGTCTTTTTGTCAAAATGTTTGCATCGCCATGTAAAATAATGTCTGTGCTGAATGTCGATACAAACGATCTTTGAAGGGACCCAGAGCCATGAATTAACATTTCACAAAATACTGCTTAATTATTATTTACAGAAATAACTTTTACAATTCAATATCCTCTCTAACAACAACAACAACAGCACATTTTATACATGTGCGCTTTTCTAAATACTGAAGGTTCAAATCATGTAAACATCCAAACAACACACTAAAAACACTTAGACTTATTTAAGTTTTAAAAAGGTGCGTTTTTGTCAGGGATTTGAAGGTGGGTGGGTCCATCCATTATCTGTAACCACTTATCCTCATCAGGGTCAGGGTGGGGCTGGAGCCTATCCCAGCTGAGAGGCACCCTGGACAAGTCTCCAGTTTATCACGGGGCACATAGTGACAAACAACCATTCACACTCACATTCACACCTACAGCCAATTAAGAGTCACCAATTAAAAAAAAAAAAAGTAGCTGTTCTCTTTCTCTACTAGCAGGCCCACAGACAGAATTATAGAAACACTGACACCAAAACCACAACAATCCACAGAAATATTTAACTAACCATAAAAAATGTCAATGAAATGTATCAATTTAACGGCAGAGTTAGGTTTTCTGTACGTTTTGTTTAGCAGGATATATGATGGTCCGAGTGGTTTCTTGTGGTAAAAGGCTTAATCCTTTAGGAGAGTTGGCAAGTGCATCTGGATGGAGGCCAAAACAACAGTAACCACGAAGATCATTAAGAAGCAAGTTGCTTTTGCTCGTTCACGTGTTCATCCCGAAAAAATTGAAAAAGCTGGATGCACACAACCGTGTTACATGAAATGAGGATGAAGGCTGTGGGTATTTTACACACCAACAACAGGCTGGATAGATAATATGATGATAATATAAACATGATTAACAATAAAGAATTGAAGTGAACTCTCCTGACTATATGCTGTGTAATTATCATTTAAAGAAAGAGTGCTGTTCAAAAGATATTCAGTATAAATTTGCTTTATTCACGATTCATTTTAGCTATATATTTGGGTTTGGTGTATATATACACATATTATCATACACACACACACACAAGTCGATGGCATGATTAGACATTGTGTAAAGATTAACATGCAGAAGATGAGACAGGGGCAGAGAGTTTTGGCATTGAAGTGTCTCTTCATTACCTTTGAAGGTATTTAAAAAGTACACCAAACAAACCCTACCTGTACAGTATTCAGAAAGACAGAAAATATGTCCGATAGGCAAAAAGAAAGAAACAGTTACTTGCAAATAAATTACACAGTTCCCAAACAAAAGAAAAGCAGACTGTGAATAAACATACATACATCTGAACTGTAGACGTGTTCAGAGGTTTATGAAATGAAACATGTAACAGCATGACTTGCACATGAAAGTGACACAAAGCAACAAAATATTGTACTTAATAAGTCCAATTAAAAGAAGTAGTGATATATAAAGGACAGTATCATTTTCCATTACAGATACAGGAGATCTCTGAGGTGAGGTGGTCCTTGAGTGATGTTTAGTTTTAGTTTTCCATGCCACCTTTCGAAAAAAAAAGTTAAGCATTGGAGGGGAAAGTGCAAAACTGGCCACAGATCAGAGCTTAAGGGCAAATTCAACCCACACACAAGACCGGTAACATCACCAAACTCTGTGTGTGTGTGTGTGTGTGTGTGTGTGTGTGTGTGTGTGTGTGTGTGTGTGTGTGTGTGTGTGTGTGTGTGTGTTTCTTTTTAAAGCAAGACCTAAACAGCCGGTCTGAGCGTCACAGTGGAACATTGTTGGATTTTACAGTGATACTGCATCCCTTCCAGTGCTTAAAGTAGCAGAAATGAGCCATTTATTAACATGAGTATTCTACTGATAGCAAACCGACAGGCTCAGAAAACAATGCTCGCTCTGAAAAAAAAAAGAAGAAAAAAAAGAGAGAAATTGACATGAATGGTGAATCTACAGTCTGATGGTCATGGCGAGCATCATTTCATTTTTCTATTGAATCGTTTAAAATGTAAACAGAAACTGCTACTCATGTAGTGATGGCAAAACGTTCAGTTTGCTCAACTTTCAACGTTTCTAAGCTTTGAATTTTAGAAATAAAAAGAAAATCTTTTTCTTACATCAACCGAAGTGATAGTCAGCTGACACCAGCCGGGAACTGAAAGGTTCAGTTCACCCAAATTACAAATAAACATATTTAATACTCATTCTCAGATTAATGTCAAAGTTTTGAAATATATCTCTGGGAAATTTCTTCCTTCACCTCAATAAAAGAAAGGTCAATGGAATTCCATTTGTGATGCTCAAGGCAATCCACATATCTGGTTTGGAATATATGCATATTTTTATTTTGTAAATTTGGGTGAAGCGACTCTTTGAAAGACAAACAACAAAGATTTTTCATAAAGAGATTAGTCATAAATAAACGACACTTTGCAGATCAAACAAAATGTTTCGTGTCACAGAAACATCTTGAGACACAGAGGGAATCTTTAGATACATTTGGAGGCAATCCTGTTTAACCGGACAGACCGCGTCAGTAAAAACTGCATCTAATATTCAACTTAACGAGAGACTGAAATGTTGTATTGAACCCAGAGAAGCTGAATGTTTTATTCTTTTCTTTTCTATTCATTTAAACCATTAGCCAATGAGTTGATTAGTCAATCCGCACAAACTAATCGTCAATTATTTTGATGATTGATAGAAAAAATAAGACAGTTTGTTTCAGACATTTCATAGACTAAGTGATTCATTAATTCATAAGCTGCAGATTAATTAATAATGAATGTAAAGTCTAATAGCAGCTCTGAAAGTTTGATGAAATAAATTACATTGAAATGAAGTCAAAAAGTGTTCTTGTATGAAGTGATGTGCATTGGAACTGAAAACACGTTTTCATTTTTTAAAAACAGCCACATTAGAAGATGAAATATAGGATTAATTATGATTAAATGGACATTATTTCTTAATTAAGCCGACATTTGCATGGGAAGACCTGTCTGTGGACTGTTGCATCATACCTGCGAGATGGACAGCGACATCATGATAGCTTAAACTCAGTTATTTTGTATAAAACACAGAGCGTGTGTATATTCATAGCACAGCCTCTCGGATCCTCTGATCAGGCTAATTCCCACATGCTTTGAATACTTTCAATCACTGGGTGGAGTCTAGAGAGAGTGTTATTTTGAGTAGGGTGTAGGAGGGAGGATGCCAGAGACAGTCCAGGATTAAAGCTGTCCACATATGCAAACAAAGAAGACGCTCCTGTTGCAGAAGAAGGGGATAAATGGTGTGATGGTCTGTAGCCAGCTCCTCTTGTTCCATTCGTGCTCCTGTTTTATTATGCATTCAGCAAACTGAGACTTTATGGCTTCACTTGTGTGTGCATGTGTGTGTGTTTTCAGTCTGAGACGCCAGGATCAAATAGGCGACCTCACTGTTCCTTACTTGGGGTGGTTTTAGCATTCAGCCTACTTGGATTGTATGCTTGTGCGCCTGTATACGAGTGTGTTGGTGGTCGGACAGCTCGCATCTGAAGCTGTGAAGTGGTGAGAGAGAGAGAGAGAGAGAGAGAGAGAGAGAGAGAGAGAGAGAGAGAGAGAGAGAGAGAGAGAGAGAGAGGGAGGGGGGCGGGTGTCTGAAGGTATGTTATGTGTACTCATGTAGACAGACATTTCTCAGTCCAGGGAGATAGTGGGGCAGCCCTCACACCTCTGGCTGTTCAGCAGTGAAGAGTTGGGGTGTATCTGTGTGTATTTTCAGTTCATAGCAGCACCCTCACATCTCTGGCTGCTCTGCATTAACCGGCTGGGTTCGGGGCTCAGGTGACTCATAGCGCTGATGGAAGTTTCTTTTCCTCAGCTTCTCTGGAGCTTTTCTCCACAAAACAATCTCCTAAAGACGGACAGGGGAATGAATGAAGGAAAACTTACAGTTAAAAAAATATCTCTAACAGACACAACTTGGATGATTTTCATTTTTCATGTGAGTCTCATTGTGTTGGAGAAATAGTTACAGATATCAGCTCACTGATGTAGAATACGATTTATGTACACGTGTGTGTTACCTGTTGTTTAAAGTATCTTCTGTCCTCTTCATCCACCAGCACCAGATTAAGGAAGTAGCGTACAGAGAACTTCTTGTTGACATCTCTCATGGTGGGTGTCAAGTCATATCCTGTAAGGAAACACAAAATATGATATATTGTCACATAAACTCTCACTCAAAGTAAAAACAGGCCAGTGCTAAACATACTATAAAATGTCTACTATATTCTTAAATTGTAACTGACGAGAGGAGAGGAGAGAAAAACTTACCTGCCAGGAACAGTCTGATAGGGATTGATTCTCCTTTAACTGGAGCTCCATCCATGATCTCATACTTTGCAACCGTTTCTGTCTCTGTGGTAGTACTGGGACCTGAAAAGGAGGACAACGATTACATTAAGCGAGTAGGCTAGAATATGATAAAGTGGAGCAGAGCTGACTAAAGTTTCTATGCTTTTCTTGGGACATAATCAGTTTACAGAAGAGCAAACCAACCGCAGC
Source organism: Sciaenops ocellatus (assembly GCA_033000465.1). Lineage (NCBI taxonomy): Eukaryota > Metazoa > Chordata > Actinopteri > Sciaenidae > Sciaenops > Sciaenops ocellatus. Next base: position 13,157,509 of record CP136888.1, on the reverse strand, counting down.
GTTTTAACTAAAAAGTCGGTCGTGCTGCTTATGCTCCATGTGTCCCGGATTCTTACCTATGCCTGTTATCTCCTTCTTGATGAGCTGTAGCTCCATGTGTTGGATCTTGATCCTGACCAGCAGGAAGTAGATCTTCCCAACAATGACGTCCTTGAGGTGGTATCTAATAACGAGACACATCAAGAGAAGCTGCTCGAACTGGTCTTATTTGGATTCGCCGAGAAAGCAAATTAAAGCGATATTGATCTTACTTGGATTTATTGTATTCAAACTCAATGTGCAGACAGTCTTCTATGCCGACCTCCATCTTAATTGAGTTGTTGACATCTGGGTAGGTGGCTAACTGGTGGACAATCAGCTCGTACTCCTTCACTAAGTCAGACAGACGACGAACTATTGTCACCCTGAGGAAATACCTGCAAGACACAGACAACGCAAGTTTTAACAGTCAGCTTGACAACAGTGCAAAACACGCTGCCATCCAAAGATAATCTGCATAGCTCAGATATATTATCGATAACATAGGGCCGCAACTAAAAATCACTTCAGTTACCCATTAATAAACAATTTGATGACGATGATCGACAATAATATAAATAAAATGACCCAAAAAGTTTTCAAAACAACACCCCTTGATACATACCAAAGATTAAGCAATTATTCAATGTATTTCCTATAAATAAACAAACCAAATAATTAATCATTTCAGTTCTACTGATACTGGTACCAATGACAGCAATATATTTATTGATCTCTGTGGGGAATTTCTCTCACTGCTTCCCTCCACTGGGATTAGCAGTGCAAGATGAACTGCTCGGCTGCAGACTGTCTGCTGCCATAAGATTGAACCTAGATACTCGATGCCGAAGTTAACTGCCCATTAAAACCATCAAATGAAACTAAAACACGTAGGACAGATTTAATTAATACAATGTCAAACTGTGGAGTAAGTATACCTTAGCCTGACATTCGCTCCAGTATAGGACTCATAGGGCTTCTCCACCTGCATGAACTCAAAATCGTAGCTCCTGTTCTGGGTGAGTTCTCCGGGCAGAGCCAACTCTTTCACCAAGTCCACAAACTCATGGGTGTTGCTCTTATCAGAGAACAGCTCTGAAATACAGCAGAGTGGATTTAGCAGAGTGGTTCGAGTATGATTCAGCACAGTTTAAACACACTGCAAATTATTCTATATATATTGGTTTCATTTCAGGATTCCATGCTCTTTCAACACACTGCTCTCATTACCCTCCACCGCCTGCAAATACAGCTGGAGGAGGGTTTAGCCTCACTATTGCAAACTGCACATGACGACCACATGCTCTGTTAAATCTTTTAGCCACATGAGAAGCCAACAGCGTGCTCTTGACATGCAGTTTGCCAGCTATGAAGCTCAGAGTTTTTAATTAACATTTCAAATATTCCACAGAGCTGTGTGCAAGGTGAGTAAGAGGTTTTAAGGGCTGAACAAAATATATTCATCAGCACCATCTTACTAACATCGGAGCAACAAGAGAGTTATACCACTTGCAAAGCACAGGAAAATAAAGCGATGAATGCAAACTCATGCTCACCTATCTGCCCAACAAACTCGATGCGGATGCCCTGATGCTCCAGTCGCTTTCCTCCCTGCTTCACATTTAGATTCACCTTGAGAGAGATCAAGAAGCATCATATGAACCACAAGAGCTTGTCGTCACAATGATAGATGGAGAAAATATTTTACTTACAAATATATCTGGCTTTGACAAGGAAAAAAACAGAATGGCCTCTTTCTATAGAACACGAAGAATATCCCTGACAAGAGCTATCCCCTGTGATTACATATCTGCTGATACTGCATTTATATACATTTTCATGTTGGTGCAAATTCTGGTCCAAATAAGTTGAGGTATTCAGAAAAAAAACCTGTTTGATGACAGAAGAAAGCAAGTCAGCCAATCAGACAAATATCACAAGTGAATGTAGTATTGGATAGCCTGCAGTATGACTTAATAAAACAGATATATCGGCTGATACATTCGTGGAAACATAGATGCTTCACTTCCTCCCACTGAAAGAGTAATTCTTGCACACACATCAAAAGAACCTTAATTTCCCACTGGGCTCGGTTAACAAGAGCATCCCAAAATAGACTGGGATATGGCAGAGAAGCCCATTATCTGCTGACAAGTACAGTTAACTAATAACTAAAATGACTGCTTCATGTGTACAGGACCCACTTAGTGAACCTTGTGGGGCTCTGCATCCCACTTTAAAATGAATGTAAACTCAGTTTACCTTGCCAGACACAGACTCTCCGTCGTAGAACAGGTAGTGTTTTTCCACTTTCCCATCTTCTGTCTTCAACTCGGCCGTCTTTCTGTTCTCTGCATCGTTCAGCAGTACATCTATCTCACATACCGGCCCAAACAAACCTCCTAGGAAACTCTAAAAAAAAACAAAACACAAAATACATCATATAAAGCAGTTTTTTTTTTTTACACAGAAGTGGACAGACGACTTAAGATGTACTATAGGCAACTTTCACAAAGTCGGAATAATAAGTTGAAATAGACTGCATGAATGAAGATGAATGAATAATTAATTAATCCACAGTAAATTATGATGTGGCTTTAGGCAGAAGAAAACACTTGCTTATCAGCCCTGAAGAGCATCAATAGTACATTTTCTTTCTTTTTTTTTTTAAGTTCACAGATTAATGTTTCTGGAAATGTCAAGAAGGGTCTAGAACAACTTACAACACAAACAAACATATCAGGCAGATATGACAAGAGTGGCAAATCTTCTATTATCAGCAGGGTATGTGGTTATCTTGATTTAAGAGAGTGAAACACAAAGTCAGTCAGTCTTCAGCCTGCCATTATAGATTGTCGTTACAGGACTGAGGCTGTTTTTGAGGCTGCCAATGATAGATAATGACATCTAGCTGTTTGTGATGGGTTAGTTAACATACCTGAGTGTGTGTATAAATTAAAGGGACTGTGTGCTCTGGACTAAATGACAGACTTGAGTTGTATCCAGGTAAAACCACGCTCTCTATCTTTGTTTTTCCACACTAACTCAATCACCAGCTGCACTGCCACATCATTTCCCTCTGAGCTGGCACAAAGTCACAAACACATGCTTCAGCAGCATGCAGGAGCCGCCTCAATAGTCAATATGTCAGGAGAGACCAACCACTGTCTTCACAAGTAAGAGGGTGCATAGTAGAAACCCCCAAAATCAGCCACACACGAGCAAATAACATGGTAAACACAGCAACAGTGCAACAAAGTCAGTGCGTATCAACTCGCAGTGTTGTCCTTTACTAAGTCAATAGATGTGATCAGCCCTTTTCATTCAGCATATCCTTTAAACAGAAACACATTTACTGAAATTCATGAGTTGTAGTTCATGCATGTGACATAAGGCATAACTTCACATTGCATCGCGCTAAGCAGCGACGTTAGCTCACATTAACATCACTGTTAGCCGATTTTCAGCTCCAGTTACCACAAAATTAAACAAGCTAAACTTACTTTTACAGATATTACTCAACACGTTTACTTAATATGTCTATTGACTAAAGCTGCTGGGCCGCGAGCAAGCCAAAACATCACTGAGAGCGCAGAGACGGCCTCGTACTGATGCTAACTGGACCAACCCAGCTAGCTTTCCTGTCAGGTTTAAATGTGAATTAGCGGCTGTCAAGTGAAACTAGAGGTCCGTGTTGATGCTGGGTTGTTATGAATAAATATCCCGATTCATCTGACTGTAGTCCGAACAGCTGATGCTTGTTTTCACACTCACCATCTCGGCCGTCTAGACAGTTGAAGCTAACAGCTAGCCTCGCTCCGTGTAGCCAGTCTGTCTCTGAACCAGGAGGTAGTATCAAGGCTCCCCGTCATGTGACCCGGGTCATGTGTGTGTGTGTGTGTGTGTGTGTGTGTGTGTGTGGGCGGGGGCTACACAGGAGGTTAGCATTTTTTCCTGATGACACCAGGCACACAATTTATAATAATCATAAATAAAACAATCAGAAATAAATGTTTAATATGGGCCTGTGATAAGCTGACGACTTGTCCAGGGTGTATCCCGCCTCTCGCCCAAAGTCAGCTGGGATAGGCTCCAGCCCCACTGTGACCCTGATGAGGATAAGCGGTTACAGATAATGAATGGATGGACCCTGTAATGTGGCAATTTAATGTTGTGACCAAAATGTGTAGGCCTACTTATTGGGCCATTTTACATTAAGCTTATCAGCGCTCTCTGGTGGACAAACTAATAACGACACTGCTTCTAGATTTAAGCAATATTACACGAGAGGGTGTGCTTTAACGTCATCATTGGCACCACAGTGCCAATAATAAGTTGAAACACACCCTCAAGTGTAATATTGCGATTATACAACAATTACCAACTTAAATAAAATATATAATCAAAAGATATTTATGTTTTGGGGCAATTTGCTCTCAAAATAAACATTTTTTTGCTCGCCGTTTCTGTTCTGATCTCCGTTTCTATGGAGATACACAGGGCATGACTAATACCTGGAAAACAATCAGTCACAGCAGTAGACTCCTATATGTAATGGAACCCAGTTCACTACTCCAGCAAGTAGCCCGGGCCTTAGTAACGACCTAGCAACGGAGAAACTTTCTAGTCCCGTCAGAGTTTATGGAGATCGTGGAGTTTTCCAAACTGAATAAATAGCCACATATAAACACATTAAACTGCTTTGCTAGTTCAGTCTTGTAGTGACTAAGATATCTGCTGAAAAAGAGATTTTTCCATGGACAGATTGGCCTCCTAACTTCACATTTATTTTGAAGCTAGCGCCGTATCAGCGACTCACCTGCACAGCTGATGGAGGATGATCCAAACATTTCCAGTAACTCCACAGCGTTGTAAAGTCCAAAAGTCAAAATGTATTGAACAAAGATCAATGAAATCAAAATGAACAGCATGTTTTTATCTAACGGAATATTCCTCTTCAGTCCATATTAGTCCACCTTTAGTCTTTAAAAATATTTTCTATTACTTTATTAAAGTTGACTTCCAGTGGACTTATTCGTATTTGTTTACATGTTACCTATATATTTTAAGGACGTGTGGAGATGGCGGAGTACTATTTTAGTGATTAGTCAGGTGTGCTGTCATGCTGATTTGAGCACGTTCTAAACGTCTAGTTGACCAATCAGATTGCTCGGTCGGACCTACTTGTTGTATAATTCCTCATAAATATCTTCGGTGTTTTTCTACTGCAATTTCTAGCTATTAGAAATCTAGTCTCTACGTACTAGTTCTAGTTACAACGTAGACATGTACACCAATACAACATGTGTGATCAGCTAATACTGGAATAATATAAGCCTGACAAGTTTATTGGTCTTTATAAGAGCTGAAGTAGGATCTGTTGTGTTTGGTGCATGGATCGTATTGTTTAGTGTGCAAAATTGTTTTAAATTATGAGCTTAGAAAAAACCTATTGAGCTTCAATTGTACTGGCTTTGTGCTACTTAATGTTCTCTGTCATATTCACCTTTATTATCAGTAATAACACAGTGGACACACAATGTCTAAGTTTTTATGATTAGTACGGCACTACATAAACATTCTCTATGTTTAGTAGATTTAAAAATTGAATTGTGTCTTGAAAAGTGCCTGCCCAGTGTCTGACTGTCCGAATGATGAAGGAGAAAACACAACTGGATACTGTTGTTATAAATCCTTTATTGATAGAAGTATTTCCAATGCAAAGTAGACAGTGCAGAGCATGTTGAAATGCATGCATGTGCACGTTACATATTTTGAATATGTTTCAGCTCACAGTGGTTAAGAAAGCATTAATCCATTCCTGAGGAATTTGGCTTCGCAAGATTCTCTTGTTAAATCTTGCTGAAGCAGGAAGTTCACAAAATATGTTGCATAAACCTCCTGGGTAAGTGTAAAGTGTCACAACATTTGAGACAAAGGGATCAAATAATATAAATAAGTCTTTGTTTCGTGTGTCTTAAAGGTACACAGGCCTCAACAAAAAAAAGAAAAGACTTAAACCACAGCTGCACAGAGTGAGCAATGCGTGGACAAAGGCGTCATTGCACTAGTATTTATTTAAAAGCACATTTCAGATTTTATATTAAAATAAGCGTATTCCAAGTTCAACATCTTTTCCACATAAAGCACATATACAAGTCACTGCCAACTTAAAATGTGTATATGTCTCAGATTATTCTTTTGGCAGCTACAGTTTCAATATTAACACTTGTTCTTTTGGCCCTTAAGAAAATAACTCCCATCAATAGCACTACAAATGCAAATATATATATATTTGGCTTATGTTTGGTCAATCTCTGAGCAACCATGTTTTTCCACCACAAGGTGGTGATGTCATATCTGTTTAGATTTTTGAATATACAGGGTGGCAGTGTGTGTCTGTTAGGGTGTGGGTGTACAGTTTACAGCTGCAGAAGGTGATCTTCTTTCAGCTCATGCTCTGCTGGTTTTGCCGCACCAACCTGAGACCTGCTAGGGAACAACTTCCCCATGAACATGCTTTCCCCATCTACAAGCAGAAAAACAAGGACAGATCAGATTATACAGAACAAAACAAACAAAAAAAGAAGGATTTAGAAAAATATCAAATCCATGCATTCCCAAAACAATTAATCTAGCTCCATACCTATCTCTGTCCAGGATTCGCCAGAGCCTGTCTCACTTTCAGCCTTGTCTGCCATGATATTATCTTCAGCTGCATAACCAGAGCCTTCATGATCTCCAGAACCAAACATGGGTCCATCCTCCCACATCGGGCTGTCATCCGGCACAGGCTCTGCCTCTCTGGAAACACAATCAGAGTCAGTCATAAAATAAATGCTGATGGAATTTGACTGCATTCACATTTAAATTTACATTTAGTCATTTAGCTGACGCTTTTATCCAAAGCGACTTACAAAAAAGGGAAACAATCAAGGTACAGTGCGATTAGGACATGTTAGTGCAGCAATACTTTGGTGTAACTGTCTGTTTGATAGGCTGTTGAACTTTATCACTTCAGTAAATAATAATTAGGTTCATGTTACGTCGCCGTCAATAACAATTTCACTGCGTAGCAACAACAAATTTCTCAAACTATAAACTAGACTCTATGAGCTATTTATTTAAATAAATGTCTGTTAAGTCACGTCTATCGCTGAATGCTGTAACACACTACAGATGACAGCCCTTGCATTGGCATTTACATTCGGGGTGTGTGGCAACATTCACAGGAGAAATTACAAGTGACACGGAGTTAATGACGTGTTTTCACATTTTAACCCAGCAGTGGTTTGTCCGTTTGTCCAGCTAACCTAACAGACTCGCTCTCCAACTAACTGCTTTGTGTGAAAAGCAGCATACTAATATATATTTACCATCTGAAAGGACATCATTCTCTTTTCTTGAACTGTTATGGAGGCATGGGCCAGGTGCCAAATGCCAGCTGACTGACATGACACAGGTCTGACACTGTTTGGGTCACTTTGGAAAACAAAAACAACCTGAAACCAACAAACCTGCAATTACAGTTTATCACCATAGGTGATGCCAAAGAGGACAAAACTGAGATCTTCACTTGTTACTTTAATCAACAATTTGCCAGTGATATTTGTTGTCACACAGAAGTTCAATAAACTACTTACAAACTCTTAAAAGCAATCATCACCCCTGATTTTTAAAACCAGAATACATGAGTTTAAACATATTTTTTTATTTCAAAAGTTTAACTTCTGGGTGCAAGTTGTCTTCTAGAACACTGTACAGTCCATTCTCACTGTATGTATGCTGGAGGTTTCAAGCTTCCTAATACAGTAGCAACATACCAGTTTAACTGGTATGATACTTACAAGTATTTAGCTTAGCTAGCTGAGCTTTCTGCTGTGGTCTGAAATAAAACTGCTCAGGATCAGCATGCCACTGCCGTACAAAGATGTGTATGTGTAGCCTACAGAGGCAGCTCTGTGTGATGTTGGTTGCTTTGGGCTGATTCCCAAGATGTCTCTGCTGCTGGAAAATACAGACATGCAACCTAAAGTTTGCCTGTGCACTCAAAGTTTCAGGTGGTTCCTGAATAACACAACCATCATCAACCAAACAAAGCATTGTGTAGTCTGCAAAAAAACAGCTACAGCTAACCACTAGCTAGTACAATTGTTTTCCTGTTAGCATAAACTGCCAGTCATATAGATACAGCAGCCATTTGACATAAAATACAAAAACAATGCAAACAATGAACTCATTCAAATATAGAATAAACTAAATCGACTAGCTAAAATCACAATTTAATAACAGAATCATAATCATAACTATATAAAATTCTAATTGCTAAATATACAACTAAATTGTTAATATGCTACAGTTTAGTATCGTGTATATTGGTGCAAGTCAGGCTGATATTGCTGTGGTAGTAGAGTGTATGATTGTCTATCTGTTTGACAGTTTCATTGATCACTCAGATATCAATGACAATATCTTTGGTGTAGTTAAACTATTTTGCCATGTTGCTGTAGCTTAGTTTCATGGGTGTAGTTTCAGTGTTGCAAAACTTTATTTAATGGAGTGTAGCTTAGCTTACTACATTTAACTTGCCCAACCTGTTACCACATCACACTTGTGTAAGTGTAAGTTCCTCATATGAACAGGTCATAAACTCATATTAAAGATAAGCATAGAGAAACATTCTTCCTTCAGCAGATTCATTTTTAAAAAGCCTTTTAGTCAAACTCTGCTCATTAGAGCTGCAATGATTCATTGATTGAACTATTTAGATTCATCACATTGTAAGTTTTCAAACAAGAATGACAAACATTCGCCTGCTCCAGCTTCTCAGAAGAAGCTTTGCTTCGTGTACAAGACATCTGTATACATCTGCTGGGCTGTGGTAAACTATAACAGGCCAAATGATTAACTGGGGAAATAATGAGCAGGTTAGTGGTAGGATAATAAACATAATCATTAGTTGCAGCTATTCTTTCACACTAATGATACTACTCTTGTTGAGACTATCATTTTTATTGATTCATGAAGTTTGGTGTGCATACAATCTTTGACAGTTTGTAGCATAAAATGTCAATACATAGCCAATACTCTCAACTCATAACCTGCTACTTCTGATGGTTTTAAAGTTAAAACCCCTTAAAGTAACTCTTTTTACATTTATACCTGCTAAATAGTGAATTTCCTGTTTTTATGATCATCAAGAACTTAACCTGACTTGACCTGACTGAGTCGTTCATCATATTCTGTTTTGTATTCCGACTTTCTTTCAAGGTTGAAATGTTGAAATGTTTCATTGTGACAGTAAGAAATGACAGTTTGTAGTCTAATCACTAGGCTTTTGTATCCTTTTTATATTTAATCTGGTATTTCTCAAGCACAAGTATCAGACTAGTATGGCACACACACAGGTACAAAACAATAGACCAGAAGCAGCAGCCTACCAAGCGTCACAGCCCACTTCCTCTCAACACTTCCCTATGTCTTCCTGTTCAAGGCGAGTTGCAAAAGGGAGGGCTGCTGCTGAGTCCCTAGTGGTTTCAAGCAAGCTAAAATGAAGTAGGAGGCCAGATAAGATTCTGTTTGACAACAAAAAATTAGAGAAACAGAGAATATTCTTTATTTTCTAAACTGTCGTCTTTCACTGATTCTGTCTCAAACCACGATTTCTACTTGACCTCTGTCGTCTACACTCCTTTCCTCACCTCACTTACTCTTATACTTAGTATCTCTGCTCGATGATACCAAATCATTTATTGTCTAATTCTTAGCTGGACTGTTGTACAATTTTATTTATTAGATGAGATAAAATCATATGATAGTAGTGGCTCAGTGGTGTTACTCACAGTATACAATGTGTTTTGGCTGATTGATGCAACAGCAAACATCATTTCTATGCCTTTTTGTACATAGCTATGATACAGGAAATATGCTTCATAAAATGTGACATGAAGCTGTTTTTTATGACAAATGTCTTTGAAATGCAATCATATATTGTATATACTGTGTATAATATATTGTACATACTGTATGTATTACATCAGTGCGTTTTTATCCAAATATCTGTGAGTTTACATTATTTAAATGTGTACAGCTACGGCTGATTAAACCCATTCAAAACAGAGTGAGTGATTTCAACAACATTGCAGATGACCTGCAGCAAAATAAAATATGATTTGTGGTATTCATTTTCTAAAAGTTCCCCTTTTTAAAGTCAAAAGGTTTTCACTGATACGATCGGTGTCACTTCAAAGGAAAAGAGGAACCGGATGTCTTGAAATTCAAGTTGGACTAAATGCAACAATTTGGACGGAGATTAAAGACAGGTTTGAATTCCTTCTAAGGTAAAACTATAAAAAATATGACTCACAACTATTAATTTTGTCAGAAGAGTCAGGTGTTTTTTTTTAACTGTGAAGAAGAAATGAAAAACAGAACTACTTTCCACACCAGAGGCCAAAGCTGGGGTTGTGAGTTGTGCATATACACTATGTAAATGTATATTAAGAGCATGCATATACTAAATGCACAGTACAACCTCAGAAAAAAACACCAACTGCTAAAAGGCTTATATTGGCTACAATTTAAGAATGTTCAATTTATTGTAATGTACAAACATGAAAATGTATGCATTTCCTGAAACAAAATGGTAACAGCAAGGAAAATTATGACATATGATCTTTTGTGAAAATCCAATACTTATGTTGACAGTCACAGCATAGGATTGAATTGGATTGTTTATATATGACATATATGCTCAATTTTGAGTGACACCCTCACACTAAATGTATCTCATTGACTTGCCTTAATGATCAAAACAATTGCTTAAGAACCCACCCTTTAGTACTTAAATTTGATTGAAAATTGATTCACTAAATTGTTTCTAAGCACTGGTACAAAGGAGTTCAACCTATCCTAGAATGTCAAACTTGGGTTGGACATTAACTGGAGAGATAGCTCACCCAACAAGCGCATCCCAGACAGACAAACATTAATCTAAATTTTTTTTGTCATAGTAAACATGATGACATACCACAGTATGCTAGTCATAATAAATCTCTTAGATGTCCTGTTGGCCGAGCAGCATATAATGATGGCATCTATGGTTTTAATATGACAGTGTGGAGTGACAAAAGAGCAGAATATGTAACAGAAGCAAATCATGCAATTAGTGGATGTACACCCACATCATTATAGTACATGGTATCTATCTGTGTAGACAGTGTCAACAAGATGTTCTGCACTCACTATACTCTCTCTTTATTGGAGTACACAGAGCTCAAGTATGCTTCTAGAGAGCTCAGCAGTCCTTTCACTACAAACACAAACGCCAGGATTAAGATGACATTTATATGATGTAATATGCTGATATTGATTCAGTTTCTATTGCACTCTTTATACCTTGTTAGAGGTTTGTATTTTAAGTTTGTATTTTTAAGTTTTTTTTGCATATGCTGTCTATAATTTCACCATCTTTTCTGCTGTATCCTGTTTAAGGCATGTATATCACACAAAAATCAAATTAAAATTATCATACATACATCAGCGTCTATTGCTTTAGATTACATGTCCTCATACTTCTGTACTCTGTGACAATTTGGAATAGACCATGAACTCTTTAGGTCTTTTTTTATTCCAGCTCTAAGCTTGCTGTCTTTTCCCTGTCAGTCCCTCTGTTTTTCTTTATCCCTCCACGTTGTCTTCTATTTTGGCTTTTCTTGGCCTCCTACCTCACACTTATATCTCTCAAACACACACACACACACACACACACACACACTTCACGCAGAAAGAGGTTGTGTTGCTGGAGTTATGCTAACCAAGATAACAGATCCAATGCAGCATCAGCATTGCTATATTTAAAGTCTGCATTTATCTGACAACAGTATACTATATTATCACAGAGATGGTTGTTTTGACAGTGAAGTGAACTCGCTGCCACTAAGACTTTCTCACCTTGCTCTGAAAAACTCGCAGAGCAAATAAACCATCACATCCCAAGTTTGCGCACTCTCACTGACATACACACACACACACACACACACACACACACACACACACACACAAATACTTACAAATATTCGGCAGTTGAAGCAGGCAGTTTGGCTGGTAGGTCAGGACTCCATGCCATTTCTGGACTTTGTTGAGTCACACAGTTGGCCTGGTCGCCCTCAGGGTTACATCTCACAAACTTATACACAGCAGTTTGAGGAGCTCCTAGAGATGGAGAGAGAGAGAGAAATCATTTTCTGTTTTTGTTTTTCATGAAACATTTATGTTCTTGGGCAACATCTGGTTGCTCATCTGGATCAGTTCAGTGTGACAATTAGGGTTTACTAGTTCTATGTTCAGAGTGTTTTAGGAGATTACAACATTATTCTGCAACAGGGTAAAGTGACGGTTGGCCTAATGGGCTTTAGAGATGTTTGTTCTCTTCAGCAAAGTGTAAGAAAAGGAAGTAACAACATTGCAGCCTTTCCTCAGCACATTGCAGCAAGTTGATCATTGAGCTTATCTGATGCTAAAAGCCTTAACGGTTATTTTTTACAGCTACATCCAGTGTGAAGAAACTAGTCGACAACTGTCAAGTGTTTCAAGGCAATAAGTTAAAAACGACGTTATTGCATTAGCCACCAAAGTCAATCATCTGGTCAGGGGTTCTTGACTGTTATGGGTTTATGAAATCTTCATCAAACAAAAATCACACAAACGTGCTGTAAAATTTGCCATTTCCTGTTTTGTCCACACTGGTGGATATCTTGGCATTGTTTAAAAGTTTAATGGCTCTCTTAACAACAACATTTTCCTTCTGAAAGGGTGGTGTGACATTTCTGCATCACGCTGATAAGTTACTGTAATCTTCCACCATCTATCACATAAACTAATAATATCTGAGAATTGTATCAAGATCACTTAATTGGAAATTGTGTGTTTTTTGATGGGTGACTTCAGGCCACATACTTGAATCTTGTGTGTCAGTAAAAAAGGATGATGAAACTGTCACAATAAAGGCAGATAGCCTGATTGATTGGTGTCAAGAGCCTGAATGTCTTTTGGTTGTGACACCTAAAGTAAAATAAAGTGTCATTTTATCATTTCATTTTTAATCCTAATTCTACTGAATTGTTTCAGCTGCTGTTCATGTTTAGGCTTATAATGGATTCAATAACTACAAGAACAGGTTTTTATTCTTTTAAATAAGATTATAACCTGTATATACCTAACATATATTAATGGCTCATAAACAGAGTACCTTTTGATACAGTACTACCTTTTGATTTATAATAATTGATTCTATATAATTATATTATATAATTCAGCAAGTTTTTTTTTTTAATCTATTGAGGTTTCCTTCCTCTATACTGAAAAAAAGACACTAACGTCATGGTCTTGCCTGATGGTAAAAGGCCAAAAAGTCCCCTTACATGTACACATTGTTCACAAGCCACATCGAAACCTCACTCGGAAACTGAAACGCCTTTTCTCTTTCCGATATAATATGAACTAGTCCAGACAAAAGGGGGGGTCCCACGTACTTTACCCTCCTGATCCACAAAGTCTTGATCCTTGTTCCTCATTACAACATATGGAGGAACTGAAGATTGCAGATGTTTTATTTTTAAGTTGTGTTTTCTGAGAAGCCCTGACCTTAACCTCATGAGTCATAATTAGCCTACTTACGGTAATCACACAATGCTGACATGAGAAGTTAAATACCAGTGAAGTGAATCAGTTCCATATTTTGCATGTCAATCAAAGACCCCTAAAGACCCTCGGACCACAGTTTGGGTCACCAACTGCTCTGTTGTTGTGAGGATGTCACAGTGGAAATGATTTCACTTGTTTCCACTACAACCTGTCTAAAGATATAGACTCCACATGAAGTCTACTGCGACACAGAGACAAGAGACAACGTATTTTCTCATCATGAACTGTCGACTTACCCTTTGCGTTGTGTAAGGCGATGCAGGAGATAACGAAGAACAGAAGCAGTTTCATCCTCAGGTTTGTCTTTCTTTGTCAAAACACCGAGAAAATATACAGGACACCGCTTTTCAAACTGTTGCTTCTTTTGCGTGGTGAAGAAATAACTGTCTCAGTCAGTCAAACTCCCCTTAAAGAGAGCTCAGCCCTCTGAGTGCGTCATGGTTTCCTGAAGTCTCACTCACTGTAGAGAGTGAGTGAACATCCTCAGTGGAAACTTTTGCATTAGCAGCCTCAAATATCAGATATCAGGTTTGCGTAACTGCACACTTGGACTGAGGAAATACCAGAAGATAGCAATGAAGATTCAATCTGTATTTCTGATGATAACCGCCGAGAGGAAGCGACAATTTGTCTTAATTGGCTGCGGGCTCGTTTTGTACTGCGATAAGAAAAACGACAGCATAGACGAGAGCTTCTGCTCTCTTATTGAGTCAGTTCAGTTCAATGTAAATTGTACTGTTTATCTCTCTGTATTGCAAAAAGCATCTCTTAGTGTGTGAGCATGTGTGACAGAGAGAGAGAGATGGGTATTTCTTTCACTGTAGTTGTGGTTTCATCCAGTTTAACTTTGCCTTCTTCTGGCTTCACAAGACTAAACAGAAAACAAAAAACGAAAGAGAGAGAGAGAAATACAATCATTCAACAACAATAAACTAACACAACAACTGTCTACATTTCTGTGGGTAGCACAAGAAAAAAGCTATTATTATGTGGGGATGTACTGGTACCTGGTCTGGGAGTCACTGCATGTCCCAAACCCCAAAATATTTCAACCACAAACACAGAAGCAGCCTCCAGTCCCCTGAGATATCTACAGCACATTACCACTGAAGAGTCCTGTCTTCATATTGAGTGTAAATGTTTTGGCAGGGTGTGTGACTCAGTGTGTATGAGTATGTTGTGTGTGTGATGTATTGGACTTTAGTTTTGTGTGTCTGCACCTGTTTTTCAGGTTGTGTTAGCAGAGTTATGTATGTATGTTTGTGTTTGTCAGTGATTGAACACTGAAAAATAATTTTACATATAAAATGTATGATCAGCTTGTAAAATATCATATATTATGTAAGAGGGTTTAAAGTAGTGAATCTGGCCATATTAAAATGCTATTTCCACTTGAAATGTTATATTCCAATAAAGATGATGAATGTAACAAAATCATTAAGAGTAATTTACTTTCGCTAACTTTAAGTTGCTGCCAATATGTCTGTACTTTTACCAAAACAGTTCAATGAATGTAGTATTTTTTTTTACTGGGGTATCATTACTTTGACTTTAGTACTTCCTCCAACACTTGTCTCGTGTTTGTGTACATCTATGTGTTTTTCTTTCTGTGATGTCAGACTGCACTGGTAAACACAAGTTGAGACATTTCAGGAGTCAACACCTGGTTGGCCCTGTGCCTCGGGCATGTGAAGTGTATTTATCAGATTAAGTGCATTGATGATGACTCAGATGTTACTCAGGATGCTCCTGGAGCTGGAAGAGGAAGACATGAAAGAAAGGGCCAGAGTCAAAAATCATGTTGAAAGCATGTGATGCAATGTGCATGTTATGGTAAAGAGGTGATAAGATCAGATGCAGCTTTATTGTCATTACACAAAGTACAAGTACTGAGAAACCAAATACACTTTAGCATGTTTTAGTGCAAAAAGCAATAAAGTGCAGAGTAATGTTCATATGTATAGGAATATATTAATAACAGCAGATAAATGAATTAATGTGACAACAATGAATATGTTAGCAAGATTTATACACTGATTAATGATGGTGGCTGGGGTAGATATTAGGAAAGAATAAGAATACCTCAGTGTGTTGCTGCACTTGTTTGTCACACCAGTTCATAGCAGGGAATTAATCTTGGATCAGGACACTCAGAGATCAACCTTTGGGAAAACTAGCAGCCTACTGTATTTTTTTGTAGATTCAGAAATAAAAAAAAACAGTATTTCTAATGCATGTGTTTGGGAAAGGAAATCAATATTATAACAATTCAGACTTTGATTGAAGCAGCACTCTGTCCCTAGTCTGATTTTTCCAATCTCCCTTTCTTCCTTACATTTAAAAAAGTGAGCACCCAAAGAATCTTTTCTGTTTGTTTTTATGTAAACCCAGGTTATTCTATATAGTAAATATATTTTTAATTAGTTCGTGGCCTGCTTACTTTATTGTGTAAACAATGTGCTGTGTGCATGTGTGTGTCATGAGGAGAGACAGCAAAATAAAAAATGTACTGATCTCATGAACCTCAATATTTCTATAAATTACCCCCTCAGTGGTCATCATTAGAAAACAAATCCTACATGTATTATGTATATTCTGTATCTGCTTCACTTCATTGAAAGCTTTTAAAAGCTGGGCCATAACAAACAAGTCAAACTTTCCATTTTATTTAATACGACAAAAAAAAGCTGAAAGGACCTGCAGGGTTAAGTCTATGAACACTTAAATTGTAAATGAGTGTTGGTTTCACCGGTTACCAGAACTGTTCTGAAGCTTCAAAAGACTGGAAAAACTATGCTGATAACTTCTGTGGTTTGGTGTCACATTTTGTGAGAATCAGCAGTTGAGTCTCTCATCACACCATCTTGCTGGCACTGTAGTCTTCAGTGTTTACCAAACGGTGTAGTGATGCTGCACAACACTTTTCTTTATGCTACACAAACTGAATCTTCCAACAACTCTTTTTTTTCCTGTCTTAATGCTCTTTCACATATGATTTCTTACCTAGTGTGGGTTGTGTGAGGACAGACAGAGCTGCTTACATACACACACACACACACACACATACACACACACACGTACCCACAATACAACAGTATGTATAACAAAATTGAGTTTTTCTGGTCTTGTACAACATAACACTGAACAAAATTACATTCTTTGTTTTGACTGTTGTGATCTTCTCACTCTCCGTCTTCATCTTTTTCTTCTTCTTCTGTGTACTCATGTTTATGTTATGTCTGTGTAAGAAAAGACAAGAAGTAGAAACAGAGGGAGTGAACTGTTCGTTTCAACTGACACAATGGTATGATGCTGCAGGAAGTGGTAACATCACTTGCTATCATTTTCCTTCAGGAAATGACACACTAGCCTGCCCAGTCTCAATCTCCACACACACACACACACACACACACACACACACACACACACACACACACACACACACACACACACACACACACACACACCGTAAGTGACATATTTATGAAGCACATATACCCACTTACATACATCAATGCACACGCAGCATGTCTCCAGTAAACATGCCTCGTATCTTCTCTGCTCAACACTGCAAAGCCTTAACAATCATCAATATCTGATATGTTATGTTTGATACACTGCCAATGTGTTACCCCACAGCAGCCAGTAAGCTACTGCATCTATAAACAGTCAGCTTTTATAGTCAACTTGGTTTCCATCTCCACCCAATCATATTATGTGGGATTCAAGTCTATTGTCAGAGTAACCAGAGTTTCTGGTGGTAGAGGCAGCACTCTTCTCATATTCTCAGAAATACATGTACAAAGACATGACATGGATGATTGCACCAAACTGTACGCAAGGGTTGTCTAGACTACACAGACAGATGGCTGTGAGAGGAAGTGGATCAGTGACTGATAACCACAATATGCTAATGTAATCAGGTTTCTTTGGGGAAATGTAAACTTAAGACTACATGTATTTTGTTAACTGTAAGTGGCTTGTGTTGTCTGTTCTTAAGAATGTGACTCAATGAGTAACAGAGTGATAATAAGTCTATAATAATAAGTATGAGGTAATTTCATTAAAATTACTTTTTTTTTCAAGAGACAAACTAAGTACAGACACAAAACAAACAGCCAGTCATACATAAGCACATACAAACAGCAACAGAAAAAATCTCAAAAGGTCGAAAATCAAAAGTTTAACTTCAGTCAAAAGGATGAGACACTCAAGTTATAAAGTCAATTTTTTGTAATATCACTTCCTGTCTGTGCTTCACATATGTCTTCATATCCTGTATGATGTGAACTGGAACCATCATCAGATCACCTGATTTCTCGGCAGACACATCAGCAGTTATATTTTGACACTTGACCTGAATGTGAAATCTACAAAATGAAAATAAAAAAAAGGATCCGAATGTTATTAGTAATAAACTTAGTGTGTGTAACGTTGTGTGTAACTCTGTGGGTTTTCCAGTAAGATCTCTAGGCAGAGTTCTAATTCACAGCAAATTAGTCTCAAGTGTCTTGTGCTGAACAGGTATGCAAATACACGTTTTGACAAGCACCTGAAAGTTTATTGGAGTATAAATAAAAGCAGGCGTTGCAAGTTTTGATCCACCAATATTGTTTCCATGACACGAATAAACAACAAATGTTACATAATTTCAATTTAACCTTGACCTTAGGACACATGATGGTCACTATAGTGTCACCAGACACCAGACTCCACTGTTGGCAACCATAGCACATGCATGCAGTTTTTACTCAACTGCACAATGTGGTAAATTTACACAGCGACATGCAACACTGTAGGAAACATGCAAGGCACAGCTGTGGGGGATGAACAAGATAAAGCCGTAAGTGACAAAAGATATATAAGATATACTCTAACTTTAATAGAACATCATTGCACTCTCAAAGCCAGTTTAAGAGAAAAATTGGTTTTAATTGGCATAGTTGTAGACATTTTCCTGCATTAAAAATTTTTAATAGAGTGGAAAAAAAACTCATCTGAACCACTAACTGAGACAATTATAGCCTTTTACTTTCGCAGTGCAGGCAGTGCGTGGCTCTGGGACCTGTAGAGAGAGCAGACCCTCCAAATATGAGCTGGATGGAGAGCGGGCCCTGGAAAAGGCAAACCCATGGGTTTTTAAAAATTATTTTCCTTGTTTTTTTTGTCATATATGTATCATGTATGTATGTTGATGTTGTCTCTATTTGATCATGCAACAACATGATAGAGTATATGGTAGCTGGTACAGTAACTTGAGCCTACCTTACACCACTGCATTCTATCAACTTGTCTTACACCAGCTTCTCATTGCAAATTAAAAAACACATATTGGTATTGTGAGTAGTAGGTAGTTTGTTTTACTTCATTTGTTTATTATCATTACATACAGTATCTACAGAAGGCTGATTCCTTAGACACAAGGAAAAAAATACACAAATTCAACTGGATTACGCCAGCATCATGCAAATTATGGTGTCTCATAAAGTCCACTTAATGACTGTCACTGGGATGGTTGTTTCTGACAGCTCACATAGTTACTATCTGTACCTCTGCCTGCCTATTGTTACCATGATTATACTAATCCTTGTTGCAGTTTGTTTCACCGTCAGAGAAATAAAGTAGCTGAACAGAATATTACTGTGCTGAAATTAGACAGGTTAAGGTTACTTTCCTGTAGGCTGATTTGCTTTGCAGACAGACAGACAAATACTGTATACAGTAAAAAGAAAAGGCATCCCTCTTAACACAGACAATGGACAAACATGACAGAAGTACACAAGACTCCAATAATCAGGACTTAAAAAAAAAAAAAAACTAAATAAGATGAAATGCAGGTACGAGTATTGCTACAGAACAACTTTTTCATCCGAGTGATGGCTGCTGGAACAAACAGATTTTTATCCCACTTTGTTCAACACCATGGGACTATAAACCTCCTTCCAGAAGGAAGAAGCTCAAGCACTGTGCAGTGAAGTGAAGGAGTCGTCATTTCAAATTTCTGATGTTAAGATGTGACTAATCAGCCTGCTCGACTATTTACAAACTAATTCAGAGAGTTTGGATCGGTTTCCAAATCATGACATCAACGGAAAAGATACAATCGATTCAATAACTCATTTCATTTGAGTCAACACATTCAATGAATTTAATTCAACAAATTAAAACCAATATGATTAACAACAGAAGGCAAGTATGAATGAGTGTATACATTTTCATAATCACAGAGTATATTTGATGTGCTATCTGAACTGAAAGTAAATTCACCACACATCTTACTACACAGAGGAGAGCACATACACTATGTACAGCGTGTAATGTCTTGTGAAAGCAGCATGCCCTCTGCACAACAAAAAGGCCATCACTGATACAAATAAGCAAGAAGGTCAGTCAATCTGCCATCCATCCAGTAATTGTTGGGAGAGTACATTGACTATAAGGTGGTAAATGTAAGTACAGGTTTATTGGATGGATTTAACACTATTAGTTAACAGTGGTGTTGTTTGTAGCCATCCTTGCTTTGAGGCGGTTGATTTTGAGAGGGAGCAGGCCCACCATCTCTTTACTCAGCTCCAGCTCTGTCTCCACAGCAGCTGCTGCCTCAGGGTGGGTCTCACAATACTCCGCCACATATCTAGACAACAGGTGGAGAATGAAAGTGATGGTCAACACATTGTACAGATAAAACATGGCAGTGGGGGAGCATGTAGACTACAGAGGACACTCATTTTTCCATTCATTTGAACTAATATCATCAAAATCCTTTTTTATTACACCGAATACATTCGTCTTTCTTTCTATACTCTTTATGCTTCTATGTTAACATCAAACTGTTACTGTCAAACACTTGAACAACACCAAATATATCTTCATACTTATAGTTTTCCAGAGACTTGTTGAGGTTGTCCAGCTGAGCAGAGGGTAGAGAGCTGATCAACCGGCTGTGGAGTCGGGCCACTCTGAACCGGGCTACCAGAGCCGGTCTGAGCACCTCCTCCTCCAGATGCTCTGGAACCTTCCCTTCTGGAGAACACAGAGAGTCTAGGAACATCTGGAAGTATCTGGAGAGGAAAACAAAAGGATTGAATAAATGTAGATGCACAGACAGACAGACACACACGGGTGTGTCACATGCACATATACACTCACTTGGCAGAGGCAGAGCAGAGACTGTTGAATTTCTTAATGGTGTGGTTATCTAGAGACTGTGTATCTGCTTGTCTGTTAGCCAGCGTCAGTTTCAGGTCCATCATTTCATTGTAAGTCTCAGCCAACTCAAACATCAACTGTCTGCGAATCATTAGGTAGTACTGAGCATTCAAATCTGTAGAGAAACAGTGAGAATCAGAGAAAGTCAGATGAATCATGTAACCCTGCATGGATATTCAGGTTGAACACTGACATGTTATTTTGTTTTTATCTGTTTCCTTCTATCTTATAAAAAATGTCATAAGACAAAAGTTTCTTAAAAATAAAACTGCAACTCAAGAACAATGATAGAGTAGTACCGTTGCAGACGGGCTCCAGCATGTCAACTCGTCGTTTGTGCATTTTGCAGCGCCGCTCCAGATCCTCTTCAAAGAAAGCCAGGCCCCGAAACAGAGCGCTGTGATCCTGCAAGATCTCTATGTGGTCTGTCACATAGCCGTCCATCTGAAAGTACTCCTTGGCCTGGAAGAGTGAGGGAAAGGATGGAGAGACAGTTTACTGTGTTTAGCAGTTGAAACAATTCATTTGAGTTCAAATGTGTAACATGTCTGAATGAAGAAAATGGATTAAGGGGTGCTTATCCAATCAGATCATTTTTATGCTTCCTCACAAAGCAAGGTTTTGTACTCTTTTAAAAGTTCTCTCATTGGCCTTCAATACAAAATTCTTCTGAAGTCTGCCAGTGACACCAGCTTAAGCTCATATTCATGACATCCTACATGTACATTTGGTTCTTGTGATCAATATTTAAAGACAACATTATCGTTGAGGACTTAAGAAGTGGCAATAGTGTAAGATTGTCACAATACCAGAATTTTAAACTTCGGTACAATATTAAAAAACGATACTTGATACCTCTTTTGGTACCACAGCAAAAACAAAAAATTCCAGGCACCAGTTGCTGTCACCCTTTTAATTCTCCACCTTCTTTTAGCGTTTTCTCACAAACTACTTTAATTAGCTCACCTTGCTTTTCCTTCTCTTCTACTGACATCAGCACTGACCAGCTGTGATCACTGTTGCTTTATTTGTTCCCTGCCTGTAAAATAAATGCTGTGTTCGTGTATTTAGCACAATACCAGATAACTTGTCTCTCTCTCTCCCTCTCGCTCTCTCTGTCTCTCTGAAGCAGAGCATTATCTGATTGCCAGTAGACAGCATGTCGAGTTAATTGATCATGGATGTTGTTATTCCGATTGTGGATCTGTTTTTTTTACTTTTTAACTTTGGATACTATTAAATGTATAATTAACAGAACGTAACGTTTTTAACACAAAGCATTGAAAAATATAGATAGTATTCGACAGATACTTTCGGCAGCTCTACACCAGTGCAGCTGAAAAATATGCAACCATCTGCTTAGTTCTTTCAGTGATGCTTAAGTTAGGTCATTTGTACTGTCCAATATCACGTACACTATCTGCATGGGCTTTACAGCCCACAAACCGCACTGGAAAGTGACCACACAAGCTCAAAATCACCTGTTTTTAATTGTATAATCTGATTTTTGTATTCAGATGTAAGTGTATTCAGCCCAATTCATGTGTGTGTTGTGTTTGTGCATGTGTGTTGTGCATACCTCTTTGACATAATTTTGTCCAACCAGAAAAACACCTCTGGCCTCAGTGAAGTCCAGTGGAAACAAACAGCACACCTGGAAGACAAAAAGCAGAGAGTATGATCTCTCACTATGCCACAATAGCGCCCTCTGATGATACAGTGATCAGAATCTGTATTCATTGTTAAAATTTGTTGGTTTTGTGCTTCTGATATATGAAGTATTACGGTACTATAATAATAATAATAATAATAATAATAATAATAATAATAACAGACCTTCTCTTCTAGACTAGCAATGGAGTCAAAGGTGTCTTCAGAGCCAAACAGCAGTGCACTTTTCCTGCCCTTCTCTTCGTCCTCCTCCTCTTGCCTTCTTGCTCTCTTCAGCTCTTCTTGACGATCTGTATCCAGCTCCCCAATGTTGTCCTGGTCAAACACACGAGCATATTTATCACATACACGGTGCAATTATGTAGATCTAAGCACAGATTCACAAAAGCATGTGGGCAGGTAAACAGTAACTTAGGTAGGTAAACAGAGATATGTGAGAGATAGACACTCTACATGAACAACCATGAAACATGAAAGGCTTGGTCATAACAAAAACAGGAGAATTAATTGATAATCCATAAAATTATTTTCTTTATACAGCATTTTTGGTGCAAACCTCTATGTCCTTGGGTCTTTTGCTGATAAAGTAGAAACTTTTGTGGGTGGTGCTCTTTCCTTCTGCTTTGAGAGGTGTGGACTTGAATCTCATGACTTTGGACTTGAGTCACATGAACTGTACTTTAAGTTTTTTTTATAAACAGCTACACACACAAAAAATGTGCCCACACACATTCAATCATGCAGTACCTCTAGCAGCTTCTTAGAATCCTGGAGGAGGTTGAGACAGTATTTGATCCAACATCTCGCAATCTCTGCTCTCTTCTGTCTGAGCTGTTCCCTGCGGTCGCTCTCTGTCTCACCTGGGTCAGACAGAAGGAGAAAAACATGTTAAGATATGTCAGGAGACACGGACAGCAGACATATCTGGAAAGAGGCAAAACAAGGAAGGGAGGGATTAACTGTAGCAAGACTTGTCAGCAAATTTCTTCGCTGTCATTGTAACTGATTAGACCAACAGAATCTAAAGGAAATGAGCTTACCATTACACTATTTTGATATACTATATATTAATAAAAAATTGTACTTATACTTACTCTCCTGTGCTGCAGCCTCAGAAGGAACCTCTCCTGCCAAACCTGATATGACAGTAGCTGCTGAGAGGCAGTGTCTGCCTTCCATGTATCGACCCTAGAAATCACACGTGTACACAAACACACACACACACACACACACACACACACACACACACACACACACACAGTTACAAATATGTCATCATTAATATATTGATCATTACAACCAAAGTTGCCATGTAATAAGAATAATTTGACTGAAATAATTTAACTTCATGAAAACATTTAGCCAGTGGTGAAAGCTGTGTAAAAAGCCAAGTAAAACAGATGTATTTCCTTTAAATACATAAAACTATTTTAAAACATGCTAAATCCTTTTAGATGTGAGGTTTTTAATCGACTGTTTTCAATCAATCTATGGCCTACCTTAGTGATGTAATACTGTGATAATGTAGCAGCGTTCAGAGCCCACTCCATTGGACTGAACTGATTTAACTGTAACTGTCTCTGCAGGGTAGTGTGGCAGTAGGTGGCAGCACGCTCGGTTTCACCTGGGAGATATTAACTATACTTATTACTATCATCAAATAAAGCAATATCTAAACATAATAAGACACAAATACCTCTAAAATCAATGGACATTACGCAACCTCAAATGATTTTGATAAACGTGGATGTTAATGGTTAATCGAGAAATTGAAGTTCTCTATGTCTATATCATACTATACTATAATTGTCTTTACATACATGAAGTATGTAATTTACACAAACCAATAAATCTGACTCACCAAGGTTTTTATAGACTTGAGCAAGATAGTACATGGTATGTGTGTAGGCCAACTCAAACCTGAGAAAGGAAAGTTGGAGAAAGAGTGAAAGGAAGAAAGGGTATATGAGGAAGGCAGAACATAGCAGAGAAATATAAGAATAAACCCAGGGTTTGCTGGCAAATGACCACTATCATGCAAACGTTGGGACAATAGTATTAATATGAACAGGTAGGAAGTCTGCAAATGTGCATTTGTGTGTAGGCCTTCTGTTTGGGGATATAGGAGTTTACAAGTACCTCTTGGTCCTTTCCTGATGTGTCAGCAGCTTCTCCTCAGAAGTAAAATACTCTGTCATATCAGTGGGAGGACTCCCATCCTGAAAAACACAACAACCATGGCTGCTGATGAAGCCCTTGAATTTTTCACTCTCAGCCATGTTGGCGCCACAATCTCGCCCTGCTGTTGCATAAAACTAATAATAATAAAGTCACTTCAGTTTGTCTTTTTGAAGGCAGGTGTCAACACAGCTAAGTGGCACACATTTACAGCCAACTCTTACAAAACCTTTTTTGCTAACTGCTGCACTGTATTCACATTTTTTTTCTGAATTTGAGAGTAGGAATCAATTTTATGCCTGATATAGTGGCCTTAAAACACGACTAACCATTAAAAATACAACTATGTAATGCCCTGCCTTGACTCCTGACTGACATTAAACTATGCTTATATAACACATCTGTTGATGTTGATGCAAATTGACAATGATAAATAAGTGTGCAACATATCAATTTACCACTCACCACAGTGTAACCTATCAAGTGTTTATCATGATCATAATTGCCATATAATTGCCAGATGATGTATGAATTGTAAGACAATAAGCTAGATAATCACACAGCATCCTGGGAGGTACATAGTTTGACTGTATCCCTCCACTCAACACAGAGCTGTGTTTTCCTTCTGCTACAATCTCACACAGGAAACCAACCATACCTCCTTCATGTAGCGTTGGTAGATGGATTCTGCTGTTTCAAGGAATCCCTGAGCTGTCTCTGTCTCATCCCGGCCTGCCCACAGGATGCCCAACTGGTTCTGATAACACAAACACAAGGCTTTATAATCATCCTGATGGATTTAATGGGCTGAGTATTGTTAATAACTGTGAAAAATCACCAATAGTTCCATATGTAAGCTGGTGCAGTATGTCAACTATGCACAAAAAGTAAGGAAATTTGTGTTTGGTAGATTATTTCTTTGTTGTAACAATGCTTCTTGGCAATAAATCTTAAACCACTGGAAAGCCTGATTATTTCCCTTTTAAAATGGTGGCACAATTGTAAGGAACATGCATTTGTGGGATGAGCAGCAGAACTGAGTATGTGGGTTGCACCCGTAAAAAAATTGCCAAATCTTCTCTGACAATGCCAAACAGCTTTTCTTTGCTCTTGATTCTTGTTTGGTGGATTGGATGACTGAAGACATGTTGGCAATTTAACAATTATTCATTTAACAAACGGGAGCCTCAGTAGCGTGTGGAAGAACCATACACAGCCACAACAGCCTGGCACCTCCTCCTCATGCTGGTCACACACTGCTGTGGGATGGCATCCCATTCTTCAACCAGCATCTGTCGCAAGGCAGCCAACGTGGTTGTGTTGGTCACTCTGGCACGAACAGCACGCTTGAGCTGATCCCACTAGTGTTCAATGGGGTTGAGGTCAGGACTGCTGGCAGGCCATTCTGGAGGTAGTCTCTGATAAACCCCGCTCTGTGGGGGTGTGGGTCATCTTGGAGGATAGAGTTTGGTCCCAGACTGAAGATATGGCATTGCCACTGGTTAAAAATAAAGTAATTTTTATCTCGATATCTCTCTGCATTGAGATTGCCTCCAATAAATCAACTGAGGCACCTGATTGTCAGTACCTGGGGTACCAGAAGCTCAAAACAAGAGTCAGTTTTGAGCTTTTTCATGGGCACAACCCACATACTCAGCTCTGCTGCTCATCCCACAAATGCAAGTTCCTTACAAATGAGACACCATTTAAAAGGGAAATAATCAGGCTTTCCTATTGCCAAGAAGCATTGTTCCGACAAAGAAATAATCTCATACTAAAACACAAACTCCCTTCATTTTTGTGCGTACTTTAGATAGACGGGCAGTAGTGGTGGTACAAACTGCTTTCCAACAGTCCTACAACTGTCCCACAACGCTGCGGCGACGTCAGAAAATGACGTTATTTAACATTTCCAATTATATTAGGGTTTAATAGTGTTAATTAGCCCGTGGTGGCTGACAGGCTTATTTTTATTAAGACATTTTGATGCAGGTTGACGTTAGCTTTAGCCATGGCCTGTTTGTATATGACTTATATCGGATTAATTTGAAACTGTCAGCTAACGGAAAGCCAACTGACATTTAGCTTTATGTCGTTATTAAAGCTAAAGTATCGTCAACGTTACCCTGACATGGATAAACAGCGACACATTCTCGGACGTCACTCTGCATCTCCCCAGCTGTTTAATGCAGTTCATCAGATGCTCCTGTCCGGCTGAGAGCTCCTCTGTGTCAACATGGTTAACGCCCAGATAGTACTCCACAGCCCCGAGTTTAGCGGCCCGCAGCCCGGCTGGCGAGTCGCCGCTGAAGCCCTCACCGAACCCATCCTCCCTCTGCCCGTCCACCGGCGGCTCTGTCGGCCGCTGCTCGCTGGTCTCTGGGCCGCCGTCCTCTTCACCTTCTCCGGCCTCGAAACTCTTCAGCGAGCAGTATATCTCTCTGAGGAGCTCCCTGGCCTTGTATTTAGAGCGGAACGGGTCATTTTCTGGATCATTTCGTGATTCTACATCAGTAAGATTTTGGGCGTTGGTGAATTTGTCGCAGATTGCTCTCCACTCATCACTGCCGACAGACGCCATGTTAGTCTTCTTCGTCTTGTTCTTTGGATTAGGCACACTAGTCACTACAATAGCGCATTACTGCCCTCTACTGTTTGTTATTGGTGTTGCTGAGTCTAATCCAGCTGCTACATTTATTTTAACAACTTCCTCCATAGGGTACGGAGCCCCTAAAGTGCCAAAAGGTAATATATATATATATATTTTTTTTTACACATAAGAAGATAATTTACTATAAATTCATGCATCTCCTCTGATTGTCATATCACAATATGAAGAAACTATAAAACTATAAAAGTACAGGTCACCACACCTTAAATGATTGTATGTACTGTACTTCTTGACATGTGATATCAAAAACAAAAAACAAAAAATCTTTAGCCCTCAATCTGATTTTTTTTCTTCTCCATTCTTTCAAATTCTTGATCTCTATCAATTCAAACTTTTTGCTAAACAAACAAAGCCAAGTTACAGCAGGAACCCAACGTCCCAAGACATTATAAAATTGTTTAACATTGCACTGAGCAACCAAAATTCTCCAGCATTCATTATTGTAATACATGGACGCAGGTTTGGTCTCAGCATTGGTAGGGACACAACAACCTACCTCCTACCCCCTCTGCCAAAATCAGCATGGAGAGGCGCCTATAAACAACTGTTTGCATCTTTCTTTCTCTCTCTCTCTCTCTCTCTCTCTCTCTCTCTCTCTATAGCAGGGGTCTTCAACCAGGGGTCTGGGACCCCTAGGGGGTCCGCAGAGGTACTGCAGGGGGTCCGCTAATTTTTGTCATAATAATTGACCATTTTCACCAATATTAAAAAATATAACAAAAATGATATTGAGTAAACTGCAAGCATTAACATAATACAACAATAATAAGCTACTTTTGACAAAAACTATTACTATTATATATTTTTTATAAATTATTCCTTTATGCATGTTTTATCAATCATAAACACATATAGGCTAATAACCCAGCATATAAATAGGTTAATAAGGTGAAATAAAAGGTGAAAAAAGTAAATATAAAAGTTATTAGAAGCCAGGCTTAAAATGTGACACATGTGGGGGTCTCTGTTCTGTTTGTCTCTCGTCCAAGGGGTCCTTGGGCTGAAAAAGGTTGAAGACCCCTGCTCTATAGTCACATGTGTCTTTGCCAATATGGTAGAGCTTATTGGAATTATCACTCCAAAGATAAAGCAAATGAGTTCACTCAGACAATTCTGTCAGTGGCGGACAAGTTTACATTGCAGCCAACTGAAAGTGTGTCTCATACAGGTGTGCTGATGAAGGAGACTACTGTTACACTGCTGCTGTCTGGGGTGGATACCTGGAGGACATGTACAAGCTAGTCAAGTAACCAAAACCAAATTATCTTTTCAGTTATTTTCATTCTATTTCCAATTATTATAAGGACAAGATAATAATGTTTGGACTGAGCTGGTGGGCATTTAGATACTGAATAGATAACAATGGATGGATGTATTTTTAAAGACCTGAGTCAGTATTATATATTATATATATTTTTGCCCTGTGCCCTCATGACATTTTGCCAGTGTTATGTAAGCATCTTGAAATTAATGCCACAATTATTTTCTCTTACTCAGTAAAAAAAAAAAAAAACAATAAAATAATAATAATCCATCCATCCATTATCTGTAACCGCTTATCCTCATCTGGGTCAAGGTGGGGTGGGGATCTAACCCAGTTGACTGTGTGTTCTACCTCTTTCTTTCATCAGATATTGTTACATACAGTCAGAAGAGGACGCCAAGAATAACAGAATTGGGCTGTGTGGCAGGAAAGAGAGTCACCTCAACAGGTTCAGTTTCACAATTCATTCCCTCATTTTCAGTGTTTTATTTTTACTGTTCCCATATTTTATGTACAAGTTTGAAGAGAATCCAACCTATGACAGTTTACATCTCATCTACAGTATGTAGACAAGCTACAGAATATACATATTTTATCTGTCTGTCTCTCTCATTCAGGTACCTGTTGTACAATAAACCAACTAAGGTGCTGTCTCCAGAGTACCTATAGTCAGACTATGATCCAATACCAGGAGACATTAAAGTTGTCAGGATTTCCCAGTTGGTCAAGAACTATGCAGAAGTGCGGCCCAATGGTGGACAACCAACTTTCCTATTTATTTGTGGAGCACACATTCATACACATTACATTAACAGAGTATTAATAAACATAAAAAGTAAAAAAAAATTGAGAGCACACACACACCTTGCTGTATGTGTACTATGTTCAAAATTTTACATTAAATTTACCCTGTAAAGGAAGTGTTACAAAGATTTAGGCTACATGCACACCATGCCTCTGACTTTTGTAATTCAGAAAGTGAACACTCAGTAATTTCTTGTTTGTACTGTGCTTACACTTGCTTTGTGTATTTTGGGTGGAGTTTTATTCCAAAGGAATATTTGGTCTGCGGTGTGATGTTGGGTGGAGGTGAATGTTTCCTAATCATTCTGGGTAAATTAAACATCCATGAATAAAATACCTGGACGAGCACCAAACCATGCTTTTATTGTTTTATTGTCACTCAAACAAACTGATTTTTAATATTTTAAATTGATTTTTGAACTGTGCTAAGGAGGCAGTAAAGAAAGGGGAGGTGGAAATGAAAGTGGGATTATCCAAGGCAGAGGGGAAAAGTTTAATATGGAAAGAAATAAACAAGCAGTGGAGTCAACATTGGAAGGAGCAGGAAAAAGGGAGACACTTATACAAATTACAAAGGGTAGTAGGAGAGGTAGGATGTTATGGAGGTAATAGAACTGAGCAAGTAATCATGAGCAGAATAAGAATAGGGCACAGTAAACTGAACAACACACTTAATATAATAGGAAAACATCCAACTGGTCAATGTAACTGTGGGGAGATGGAGACAGTGGAGCATGTGATGGTAGAATGTCCTGAATATGAAAGAGAGAGGGAAATGATGAGGAGAGGGCTGCGGAAGGAAGGAATGGGGGAAAAAATTTTAACAGCGTAGTGGAATGTGGGAAAACTAAGGAAGGGAGGAGAATCATTATGAGATTCCTTACGTCAACCGGATTAATTAAAAGATTATAATAAGAAGGAAATGAGAAGAAAGTGAAGTCCAGCAGATGGCGGTATATGCAACATTAAGGATGCCCACTGCCATTAAAAATCACAGAAGAGGATTTCATGAGTAACATGGGAACCTTTCTCCACAATTTAACACATATTCTTTATGTAATATAATATTTCTAATTTGGCTAGTCTCATCCAGACAGACGGCCATCTCAGGCACACGTGTTGAGGAGGACATAGAGTAACAATAACAGAGAGCGAGCGCCGGCCTCGATAAAGCTGTTAATCAGAGAAATAAAAACTTTAGTTATTTCCTGATTGTTTCACAGCGGTTAAATCCTGCGCGCATAGACGCGCCCACAGCGACCCACCTCACTTATTTGCGACCATGTCGTAAAACGCCAGTGTTATGGTTGTAAACCTGACCAGTCGTCCTCTGAGCTCCCCTGTCAGTCGCCCTTCAACACACAAACCGTGCTCTTTTCCGCTATAACAGAGACCGAGCTAACGTCAAACCATGGCGGGGACAATTGCACGCAAAGGTATTGACTACCTGAAGAGCAAAGAGTTCAGGGATTATTTAACAAGGTATGTAACGTTATAGGAAGCGACCAGCTTTATTGTCTATTAGCACGCATGCTAACGTAGCTAGCTGGTGTCCCTGGTAACTGGCGACCTTTACCTAAAGCAACTGTAAGCGTAGTTGCGACAGCCGTTGAAAATAGGAATACAAGAAGCCCTCCAATACGATTCAGCTACGCTTGTTTTAATATTGTAACATTAATAATAAAAAAATAAACAAAGGCATTCATGAGGATGTGTCTTTCTGGTTTTAACAACTGTCGTAACTACGACTACCACAGACTCATTCGGCTGACGGTCGCCAGTTAACACGGTCACTCGTTAAACCGAAACACTGGCTGTCGACTCAGTTACAGCTAGATTAACGTTGGCTAACGTAATGTTTAACAGCAGGCTGGATTTACCGTCCTAATCTGTCCCGCCAACTTTTTGACAAAAC
Organism: Sciaenops ocellatus; assembly: GCA_033000465.1. Taxonomy (NCBI): domain Eukaryota; kingdom Metazoa; phylum Chordata; class Actinopteri; family Sciaenidae; genus Sciaenops; species Sciaenops ocellatus. Next base: position 13,126,075 of record CP136888.1, on the reverse strand, counting down.
TCCACAAAACACACATCTTCTGTATTGTTACATTCACATCGTTTTTCTCTGCTAACGTTAGCCTTAAAGGACGACTGTGTTTTTGTGTTACGTTAGTAGCGCTCGGTTAACTTGTTTGTCTAGTTCACGAGGTTGGCTCTAAACAGGTAGAAGAGTGTGTGGATAATGTGTTGTCAGTTGCTCTAGAAATACCCAGAAAACAATCTCCAAGCGAGGAAAGTGGGTCGTAACTCTGCAAGGAGTGCTGGTGTGCGTCCTTGAAATATAGAGTAAAGGCTAAATTGTGACACATTGACGCAGGAGCTCATATTTGTTTACGTCAACTCTGTGCTATGTTGACTGGTGTTTCTTTGGCTTTCTGAAAAACAAAGGCTATTTTGGTGGGGTCATTAAGTTTACCAGTTTGTGTTATGAATACTGTGATAGACAGTTTACTGTAAATGTTTTAATCCCGGTACTAAAGTGTGACCCCATTCATTATAATCCGACTAATGTGGAAACAAAGCAAGACAAAGCAGATGTTTTCACTCCCTGCAGGGCCTGGATGCTTTCTTAGAGGTCCAGTGTGTATGATTTAGGAGTATTTCTTTGCAGGAATTAAATACATTATTCATTTGTATGTTTTAGGTAGAATCAGAATCAGAACCACTTTAGTTCGCCAGGTATGTGTGCACACACAAGGAATTTGACTCCGGTTACACTTTGCTCTCTTAGTACAAACATTAGACATAGGTACAGTTAAAAAACAGAACCGAGGACTTGACAGGTAAACGTAGACATAAACAAGAACAAAAACAAAAACAAAACTATGTACATATAACACACACACACACACACACAAATATATGTATGTATAGACAAGGATAAAATTTATTTATTTTTTACACTGAATAGGAATGGGAATGTGCATTGAAATGGTGCGATGGAGCATACTGCAGGGGTGAAATAGTAAATATACAGTATACACAGTATATAATAACATAAATATAGGAACTGTATAATTGTGGAATTGTTTATATCTACAGTGAGAGTGGGTCCTCTGCCATGGAGTCCGCCATTTTTCTCCCACAGACGTGGCAGAGTATCCATTTGGTTGCAATCTGCAACTTCACTGCTAGGAGTCACTAAACGCTACACACTGGACCTTTTAATAAATTCATGAATTGTAGTCCTCTTATCATTTGTGAATTACTTGAGATAAATGATCTATTTTTGGTGGCAGTAGCTCTTGTGTGACTTAGGTTATATCAGTATGATTTATCTGTATTTATGTTTTCTCTTCTATGTGGGCCTGAAAATTAAAAAAAACAAACATTCACCAGCACGGTAAGTACTCATATGTTCTGACCATTCTTCTGTCTGTCACAATATCTGTTTCTATATATGACATTTGTGACTGTCGACTGGTTGGTCTGTCTTTGATTATTTATGAATATAGTCATGCCTAATAATTACCAGAGTGTGTGGATCATTTTCAATTTTAATTTAGTGTCATGTATTTTTGACAATCAGTACTTTTTAAAATGGCATTTACAACAGTAAGAAAATATATTTTGTTACTTTGTGTGTATCTATACAGCATTTCTGGGGACCTGTAGCAAACTGGGGTCTTCCTATAGCTGCCATCTCGGATATGAAGAAGAGCCCTGAGATTATCAGTGGCAGGATGACTTTCGGTAAGACACGCTGACCCATGCAGAACAGGCAAAATACCCACCTCCTTTTTTGTTAGACAGGTTGTAATCTAATCTTTATCCCAAGGTAATTTTGTGTGACTGAATGAGAGAGCTTTCACTTTGGCCTCTAAAAGGCCTTGAAGAAACAGAGAAAACAATAACCTTGTTTAACTTAATATCATATACATAAAACACATATAACATTGTACTGTTAATTACTCTGTAATGTATCCCATTGTGTACAGTAGGGCACGGTGACATATTTGTGTTTCATGTTTGAGCATGTAATAAAGACAACAGTGCTGTATTGAATTATTGCCTGTGTGTTTTTTTTTCCCCTCCCCCCAGCTCTAAGCTGCTATTCACTGCTTTTCATGAGGTTTGCCTACAAGGTGCAGCCACGCAACTGGCTCCTGTTTGCTTGCCATTTGACTAATGAGTCGGCACAGCTGATTCAGGGAAGTCGTCTCATCAAATACAAGTGAGTAATATTCTGTTCTACTGTTTGTTGTTCTCTTCTTTTTGTCTATGTGAATAAATCACGTATCATGAAAAATTGTTGGCCAAGGATTTCCTGCATAATCTACATTTTCAATTACCTGTCCATAGATAAATGTCATTCTGTTTCTGTGAAACATTACGGATGTTATGTAGGTGGCTGTTAGAAACATTTACCAAAAGAACAGGACCAAGATCAAGTTCAAAGTCTGCCAGTGCTTTATTCTTGACAAGAAACAACAAAAGACTGTTTGTAAGACAAAGAGAATGCTCAGAGGGCCGTCCTCCTTGTTGGCAATAAGAGTCGTTGATGACGGGAGAGAGTTCCTCTTATTTAAAACATTCTGAACATCCCTGTTCGAAATACAGAAACACACGTCATATCTCTGTTCAGTACTTTTTCACAGATCTTGTACAAACAGCTTTCAGTGAACAAAGAGCAATCCTACAATGACATCACAAGTTATTTTCCCATCAGTGGCTACCATGATACAATCTGCTTTGTCGTGTCTGTGGTATAAAAAAAAATGTCATCCTGTTTTGTTTTTGCATTTTATTTGTGATGACAGTAATGACCAAAAATATTAGTGTCTTTCCCGTTATTCTCAACCTAGTCCTTGTTTTGCCACCGTGACTGTTGACCCAGTTCAACATTTAATTGATGACTTAACTGAAGAGCAATATTATCAAAGTGAAGGGCTTCATATGATAATGATATTTAGATAGTATGATGTAGGTTGAAAATTGCTGAAATGATTTCGAAAGTAGTGGAATAAAACCGACCTGTGTCCCCGCTGACTGTTTCTATATTATTTCAGCATGGAGAAGAAGACGGGATCTTAGTGCCAGAGCGAGTGGCACCATGCTGCTTCAACGCACACCTAAACCTGGACATCAAAACCCATTCACCTAAACATCTTACCATTCATTGAAACTGCAGCACTTGCACCATTTTTTTAACCTGACGTTACCATGATTGATCGTCCTCATGAAGTTTTAGTCACTCAAGCAGAAAAATGCAGATGATTTCCTCCAACCATTAGGGTCAACTGCTGTGCTTTATTTTTTTTTTTTTTAGATTTTTCCGACATTCAACATGACATACAAAAATATAATGTGGGTCAATGTACACTCAGCTGATCTGCTTACTAACCTGTCTGAGGTCAGTTTGTGCAAATATGTCTACACTATGTCAGATTAGCACTGGTTAATAGTATGGACTTTGCTTAAACACAGAGGACACACAGAGAGCTGTGCCTTTGTTTGTCATGCACTGTAGCAAGATAAAAACAGAGTGTGTAATGAGGATTCAATTTGGCGTGGTTTTATTTCAGCATAATGGTCATTAAAATAGATATTTAAATCAAACAAAATAAAGACTTTTGTCTTTGCTTTTTATGTGATTAAACTGCTCACGCTGTAAATCTGTGTAAGTATGAGAAGGTCTAGAATATAATTTTCCATGACTGAGCAAGACTTCGGTCGGTGTTGACCGAACTGTGTGTTGTTGTCATTCACATTAATTTATTGACACTGTGTAACCCACATTATTTTTCCCTGATTAATGATTTGATTCTTGGGTATAATAAAATAAACTGGCCTGGTTGTCTCAAAGTCCTGTTCCCTGGTCATTGTTAGAGATCTGGTAACTTTTACAATGTCGGACATTTCACTATGGTAATGCCAAGGAGGCCACTGCGCTGTATTTACACTCAACATTTTGCTCTGCAACCTAATGCCCTTGTTAAAGTAACACCAAACACAACTCAACAAAGGTAGAAAATACACTTATGAATTAATTAAGGTTATTCATATGTGTTTTATGTACATAGCCCAACTTTTAAGCTTTTACGTGAAAACAATTACTAACAGCTGAAGCAGTCTATTAAACACCCTTTTTTCACCACCATTTTCCACGAGCATAATGAAGTGAACAGTCTCACTAGGATCACTGAAGTACAATTGCCTGTGAAGTTACAGCTGGCTAGTCCTAAATGGTAGATAGACAGAGCGTGCACAGTCCGCTAGCAAACCTTTTTTTTTTTTTTTCCAAAACTTTATTTCACATCCATCCAATTTCAATTAACCGTACATTTCTATTTGAAATGCACGTCAATTTACAAAACTCAATTGAGGAAACATTTGCTTGCATTTGAAACACTACAAGCTTACAGCACATTAACAACATAAGATAAATCGAAATAAAATAATCACAGGGGTTGACATTTCAACAAAAGTGCTTAGACACAGACTTACTTGAAAATTGAACCTTTTCCTTAGAGTTTCAGCAGCAGGATAAATATTGTTTATTAATTTGAACTGCATTTCTTTTACCTTGAGTGAAATTGGCCATTTAAGATAACTACAATAAGTCTTTGTTAGTGTTGCTTCATTATCTGTTATCTTTATTTTCGTTGACTTTTTGATATCATGGAAAAGCTTTTCTTTAAACATAATTCCAAGTACTTTGTTGTTAGTAAGTTAGTAAGTTGTCAGTAAGGGGGCGGGCCTGGGGGCATGCCAATCACCATTGTATCCCCGAATATAATTGGTTGAGCGACTTCGCCAATTGGACAGCGAAGTATGCAACACCATTAGGACAAACAGGACAACCCACACAGCCCTGAATGCTTGAATAACATATATTGTGATTTGGTGCTATATGAATTACATTGTCTTGACTTGAATGTTTACAAAATGTCACACAGAGCAATGTACTTCAATATGTTTGTCTGAGCGCTGTTGTTTCCTCGATCGTTGACATTAATCTGATAAAACGCTGATCATTTTTTGTAACTTGGATCCTGTTGCACACATAGACTGTACATTGTTTACTGTTTTGTTCATATTCTAGATGTAATTCGTTGTCCCTGAAAATTATAAACTTAATGTGTAAAAAATTATAAAAAAAAACTTCAATACATGCTTGAGCATTCATGCAGGAAAAATATAAGCTATTGCCTACATTAACTGATATGTTTTTGTAACTTGGATCCTGTATTTATAGTGTTTGATTTGGTAAATGTCCGTGTTGAATACATTGACAGAAATATTTTTTCAACAATAGGCTTTTCATCTTTTTTCAGCATTCTAATTGTATGATATTTTTGTCAGCATGTGAGTAATATAAAAGACTGGTTAATATTCAAATTCCTTGTAAAAATGCAAAACTGCACTCATTCAGTAATCTCTGCTAAATCTGGTGCACGTCTTTTTATTCTTATGAATGACTAATGTAAGTCTTACTTTTTCTATTACGTCCTCGTCTTTTATGATTGGCCGTTTTAACTGAAGAGGGACATCAAATTCCCAGTCACCACACTGGGATCAGGAATTATTTGTGTATGCTGCTGACCAAATTGCAATTCTCTTAGCATTAAAGAGGGTGAAATAAGTGACGGCATATAAACTACTCCTTAATGCATTAAAACAGGACCAGGCACTGAGATTTAATATATAAGTTGCTATTTCAAGTTTTGCCAATCAGGGGAAAAACATACAGTTCATGCAGGAAATACAGAAAGAAGGGCAATGATTACTACAGGTCTACAGAACAAAAGACGAGTTGAGGCAAAGATGGCCAGGGACACTCTTTTTAAGAGACACAAGATTGATGGGTAGAATATAAAAAATAATGTAAAATGATGATACACACTGTCGTACAGCAGGTGACGGTATCAGGGTTTATGCAGGAATCCTGAGGTTAAATTTAATACCATTTAATACCTTCTAAATATGTTTTAAAACCTCAACTTGCTTCTAGTCATATAGCAAAAACAGGATCGATAAATGGGAGGGCACATGCACTGTTACTGTCAATCCCTTAGTTATTTACATTTACATGTAGTCATTTAACTGACGCTTTTATCCAAAGCGACTTTCAGAGAAGATGCGATTGCTGCAGTGGAAGTTTGACTGGTGGTAGGACTCAGTTGGAGCGGTGTACTGGACATACTAGCAGCACAGAAATTTAATATTAATGGCTGCTCTCCCATCAAGTTGTCAGTCAACTGAACACTGTAGATAGATCCAGCTACATAATTTGAGTTACGCTACTTGATATCTGCTAAAGAAATGACACAATGCCTCAGAGTTCAGCACCACTCCACACATAACCATGTTCTCTAATGAAGACATCAAGTGTACTTGACCAACAGTGTTTTACAGGAGGATGCTTGTGAACAGCTGTTCTATTCACACTTTTCTTTTTTGTCTTTTCAATGTCATTTTCAGTCTATGAAATCAAACTTTTTTGTGCAACGCTTGTTTCAAGTTTTACTCCAGCAATCAACCATGTAGAGAACTTTCCAGTATTCAGTGATGTTGTACCGTCATACTAACCACAAACTTCTTGAGAATCATTACAAAGTTTCAGGGCGTTCCCATAACAATGTAACTCACGGTGCCGGAGGAGAGGGAGCGACGCTGAATGCTATTTTTATACAATAATGTTTGGACGAAGCCCAGGTAGAGTTGTTGTTTCACACATTAAGCAACAACAGGAGACTCTCTGTGTCAGACGAGTTCTCACGGGTTGACTAAACTTTACAAACCGAGTCTCAAAATGACAACACAGCTCTGTGACGAGTCCATGCTAGCTAAACAGCTACACTTTAGCGCCGATGCTCCGTGTTTAGATCCCGGCCTGGTGTGGGTCACACGCATGCTTTATTTATGCATGCTTTGCGGAAATAGCGACGGAGAACTCGAATGCATGAACTACACAGAACAATCCTGAGTCTACCACTGTGCGCTATGGAAAATAGGTCTACTGTACAGTCTATGTAATAAATTCTGGCGAACTTTTAACAAACAAACTTACAACAAATCACATGCTATTCTTTAAAAAAAAAAAAAAAATACCTCGCATCAGACATTTAATACTTTTTAAGGGCCTTAATTTTCACTAAGTTGATTTACTACCTTTTAATACTTTTTAATACACCGCGGACACCCTGCGGTATGCACCTGAAAATTGTTCGTGTTCCGTGTTACTGACAAAAACCGCCCACTAAAAAAACACACTCGCTCGCGAGCAGGGGAAAGTTTTGCGAGCGGACTCTGCGCACACTCAAGTGTGTTTTTTTTTTTCTCCTCGCAGGCTACAATATTGCTCCAGGGAGCAGAGATGCAGGATACAAAATAGCTCGCGAGTGCTTTGAAAGCGCTCGAAAAAACAATAGGCGCACGCGGATGTTTAATTTGCACGCGCGCGGGTCTGCGCGATTTATGTCAGTGATCTAATCCCATATGGAAGATGGAGTGGTAGCTAGAGAGGTGCCAGTTCACCTCCTGGGCACTGCCGAGGTGCCTTTGAACAAGGCACCGAACACCCCAATTTCTCTCAGGGTGGTTGGTTGTATTTTGGGTAAAAATGCATGTAAAAAACATGAAGAATTTCCCCTCGAGGGATTAATTTCTGTCATACACTCTTTATTACACACCACTCTATTATTTTCACGAGAGGCATATTAAATAAATCCTTTGTCAAATAAGAAAAATATATATATTGCTTTAATACATAAACATAAAAAAATTAAAATTCGGTTGATTTCTAATTTTTTTTTTTCCAAAGATTGACATTTAGAACTATAGAAACTGTTTTCACTGAATGATTTTATTCCTTTAAAAACAATTTAACATAAATAATTCTATATTTTCATGAAGGAGGGATTTCCATTTTACTCAGCGTGAGATTCATTCAGTCAGCATGTGAGTGTAATGTAAAGTTTTATATTAGGCTGCTAGATTTCAGCATTGAGGTTTCAGAGTGTCCTTGTAACCACAGTGACTCACAGTGCCAAAATTTAACCCAAAGGGTGCTATTTATTTTACCTTGTGCCATCATTATCTTGTGGGCTCTGTATCACACTGTTTGAGTTGTCAATAAAACAATAACAGCAAGGGAACCCGTCCATTTATTTTATTTATGGATGTTTAATTTACCCAGAATGATTAGAAACTGAATTACAAGCAAAGAAACATTCACCTCCACCCAACATCACATCAAATGCCAAATATTACTTTAGATAAATCTCCACCCAAAATACACATAGCAAGTGTAAGCACAATGAAAACAACAAATTACTGAGTGTTTACTGTCTGAATTACAAAAGTCAGAAGCATGGTGTGCATGTAGCCTCAATCTTCTAAACATTTCCTTTACAGGGTAAATTTAATGTAAAATTTTGAATAGTATATAGACACACACACACACACACACACAGCGGCCGTATTAAAATGTCTAACTTCACAGCAGAAATAAACATGTTTATGCCTGGTTTGGTGTCTATAGTTAATTTCCCCATTCATGACAACTGTGATTTTTTTTTTTTTTTTCACAAAAATACAGAATAGAAATCAGCCCACACCAGCTATCCCAGTACTTCATTTTACTTTTCATTAAGAATGTAGTTTCCTGAATCTCTTTGATTTGAAATCATTGTCCACCATTGGGCCGCACTTCTGCATAGTTCTTGACCACTTGGGAGATCCTGACGACTTTAATGTCTCCTGGTACTGGATCGTAGTCTGACCATAGGTACTCTGGAGACAGCACCTTAGTTGGTTTATTGTACAACAGGTACCTGAGTAAGAGAGACAGGCAAAATATGTAATTGTAAACTGTTGTCTTACAGATAAGAAAATTGATGCAGTTTATCAGTATTTAAAGTTCAAAAATACGTCAAAATCTGGCAGAATGACTGTAAATAGACAGAAAAGGAGGATATGAGTTCTGAATCTATTTGGCAGGATGGATTTACGTCAAACTTGTACATAAAAATATGGGAACAGTAGAAACACTGAAAATGAGGGAATGAATTGTTAAACTGAACCTGTTGAGGTGACTCTCTTCCTGCCACACAGCCTCAATTTTATTCTTGGCGTCCTCCTCTGACTGTGTGTAACAATATCTGATGAAAGAAAGAAAGAAAGATGAAAGAAAGTGAGATTTTTAAACTGTTGCTAGAGTTTAAAAAAAAAGTCTGTCATTTTATTATTATTATTTTTTAAAGCTGGTGACTGGTGGTTCAGGGTGCACACCACCTCTCACCCAAAGTCAGCATGACCCTGATATAAGGATAAGCGGTTACAGATAATGGAGGGATGGATTTATTTATTTTTTTATTTTTGAAAGTTTTTGAGCAAGAGAAAATAGTTGTAGCATTAATTATAAGATGCTTACATAACAGTGGCAAAATGTCATGAGGGCACAGGAGAAAAAAATATATAATATATAATACTGACTCAGGTCTTTAAAAATACATCCATCCATTGTTATCTATTCAGTATCTAAATGCCCACCAGCTCAGTCCAATCATTACTATCTTGTCCTTATGATAATTGGAAATAGCATGAAAATAACTGAAAAGATAATTTGGTTTTGGTTACTTGACTAGCTTGTACATGTCCTCCAGGTATCCACCCCAGACAGCAGCAGTGTAGTAGTAGTCTCCTTCATCAGCAGGAATATAGGCCTTGGAATTGGGCCGACGCTCATATGGAAACTTATCCCTTGTGACCTGAGGGAAAAAAACAATAAAATAAGGACTGAGGAGAGCAATGATCAGAAACTATAACTGATAACCTTTGAGGGAAATTAATGCTTTGCCTGATCAAATGAGAAAAATAAATTGCTCAACCCATGGAATGATAGATGAATCAATGAAATATAAAAATACACATTAAATAACAAAACTAATATAATATCAGTAAACACTTCCATTAACTTGAAATAAATATACTGTAGGAAAAAGAAAACCTTATAGTAGCCACGGTGAAGCACAGCAGACAGCTGACTGAGAGACTCAGCTCCGAAGCGGTTGCGGAAGACACTGTCGATGTCCATCATAAAAAGATAATCTGCTTCATTACGAATCTGAAAACATTACAGATGAGATGTAAGATTAAATGCACCATGGAGAAACTGTGAAATAGCAACATATTTTTATGCTATTTTATACATTTCACCTCTTACCTGTTTGTCGATAGTGATGGTGGCCCATTTCATCCTGCCAAGTACTACGTCCTGCCATCGGTTGGCACTAGGGATAGTGACCAGCGAGATCTTCCGGCCTTTACCCAGTTCAATCTGATCAGTTAAATAAAACCAAGATTAAAATTAACTGACTACAAATTAAATTTGATGTGTTTGTAGCAGAAAGAAGATACTGAGGCAAAATCATGTGAGGGAGAAAAATCCTTCCTTACACAGCTAAAGGCATAATGTTAATGTTTTATGCAGGTAATCATGTCCTCAACTCACCTTTTGTTGATAAAGAAATATATAATATAAACAATATTGTGTTTATTTATAACTGATAAATCTCTCTCTCATATTGATAATGTGCATTTTCCCCCCATCTCACAGTGGTTGTTGTCCTACTGTATGTTAAACTGTAACAACTTTTATAATTCTACATTAGGTGTGCCAGTTCTACCTTCTGTTGCACACACTGGCAAGACTTACGGAGACATTGATTGCCAATTGATGAAATGTGGAGAATAAAATTAAATGTGCAGGGGGCAAGAACTCTGCATACTCTCTATACATGTTAACAAGCCCAGTTATCTTGTTAATATCAGAATGTATTTCTATCTATTATTGTTTTTTTAGGCCTAAAGCAGAAATGTTGACTGTGAAGGTGCTGCTATTTCAATAAAATGTCCTCCTCTTTTAGTTTGGTTTGAGCAGAGAAAAGTGGCAGTCATGAGCTAAAAGGTTGAGAACGACGAAACATAATTTTGTAGCATTTATTGATATATGTTCAGCTGTGTAGCAATGCCAAGCACCAAGCATATATTAAAATATAATAAACAACAACTCACTTTGAGAACATCTTTTTCATTGTCTGTGAAGATGTAATAAGTGACCCTGAAGTCAACAAAAAAGTACTTTTCACCCGACTCCAGGAAACCCTTCAGGAAACGTGTGTATCTGTTTGGATTGAAAAAAAACAAGCCAGAAAAGACATGAAAAGATAACACAGGACAGATTACACCATGCAGAAGATAAGTAGCATTTATGTGAAGCAGCTTTACATTTTCAGGTTAACAAGATTTTAGATTACAGCTTGAAAAGGTGGGTCAGGTCAAACCTCTTTCCCATAATATCCTGTGAGAATATGCTGTATACGTACTTGCCAACAGCAAACACCACCACAGCAATTCTTGGGTCCATCTTCTTATAGATTGCGTCAATAACTACTGGATCAAAGGTCCCCTCCCAAACCAGAGGAGCATTCCAGTTTGTCACTGAGTTCACATCCGTTCGTCTGGGGGAGAACAAAGAAACTGTGGATTGAAGATCTTACAACTAAGACACGTTGCAATGTTTGCAACGTGTCTTAGTCTGTAGTTATGATCTGTAGTTTGTCCCTTTATGTTCTATATTTATATGTTCATCTTAGAATATATAAAGTTCACTAAAACAAAAGGCCAGATCGGCTCATTGGTGTTCACAATCTGCATGCAATTAGTGTCAGATTTACAAAGGCAGGTGGTCATTATACAGTCAGCAACAAGGATTGCCCTCTTGTAGGGGCAGTTTATTGGTATTGGTATATTGGTATATTTGTTTACGCAAAACTCAAAAAATTGTCTGTACTCAATCAGTCCGAGAGCAGAATATGTTTTAATAGAATAACTTACCCATTCATTGTGCTTGGCTGAGAGTATTTCAATCTGGAAAAGAAGAGAACACATCAAATGAAAGTTTTTTACAGACTGCTTTATCTGAAGAAAGTTTGTGTAAAATGAGTGACTTGAATTAATTACGGCACATAATTTCCTGTTAATATTGCATCAGAGATTAGTTTTCTTTTTTAGGGACATTTAATGTGTGTATTAGATGTATTTTGTTAATTTTTACTAATCAGACTTTCAGACTTTGGCGACCACTACTGCAGGTTGGGCCCTGCAGGATGGGAACCAGTGGCTTAACCATTACCAAACAGTATACACCCGGGCAGGTTGGTAGCATGCTGGAGGGTCATTTCTGATGTGAGGCAAAAGTCGTAAAAAACAGTGAACTTGTGCTGCTGATTACCAAATATGTATTGTCCTTATGATTTTTATTTTGTGAAAATATCCAGGGAATTAGGAATTGCAGTTTATTACAGATGAAGGTTTAGCAGCAGAAATCTGCCTACTGCATCGACAAAAACAAGCAACATGGAAAACATAGCTTCTTCTTTTTTATTTGCTTTGTCATTTTATGACATGCACAGACCTAGTGTTGATTGCTTGTTAAGAGGGAGAAGCCAGTCAATGTATTTGAACTAACTGTTTCTTAATGTTTGGATTCTCACCCAGTTTGCATTTGTAGGTCTCTGATCCTCCACCTCCTATTGTCCAAGCAATGTTTCATCATTGCATCCTTCTCTTCATCCGTCTCTATGTCCTTCACATGTAGCTCAGAGTTCTTGTCACATGGCTGGCAAAAGCTTAAAAGAGAAACACAATCAATCAATAACAGGATTTAACTAATAAAATGGATGATAAAATCCATAGAATAACTATGAAATGGCTAGCCAATGACATGATCAATGAGTACCTTCCAAAGCAATTTGGATTCATTTAAATGAATCCAAGTTTTATATTAACTCCAGCCAGTGGATAGGTCTACAGTAACTGGTGGGGGTCATACCTCTCCAAGAGTTGCCAGTTCAGTAGGTGTAACTCTTTTACATGTATAACTCTATTAAATGTATTAGAATTGATTTGTATTGTCTGTCCTGCAGAAACCTTACCTCAGAGATTGGACGTTGTATCCTGAGTAGGCATAAATGGCCCTGTGAAGACACACATGTACAAATTAACCAGATCATATCCAGGGACCGTAAAGGAGTTTTTTCATGTGGAGCAGCCGCAGGTTTTCAACCCTTATATGCAGTGAATTTAGCATTTGTGCTGTTTAATCAAACATACGTTTAATTTTTAATGCAGGCTGTTGTTTTGACAATCTTGTTCAAAATCAGGTATTGATTACATTAATGGTAAAGATGGGGGTAAAGGTCAAATGAACCCCAGAGAGGAGAATATTTTGAAGAATGAGTTTATCACTTCAGCATATTTGTCTTTATATGAACCTGCCCTGTCCTGTTCTGTGCTGAACAACAAATGTTTTCTGTGGAAATGTAAAGATGTTTCACCATATCTGCAATCTTTTTGTTTCGTTGATTTTTGATTGTCTATTGTTCTACAACTATGAACAAACATGGGAGTGCATCCTGCATTGAGCTTCATATAAAACTCAGTGTGTGAATGAGAGAGAAATCTTACAATCCTTCACTTCCCTAAATACATGACTATGAAAGATAATTTGAAGTTGTTTAAAATTTGGTTGATCATTGTCATTACTCTTTGAGGATATTTCTATAGTGCTGCTTTTGATGATCAACAAACAATGAATTGGTTTTGAACATTACTATGTCAAAAGCCATGATCATTAGTAATAGACTAAGATCAGAAAGATGAAGAGAATGTTTTCTCAAACTGGGAATCTCGCATGATATTTGTCATCAGGTTTGTGATTACGTTAACAATTACCTAATTAATATTTCACATTACATTGAATTTGGTGTGGGTATGCATCTATACTAACCTGACTTGGGTAGCAATTTCCACTTATCTGGTAAAGGATCATGCAGTAAAGTGGGGTTCAAGTGACCCCCAGAGAGAGGAATATGTTGAAGAATTTGTTTATCACTTCAGCATATTTGTCTTTTATGAACCTGTCCTGTCCTGTTCGCAGCTCAACATGGGAAAATATGGTTGTTATATCAACAAATGTGTTCCGTTGATTATAAATATGGGTGTTTCATGTTCCACGTTTTTGGTGTATTGTTTTACAAGAATAAACGATCCTGTTGGGCTGCCCTTTCACCAGATTGTCTCCCGTCTCTTCAAATACTGAAGCAAAAATTCCCAAAGAATATTTCTGAAAGTATGAAATATAACCTGACTTATTGGGATAATGTCCTAAAGCATTTACACATTTTGTGGATAGAATAACATGTGGGCACGTCTTGTATTGTGCTTCCAATAAATCTTGCTCTGGTTAAAGATCAAAATCAAAATTCAAATTTGGTTGATCATTGTCATTACTCTCTGAAGATATTTCCATAGTGCTGTTTTTGATAATCAATAGACATGACTTGGTTTAAATTATTACTATGTCAAAAGCCATGATAATTACATTCACAATGGCTCTCTTTCTCTTGTGTCCCAGTGAGTCGTGATAGTGTGATAGCGAGTATGTACAACACCAGGACCAGGAAACTGAAGCAGCTAAATCAATAATGGCTGCAGCTCAAATTGACACGACTTCACTTGTCCTTCCTTTGGTATAAATAATATATCAACATGGCTCCCAAATGAAGTTAACCTACATGCTTACTTGCTGGAGTTCATTAGAATTCATATGCCACATGTTACTGGCTGTTTCCAGCTCCTTTAGAGTAAATAAGCCCCGAAACGTATAAAATGTTTATGTGGTTAAACATTGCTGAAGTCTTCTTGCGCCACATATTCATTTACAAAGCTGCCACAAACTGAAACAAGTTACCAGTAAATTAACAAATATTCATACTTTTCACAATAATTCGAACAATGAATATGCATTTAAAGCAATACTATAGATTAACTAGTTTATTGAATGAATGTGAATCATTCAATCATTGTGATTTGGTAGCATTGTTGGTATTCAGTGGGAAAACTTGATGGTTAACTTGTTTGTCATTGGTTCATATCTGCACTGTTATTTAGTCTTTTTTAAAATTGTAAATAATTCATTTATTTTATTATAATTAATCTTTATAATTAACGTAAACTTTGATTTTCAGTCTTTTAATCCTGTAATATTCTGGTGTATAGCACTTTTTATGGTCATTTAATTTGATGTTTTTTTAAACAGCCTCAAGAAGAATCTGGTTATAATATACAATATTTTAAAAAAAATCTCTAGCACGAACTGTTTTCATTGAATGATTTTACCTTTTATTCCTTTAATAACAAGTTGTAGTGTGGTAAATAAGTACAACAGGATAAAAAGCCTTACCCCACAACGACGAAAACAAAGGCAAAACTGACCAAAATATGGATCCTGGAAACGTGGCGCAACATATCAACCCTGGATGTCCAGTCAAATTGTAACTGCAACACACTAAATATCTGAAAAACAACAAAACAGAAACTAAACTAAACTAAACTAAACTAAACTAAACTAAAAGCGTGTTTTGTATGAGCTCTCTTTTGATTATAATCTAACAGGCAGTGCATTTGAACTTTCTATAATCAAATGGTTCAAGCAAGCTATAAGAGATATGGAGAGACAGAGAAGACAGAGAGAGAGAAAGAGGGAGTGTGCTGCCCCACTTTGACTTGCACGTTTTCGCCTGAGGGTGGCAGTATTACGACAAGAGCGAGTTAAACAATGTCAACAAAAGCCAATCTGCAGCCGAAATGTAACAGTGGCAATCTGTAAAGAGTAAAGAGAACATATGCCTGTGAGTATTGTATTTACATAGTGGTGTATTTTGCCGTTATTGCTGTTTCTATAAGTTGGCAGTTCTTTTATATTTTTGTTGTTATGACGATGCTCATTTGTTAGCCTGTATATGGGGTTTTACATTATTCGTTAGCATTAAGCTAGCGGACTTTATTATTTGTTATTATAATGGCAGTGGAGGGCTGTTTCAAGCTGTTCAATATTCATAGAGATATATAAGGATATGTATACATATAAAGTGATATTATAATACTTTCTTTTGTTGTATGTATTTCAGTTTTACAGTAAACTTCAATCGGGAGTCAGAAATAAACCTTTGAAGAAAAGAAACTTTGCCTCTCATTGGAGCACTGTTCGCTTTCTGCCAAACTAAAACAATCATCCTACATTCAGGGAGGGCAGAATAGTAAAAAGGCATATTCTCATCACACTCTGCTGAAATCGGATCGGTCCACAGTTGCAAGTGTTTAAAGCTTCAGAGAAGACATCTGAATCATGGCAACTCCTGCAGATGGTAACAAAGGAGATACAATGGAGACAAGGTCAAAAGTATCCAGTTCTCTACACTCCAGTCAACTCACCTCATCATCTGTCGCTGTTGCCAGAGCACGAGCAAAGGCTGAGGCTGCGCGAGTGAAACTTTCCTTTGCACACAAGGAAGCAAACATCTTGAAGAAACAAGCTGAACAGCTCAAAAAGAAAGCTGAGTTAGATGCAGATCTGCATGTGCTCAAATCAGAGAAAGAAGCGGCGGCAGCACAAGCTGAGGCTCAAGCTTGGGAAGAATCCGCACAGGAAGCCGGAGACCCACAACAGCCACAACTGGTTGAGATGCCACCGATTGATCCAACCCAACGCACTCAAGAGTATGTGCAGCAACACGCAGAATTGAACTCTGGTCTGCAAGCTCATCATGACTACCATCCAGATCCTCCATCTACATCAGCACCACAGCCAGCCATAGACAACATTAAAGTGGCTATGGACTACGAAGACCCGAGTGGTTACCAGGGCAGTGAGCACAGCAAGGAAGAGTTTAAACCTTTGCCATTTCTATCATCTGATCAAAGACAGAAGGGTGGGGTGAGCATGTCACAACACAAGTATGCTGTAAGTCCCAAGCGAGAGTTTGACAGTGGGAATTATGGTCCTTATGTAAAAAGGTCTATCCATGACAGCCAGCTTTATCATCCTGGGAACGTATCTACACCAAGACCTCATAATGTCCATCCTACAGACACCTCAGACCTTGCAAAATATTTGATGAGAAGAGAAATGGTCAGTTCTGGGTTGCTGAAATTTGATGATCAACCCGAAAATTACTGGGCTTGGAAAACCTCTTTCCAGTCTGCAGTCTGGGATCTGCATCTGTTACCACAAGAAGAGTTGGACCTGCTTGCAAAATGGCTCGGACCACAATCCGCTGCTCAAGCAAGAAGAATCCGAGCAGCTTACGTCCACAACCCTAGGGAGGGTCTCAACATGGTGTGGCAGCGACTGGAGGAATGTTTCGGTGCACCAGAAATCATAGAGCATGCTCTGTTAAAGAGAGTTGAAGACTTTCCTAAGGTGACAAACAGGGAGAACCAACGTCTCAGAGAGCTAGGAGATCTTCTTCTGGAGCTACAAGCAGCAAAGCAGAACGGCTATCTACCCGGCCTGTCTCATCTAGATACAGCACACGGGGTCAACCCTATTCTGGCAAAACTCACATACAACCTGCAGGAGAAGTGGGTTACTGTGGCTTCAAGATACAAGAGAGACCATGGGGTGCCCTATCCTCCATTCACATATTTCGTCAGCTTCATCAGTGAGGAAGCCAAGATTCGTAATGACCCTAGCTTTGCATGTGTCACAACCTTCAGCCTGAGAACAGAAAAACCAGCAGCTCCAAAGCAGAAATACCAGTTGCCAATCTCTGTCAGGAAAACGGATGTGTCATCACCAGGGGGAGCTAGTCAAGATACTCCCACTGACAAAAGCATCATGGACCCTGATAAACAGTGTCCACTGCATTGTAAACCGCATCCACTGAGAAAGTGTCGTCTGTTCAGAAGTAAGAGTCTGGAAGAAAGAAGATCTCTCCTGAAAGACAAACATATCTGTTTTAGATGCTGTTCTTCTATTAACCACATGGCTAAAGACTGCAATGTGCCAATAAAGTGCAGAGAATGTGAAAGTGAAACACATGCCACAGCACTTCATCCAGAACCTCTCATTTTGAAGTGGAAAGGTTCTGCTGCTTCAGAAGATCATGGCGGGGAGCAAAAGGAACTAGCAGCCATGGATGTGACATCAAAGTGTACTGAAATATGTGGAAATTTAACTGGCTCCAGATCATGTTCTAAAATATGTCTGGTGAGAGTGTATCCTGATGGACAGTCAGAAAGGGCAATCAAAATGTACGCTGTTCTTGATGAACAAAGCAATCGCTCACTTGCAAAGACAGACTTTTTCAACCATTTCAGTATTGATGGACACTTAGAACCATATACCTTGAAGACATGTTCAGGAGTCATGGATGTGACAGGGAGGCGAGCAAACAACTTCATCATCGAGTCCCTGGATGGTATGACACGGCTCTCCCTTCCCACTCTCATCGAGTGTGACATGATACCTGATGATAGAGCGGAAATCCCAGCTCCTGAAGTTGCTGTTCACTATTCCCATCTCAAGCCAGTAGCCGGCAAAATCCCAGAAATCGATCCACAAGCAGAAATCCTCATCCTCCTTGGCAGAGACATTCTCAGTGTACACAAGGTCAGAGAGCAGCACAATGGACTCCACAATGAACCATACGCTCAACGTCTGGACCTGGGGTGGGTCATTGTTGGAGAGGTGTGTCTGGGAGCTGCACATAAGACATTTCAAACCACTGTCTACAAGACCAACATTCTACACAATGGACGCGCTTCACTTTTGGGTCCATGCACCAACACCATTCAGGTTAAAGAGCGGTTCAGCTGTCACACTCCAAGCCTGAATCTTCAGAGCTCTGTGTCTAACCCAGTAAGAGAGAGTGATGATCTTGGTTGCCAAGTATTTCAGAGAACAGAACACGACGACAACCTTGACCTGTCAATTGAAGATAGGATTTTTCTGAAAACACTGGATCAACATACTTACAAGGATGAAGCAAACACGTGGGTTGCACCCTTACCTTTTCGATCGCCACGGAACCGTCTTCCAAACAACCGACCTCAAGCTGAAAAGCGTCTGTCATCTGTGAGGCGCCATCTAGACAAGAAACCTCAGATGAAAAAAGATTTCATCAGCTTCATGCAAAAGATATTTGATGCCAATCAAGCAGAGCCAGCTCCACAGCTAACAGAAGGCCAGGAATGTTGGTACCTACCCTTATTCGGCGTTTACCATCCACGTAAACCAGAGCAGATAAGAGTAGTGTTCGATTCCAGTGCTAAACATGAAGGACTTTCTCTTAATGACGTGCTCCTTTGTGGTCCTGATCTGAACAACACCCTTCTCGGGGTCCTGATCCGTTTTCGCAAAGAACCAGTTGCAGTTACTGCTGATGTGCAGCAGATGTTTTATTGCTTCACAGTCTGCGAGGAACATCGAGATTTTTTAAGGTTCTTGTGGTATGAAGACAATGATCTGCAGAAAACAGTGAAAGAGTTTCGCATGACGGTTCATGTATTTGGAAACAGTCCGTCGCCAGCGGTTGCTATTTACTGCCTACGACGAGCTGCTTTAGAGGCAACAGAGTCCACTCCCGAGGCAAGAGAGTTTGTCATGCGCAACTTTTATGTGGATGATGGACTTGCATCGTTTCCCACTGAAACAGATGCTATCAAGGTCTTGCAGTCATCTCAAGAAATGCTAGCTGAGTCAAACATCAGACTACACAAGATAGCATCCAACAGCAGCAGTGTCATGCAAGCATTCCCCACAGAAGACTGGGCCAAAGGTGTTAAAGACTTCGATTTTGGAGGAGAATCACCGTCCCTACAAAGAAGCCTAGGTCTCAGCTGGAACCTAGTGACAGACAGCTTCACCTTCTGTGTTTCCTCAGAAGAGAAACCTTTGACTAAAAGAGGCATTCTCTCGACAGTGAACAGTCTATTTGATCCCTTAGGGTTTGTGGCACCAGTTACTGTGGGGGGAAGGAACATAATGAGAGAGCTTTCTGTTGAACAATACGACTGGGATGCTCCACTTCCAACAGCAAAACAAGAACAATGGAAACTCTGGAGGAACTCCATGAAAGAGCTGGAGCAGCTTGATATCCCAAGACCTTATGTTCCTGTTTCATTAGCTACACAGACTCAGTACAGAGAACTTTGTGTGTTTTCAGATGCCTCTGACATTGCGATAGCAGCTGTAGCTTACTTGAGAACTGTCTCCATGACAGGAGAGTGTCACGTGGGCTTCGTCATGGGAAAATCCAAACTGACACCGCGTCCTGCACATACAGTTCCTCGTCTTGAACTCTGTGCTGCTGTTTTGGCAGTTGAGATGGTAGACTTCATCAAAGGTGAAATGGACATTGATATTCACTCAGTGAAATTCTACACAGATAGTAAAATTGTGTTGGGTTACATTAACAACACATCACGCCGATTCTACGTCTATGTCTCCAATAGAATCACACGAATTAGGAAGTCTTCTCATCCACTACAGTGGCATTACATCAACACTGAACAAAACCCTGCTGACCACGGGACTCGGCCATTAGCTGCTACAGACCTCAAGGGCACTAACTGGTTTTCTGGGCCATCGTTTCTGTCAAAGCCACAGCGAGAGAACACTGCTCCTAACGACAACTTTGAGCTGATACATCCAGACCAGGATCAAGAAATCCGTCCTGAGGTTATAGCCATCAGTACAAAGGTGACATTACTGCCAAATGTGCTTGGGGCACAGAGGTTCGAAAGGTTCTCCTCGTGGAAGTCACTGGTACGGGCTATTTCCAGATTGATCAAAAGAGTCAGGAGCAAGGTGAAGGTTCCTGATAGTGATGGCAGTAGAGGAGAGGAGAGTGCACAAGCAACAGTTGTGATCATCAGGTCAACGCAGCAAGAGGTCTTCTTTAAGGAGATAGAACATCTTATCAAAGGAGATCAAATCCCAAGACAAAGCCCTCTTGTGAAGTTGTCCCCATTTCTGGACCAGGATGGACTATTGAGAGTTGGTGGTCGCACATCCTTAGCAGACATGTGCGTTGATGATAAACATCCTTTGATCATTCCAAAGACTCTCACAGCCACACTGTTGGTGAGACATTATCATGATCAAGTTGCACATCAGGGACGCCATTTTACAGAAGGCGCCTTGAGATCAGCCGGACTATGGCTAATTGGGGGAAAGAGACTTGTTTCTGCTGTTATACACAAATGTGTCACTTGCAAAAGACTCAGAGGTAAACTAGAGGAACAGAAAATGTCGGAGTTGCCAGCAGACAGACTGTCAGTGTCACCACCTTTCACACATGTTGGAGTGGACGTCTTTGGCCCATGGACAGTGACCTCTCGAAGAACAAGAGGAGGCCACGCAGAGAGCAAGCGGTGGGCAGCCATATTTACCTGTTTGAGCACCAGGGCGGTGCATATTGAAGTCCTGGAAAGCATGACTACAGCAAGCTTTATCAATGGTCTCAGACGGTTCACAGCAATCAGAGGACCCATTAAAACACTCCGATCAGATCGTGGAACAAATTTTATTGGAGCATGTAAGGAACTCAACCTTGACGCAGAAGATCCTGATCTGAAGGCACACCTCCATGATAGCAAATGTACCTGGATCTTTAATCCTCCTCACTCCTCTCATATGGGTGGCGTGTGGGAGAGGATGATAGGCATCGCTCGACGCATTCTGGATGCTCTTCTCCTCAAAATCAGCACATCCCACCTGACACATGAGGTGCTTACTACTTTAATGGCAGAAGTCACCGCCATCATGAACTCAAGACCACTGGTTCCAGTATCTTCTGACACTGAAGCTCCAGCAGTTCTTACTCCATCTATGTTGCTGACACAAAAAGCAGAAACTCTGTCTGCACCCGAAGGTGAATTTGATGTAAACGACCTCTCTATTAAGCACTGGAGAAAGGTTCAAGGCCTTGCCGACGCCTTTTGGAAGAGGTGGAGACAAGAATATTTGGTAACGCTTCAACCAAGGAAAAAGTGGCACACTGACAGATGCAACCTGCAAGTAGGAGATGTTGTCCTACTGAAAGATTCCCAGGCCAGAAGAACTGAGTGGCCTATGGGAATAATTGTCAAGACTGCACCCAGCCGAGATGATAGAGTACGCAAAGTGGAAGTGAGGGTGGTTAAACAAGGTACTCCTAAGGTGTATTTGCGACCTATCTCAGAGGTTATATTACTTTTTCCTAAAGGTAATGTGTAGTGGTATAAAGCATTATACCAGGCGGGGAGTGTGCTGCCCCACTTTGACTTGCACGTTTTCGCCTGAGGGTGGCAGTATTACGACAAGAGCGAGTTAAACAATGTCAACAAAAGCCAATCTGCAGCCGAAATGTAACAGTGGCAATCTGTAAAGAGTAAAGAGAACATATGCCTGTGAGTATTGTATTTACATAGTGGTGTATGTTGCCGTTATTGCTGTTTCTATAAGTTGGCAGTTCTTTTATATTTTTGTTGTTATGACGATGCTAATTTGTTAGCCTGTATATGGGGTTTTACATTATTCGTTAGCATTAAGCTAGCGGACTTTATTATTTGTTATTATAATGGCAGTGGAGGGCTGTTTCAAGCTGTTCAATATTCATAGAGATATATAAGGATATGTATACATATAAAGTGATATTATAATACTTTCTTTTGTTGTATGTATTTCAGTTTTACAGTAAACTTCAATCGGGAGTCAGAAATAAACCTTTGAAGAAAAGAAACTTTGCCTCTCGTTGGAGCACTGTTCGCTATCTGCCAAACTAAAACAATCATCCTACGTTCAGGGAGGGCAGAATAGGGAGGGAACTCAATATTTATTTCTGGGTTGTAGAGAAAGGGCGATACTCAGTGTCCTGATTCCTGGCATCGCAGACTAATCCTAATGACACTGAATTAAGCACTCATATCATATCATAATCATAATTCTGAGTTATGTTTTTATGAAAAAAAAACAAAAAAAAAAAACAAAAAAAAAAACAAGATAACTAGCAGGATCTCCATGTCAAGGACACTAAAAAGAGATCATCTGCCAGAGACTTATATGAAGCGTGCACCCTTACAAACTGTATAGCCAGTTTTTATTTGACTACAGTTGTCAACAATGAAACTTTATATTATAGCAAAGACAAGTTTGTTACTGCAGCTTATTTTTAAGGCAGTTTGTGCTCAGGCATCTTTTGACCAGACAGGCATAATCAAAACAGACATGCTTCTGATAATTGTAGGCTTTTTGTCTGCCTCTTTCATACAAACATATTTCAATACTAATAATAATAATAATGAATAATCTGTCAGTGATGTACACCACTGGTTGTGCAGCTTAGGCACACATCATTCAAATACTCAAAGAAGAAAACCTTACAGAACACAAGACACAGAGTGAATCTTAGTGTATTCATTTCAATCTGTCCATGCTGTTTATACTGTATACATCTATAACATAATTCATATTTACAGTGCTTAACAAATTTACTAGACCACCTCTTTTGTTTTCATTGAGCTCTCGACTTTTTACCATTTTGAACAGGAATGAAGAATTTCAAACTGAATTCACTTTTTTTATACCCAAATTTGAGCCGGCTCACTGGGATTCTCTGAGAAGTCAGAAATGAATCAAGCATAACACACTAAAAATAATTCCTCTGTTCAGGAATGCAGGTAAATAACTATAATTTGACATCTTAATCAAGAAATAATGATGTGCTTTACTATTTTTTCAGTTTTTTTGTAAAACAGTAATTTTGAACAATAATAATTATATTTTGGCATTAAAATATCATTTTGGTTAAAGAGCTTCTGTATTAACCACTGCAGAAACATAAAAAATGATTTGGTAAGTACCAATAACATTCCACTCATCCTGTATCCCTACCTTTATGTGCGCCATTGCCATTCAGTAAACAGTGCCTCACAAATAATCCTATTGTGAGTGGCTCACTTCGAATATGGTCCCAATTCAGGACCCACTTCAAACACAGACAGGCTATGCCTTCTCTCCCAGTTTCGGCCAATGTACTCTTTCCACCCTCACTCAAGGATACAGCATTTAACTTATGGTTCAGGAATGGTCTGAAACGGGTGAAGGATCTTTTTAAGGATGCTTTGTTCGTGTCTTTCGAGCAGCTCATGAGTATAATATCCCCAGCTCGCATTCTTTCAGGCATCAGCAGGTGCATTTTCCTTCCTTTCCGTCACTCTCGCCAAATGACTGGATAGATGAGTGGTCGGATGGGGATCCAAATCAAAGAGGAGTAGTAGTGAGCAGATTATATGAGAATATTCAGATGATTACCTCTCCGTCACTTAGTCATAGTAGGGCGGCGTGGGAGGAGGAACGAGGATTTGAAGTGTCGGATGTATCCTGGCAAAGCGCAATTAAGAAGAGAATACATTTGTCGTGTCTTTTCCATGGCTGCCCAAGTGGGTCTGTGGATACTTGAAAAGAAAAGAGCCGCAACTCGTCTTGACTTGAATAATTAGGACTTTATTCAAAGAAACAAGTGAGTTTGGGATGCATCCCCTGATCGGGTCCCTTCCGAATCTCCATGCCGAATTCTAAATTGTTGTCCAAATTGTTGTACCCCTCTTCTCCCGGGCTAGGTCTTATACTCACAGGAAAAACATGAATAAACATTCTAAAAACCGTCCTTTTAAGGAACCAACTTCAGTCATTGTCTTTCATAACTTACTTTACAACATCTGTTTCATTACCAAGAGAGAGATGGCCAAAGGTCATCTCACAAACCCTATATCTCAGAAAGAGAAGTTCCGCAGAACCGCACACTGACCTCCCAAGAGAGATCGTAAATACTATAGAATGTTTATTCTTCATGCAGAGAGAGGTCATAAATACTAACGAATATTTGGGCTTCACGAAGAGAGAGGTTATTACAAGTTCTTACAAATATGCACCTCATATTCAACTGTAATCTCAGAAGAGATCAATGAAATACTATAGAAGGCTTATAAGAAAATACACCACACATTCAACTTCTATCTGTATCAAACATAGTTTGCTCCAGTTCAAGGTGCTCCACAGGCTCCAACTATCTAGGAGTAGGCTTGCCAGGATATATCCAGATGTGGATCCGACTTGCTCCCGATGCTGTCAGGCTCCAGCCACCCTCATATGTTCTGGGCTTGCCCAAAGTTGATACAGTTTTGGTCTTTAATTTTTGATTTTTTACATCTGTGACAGGGAGATAAGCCCTGCTCCTGAAATTGCAGTATTTGGTCTGGCCCCTGCTGGGATGGCGGTATCTGGTGCACTATCTCTAATGGCCAGACGCCTTATTTTGTTTAATTGGAAGTCAGATATGTCTCCCACACACAGGCGCTGAGTTGAAGATCTAATGGCACATACAATTTTTTTATAAATGTGTTTCTCCCCTTCTTTCCTTAATGTACGTTTTTTGTTTTTTTATGTTATTATTGTCACTTTATTATTGTATACGTCGTGGATGCTGTTTGGGGTCTTGTTGACTGTTTTATATGTGTTTACAGTTCAAAAACCAAAACAAATATTTGAATAATAGTTGAGCTTTCATATTATATGTATACACACACACACACACACACACACATAGTTGAGCTTTCCTCTCAATGCTATTTATGTCATACACTATTTACACACCACTCTAAGAGGCACGTTGAATACATTCTTATTAAATTCATATTCAAATAAAAAAAATATTGATTTTATTATAAAAAAATTACACCTAATTTGGTCAGTAGCGTCCTGAGTTGGATAATGTTGTCTGCCTTGTAGAATCTATCACTCCTATTTCTATGTCTGGCTCGCGAACACCATTCCTCGCGCAGCCTCGCGCGTTCCTTTCCATCCGCGTGCCCGTGGGTTAGCCTGTGTGTCTGCGCTGAGGGGTTCCAACGGGGAAGAGAAATGCCGTCAAAAGTCATCTTTGAAACTGAAGATCAAGTCATGGATGAAGTTGTGGACACTGTCGCGGAGGCTAAAACCCTAAAGGTGAGCAGAGTGGGTCGTGTCGCCGTGAACAGACGGAATAATCCCCGTAGCCAGTCGACGTCCTGCCCCGGCTGCCCTATGTTTGACAACATGTGGCTGAACGTGCTGGCTAACAGGCTAGCTTTTCGTTAGGACGTAAGCCGACGTAAAATACGTTTATTTTAAGGGACAGCAGTAACACTAGTGGCATATTATAATAGATTATGTTATGTATCAACGGAACTAATTTAAAACGTGAATGTGGTCTACTGCTAAAATACTGTTAGCACACGTTGTTAGCGTAGCCACTTAGTATAGCTAAAAGATCACGTGGCCTGCGCATGCGCGAGAGAGATGCGTCGATCACATGGATTAAAAGGCTATCCACGTGGAGGCCTGTAAAGTACTGTGTGTATCTGTACGTTGGGTACGGTCGAATACTCAAAACAAATTTAGCTCCTAAGTCCTTTCCTTACCACTTTTCCTTGACCTCAATGGAAAACGTCACGATGTCAAGGAAAGATGTGAAGGAGAGGTCATAAGGAGTTAGGAGAAGACGACTGCGCTTACACAAGAATACGTCATCTTGCCACGGCGAATGTTATTGACGTGATCTGTGGTAAAACTACAAAGTTCAGAAGATGGACTACAAAACGCGCATATGAGATACTTACTAGATACTCCCTGTGCGCTCTTACTTTGTTTTTAATGCAGGAAATATAAACTTAGACAACCCGGTAAAAATATGACTTTATTATCAACGTCAATTGAAATAATAAATTAATATTGTCCACCTGTCACAGAAGTCAAATGAACTGTTTCTTATGGTCGCTCACCATCCTGTCCACTCATATATAAACATATTAGCAAGTTATGGCAAAGATATATGATTAATCAGCAACGGTAACTTCCATGATGATCTGCAGGACGCTGGATGTTACAGTTAGGAAAAGTTTTTAGTCTGTGTGTGAACGCAGCTTCACGGTCAACAACAGAACAAGTTTTTATATCACGTCAACACATCTGAGTGCAATTAATACGCCATGCTTGATTAATCAAAATCAGGGCAAAATAGTAATTCCTCAACTTTTTTTTGCTTCTTAAAAGTCACTGCATAGTATTTGGTTTAACCTCTTTGACTTTTATTGTTTCTGTTAAAAATGAATAAAGAACAAGATCAAGGAGGGCAAGAAGCTGAAAAAGAAGAAGCAGTTGGAGGACCAGGAAGAGCAGGAGGATCCAGACTGTGAACCTCCAACACCAAAGAAGAAAAAGAAAAAAGACAAGCTGGAAGCGGACCAAGTGAATAACCACGTAGATGAGGCCACAGACATGAATGGCAACAGTAATGGTGTTGAAACACCGAAGAAGAAGAAGAAGAACACTGAGGGAGACACAGAGGTGAGTGCTGCGCTGTTAGTTACCAGTTGGGTTGATTTCCCATAAAATCTGGTTTAAGTTTGTACTGACCCATCCCAAGCTCTGCCCTCGTATAACGCTGGCTCTACTTTTATCTTGGATTGTAGAAAAAAAAGAAGAAGCAAAAGAAAGCAGTAGCAGAGGAAGCAACCAACGGACATTCCACCCCAAACACCCCTGTTCAGACACCCATCCAGACACCGTCCCAGTCAAGTGAAGACTCGGCAAGCGACAGTGAAAAAGAAACGGTACAACTCATTGATTGTGTAAAGTACTTGTATGATGACTCTGATAATTAGACTATATTACTGAGCTCAAAATTTTCATTGGAGTTGTCTACCAATATTTGTTGTCTTTGTCTTTCTGTTGCATAGTTAAAGAAAAGGTGTTATGATTTAGTTATATTCGTGCGGTCGCCATTCTGTTCCTGTTGTGTGACAAATAGGATAAAAGTAGAGGCACAGCAACGTTGTTGTTGTTGTTGACAAGAATGGGCTGGTCCACAATATGGGAAGGGAACAGACTTGCACACATGAATTAAAAAACAAAACAACTACAAAATGACTACAAAGCAACTCATTTCACAATTCACGATGTCTTCAAGCATGTAAAAGTTTCACACATTATGTAAACTTAAAGTAATATATTTAATTGAGACACGTGTCCAATGACATTTGGGTTGTTTTCATGAGCAGATAGTCTTCAAAGTCAGCTGCATGGTAAGATCAAACGCCTCCATAGACTCACTCTGTTTATTTATTAAGGAGGAGACACCAGAGCAGAAGGAAGGGGCCTTCTCCAACTTCAGGATCTCTCAAGTCACCATCGATAAACTAAAAGGTAAGCATCATGTTTTTATACCTTTTGAGTTTTTACCTCCGGGGCTTGAGAGCACAGTTGTCCTGGTACATGTCTAAACACGTGACATGTTTGCTGCTCTGCAAAAGAAACCCGAAGCTCCTCAGACTGCGTGCTTTGACGTGGTTGATGAACACTTCATTACATATTTCTAACACATTTTTTATGTCTGAACAACTGCTTTTTTAGTGATTACTCATCATTTTATGCCTGCGTTTGAGGAGTGATCTGACATACACTCATACATTTATTTAATCCGTTTCCCCTCCTGGCTCAGTTTTAAAGCTAGAAGATGTAAGGCATCCATAGTTGTCAACCATGTCATGCTAGCTTGTCAGGAAGGGGGCTCAATAATGCTCTAAAGTTAGGCTCATTTTTGGCAGCGCAAAAACTCAAAATATCACAATGAAAATGGGTTCAATGGGTACCGACAAGTCCACCTTTACAGAAATGCCCACTTAATGCTAATCCCATGCTTAATGTAAATTTATTTTTGTTTATTTATTTTCCATTCTGTCGTCCCACTCCCCCCTCACTCTCTGTCACCTCTCTCTCTCTGTCACTTTCTCAGCTCGGGGAGTCTCTTACCTGTTTGACATTCAGGTGAAGACATTTAATCCTGTGTATGATGGAGAGGACGTAATTGCCCAAGCCCGAACAGGAACAGGAAAGACTTTCTCCTTTGCCATCCCTTTGGTGGAGAAGCTCCAGAAGGATTCAGTGCAGTTCACCAGAGGCCGGGCTCCCAAGGTGCACACACATACACATTCACACCCATGACTGAAAACTAGCATCAGTCAGAGTCTCAGTGTCAGTTGCTCTCTGGCTATGTTTGTGTATGACTCTTTTCTGTGTGTCTGTAGGTCCTGGTGTTAACTCCAACCAGAGAGTTAGCTATCCAGGTCGCTAAGGACTTCAAAGACATTATCAAGAAACTCACTATCTCCTGTTTCTATGGAGGCAGCTCATACAACCCACAGCGTAAGTCTTATCCAAAAACACAAAGAAATCCTTAATAGAGGTAATTTGTAATAATTCATATCATTAAGAGTCCATTTATTTACAGTGACGGCTTCTTTTATATTCAATGTTATTACAAAGTTAACAAGGTTAACTATTGAAATGCTAGCTCATTGTTTATTTTTAGGTGTTTTTTATGTGGTTCGTGTCTGCTGATTTAATAACACACTTTACACATTAAAATTGATTAACCCTCTCCACTCCTTTCCTCCTGTCTAGTGGATGCTATCCGTAACGGTATCGATATTTTGGTTGGTACCCCTGGTCGTATCAAAGACCACATCCAGAACAATAAACTCGACCTGTCTAAATTGAAACACGTTGTTCTCGATGAAGTAGACCAGATGTTGGACATGGGATTTGCAGAACAGGTTGAAGAGATTTTGGCTTCATCATATGGGAAAGGTAAAGTGTGTATTTGTCTTTTAGCATAGAGTATATCTATATATGTGTATTAATATTTCTATTTGAAGTGTTAGGATTTTGCTTTGTATACTATATATATGTTAGAGTACAATAAATCAGTGTAGTCTGGTCATATATGTAAAATTCCTTTCTCCAGACTCCGAGCCAAACCCGCAGACTCTTCTGTTTTCGGCCACCTGCCCCCCCTGGGTCTACGAAGTGGCCAAGAAATACATGAGACCAGAGTGCAAACATGTTGACCTTATTGGCAAGAAAACACAGAAAGCTGCAACAACTGTGGAAGTAAGTGTGTTTCTCTGTGAGGGAGAGGGAGAATCAGTTGGCAGAGGTGAAAGAGGTGAAGGATTTTTAACAAACCTTACAGCTGTCTTAGTTCTTCGGCTCAGACCAACGTTGCCTGTAAGCAGGAACAGTAAAAGTGACTGTAACATACGGTCACATATATCTCCATCAGGAAAGCCCTGCAAGCTCATTTGCAGTAAAAATTGCTGCATTTATCATTGTCAACACCAGTGGAATTGTAATTAGGTATAAGTTCAAGTCTGCCAGCTGGATTAATGAATATGTCTTTCCTCTCACTCCCTCTCTTTGTTATCTTTTTGTCTCTCTGTCTATCCTTTCCTCTGTAGCATCTGGCCATAGCGTGCCACTGGTCACAGCGTATAGCCGTGCTGGGTGATGTGATCCAGGTTTACAGCGGCAGCCACGGCAGAACCATCGTGTTCTGTGAGACCAAGAAAGAGGCCAACGAACTTTCCTTGAATGCGACCATCAAACAGGTAGACACACACACACACACACACACACACACACACACTTTGTCATGCATACAGACACTTTGTAAATTGATCAGCTGACATGTAGTATATCACGTAATTTCATAACAATCATTTCAAGAGTGTTGTAAGATTAGGGAGTTGTGACAGAAAATTTTCACTGTTGCAGTGTGTTTAATGTGTCAGTTCGATGCATGTGTCATGACGATATAATTAAAAATGAAAAGAAATGGCTAAAACAAAGCAATTAAAATCGAGTGGTTATTTCTCATTTTGGTTTATTTGTTTGTTTGTTTTTAGAGTGCCCAGTCCCTCCATGGTGATATTCCTCAGAAACAAAGAGAGATTACTCTGAAGGGATTCAGGAATGGGGCTTTCGAGGTTCTGGTTGCCACCAATGTTGCAGCCCGTGGATTAGACATCCCTGAAGTCGACCTGGTGGTCCAGTGTTCTCCACCCAAGGTGTGATGTCTTGCCAGTAATTTTGTAACATGAGCATATCTTTGCATTTATCGGACACGCCATTTCTTCGTAATGTAGATGTTTATGATCTTCAAGGGCAGCCTGTCACCTTTGTCTGAAAATGTTTCTTTCTCTGTGGTTGGTGTCAGGATGTGGAGTCATACATCCACCGTTCGGGACGTACGGGCCGAGCAGGCAGGACTGGAGTCTGCATCTGTTTCTACCAGAGAAAAGAAGAGGACCAGCTGCGCTACGTAGAAAACAAAGCAGTATGTCTCTTTTTTTTTTTTGTAAAAACTGTCAAAAACAGAGCGATAAGTTTAGTTGTTTAAGCAGCTGTGCAAAAGACAATGCTTTCAGTCACTTCTGTGCTGCTTCTTGAGATGTTTTTATATTGAGCATAAAACTAAATACATTTTATTATGTATTATTCAAGGGCATCACATTCAGACGAGTTGGCGTTCCCACTGCCAATGATATCATCAAGTCTTCAAGCAAGGATGTTGTCAGGTAGGTAATTCTGGAGAGTGAGAGCCAAGTGGAACGATGTATTTTGTTTTGGAAGAATATTTGAAACATTGGACTCAGTCAGCCACATCATGTGATTAATAATGAGGCCTAACATCATTGATGCATGAAAATCACTCACCTTTCGGCGAAATTTGCCGTTTTGAAGCCAAAACAGGTGACCTACGTGAATCGTGTAGATTCGATGAGAAAAGTGCATGCGAGGAGTCATAGGACGCCGCCATTGACTGTGTTTTCTTTTCAAAGTATTTTTACTATCGGGGAAAAATCGGTCCCATGTTGGAGAGCAGTGTTAAAATCTTTACATACCACTGGTCTATATGAGAGAATCTAGTTAAGTAGTTCTGGATTTAACCTGTGGAGGGCAGCATTACGCCTGATGGCGTACAGCCTGCCGGAAACTCAGAAGAAGAAGAAGACGCCGAAATAATAAGAAAACTTATTAAGTTGGTTTCTTTGCCCAAAGAAAAATCTTGGCTGTCAATCATGATGGAAGAATAGACAAGTTAAGTTACAGCATGTCCCCTATCTCTTGTGGGGGCTTACCACATTGTGCCTCATATATTTATTGTAAATGTTAGAGTCAGTGACAGGCTGGCATGCATATTGATTATATCCGCAGGCGCCCTATAGTGTCTGTCTTACTTAGCCTCGTGCTTAGGTAGACATTACATAACAATGGCCCTGAGAGGCCTGTACCCATGATTCCTCTCAAGATTAAACAAATTACCTGGCAGAAGGCGAACAAGTGTTAGATTATGATTTTATTTCTTTATTGTGTCCAGGTTTCTGGACTCTGTTCCAGTCACAGCTATCGGATACTTCAGAGCATCAGCCGAGAAGCTGATTGAGGAACGAGGAGCAGTTGATGCACTGGCTGCAGCCCTGGCCCATATTTCTGGAGCCACAAGTCTAGAGCAGAGGTCACTGCTCAACTCTGATGCTGTAAGTTTGGTTTTATTGTCATTGTAACCAGTTGACACGTTATCCCTGTTACACATGATGCTGTTCTTGTCCACCATTTAGTTTCTTTAATACATTTGTTGTGCTTTTAGGTGCTGACTTGCTGTGTCTGTTTGTTTTTGCAGGGTTACACCACTATGCAGTTGGTGTGTTCTCAGGAGATGCATAATCTGGGTTATGCCTGGAAAACCATCAAAGAACAGCTTGGAGAACAGTTTGAGAACCACATTCACAGAATGACCTTCCTCAAAGGCAAAACAGTATGTACACACACAAACATGCATATGTGAGGTGCCGCTTCTGTTTGTAAATGCTTTTGAAGATATTTGTTACATTTCCTGTTTTTAAATTTCAGATTGTCAAGTGTCAGATTCTACTTTTACTCGCTTAGTAGCTCATTAGCTAAGGTTATCAATAGGGTTTTGAGTAATCTCTGTACTGGCTAGAGTATATTTGATTTGGTGTACACTGTTACAAAGTTGAGCAGAGTTGTGGGCTACACATAATTAGGTCCAAATGATAGCCAATGAATGCTCTTGTTAGATCCCACTTGGATTTATAGTGTCTTGCCAAAATAAGACCCCACAGTCATAAATGAAAGTACTAGACTTGGCAAATGAAAATGTAAATGAGGAAACCTGGTTGTGCACCTATAATTTATTTCTAAAAAACGGTATTGTTTAGTTTATATGTAAATTCAGCTATCACCCCCCCCCCCCCACTAGACATAGCACACAATTAATTATCCACAACAACTAAACAGCACAACATCTGTAAACAAAAAGTAAATGTATGAAACCTTTGTGTAGGTGTGACCATACCTGTTGTTGCACTTATTCTAAGAGCACTGCAGGTACATAAAGTCTGAGACAGAAACACTCACCATCTCACCCTTATTGTGTTCATTACAGGGAGTTTGTTTTGATGTCCCAGCCGACAAAGTCAAAGAAGTTCAGGTGAGAACAACAGTGAAAACTCCAATCTGTTTTTAAGATGTGTGGTAGACTGTTTATAGCATTTTTAAGATTAGATGGCTGAAAATGAATAAATTAAATTATAAATATTTTGACAGTGTTTCTTGTTGAAGTTGACAGACTGTGGTAGTCCTGCTAACATCATTTCCCCCCACTCGATCCCCCAACAGGAGAACTGGAAGGATGGTCGCCGTTGGCAACTGACTGTAGCCACAGAGCTCCCAGAGCTGGAAGAAAAGCAATTCAATAACCGTGGAGACCGAGGCTTTGGCGGCGGTAACCGTGGTGACAGGGGAGGCGGTTTCAGAGGTGGTAGGGGGAGAAATTTCGGGGGAAACGGTGGCCGTAGTAACGGCTTCCGGAGTGGAGGCGGTGGCGGCTATGGCAACAACAGAGGAGGCAACAGAGGGGGACAGAAACGCAGCTTCAGCCAAGCTTTTGATTATTGAAGCGCCAACCTGTGGACTGATAAGACTGACTGTCACTCATCTCGGCTGGCAGTGATTTTTATTGTCTGTCAGTGCGATTGATGTATGGCTGTGGAAATCATCATTATGCAAGTTGAATTGAAACCCTTCAAATATTCTTAAGTTTTATATACAGTACATTAAATTACAAATTTCTTCCTTGTAAGATTAAAGTGAACATCACATATTATCAAAGAAATTAGATTTATTTCCAAGTAGCCATTTCCTGTGGTTTTAAGAACTCTAGAAATTATATGTTTGTATAAGCTGAGTTCATTAAGGTGCTATGTCTTCAAAGGCATAGAAAAAAAAAACTCAACCTGTAGTAAAAGTTTAACATTGCGTGATGACATAACATGAAAGTTTGAATGTGTCATTATGTTACTCTTTTTATACTGGGTGTTTGGGGAACAGTGTAATCAGCAATCAGCCCTGGACATTTGTCCACAATTGAAGGCGGAGCATTCTAACCATGCTACTTGATACGGCGACTGTGTAGTACTGTTATGATGTATTGAACCTCAGATGCTGTCATGTGGGAAGCACTGTTCCTGCTCTGCACCCACAGAGAACAGTGATGAAACGGGGCTTAGCCTTTACAGTTGTGGTCAGTGTTGGTTTGCTGCCTTACCCTCAGCTGAAACTGCTCTCCCCAAATATATATTGGATGATTGCTTTGCAATTGCCTCTATTTAATAACTGTGTCTACTGCTTCCATTCATTTGAATGAAATGACTTATTCATTAAAAAAGGTCAACTCAGGTTGTGTGTTGTCTTTTTTAAGGGGGTCTGAAATCAGCATATACAAGTACAAATGTATAATTTTCACCGTTAACTGCTTGACAACTTTAGCTGGCCTTCAAGAATAAAAGTCATGAGGGCATAAATAGATCACCAATAATTTAGTTAATATAATCTACTATAATCTAATGTTAAGAGTACACCAGACCAAAGGAGAGAAACATAAAAGGCTTATTTCTAGCAAGCAATTTAATCAAATTAGACAATTTGTAAAGTGCAATGTTACAGTTGGTATACATAAACATAATTACACAGATTTTTACACAATATTAAAAAAGCAACGTGTGTCTAAATTACACCAGAAACTAAGTCTAAAATATTTCAAGTTTCACAATAAAATGTTACAAGTATTCCTCACAATATTTCATGTGCAAATATCGCATTTAAAAATCTTTGAAGGACTGGGATTGAGAGGAAACACATTCAAGTATATGTGAAATTGACAGGGTGTGCAGATAAACATTTTTCTTAACAAACTGAAATGATTAACTTTCATCTATATTCAGACTGATTTTGACAAAACAAATAAAAAAACAATCACAGATTACACATACAAGGATGTTTTAAAATTTGTTTTCAGCCGTCTTAAACTATTGTAGAATGGGAGGAGCAATCTGAACAACATACAACACCTTCTACTTGCAGACCTAAAATTTAGATAAGGAAATTCAATTACACTTCAAAGAGAATAGGTACAAGCCTTAAGAGCGCTGGTCATTAAAAACATTTAGAATTGATTTCAGTTGTGCCATGGCCAGTCTACAAAGACTGACTGACTATTTATGCATTATGACAGTTAAAAAAGGACTATTTGAATGTTGAGACACCAGCTGTTTGATTGCCACTGAGGATGTGGAGTGTGGTCTGGTTATTGGGTTTTCACCATTATGGTTGGTTGTTTCTGATTACAGGTCATCGCTGGTAATGATAAGTCCATTGGCATTGAAATTCTCCAAAGTCATGCCAACCTCATCGTCATCATCCTAGGTGACAGGAAGACACACACACACACACACACACACACACACAAAGATCTCATGATGAGTCAATGAACAGACTTATTCTATAATAATGAATAAATACTTGATACTAAGTACATTTTGCTTTCAATATTTATGTAGTATGTTTACTTGATTAATATTTTAAATTCAGCAGGTTTACTTGTAATGGAGTATTTACACATTGTCGTATTGGTACTTTTGAATAAAGGTTCTGAGTACTTCTTCCACCCCTACATAACATAAAATAAATAACATTTTGGATGGAGAACAGATCAGAGGTCAACTGATTATCTGGATTACTGTAGTACTTTCATGGTATCAGGTTTTCACTACAGGATTATCATGGCCTAAAGATCTTTAACTTTTATTGTGTTTTGTCTGTTTAAGAATGTAAAGAAACACGCTGGGATAAATATCATACCCAGATTAAGCCACCAGTCTATCTATAAATCAGCTTCGCTGTTTTCTCCCAGAAGTCTAGAGAAACCAGGTATATCCTGATATTCAAGCTACTATTACATTACATTAAAAAAATTATACTCATTGTTGAAAAATTTTTGCGTGTCGTTATGACATCAATACTGTACAATATATAGTAGAATTGCATCCCCGTTATTCAGTATATCACCAAGAATTATTATTAATATTTATATTTATAGTCCTAGTTTCAGTTTCTGGAAACTGTAAAAGATATAATTCATGAACTGTGATGTTTTTCTTATTTTATCTCCAGCCTGTGTGGTGATAGGTGGTACTGCAGCCGAGTGTATCGACAGAAACGCAGGTGAAGATGTTGCCTGTTAATTAGCACCGCCTTTGGAAAACCTAGTAGCAGTCAAGACGACTCTGGTAAAAAGTAAGCCACTGTGACTTGAAACCCTGAAAAGTTAGCAAAGGCATTTAAAGTAAACAACTGGGTAACTTAGTTAACAAGTTACCAGGAGCGTTAATAATATCAGGTAACCCGTGTGCCTGAGACGAGTTAGCCAACTAACGTTACCTGCGCAGATTTAAGGAGAATATTGAGCTACTCCTGGCTGGGAGTGAACAAAAAAGACCAAGTCGGACAATATGACAGAAAACACTTGGACACTCAAAATAAATGGAAGTACTGTGTGGAGAAAGTTCACAGTTTGTGGCCTGGTTACCTGAACACTTTGCCACCACAGAGGAAAACAGCTTCAGGTGCGTCAAACACACTCTCTCCTCCCCCTGCTTGCTCTGTGGCTTTCCTGATTGTACATGACTAACTGTGGCTGTGTGTATGAACATAACTTTACTGTTGTGTGTGCAGTTTTTGGTGTGGTTATATTGCTTTTAATGGGCTTGCCTGAATTTATTATTTTGTGTTACATCATAGTCAGACATTTTAGTTGTCAAATCACCTGGTTGGTTATTGGTTTTGTGTGATTTGTGTGTATTGGTTTTGTGTATATGCAGGAGTGTGGTCGTTGCTTGTTGCATTTTTATCATTCTTCTTCAAGTCGTTTTGCATCAAGACTGATCTGCAATTTGTTTGCAACTAAATAAGAAGCATTGCATTTCAGTCTGAGTGTCTGACGGTTAAAAAAACGTGTGTAAAGGCCTTTAGACATGTATCTATATCATACACCCATTATTTTAATTGAAACATAATTTTGTTGTCTTAATGTCTTCCTGCAATTGAAAAAAACAATAATTTCCTTTATCCCTCCATTAGTTTCACTTTGTATACTCATCATACCGTATATGCAGTGGTGTAGTGTAGTGGTTGGTGTCTTAATTCATGACTCCACTGAAAGCAGACTGTTCAGCTAAGGATAAACACCTGTGTTCTAAACAGTGATATGTAAAAGCATATTTAGCTCACACAAAAATGGGCCAGTACTATTTTCACATTGTCACCTAACTTCTGCTGCTTGACTTCAGGGAGTAAGGATCGTTATGAAATCAACATTAGACATAGAGGAGGTGCAGATTTAGCAATAAATACAGTACCACATGTGAGATAACTACAGAATCATGCATTTTGAGTTGAAGTATTCCTTATTCCCTACTCCATTCACTCATGAAAATCGATTATCTATGTCATGCCTTCAACATCCAAGGAAAAAACAAAATCAGCTTGTAGAACACTGAATGATGGGCATGAGATATGCACATCAGAAGTGAAAAACTGAAAAATAAGTATGTTTACTCCATATACATGTGCTTATATACTGTGTTTTCTTTTTACAACCAATTATTGCGCTGTTTTGTAATTATTTGAATATTCTAAATAGCTTTTGCACAATCGCCTATATTAAACTCATATTTAAATTCATAATCTGTTGTGAATACACCAGACTGTTTGTGAATCCTGTCGGAGACCGTTTGTGTATACTCTAGGTATGATTTAGTCTTTCTGTTTTCATGATGACAAGTTTGTTGTTGCAATATCTTTCACAATGTTATTTTGAGGGCACCAAGTGGCATAGCGCCTTAATATAATGACGCTCCTGCAAGTCTTGTACCTGACAAAGAATCCAATTAATTCTCTGCAGTTTCATGTGTATATATATACGTGTGAATGTTGTTACTTACATTTTCTTTCGGTTTGTAGTCTTTCTCTGTGCTGCGATAGGACACGACATGGATCAGAGTGTAGATCCTGCAAACAGAAAGACACCAAGATGAAACACGAGTGGAAAAGAAATAGAAGTATAATAGTACAACCAGAACAACAGATATCTCATTATAATTCTCCATAAAGGAGTCATTTGTTAATCTGTTAAGCATTTCCCTTCTCATGGTGGGGGAAAACATTCAGTATGAATTTAAAAACTTTGGTATCATTTGTTTGTCACTGAATCAAACCTCCATTATGTGGAGGTCAGGATGTTTGCCTGATTTCTTTTCAATCAAGGTTAGTCTGTGAAGCTGTCAAAGACAAGTAAAAACTGAATGTGAAGTGATGTAAATTCAAAGTTTCTGTGTGTGTATGTACCTGTGATATAACATGGCCAGAAACTGGACAAGGAGAAGAACAGCAAAAGACAACAGGAACATCAAACTGAGTGGCTCCACCTGTCAACACAAAATGACAGTAATGGTGATTGCCTTTAGCATGACTTACAGCACTACTGACAGACATTCAAAAATATGTCACAGTCCTTTTTTAACTATCTCTATCTCTGCAGCACATGTATATTTAGGACTGTGTCTGTCAAACCTTGAGGTAATCATCAGCTAGAGTTCCATTTGGATAGTATTTAGGGATCTTGATGCTGATGATATCACTTCCAATGGCCTGCAGGAAGAAAGTAGCTACCACCCACAGCACGTTGATGATGAAATACAGGAAGACTGCCTGTGGGGAAGAAGGAGAATAGTTGTTCTAGTCATGATAATAAATACGAATACCTGTCAATTTTAGTGCCTGCAGTGTTAGTGGGAAAAGTATAGAAAAGGTGTAAGAGTGCATACAAAATTAGAGCGTGACCGATATATCGTCGGCCAAAAATAATGCTTGTAGTAATTTATTGGTGTGACTGCAAAGTTTATCCAGTAGAGTGAACTGTGAGGTACAATACTGTAGCAAACGGCATAGAGAAGGGACAACTTGCAGCAGTGTCATCTACAACTAGTTGACAATGTATATTTCAAATTTAAGTTAAACACAATATTTAACTTACATGTTCTTAATATATGTTCATATCAGTGTAAAATGAGAACACAATCCACATAAAATATTATTTTATTATATATTACTATTTCATTCCAGCTCATAAATTCTTCAGCCGCCTTTTCTTTTGTTATTGGTATCATTTTCAAAAATCCCATATTGGTCTGGCTCTAATCAAGATATGAGACAGAATTCATGCCTCAAGCACAAAGAAAATTCCCAGACACACTGCAGATAGCTGACCTTGTTGCGCAGTGACTTCAGTTCTTTGGAGACCCTTTCCTTATGCTCTTTAGACTGACTGATAGGTGCCAAGTAGCGATCGAGTAACTTGTTCCAGAAGTCATCCTCAGCCTAAACAAACACAGATATACACAAATTTACATTATACACAAAGAATTTTTGAATTTGCTTTAGATCAAGGCAAAATTGGAAAATAACCTTTTTCTTCATTATCCATTTAAATTTTTATGTTTATCTTAAAAAAAAAAAATTATAAATTCAGATCATTAGGCGGTTGACTTATCTCTGCTGGGTGTTGTACAGTATTTGCTTACAGACCCAGTGGCTGAATCAGCATCTTACCTCATCTAGTTTTTGCACTTTTGGGGCAGTCAGTGTTTTATCGATGGCTCTCTGTACTCTCTTCAATAATTTCCCCATGCGATTGGTCTTAAGGGTATGCCGTGCCTGGGAGATAGGCAAAGTCAATTACTCATTGATTCAATCATAAAATTAAAAGCCTCTTAAATAAAAACATTTGAATGTTATATAATAAAATTTACATATTGAATATGTATATAATTATTAGTATTTGTACAACTAAATCAACTGCTTTTGTGCTATTATTATTGTTGTTATTATTAGTATCATTATTACCTGCTGTTCCAGTGCAGATTGTAATGATTCCAGTTGGCTTTTTGACAGAATAGTCTCGGGTCCCACTCCAATTAGTTCTCTATTAAGAGTGTCTGTTAACATTAGGACCAAATCCTCACACACATCATCTTCGTCTTTGTTGCGAAGTGAATATCTGAGGGCAAGAAAAGCATAAAAACAAATAACTATCATCATACAATTGCAACTGTACAGTTTAAGCTGATACTATAGTGTAACTGTGTTTTAGACTGCTTTAGGACACAATAAATACACATGTGACCGGTGACCGGTAAACAACACACACATACATACAGGGAGTAATATACAGTTTCTCACACAGTTTTAAATTTGCCCAGGAGCTTGTCTAAAACCAACATGACGTGTATACTGTGTCTATAGGAATAGACACAATTTTTAAAAATGTATTTTCAGTGATATTCACCACAGTTTTTGTGAATATTGACAGAAGCCTAGTGTGTGTATAATGATTTGTACCGTATTTGTTCTTGTAGATTTCTCTTCATGTTGGCGTACGTCAGCTTCTTCAAAAACTCTTCTTTTACTGGCTCCACCCAGTCTACACATACATCCACAAACACACGCACAGACCAATAATGTCATTACAGTATGCTGTACATACAGTATGTAGTTTCTAGGACAAAAACACAGTTTAAGTGCTTCTCACCACTGGCAGGAGGCTCCTCCAGCATCTTCTCGAGTTCATCAATCCTGGAGTCATCGTCATCATCAACATCACTCACATCATCTTGGTTGAATGAATCTCTGCACACACACACAAACAAACATTTTTGTTAATGTTGGATAGTATGGGTCTTCCTACAAGATATAAGTGTCCAGAGTTTGGTGCTTGAACTGTACTGTACTTTTTCTGCTGTTTGTCATCAGCAGTATATAGAGAAAGATAACATGAAGGACATTCTGGATGACTGAAAAATGTCAGTTACTAAAATATTTAGTGACCAAACAGATTAATGTTCCACATGAGAGAAGAAAGGAAAAAAAATACATACGTGTCACTATAAGCAACGTCCTTGCCTTTTCCTGACTTTCTGTCCAGTTTGTTAGTTGCAGGTTGCTTATCCCCTTTCTCAAACACAGCTTCTTGTTTGGTTGTGTCAGCTTTGGCTTGAGGTTCCTTTGCCTGTTGAGTTGTTTCCTCAGTGGTGATTGGGTTGAGAAGGGCTTGTTGTGCAGTTTGGCCTGTGATCTTTTGAATCATCAGATTCTCTGTTTCCTGTGATACCTGCAAAGCAACAAGTTAAAATGAATATATGTATTCATCCAGTTGAAGGCTTGTCAGTACAATAGTTGTTTGGTAACAGTACCTCTAGCTTCATGTCCCAACAGCAGAGTTTACAGTCTCTCTTACACAGAACATTATTCATTTTCTTCACTTCTGCTCCCCCCCTAACAGAGAGAGAAGTATGGTCAGAAACGTACACACATTAAAAATTATTGGGCATGCTGATTTAACAGAAGTAAAAACAAATTAATTTCCTGCTGCCTCTGCTTATCTGTTGGATAAGAGTCATTTGTCATTGGCCTACTTTATGATTAGAAATGATGATGATAAGAAATTAAAAGATTAATCAATTATGAAATAATGGATTGAAGCTGAAAGTACCACTAATCTCTCTATTAATGATTAGTGCTTTACTTGTTGGTTTCCCTTGTGCCCCAGGACACATCATTCATGTTAACCAGCGAGTAGATGGTCAGTAGGAGGTATCCACTGGGGATACAGATGAAATACATCAGACCATAGATAATCATCCCTGGAAGAGAAGATAAAATTAAATAACAGAACATTGCATGAAACTGTATACACACACACACATATATATATATGTGTGTGAAAAACTGTGTAAAACTAAAAATAATAAAATAAATTAATACAACCATACCAAACTCCTCTGGGTGTAGTATAGCTGTCACCAAATACATGATTGCCATAGAGACCAAAAACAAGCCAGTGGGGGTCA
The DNA here is from genome assembly GCA_033000465.1 of Sciaenops ocellatus. NCBI lineage: Eukaryota > Metazoa > Chordata > Actinopteri > Sciaenidae > Sciaenops > Sciaenops ocellatus. Next base: position 13,084,055 of record CP136888.1, on the reverse strand, counting down.
GGAAAGTACCCTGAATCACCATGTCACCTAGAAGGGAAGTATTGTGTGTTTAAGAGTTTAAAATACAAAAATGTCACACACAGTGATATGAAATCAAGTCACAAAGAGTTTTTACGTACCAATGATGGAAAAGAAGGATGCAGTCATGAGGAATGCGTACAGAATACTCATAATAGCAGCAATGGTTATTTGGGTATTAGTCTTGGTTATAAAACAGATGATGATGTAGAACACGGGAGGAATGCTTGCAATGATGATGGAAAGTGTGCCAGAGATTCCGAAGACAAATTGGAAAGCACCTGGCAGGAAAAGACATAGAGAGAACGGGGATAAATAAATCAAATCAAGCTGTCAAAGACAAATCAACTCAAAGTTTAGCAACTTTATAAGCAGCAATGTGTTGTGTTTTTGGATTCAGACAGGCTCCGCACCGGCGGTCCCCGCCACAGGGGTGTCAGCAAAAAACACATCGCAAGAGAGGTTGATCCAGATCCAATTTTTGGGAGAACGGAGCCCGACGTCACGCTCCGCAAACCAATCAGACACTCGGATCGGTCAAACCTCCTCAGACAGCCTGAAATGTCTCTGAAACTGAGACTATCCAGGTGGATTCATGGACTAAACTCTGATAATCTACCTATGTGTGCTTTGTTTAGTTCATGTACCCAGCTTCTAAATCTGAGTCTGACTCGCAATTTACGGCTGATCGAGAGACATACAGTAACAATAACCGTGAGCGAGCGCCGGCCTCGATAAAGCTGTTAATCAGAGAAATAAAAAGTTATTTCCTGATTGTTTCACAGCTGTCCTGAATGCACTAAGATAGGCAAAACCTTTGCAAAACTATGCAAAACCTTCTGCCTCTATGTATGAAAAGAAGAAACAGACGTGGAGATAAGAGCAACAGGAACAATGTTGGCTCCACTGCAGACATTAGACAAGGGCTTGCAGAGTAATAAACTAGACCTGAACCTACCTGCTATCATGAGAGTCACAGAGGCTGGACCAAGGATAGAGGAACCAACAGTGAACATCTGGTAGAGGATGTAAAGCCTGGAGATGGACGTGTTTCTCTTCACTGTCTCTGCACCACTGTGATTTAAGTCACAAGCACAAGTTAACATTAACACAGTGTACATGTCATCCATGCATAGTCAACAGCTAGTTGTAGTTATGACTCTGAAACCCCAGAAAAAAAACAAAAACAAAACACAACATAGTATTCAATTTTAAGTACGTGACCATGGATGAAACCTCCACTATTACTAATAATAAATAACAGTAACCTGTGCAAAAGATCAAGTGTATTGGCCAGTGTAGATGGTCCCCATCGTTTCCTCTGGTTATAAAACTCTTTGAACTCCTGTGGTGAGTTGGTGTATGCATCTGATGCAGCATTGTATTCGACACGCCATCCTTGCTGGAGTAACAAAGTACACAGCCAACGATCCTCCCCTAAAAAAATGCACATACAAGACACAGAAGAAATTGACATGAACAGTCAAAGAAGGAAGGTAAAGAGACAAAACTAGGGGAGGTAAAAATGGTTGGTAGCCTTGCATCTGTGCCAATGTAGTGAGTTTATGATTCCATTTACCATTACTTTCCATTAGTAGTACTTCATGTGCCATTATTTGCAGTTACTTTACTATTTGATTTGAGTCAACTTGTTTATCATATTATTACTAGTTTCCCACTGGGACTGGTGTGCTGTGTGGAACATGAGCGCCATCTACTGGGCCCCTGCAGACTTGAGGGGGGCACCCTACATACTGTTACCAATCTGCTGTATCCTGTCCCTGTGTTGGGTTTGTAATTTGCATTTCTAATATACCTTAATACTTTTTTTGTTGGCAACTGTTATTTCTGCAGGGGGTCAGTATAGTTGTTGTCTCCATGTAATCAGTGACTTTGCTAGCTTGATTGTAGGTTTACAAGAAATCTCTGCAATGTAACTGCTAGCCAACTGGTACATACTGGTTTATACTGTTATATTGTTATATTGCTGTATCCTGTCACTGTGCAATTTCTGGTGCCTGGTTCATCACACAATGCAAGAGTACACAACTGCTGCACCAACCTTGGTCATATTGAACATATTCTGAAGCTTGGGTTGCAGTTGTTGTGTATCTCTTCAATACGTTGTCATCCATTAAAGCCGACCCTCTGAACAGACTGAAACATCCTGGACTGCACAGCACAGAGCCAAACACATGCTCTGCTGTCTTCTGTAGCCAGTGGCCTACCGCATACTCAAACTTCTGGTACCACACCATGGGACCTGGAATGGCAGACAGTGAGTCAGAGACAAAGTGATAGAGAAAAATGTGAAATGAAAGACAAACGTCAGCAGTGACATCAAACAATGTTTGAGACTCATCTGTTGAATTATTTCTTTCTACTCAGTCACAGTGAAGGTTATGGAAACTGGGGTCTATCTTATCATACACTGGGTTCATACTGTACATGACTAGTCCATGATATATGAATGAGAATATTAATGAGCTTAATAACACCATCATCTGACTTATTTTTGGATTGTATAAAGAGCATGCAAACACACCAGTGCTATATACGGAATCAATATATTTTTACTCTAATAGCTTTGTTTACTAAAAAAGCTATTCCAGTTAATACCTATACTATTTTTAATCATGTTTCTACCTGAGCAACAAACTGAGGCATTAATAATATTGTGGTGTTGATGATTTATGTGATAATTTGTGAACATTTTAGGGCATGCATTTGGGGTGCTAGTCCTCTGCAACTTGTCCTACGTGGTCGACGATTTGCTACTATGGAAGCTATCACATAACCCAAGCTCATCCTTGCCATCATAGTTATTCTGTACTGGCTCCAGGTGCATGTAAAAGCATGGCCTTGGTCTTGTACTCACTTAAATCTTGTTAGATGAAACTACTGTACCTTCTGCCATAGATGCCACAACTGAATTTCACTGAGAAACTGTGCCAAATAAACATTTTAAAAATGTCTACTTACCCATACCAGTAGGATGGATTCTACCACATGCTGCACCCACATTGTAATACATCCTCAACCTGTCAATCAAAATATATATATTTTAAATTTTTGCTCTTAAAAACACAATTTTAACCAAATAAAACTATACTGACAACACTAGCTACAGCATTTCCTGTCCAGCAGCAGTATCAATAATTTATGTTGGAAAATGTCGCGACCTCAGTCCTGAGCCATGATAGTATACATTAGTCATTTGATTTGTTACCGACCTGTCTACAAGCAGAATCACAGCTTTAGGCTGGAAGTCGGTGTCTCCGTCCAGAGCCAGAATGTAAGTGTGGTCATCTGAGATGGATTTTCTCTTGTCGTCATTGCTATACTGAGGCAACAGATAACTCTCGCCATCCAGGGAGATCAGACTGGCTCTGCATGGGTTATTCTGGCGCTGAACAGAACATGATAAGCATTTCATGGATTTAAATATTTTGTATGAATACTGCCAATATACTAATATACATTTTACACAAAAAGCAGAAAAGTCTTACTGTGATCTTCTGAGGGTTCTTGACGACGTAGCCCTTCCAGCCGAGTAAGTAATACAGATACATAATCTGAAAGTTATATACAGCAATGTATAGTGTGAAAATTATTTAAAGGAACCATAACACAAACAAAAGGCACTATAATATAAAACAACACAAAAAACATAACTACACTTTTTTTAACTGCACTACACTACAAATTTAGCTAGTACAATGATGTATCTGAAAATATATCAGAACTTCAAAATCGATTCGTCAATGTCAATTTTTTTTTTTTAAATGATTCAACTGACAGATTGTTTCAAAAAAATTTCAAGAAAAAAACTATTTTAGCATCTGAAATATGCTATATAGAGTATAGAGCATTTGCTGCTACATGATAATAAATGGTATTTGGATTTTGGAAAAAAACAAACAATTTGAAGACAGGACGCTGGACTCCAGGAAAATGCGATTTTTCACCATTTTTTTTTTTTTTTTTTTTTTACATTTTATAGACTGATAAGTTAGTAAGATATAGAATGATTAAGTCAAGAAAATAATCATCAGACTAGTCAGTAATACAAATAATTGCTGTTGAAGAGCACCTTCTCCCATCAAAAGTGACACCTATTCAGGGAGTCACTGATTTTGTAGATTAGTGGATGATGTGTCCATTCTGATGAGATGAATCAGTACATGAAAATGTCTTCAGTTTTTGCTGTTTCTCAGAGATGATTAAGCACGCCTGTACATATCATTTGAGGACTTAGTAATGCCTTCTGTCTTTTACTGTTGACTACCAAATACCCATATCTTGTACTATGACACTGGTAGGATTTATGCACACACATACAGGAATATATTGACACACAAAACACCATTACTATTCCATACCTGTGACCATCTTTTCTTGTTCCTGATGAGACTTTTGTCTTTTAGGTGAACATAAAGCATGTTGCCATCTGGCATAACGAACATCAGCCTGCCTCCATAGGGAGTCTCAATAATCGACACATCATCTGGTTCTTTGTTGGTAAACACCCTGAATGGATGGATGGATGGTTATAGATGGATGGTTATAGATGGATGGATGTTTAGTAGTTTGGATAGTTGGATAGACGGTCTCACCTATACACCTCGATGACAACATGGATCAAGTCATCAACGTAAGTATTAACCAGCCTCTGTTTTGTTTCCTCGTCAGTCATGAAGGCATCGTCTACATAAATGTGACACTCAAAGTCAAAACAGTCGTTATGTTCCTGGTTTGGGTCACCTCGATAGCGGTCCAACCTGAAACATCAACAAACGATTGTAATGATATTGCAAAAGCCTATTCATGAAGTATTTCTTAATTTGTACAAACTGTAAAAGCAAGGAAATTGATAGAATGTAATTTCAAATATTAAACATCACAAATGTTTAGCATTTTAGGCCTAAGTCATGAGCAAATAAAGTGGATACATTTGAATCATGACTAGCATTTTAAAGAGCAATATAACAGACTACTGAATCTTACACGCTGGTCCTTTAAAGGGATGTAAAAAAAGGAATTTAACAGTGTAGTGTCTCTAACCTGAACATAGAGGTGAGAATTTTCAACATTTCATCATAGGTCTCATGCCACATGGTGGCACAAAGATAGATCACACATTTCTGCATGTCATCTTGGCTGTAAAGGAGAGAGGAGGATAAGGGAGAGGTTCTCAAGTTTTAAACATGTTGTAAGCAACAGTCCACAAAATCTGATCTGTTATGACAGCAGTGTCTGTATTCATCATTAGACAGAAAAACAAAATATCTTACACACATGACATATTTTAAATGAATTATGCCACTTTTATCACCCTTGCTGTGATTTCACCATATACTAACTTAATAACATAACATAACCGCAATAAAATAAAATACAAAAAATAAATAATCAAGGAAACTCTTCTCAGACTTCTCTCACCTCTCTTGGTTTCGTGCTCGTGGCACCTTCATCTTGGTGTTGAGTAGCAGCGACAGGTCGATGAAAGCAGATTCATAGAGGCGACGAACAAAGAGCTGAGAGGTTCTCTCTATACGCTGGACCTAAAACATGGTGAACCGTAGAGACATTTGAGTGTATGCCTTTTTGTCTGATCTTAATAAGATAAGAGGTCCCTGGGCTGATGAAACCTAGTAGTAGACCTAAAATTTAATAAATATAAAATGGATGCTTGAAACTAATCTGGAAACCTTTTTTTGAAGGTCGGTTCATCCAAATTACAAAGTGAGTGACTCTTAGCATAGCTTAAGTGGAGGAACACTATGATGGTAAAGGCTTTGAAAACAGAATGCAGGAAAGCAGAGCGTAAATGGAGAAAAACTAAACTTCAAATTCACCATGACCTCTACAAACAAAGTCTTTTTAATTTTAACCACAGGTTACTCAAGGCTAGACAGCAACACTTATCTGAAATGATTAATAAGAACATCAACAACACTCGCACTCTGTTTTCTATGGTTGATAAGCTTACAACCCCCCCAAAAGAGAGAGTTTCAGAACTTTCTTCCACTGAAAAATGCAATGAATTTGCTTGCTTTTTCAATGAAAAAAATCAAATCTATAAGACTAAATATCAACACAAATCAGCAAAATAATAAAATGACACAATCCTTAAAACCACCTAGGAATAAATCAGCTATGATGTCAGAATTTAATACAGTTGACTAAAAAACCATAGAGCAAACAGTTCAGCATCTTAAACCATCGACATACTGTCTTGACACAATACCATCGGATTTTTTTAAAACTATCGTAAGCTCTGTCCAAACAGATCTGCATCAAATAATAAATTGCTCACTTCAATCAGGCACGCTTCCTAAACCCTTAAAAGTAGCTGCCATTAATCCACTCTTAAAAAAGAGAACGCTGGATGCTTCCATGTTAACAAACTACAGACCTATCTTTAATCTTTGTTTTATAGCCAAGATCGTTGAGAAAGTGGTTTTTAATCAACTCAGCAACTTCTTGAACTCCAGTGGACTCTTTGACAAATTTCAATCAGGCTTCCGACCTCACCACAGTACAGAAACAGCTCTTATTAGAGTGTTAAATGACATAAGGTTGAACACTGACTCAGGCAAGGTGTCAGTTCTGGTCCTGTTGGATCTCAGTGCTGCGTTTGACACTGTGGCTCACAGTATACTGCTGAACAGGTTGGAAACCTGGGCAGGACTCAGTGAACAGTCCTAAAATGGTTCAGGTCCTACTTGGAGGAGCGGAGTTATTTTGTGACCATTGGAAGTTATCAATCTGAGCGAGTGGCTATGACATACGGAGTTCCTCAGGGGTCAGTCCTTGGACCCCTTCTGTTCAGCCTATATATGCTGCCTTTGGGTCAAATTCTGCAGAATTCTAATGTCAACTATCATAGTTATGCAGATGACACACAGATATATCTCGCACTGTCTCCAGATGACTGCAGTCCAGTAGAGTCATTGTGTCACTGTTTAGAGCAAGTCAAAAATTGGATGAACCAAAATTTCCTTCAGTTAAATCAAGAAAACTGAGGTCATTGTTGTTGGCAATAAAGAGAAGAAGGTTACTGTCAGTATACACCTAGAGTCACTGTCTCTAGAAACTAAAGACCAAGTCCGAAACCTTGGCGTGCTGATAGACTCAGATCTGACCTTCAACAGTCATATCAAATCAGTCACCAAAACAGCCTTTTATCAACTGAAGAACATATCCAGAATTAAGGGCTTTATGTCCCAAACAGATCAGGAGAAGCTGATTCATGCCTTCATCTCCAATAGACTCGACTACTGTAACGGTCTTCTGACTGGACTCCCCCAAAAAAGTATCAAACAGCTGCAGCTTATTCAGAACGCTGCAGCTCGAGTTTTAACCAGAACAAAGAGATCAGAGCATATCACCCCAGTTCTCAAGTCTCTACATTGGCTCCCAGTCAGCTACAGAACAGATTTTAAAGTTCTGGTACTGGTTTACAAATCACTGCATGGTTTAGGTCCAGAATACATAAATGACATGTTAGTAGAGTATAAACCCAGTAGAGCTCTGAGATCTACTGACTCAGGCCAGATAGTGGAGCACAGAGTTCAAACCAGGCACGGTGAAGCAGCATTTAGCTGTTATGCTGCACACAGCTGGAAAAGACTACCAGCAGAACTCAAATCAGCCCCAACCATAAGCACTTTTTTTTATGCTGTTCTTTTTAAATGCTTTGTCTTTATGTAAAGCATATTGAGTTGCCTCTTGGTATGAATTGCGCCATATAAATAAAAATGCCTTGCCTTGCCTTGCCTTATTGTAAATGGAGGGCTTGGTGGTGTGTGCGTGCATGTGTGTGTGCGTGCATGTTTTGTATATTGATACCTTGATCTTCCATACGTAGTAGGTGCATGTGACGAAGCCTGACCACATACACACTCCCTCCAGTGCCAGCATTAAAAAAGGCCATTGCAGGTAGTAGCTGTCGATCAAATAGTCCATGAACATTATGGGGAAACTATACATAGATTGAATGTGTGTGCTTGTACAGTACATAGATTTCTTAATATATCATTATAGGAAACTGCATGTGCATATGTAGTTTAGGACAGTTTAGAATCACATTTATACTAGCAACTACTACCAAGGCTACACACAAGCATACACAGCTTAGATCTTGGGGCATGCTTAATACTGTTGGCTGAAATACAGTGAGTGGAAATATTGCACACTCAATGACTTACTCGCTCTCTCACATATGCACACGTTCATACACAAACAAGTACCTGTTGAGTGAAGTTCGACACATGCTCCTTGTGAGTTCCAGCAAAACCACTGGGGTGGTGTTCTTTTCGCTCAAGTAGCCCAAACTTTCACAAAACGCTGCAATGGAAACATAATTAAAGGTTTTTGGATGTTAGTAGTAAGTGATCAAACAAAAGTACATCTAAATGACACCAAGCACAAACAGTATAACAAAATTGGATCAGTGTTCACCATTGATGCTCCCGTGCTCTGCTCCATCCAATTTTTGTGCCTGGGTTATGAAAAGTATGAGTCCCAACAGTAGCACTGTAGGTCCTGTGCAACATACTGGCAGCGCAAAACTCATCCTGACTGCATGAATCTTACAGGCCACCACACCAAACCAGTGGCAGGCTGCTGAGCAGAAGGCCTGAGGAGGAAAGGAAAGTTTTTTTTTTTTTTCAATTTAGCCTGTTAGTTACTTCAGACTATAGATGTAACTGAGTGCCAGTAAGATTCTTATCAGTGATTGAGTTAAACCCACTGGACTCAACAAGAGTTGTGTGTTGATGAAGTATTTAATTGACTGATTCATTCTAGACCTGGCTTTGCTGCGAGTAGTAAGCAGTATAACAAAAATACATATTCATTCATTAGGCTATGAAGAGACAAAAATCATGTTAAAAATAACAGATGGTAGCATTGCAATTCTCCCTCAGTGTGTGTCCAGTAAAACAGTGCTGGAAATTTTACACCTGCTTTTATCAGACATCAAACATCAAATGCAATTTTGTCTGCTGCAGTGGTGCGTTGGCAGTGACAAATCAGGTGCTGTGGCTATGATTATATACATTTCCGTTCCTTCTTCAGTTTCATTGCACCTCTAAAGAAAGTTTATTGCATGAGCTCAAACACGTACTGTCTTTTTAGGCTGTGCTACTTCAGTTTCACTTTACAAACTCTTAAGTAGATATAGACATGCATTTTGACTATTTAGCACCAAAAGACGAGAACCATGTATGGACTTTGTACATGTACCATATGTGCAAAGTCCGTACATATCTACTGTCCATCTCTACCTGTGTCAGATGTATTTGTTTTCTTTCCATCCTCCTTGTACCTACCTGTAAGAACAACACCACCAGACCTATTTGCAGTAATTCCCAGTCATCTTCCCCCAGGTTAAAGTCCGCCCAGATGATAGATTTCTCAATAAACAGATGGTACAACAGGTATACCCCGCCTACAACAGAATACACTGTCACTGATTTGAAAGAATAAAGTAAAATATACAGCACAATATAAAAAATATCAAAGATATGTACATATAATATACAATAATTACAATATATATAATTACAATATGAAAAAGAGCCCAATGTGTTAGAATAGGTTAACGTGAAATTGAGTGTGCTGATTTGAAATAGTAAGAAACACTGAGTTTCAAATAAATATTAGGTGATTAGTCTGTAGTATAGAGTGGAGTAACTTGATAGTGCTGTGTTGTGCAAAAAAGAAAGCATAGCTTTACTAAATTGGATTCAATAACTGAAGACTTCCTAACAGCTGGAGAACATCCTCTACAATCCATCTGCACCTCTGGCGTCATAGAAAGATTTTAACAATCTAAGCATGGCAAAACAGCAGTGTTGGATGGTGATAATATGTGTAATTTTGAATGTTGTTGATACAGACATTGATGGCAGATACTTACCTATCACTATTATCCTCAGAATACTGCTGATGACAAATACAAAGTCCCTGTAACCGTCCAAGTCTGACAATGTTCCCTGCATGGACAAAGAGAGACAATGGAAAAGTCTCACTAATCATGTCAAGTCACTATATTTTTTACAGTGAATGGCATAAACCAGTTCAATATCCATCTGAAGCTCTATAAGTCATGGAAAAAAACCTAGCACAGTTGGTCATGTGGACAATACAAATACAAAAAATTACAAAGTTGCAACAGTTAAAATAACGTTTTATGTTTTAAGGCTAGGTTCAGTAGATTATTTCAAGTTTTTACATCCAGAGTTTTAGTCTGCGGTAGAAAAAGCAGTGTTTTTTAGTTTGTAGATTGGTGCATTGAAGAATAAAAACACATTATAGAGAACATTATACCTGCATACGGTTAGTGGCTTGCAGTGTATTTTCCCACCAGCAGAGGGAGGTGAGGAGTGAAGAGAAAATTCCAATTCCAATGTAAATATAGCAGTCCTCTTTCTGTGTGTCCACAAACGACGTTACACGAACATAGTAGTCAATCCCCAGTAGGCAGTAACCTGTTAGTTTGTCAGGTAATTAGTTAGTTAGTTAGTTTAGTAGTTGAGCAGTTATTTAGTAGCTCTGTATCTGTGTATTATAGATATCATTCAAATGTAAGCTGATTACTGAATATTGAAGTAGTTGCAAATTATTTGCCTGGGTACTTCCAGCTGTTTACTAGAAAATGCATTAATCTGGCAAGTTACAATGGAAAACAATTTAGTACTATATAAATATTAGGGAGAGGCAGGGTTGCAGTCATACACACACTATTGTGACTTATTCTCCATGCAGCTGGCACTTAAATGAATGACATACCTCTCTCATTAGGCTAAATTCATGTTGCATCTAAACGTTCAAACGAATTCAAACATGTTTTCTAAACAATGTGAGCTGTTGAGGTGTTTTTCTCCACCATGGAACTTGCTTGCAACCTGCATACAACTTGTATTTGAATACTCAAATAATAACTTGTCAGTGTTGTCATGCCATTTACTAAATCTTGCATCATTCATCTGAGACAGTTGTCATAACTAGGGTGGCATATTTGCTGAACCAGACATTGCATGGAAAAACACAATTCAACAATAGGAAAAAAAGTGAAAGAGCCGGCTTGACAGATAATTAGAGAGACAGCTCAGTTTAGTCAAAACCTGGGGACACACAATAAGTAGCAGGAACAGAGGAAAGCAATCAGTTTGCCATCTATGATTATGTTCTGTTCTGTAGGGACCACTCACCACCATTACATTACCACATTTGGAAAGACATGTCAGCATGGACATTAAACAAATGACCTTTTATGAGCTTTGAACAACAGTACCATCTTGAGTCTGTGAAGGTAGAGTTGATCAAATGTATTCTTGGTCAGAGTGACACTAGTGTCATGTTTCCAGAAAAGAGACAGAGACAGACAATGTTGCAGATAGTTACCGGCAACTGTGAGAATGAGGGAGCAGACTGGGAAAACGATTTTCCATGTTTCTCTCTGTAGTCTGAATACTATCTGCAGAATGGCAGAAACGATACAGACTCCTCCACTGATGAAGAGATTAGTCAACACATCAAACCGAGGCATAACGACGAGCACCAGGACTGAGGTACCAAGAGACACCAAACACTCAATGGCACAGATCTGGAAAGGAAACACAAGATTACGTTTGCATACTGTATTTTTATGGGAAGGTGAAAGTGTCAAATTAAAGCATCACATCACACATTTTTCAATCTATAATGACACTGTTGTGGTTTTATAAATGCACTTCTGCCCAGGGTTGGCTTAGCAATCAGGAAATCAAACTACTTGTATTGTCCTAGGTTAAGTAGATTTGCTGAATGTACTGAATGTTTCCAGTGTGCAGTAATTTTGAAGGCCAAAAGAAGCATTAATGAATCTCAGTGTGTGTCCAGGAACATGACAATATGACCCAATGGAATACTATTTTCAAGATCTGCTATTTGCACCTGAAATTTATAATAGTATTCATTTCTTTTGAACGGTCTCATGTAAAATGCGAAAAGATATGCATGGTCATGTTTTAGATTTTGTAACTCTGAGTAATTCCCTAAATTGTCTTCCTCATCAAGATTCATAATCTGAACAGATGAGCAGTGCCATGACTAATGAATGATGAAAATCAAAACAAATATTGCTGTAATATCCTTGTGATACTGCTACCATGTAGTCCTACCATGTAAGGTTGTAAATAAGCACTTATGATATATGTTTTCCACTGTTTTATTCATTACGTAATAAATGAGTATGCTTTAGAGAAACTTACGAATGACATGATCTTCATGTTAGGCTGTACAAAGCTCTTGAAGGCACACCTCCACAGTGATTTAAGAAACACCAGGAAGTTGGGGAAGACCAGACAGAACACCAGCATCAGCATGTAGAACTGTCTTTCCTTTGGGGTGCGCATTGAGGTTGGACTGGACAATGTTGACAACACCAAGAGAGCGCCCTGATTGGATACAGGTCAAAAGTATGTTTAGAAAACCAGAGAGTTTGGACAGATCAAACAGAAGACCAAAGGTTAGTCAGTCAAATGCTTTGTTCTGAATGCAGTTACAGTAAAATCCTGTGTGTAGCAGTACTTCCATATACTCTAAATTAAAGAAGCTTGAGATTTACTGAAAATCCCTTCATGCTTCCAGCTTCAAGTGTAGATTACCTCACTAATGTCTCATTGGGAAGTTCATCAGGTTGAACAACACTTTTTGATAAGACAGGAAAACGGAGACAGTGATATTGAGGGAATCTATTTAATTCTTGATGAGGCCAAAGGATGAAGGTGATAAATAAAAAAAATAGGGGCAGAAACAGAGGAACAGATAATGCAAATGCATGCACATACTGCAGAGTTAAAGATTGATGGAAAGAAAGCGATATGATGATAGCAAAGAGGGAGTTGGGTACAAAGGGGTCAGGTATTCTAAGCCCTGCCCGACTGTAAATCACACTAACGTTGTTTATGCTACTTTCAGGACAGGCAGATGGACAGATAAGACACAGATGTTTTTATAAACTTTTAATGTCCTGATGGAAATGATTGTTACAACTACAATCCCTGTACCAAAAACAATCTGAAATTCTACTAAAGGCTGAAATATTTTCAGAGAAATAATGTGCTTTTGCTTCTTATGACTAATTAATATTACATATGCAGTATTTGAGATTTCTAATCACCAAGGGTTGGTTAAATAGTTCAGGAACTGTTAAAGGAAATGTTAAACTCATTTATACAAATAAATATTTATTTTACGGTGGAACAAACAAACAAGAAGACCTGGAGAGCTTGTGTAGCAGCATAAAACCTGAGGGAAGAACTAACCATACTGTTTTATGGACAAGTGATAAAAGATTTCAGAAATCAAAACAAATCAAAGCACTTTCATGCCAAACTGCAGGACATGAAAAATAAATCACAAATCATCAAAATCAAATCAAAGACAGACTCATCAAAAATTTTAATTGATTCAAGGCTTTCTTGGGTAGACCAGAAAAGAAACAGACTATAGTAATTGAACCTAATTGTGATGTGAGGATACATATAGGTTTTTCAGAGTCTGCTTGGAAGAGAAAAGGCTGTATGTAATCCTCACTCAAAGATGATGAAAGATGATAATTAATTTTTGTGCCGTTTCTAATGTGAGCATCAAAAAGTCAAATCTAAATCAAAACTAACCCAAGGTTTTTTAGCTTGGGGCTGCCTTTAGTGGTGCTTCGTCCTCTCTGCGTCAACACCAATGATAAATAGGCAAGGCAAGGCAAGGCAAGACATTTTTATTTATATAGCGCATTTCATACCAAGAGGCAACTCAATGTGCTTTACATAAAGACAAAGCATTTAAAAAAGAACAGCATAAAACAGCATAAAAAACAAACAATTTAAAAAAAGTTAAAACACACAGTTAAAAGCAAGAACAAAGAAAAAAAGTACAAGAAAAAAAAGATGTATATTATATATATTAAAACAATTAAGTGCAACTTAACTTCCAGTACAGGCATACGACAGGCAGTGACACATTTGGCACTCAGATCAATTACCTTTTTTAATTCAGCGGCTAATTCCACACTGCTTGTGTGGTTTATCACAGAAAGATTTTTAGTCTTTTCCTGAACTTTTGTTGAGTCAATTTGTTTGTTTTCAGATTCACAGTTGTCTACTGTTTTGGACGGATTGTTACCCATTTTTGCTAACTTATTACAATTTCAATCCATAGTACAGCAGCATCAAAGGTCTATCTCCGCACTTCTCTAACTACAGCAGTGGTGGTCTGAAGTCAAAGGACAAAAACTCTTTCGCCCCCATTGTATACACTTGTACCCAATCGGCAGCCAGACTCCGGGATCAGAAATCCAAACAGAGCTTCCACGTTTCCCATAGGACACAGAGTAGATGATCCCTGATCTTGACTTAAACGAAGCAGTACTTTTAAACTCCCCCGAAAACGTCTTTTCTATAGTTTAAATCTCAGGTGGGTCTCTCTGTGCCGAGTGCAGCCCGAAACTGCCCCGGAAACCAAAAACAGCCACGTAGTGGCAACGCGGGGGTCATAAAATCAACCCGCTATCCCTTCAGAACCACACACTCTGTTCTGTAAACAAAATTTTTGTTACAGCTCCAGTGCTTTCTTAGGACTTACAGTGCAAAGAGCTCAGCCCTAAGCACATGAAAAGAGAAATGTTTTTAACCTGGATTTAAAAGTGCTTACAGTTGGGGCTGATTTGAGTTCTGCTGGTAGTTTGTTCCAGCTGTGTGCAGCATAACAGCTAAATGCTGCTTCACCGTGTCTGGTTTGAACTCTGTGCTCCACTATCTGACCTGAGTCAGTAGATCTCAGAGCTCTACTGGGTTTATAGTCTACTAACATGTATAGATAGATAAAGAAAAAAATTATAGATAAAGAACTTCATAAATACACAGATAGACAGGCATACAGATAGAAAATCATACCTTGGAGATAACAGCACTGGTCAAGACAGCTATCCCCACAAAAACAGCCACCAGGTACTGGGCCAGTTGGAAACATGTTCTCTTACTTTCCTTCTCAGCTCCTATTGGGTTCAGCTGGAATGGATCCCATGTATCGCTGTATGGACACACACATCAGAACACATGGATTAAATGACTTAAGTTATCATCACAGTTATCCATGTATTAAGGCCAGAGTCACTCCTAACTCACATAACCAAGACAGCAGAGCACCACTGACAACCACTGAATTATAGACTGATGCTTCACTTTGAAACATTTTTTGGTTACAGTTTGGATATATGTGAAACTCAGTGGTGCTGTGTAGTTTGTAAAAAGGGTTTACTGCCCTTAAACAAGAAGTCAGAGTGTCTGGAGGTGACCTCAAAGATGTGGCAGTGAGGGAGTGTTTGTTATACATAAAGTTATAAACAAGGAGATGTCACAAGGAAGCCAATACGACCAATAAATGTTTATTATAGTATAAAAATTGTAGCTTTGATGTCTGGCTCATGGCTGACGTCATGATCAGGGTGTGGAGTTAGCTACTGGTTATGTCATTAGAAGGTTCAGTAGGTAACCATGATTCATTAATTATGGTAGCAATAAAAAAAAAAAAGTGGGTTCAGAGTACGGAATATTCCCATGTTATTTTCTTTTTGTTGGTTTTGTAACCAACAAAAAGAAAATAACATGGGACAGTTTAAATTGCTGAGATTATTGGCATGAAGGTTAGGGTGAATTAAATACAATAAGCGGTCCCAGGTTGGATTCTGACCCAAGAAATTAGTTATACAGGAAGCAGACTGAGCTCCCAGAATACTTCTGAATATAATTGTTTTTCGGCACTATAAACCAAACTATTTACATAGTGTGTGAATCAGCCACTCTGTCATCCCCCACTGCTGCCCAATTAATGTCAAGTGCAGAATCATTATCAGAGATTGGGTTGTCTACTTTGATTTGATAACACTTTGTGATCTTTGACTTCACATAGCAACCACCAAAATACCAGTAAGTCCAGGTGAATCTGCCCTGCAATATGTCTACAGACACGCTGGCACAAGGTGTTTTTGTGAGAAGAGGGTGTTTGTGTGTGCATGGTGACACAAGCTTTACTGATGATGATGCATATGAATAGGTATCCAGCCACTGCATAAATAGCAATGAAAAGCAGCTGAATTTAGATGAGCAAAGATACTTTTTTAAAGAACTTTCCACTGTCTGAAAATCACAATTAAGTGTTTTTTAAATGCTGGGGTAAATAAATTTTAATAATATCAATTATATTGAGTAATCACACAACTCTATATTTACATATAAAGTCAAAGACACCAGTATGCAGTATCTCGACACATAAAACTGAGAACCCTTTTAGCAAGCAGCACTGTCAGCAAAGAAATTGAGTTTTAGTGTTTTTACCATAAAGTTGCTGCTAGATGTACTGGCAGTGATTATTTGTCTTTCCAGCTATTGTTTTTCTGCGCAGCTCCACAATAAGACTTGTGATAGTGAAGACTAAAGACTAACTGAAACCTACAAAGACTGGACTAAGCACAGCTTATCCACCAACTTGCACAGATTTTCAATCTTTGACCGTCAGGAAGCAGCATAAACATTACAACTAAGCAGACAACACAACCACTGGTCAGCAACGACCAACAGTAGACGACCCTACAAATCCTGCCAGAACACTGAATGTTGCATGCTGTTGTACCAACACAAACATGGACGGCAACCAGCAGTTTGCACTGTTTATATGCAGTGACATTTCTGCTGAAAAGGTCAAAAAACTGGAGGAAAAAAGCGTAGTTTAGGTTGCTTGGGTGAGATCCTCCAATTCGATGTCCAGCTTTCATACCACAAGCCTTTTTGCACTCCATTCTTCTTCATGTTACATTCATTTACTGATATGTCTCCCTTGGGCTACACTCGAGTGACATTATTGGCTGCCATTGTCAGTCGCAAATATCAAACATTTAAAAAGGTCTTTAGGAGAATAACTGGCAGTAACTGGATCTGAAGACTTAAGATGAGAATGATTTTATTTGCCGATTGTCAACTCTAGCTGACTCAGACTGGAAAATATCAACCTAGGTCAGTTGTCATGCCCAAATCATATTCATAATAGTCTCAACAGCTGTGATATGTGCCCATGCCTTAGGTGTGTGCTGAACTAGAGGCACATTCCTTTACTTTACTACCTACAGGAAACCTAGATAAAGATTGATTCATTTTAGTTATTCTTTTCTCACACTAATCCGAACACTAACACCAATCGAACTGTAGTTATGCCATCCTGTGTTGTCATACAACTTTTCATTTTGCTCTGCTCAGGACGTAGCAGATTGGTTCAAATTGCCAAGCTTTGAAATGTTAACCTCTGGTGATCTTACAGCACACTCATTGCTGTATTGTTAGACAAAAAAGCCTAAATGATCAGTATCATTTGCTACTATTCTCAGACTTCACAGATACAGTATGAAACATAGTATTTGCTTTTTTCTTTAAAAAAAAAAAAAAAAAAATCATATTTATTGTTAAAAGGTAGTTATTTTCTCCTCCTCATCTTCCCCTCAGGACATAAAAATGTAAACCCAGAAGCAACCCAATTCTTTGACCTCAGAAATACCAGTATGAAGAATGTGATTTAAACTGAAGTAGGTATTTAACATTTTAAATGGAGCAGAACTCCCATAACAGCAGTCAGTATCTGCAGGGATGATATTAGCCACAGCAATAAAGAGAAGCACAGCAGTGCACAAGTGAAATTAGCTGTTTCCTTAAACTGTAAATTATAGCAAATAGAAATGTGGTAATACAATACTTCATCATCACATATTATTGATAATTTCCATTACCAATGTCTAACAATTAACCTTCTAACAATGATGAAGGGGTCAATGGACTTTGATTGTGTGTCTATGGACAGGAAGTGGAACAGCTGCCAAGTTCAAAGCTGCATGATGTGTATTTCCTTCTAAATCTGTCTTACAGCAGCCAACCATAGACTTCTTGATGGCATGGTAAGTTTTGCCTTTGCATCCTTGTTGGTTAAAGGGTAACCTGAGTTGTTCCTAAATAAGGAAATGAATTTACTGTGCAGTTCCTTGCCTTCCAGTAAGTTGTTAAAATTGGGCACAAATTAAAGCCAAATTTTAACTTTAACCGCTTAGCCAAAAAAAGCCAACCGACAACCTAATTGTGAGTATTACTGCACAAATTCAGGTAAATTTGCATGCTGTTGGTATTTGTTCTGGGTACATTATCTGTTCATAATGTAGATAAATGATGTATTCATATTTATTCATATCCCTGTTTTTTAGTCAGGAATGACCAGTGGCATGTCTACATGGTCCAATGAGGAAGTGTTATTCTTTTGTACTGCCATCATGTGTGTACAGTAGTTGTAGTGAAGAGGTCAAAGTTTTACTACAACTAAGAGAAGTTCAGCTGACAAAACTGGTCAAAATATAAAATAGTGTGATGCACAATGTTAAGCACCGTGTTAAAAAGGGTCTTTTTTCAAGCTATTCCAGTACTTGATATTTTAATACTGCTATACCAGCTGGTATAACAAAATGTTTGAATGTTGGGCTCAAATACAAGTCATGTTTTTCCATATGGCTAATTTTTATACATGTCTGAAATATGTTATTTTGGATATGTTGTTGGTAGCTTAACTGAGGAAAGTGGCAGTAGAAAATACAGAAACTAACACAGAAAATGAAGCAATCAATTCAGCGTCTAACACTGTTTGGTTAATTTGAATCCAGATAGGAATCCAGATATTATCGTGACATATTGGATCGTAGATTTGCGTTACACCAAAAATCTCATGTTACATATTATCCCCTGTCTCTTATTTGGAACATCAGTTACCACATAAAAAAGTAGAAATGAAACATAATGACCTTCAAGAGGTAACATGTAGTGTAGGTTAGTTTTTACCTGTGTCTTGTCTCTCTTTTCTTTCCTCTGTTTTTCAGTTCCTCCATCTTGCTTGCCTACTCCACTCCTTATGGTGGGTTACGTAGTCTGTGTCAAAAGATTACAGTATATAGTACGGTATAATATATACTTTAAAGTGAAACATGAAACACCACAAGACAAATAAATGTAGTTTTTTTTCAAATGATTGTCAGCATTGACCACATTAAGTCACATTAAAATATCAGAAAACAGAGAAAGAGTACCTTTATCTTTAAGTCTTCAGCAGTTCCTTGTATCTCTTCAATAAAGCTCTGCTTCAGTTCACCTCCAGCTCACAAAATTTCTTCCAAACTCAAATATCAGCCAAAGAAGTTTCAGTCACTCAAAGCAGAATTAAAATGATGTGAAATCCCAACTCATAAATGCAATATACTTATTTTAAAATCGCTTTCATTTTGAGAAGTCTTGAGGACGACTGAAGACCAACTGTGTTGAAATGTCTGTCAGTCAGTTCGTCCTTAGTTCATCTGTGCTTGTACTATCTTATGAAAGAAACACCCATAGACAGTCAGGCTCAGCCCCCTCAGGTGTGTGTGTGTGTGTGTGTGTGTGTGTGTGTGTGTGTGTGTGTGTGTGTGTGTGTGTGTGTGTGTGTGTGTGTGTTCTGCGTGCGTGTTCAGATGATCATAGTTTATGTAAGCTATGCATACCAGAAGGAAGCTTTGAATGTGGGTTTGACAAACCATGAGCATAAGATAACGTAATCACCCAACACGGGTAAGTTTCGTGATTACTGTGCGTGTATAAGTGTGTGTGTGTGTGTGTGTGTGTGTGTGTGTGTGTGTGTGTGTGTGTGTGTGTGTGTGTGTGTGTGTGTGTGTGTGTGTGTGTGTGTGTGTGTGTGTGTGTGTGTGTGTGTGCAAAGATTGTCACTGGCCAAAAAAATGTTGTTATCTATCAAGTTTTTATGGGGGCAATAAAAGGGTACAAGGATCATTTACACTGAGACTCCATTTCCAGTAATTCACACGAGGGCTCTGAGTTCACTTTGTGCACACAGACACGCATGCATGCACGTGTGCGTGCGCACACACACACGCACTCTCTCTCCTTTTTTTTAATTAACTAAAGCCAACACTTAGCTTAGTGTTCTGTACTAAAGATAACCTTGGGCAATGAAAATGCTGTAGGGAAGGTGCGCAAGTGATTCAACTGAACAGGAGGCAAACCTGTTTGTTGTTTTACCTTAAGTGTGGTGGAGAACATGGTGGAAGACTATCCTGGGAGCATTGGTTGCCTTTTGGTTCTGGTTCTTTAATAGTCATTTGTTCAAGAAAGAAGCCTTCTGGGTACTTTTCCATAGTCATATCAGTGCACAACCCACATAGATATAGATATATTTTAGATATTTTCATTCCAGCTTAAAAATTAACTGTATTCATGGTAATCCATGGTTTTGCCTAGCTACAGGCCACTGTGTTCTGTGTCCTTGCAAAAGATTTGAAATTTGAGGGGGCTACTGCTTTACACCCTTTGGTGTAGAGTTCAGAAGCTCTCATGTCTCAACCTACACTTGTAAACACTTTTTGACTATTTACTTGCCAATTCACCAACCTCTTGGCTAGTAGTTTCTCATTCTTAAATCACTCCACTGGATCCAAAGTTTCTGGTTTTGACATCAGTTACTTATGACATGCTGCACTGCCACATGTGGAGGTGTGGCATTCGTGGGTCACTCCACTTGTTAAAACACTTCCATCTCTAGGCCAATTAGTCACAGTGTGTATTCTGATGATCATAGTTTATGTAAACTATCCATCCATCCATTTTCTGTAACCGCTTATCCTCATCAGGGTTGCGGGTAGGCTGGAGCCAATCCCAGCTGACTTTAGGCGTGAGGCGGGATACACCCTGGACAACTCGCCAGCTCATCACATATCACATACGTAAACCAGAAATTAAATATGTAGGTTCGACAGATATTTTAAAGATAACCATGAGCATAACTGTCACCATCTAGTTTTGTGATTTCCAATTTTGTGTGTGTGTGTGATTTGTTTTTTGTTTAAGTTTTATAGGGGGCAATAAAAAGGTACAAGGATCATTTACACTCTGACGCACACACACACACACACACACACACACACACACACACACACACACACATACACACACACACACACACACACACACACACACACACAAACCTTGACTCCAGTGTTTTTTACAGTAATTCACACAATGGCTTTTATCTCACTTTATGCACACACACACACACACACACACACACACACACACACACACACACGCATACACGTGCACTCTATCGCTCTCGTTTTAATTAACTAAAGCCAACACTTAGCTTAGTGTTCTGTACTAAAGATAACCTTGGGCGATGAAAATGCTGTGGGGAAGGTGCACTGGTGTTGTTTTTGGGGGCCTCACATAAACACTACCTCTTTTTTATTGTGCGAGTACATTAGAGGGTCTCAGGATAGATTGTAAAGCCCCTTGTGGAAACGTTGTAATTTGTGGTATTGGGCTATTAGGGCTGTTCTGAATGTCCTGTTTTTTTACATTCAAAGCTCTCATTCAGAAGATCTCGAATAAAGCTTTGAATGTCTATCATTGTATTTAATGATGTCACCACCGTTAAAAAAAGTTAAAATCCTTGAACAAAATCCTCAATTTGAATAAAGTGATTCATTGGATAAAAGCCCCGTTGTGTACCTTATCTACCACAAAATAACACATTTCAAATCACTTTGATGCTACACTGATGTGTGGTACCCTGACGTTCAGGTGAATGCTGTCTCTGTCATTCCCACTCTGTTTTCCGTAAACCAGTTTCACTATGTAACTTTGCGCTCTGGGTACGATCACCTGTAAGAACACCTTACACCCACCCACTAACTATTTCACTGATTTTGGTGAAATTGGATCAAATTTATGGAGAACATGTTTTCTGGTTTTCTCTCTGCTTGGCCTCAACTCCCTCCCCTTTTTGGACCACTAGAAATAGTTTTCAGGCCCGGGCGTAGGAGAGTGCGATGGGGTGCAGAGCCAGTGTCATGCCAGAACTGGAGCTGGGTAAGGTAATCAGCCTCTGCAGCCTCTATGCACATAAAGGCTAAAAGACCGTAAAGGATGGTGACGGAGGACACTAAGAAGAAAAAAAAGACTGAGCAAGAAGCGGTCATACAAAAGTTAAACTGGGGTTGACTTTTTTCATACTTGAAACTTCAAAACGTCATTGACGAAAAGCGTGAAATAAAAGGCTGAAAAAATACGCTGAGCTGGGCTTCTAGCTGTTGGACTAGTAAGTAATAGCTGACTGCTATGACTTGTGTTGTTGAAATTGCTTAATGTTTTGCTGTTAGTAAAGTTGTTGACTTGCTAGTTTTTGATCTGTAATATAATCATAACGAACACACATGTTCAACTGTCCATATTTACAGCAGTTGTATTGCACTCTGAAACTGGGGACGCTAAATTGCAAAAATAAGTTTTGCATACACAATGCATTACATAATGTCACTTTAATTAAATCAACTTTTTTAAATGAATATAATTCAACTGTTATCGTCAACATAAATACATGTAGACAGCAAGCTAATCCAAGCTAATTGCTCCCTCAGGATTATAGCTTAGAATGACTAACAAATAATGACTTACACAATTTACGATAATAATTTTAAAGCCAAAATATATTGTGGTTATATAAATGTAAATGTATATAAATGTCGTTTAAGGTGCTGTTAGTTTGCGGTAAGCAGTATAGTAAACTGTTTATTCACCACAGTGAAAATTTCATTGTATCATTAGATAAAAATGTGAATTTTTGTAATGATTACACCTCATTGTTTAAAAAAAAAAAAAAAAAGACTTTTGGGCTTTACAATGATCTGTGATCTGAGTTATTAGAAATGTTTGGATCATAAGCAATCCTATGCAGCTGCTACTGGAATTGAATTCCTCAAAAAGTACAATACTAATAATATTAGTGTCATCTTTATCTGAAACTGTGCAGAAATACTGGGTTTATAGACCCAGTATATTGAACAGACTTGTGAAAAAACAAACCAAAAAGCCAACACTTTGAATTTTTATTTTGATTTAGAATTCAAATGTCATTATCAATATAAATAAAACTGACATGGTTTATATACCAGAATGTCTTTTGATATAATGTCATCTCTATATGACTGAAGATATCCAGAATAGTCTTTTGGATTAAGCTTTGTATGCTTGTGTGTGTGTATATAAGGTTGTTTTTTTTTCTAAGGGTTCAGCAATGGACCAACAGAAGCATGAAATGCCAGGTTTTATCTCTTCTTTAGCTCAGTCTCTGATTGTAAAGTTTACGTCCCATCTAAAGCTCATTCAGCACCATGGGAACTGCAACTCTGTTGTTGTATTATAACCAAACACAAAAACAGTTTTATGGTTTCTTACTTATTATAAATGTACTTGTTTACCATAGCATTGTTTTCTTGTGTGCTATGCCCCAATCTAACGTGCAATACATCATTTTGGCTGCATGTCAAAAGTATTAACAATTGTTCCATCCCAAGTGGTGTGTCAAGTGCTGACCTGGCCAGAACAGATTTAGTGTGTGGCTGTTACCACTGGGTGTCAGTACAGGGCTTTGATTTTAGCCTGTGCCCATGCTTGAATAATTTTCACAGTTTTCATTGTGTGTGTGCGGGTGTGTGTGTGTGTGTGTCTGTGTCTCTGTGTGTGAGTGTGTAAAAGAAAAAGAAACCATGCATTAGAGATTTTGTTTGTATACACACCACGTGTGTCATAACTAGTGTGTGTACATTTGCACCAGTCTGTGTGTGCGTGTTGGCATCTATGAAGCCATGTGCTTGCATGTTAATGTGTCTCTGTGTGTGTGCATTTGTGTAAGTGTGTATGTGTGGAGTGGGCTTAAAAGAATGTCTCTGTCAGGTTGTGGACTCTCATTAAGATGCTCTGCCAGTGCATAATAAGCTAGCCATATGGTCAGCATGGTGGTGGTATCTCCCCCCACCTTCAGGTGGTTGAGTTTGAGTACAGTCCCACAATAATAACACATAGCAACCAGAGAGCAAGGTAGGAGAGAGTGTTGATTTTATGGGTTTAAGTTGGAGAAGCAAGAGCTTTGCAAGCTGAAACATCCCAAAAAAATATCTCTCATTGTTCATAAAGGAGGTGGGCATGGTTAACAGACCACAAGGAGTTGTGTCAGACAAGAATGTGCTGTCTGTCATTTCTCTGTAGCAGTGATCCCAGCTCGACAGTCCTGCTCCATGATCTGTGAAATGTTGTTCACATCACAATGGTAATGTCACCGAGGGCATTGTTAATGCTATTCACAGCTGATGCCTCTCAGATCTGCAGAAAGGTCAGTATCATCCCATCCCACCCCAGGCTCTTATTTAGACACACCGAAATGTTCAATGCCAAACTATAATTAGTAGCCATATGTACTGTGTATTGCGAATAACTACCTGCTGTAGAAATGCACAGAGAGGCTATTGAGAGCCTGTAAAACAGCAACTAGTATAATCATTAATGAAATGTTGAATGTAACTAAAATGTGAAACTAAACTTTGCGGGTCAGGAGTATCTGGTGGGAACCACTATGATATTTATTCCCTTTAATCATATTGTTTAATTAACTTCTAATTGTAACTGTGAATCGGGTGGGTCTGTGTAATGTGAAAAGGTTTCTGATACTGCAAATGTCACTGCCCATTCTGCAGCTATGTATAGCTATATGCTCAGCTCATTGTTTCTGGGGTGCATGGTTGAGACCCCTTATATAAGACTGTGGGCAACACACAAGCTTTCGCTAGCTGATTGTACAGCACCTGTCAAGAGTGAAATAGTGAGGAGCTGTAGTAAATGAGGGGCTGGTGAAAAAAGTTACGCGTCCAACATGCCTAGAGGACATAGATATTTTTCTCACCAGTCAGTAGACCAAACAAGGCCTAAAATGCTACTTCATAGAAAACGTGTAGTACATATTAAAGGACCCCAGTTTAAAAGTCCATATTTCCCTGTTTCTGCTTGACATGTAAGTAATATCAGGAGGCAATTTGGTACATTATCCATGAAAAGCTGATAAATGGATATATCAGTACTCATTGCTGTGAGCTTGTTTTGAATTCTACTTTCTTCCCTCTAGCAGTCAAAAATTATAGCTTTGAAACTACCATTGATGTGTACTCGAGAAAAACATTTAGCTTCCAACTGTTTTAACAGTTGCATTTAGATGCCAAAGAAGATTGTAATGTCACCGAGCAGGATGAATGTAAAAGAGAATATTGCTGATTAGTACATTAAGGAAAAATAAAGAAACAAACAGAAGGAGTTTTTGAAAATTATGCACAGCAAGAGCTCTATACAGGCCTGAGGGCGGTGATCTGCTCTGATTGTGCTGAAAGAATATATTTAGGTCAGAATCAATAGAGGTAAGGTCCCCCTCCAGCAGACATGTGTGCACATGCACACATTCACACATACACACATCCATTGGCCACACCAGTGACTAATTTAAAGATAAGTCACACATAACTATTCTTACAAACTGTGCCACTAATTGCTAGGTCAAATTTTATGCCCCTCTATATCTGGCTTGAATAAAAATAGTTAAAAATGTTTGAATCCAGTTTCTTCTGACCTTTTGGTTGATGTACAAAGGTGTCATATTTAAAGACCATCTCCCACTGAAAATGGAACATTGTGCAGTTTGATGTCTGCCAATTGCAGAGCAACTATATATAGACATATTACTATAGGACACAAAGACACTTTTCTCAACAGAAACTTAAAAAAAGGAAGAGTGATATGAGGATAAATGTTCAGCAATCAAAGTCATCAAAGTGTTTCACAACCACATTCTGTAGATGCGGCTGTACGTTGTCTGAAACAAAATGAGGATCAGGACAGTGCTTTAAAAAAAGAACTCCCTTTGATCTGACATGGCTTTACTTGACTTAACATGACACTTGTTACTCAAAAAGTCCCTAATATAGGAGAGAAGATGGTTGACAGATTGACAGAAAATAATTGGCACAATCCTAATAATAGAATGATAAGAAAAGGTGCTGTGAAATCTGTGCAATTTTTTTTTATGTCAGTTCTAGGCTGAGGAGTAAAACTACATTCAATGAGACTGCAGAAAATAAAGAATGATTTTTATACAAAGAGCAGCACAACACTTCTCAAACTGGTCCAAAAGATGAGTCCGGTGGGAGAAATTAATGGTCTGCACATGATGTACTTCATGTGTGTTGAAAATGTAATTTGCACAGTATCTCTAGATTAACTAAATAAGCCAAAGTGCACTGAGTGCTCTCTGCCTGCTAGCTGCTAATCAAAGTTACACAACGTTGCCAAGCAAAGTAATTCCTGCAGTTTGAATATTTCTTTTTCACGCCTAGCTATATCATTACCTTTAGGGCACAGCAGCAAAACACACACCAGTGAGGATCGCAGAGCTAATGCAGTAAAAAGCACTGCAGCTCCAGAAAAAGCAACCTGAAATAAAAGTTAGCGGCATCCAGCTTACGACTTGTTATTTAGTTGGTTCAAATGTGGCGTGAAGCTCACACAATTTCTCTTGACTGTCCCTCAACATTGCCCCAACCTGGGGGAGTAGTCATTTAGCTATTCCACATACTAAAGCCAAGTTCAGCAGGCCAAACGACAAAGTGATCACTAAAAGAACATAAAACCTGGTAAGACTTAAAGTTTTCCTGTTTGAAGTCAGATCACGGACAACCAGTAAAGTTATCGATCCACTGAACAGTTCAGTCTGTTGTAAAATATGCACACACTATGTAGGGCATTTAGGTAGGGCGTGTTCACTCCGGCTTCCTCCCAAAGTCCAAAGACATGCAGTTAATAGGTTAATTGGTGACTCTAAATTGGCTGTAGGTGTGAATGTGAGAGTGAATGGTTGTTTGTCTCTATGTGTCAGCCCTGTGATGAACTGGCAATGTGTCCAGTGTGAACCTCACCTCTCACCAAATGCCAGCTGCCTCCAGCCCCCTGCGACCCTGATAAGGATAAGTGGTTACAGAAAATGAGCCCCAGGACTGTTAAGCAACTGAAGTTGTTTTTGAATAATGTTTTAAAGAGCTATTCTAACATTTGTTTGTATGTGTAACTTGTTGTTGGACAAAATATTACACATTTCAATACAATGCAGCAAAAAAAGAAATCTTTTACAAATTGCAAGCTAAGAAATGATCTTATGAATCAATCGACACTTCTCTGGAAAAGTCTCAGCATAAAGTGAAGATGATAAAATTGATGAATCTAGGTCTGCAGGAGATTGCATGGGGATGTCTGTATTTCTGGTGCATGATTTACATTTTCTTTTTGTTTTTTAAATTGCCAGACAGCGTGTTGAAAATACATGTACACTTGTTTACTCTGCTGGCCTGAAAAAAAAAAGCACTGTGGATCTGTAATTCACCTTGACCAAAGTCCAAAATACATGATTGAATTTCTCCACTCAATGGCACACAAAGACAGTGTTTTCCTCCTTCTATGATAGAATTTCACAGTCAGTAGAGAAAGGGGTATTTAATTCTCTGAGAGACCATAAATCAACTGTTAATCACAAAATAATATCTTAACTAGAGCAGGAAACTGCCACAGTGGCTGATGGCTCACAAATATTTTAGACTTTTTAGACGTTGTCATTTTATCGGTCAGACTGGATTTTAGAAAAAAATAACATCTGACTGTTTAGGGGAGATAAACCGAGACAAGTTTTACTAAATTTCTCTTGTACATGATTTTAAAGAATTCCATAATGATCTTTAATCTGAATTAAATCCTGTATCTTTCAATGTAGGCAAACATTGATTGATCACACTGTGCCACTGAGAAAAGTTAATTGGATTTATGGGATTGTCCCCATCCTTGATGACAACACCTTGTGGCCTCACTTCCTTTCTTCACACTAAATTATACAGGTGACAAGGTCAGGTGGTACAGTGGGTCATTCAGTAATTGCATGTTTGGTGGTTCAATCTCCGGCTTATGACTAAATGCTGGAGTGTCCTTAAACAGGACAGTGTACCTCAGTCTGCTCTGAATGGGCAGGTTAATGGTATTACCACTTTTAAGGGAGAAGTGCGCTCTTGAGGCGATGACTTACATGAAAGTCCTACACCGGTTGTGCAACTCGTCATTATTGACTTCAGAATTTCCTTGGACATTACTCAGACTTGATAGTAAATTATCACTGAGTCCAAAGATGTTTAATTCACCTTCAACAACACCGGGGAAAAAGATATTTTCATTTTCAGGCCGCAAACGTTTGACAGCAATTAATCTGTCTGAGTTGCACCAAGGCATTGCTGAATTTGTAACATGCACTGTAACCTTTCTGCTAAATGGGAAAAAAAACATTATAAAAAAACTATTAAAAACACCAATTTATTATATGACATTGTGTAGGGTTCTTGAAAAGATGACATTTCTAGCAGCCTTGAGCCAGTGCCTTTGCCATGTCCTTTCTGTATTATCAGATGTGTTAGCTAGGCTCATTAACCTAATTCAAATTGTGCCTCAGTGTATACAGTATATACAGGATGTTAATATAATCTAATAATCTAATAATATATAATCTAAACATATAATCTGGTTACTACAGACTGGTCAACTCCTTTCTGATGACTGTTTTCCAGGTATTCCACTGACTGACTAGAAACATGGTGGTGCAACATGGCTGTCACTGACTCTGTGGAAGAAGACACACTCCCTCTGTTGACATAACAGGCTCATTCTATGGTAAAAACACGATTCAGTACAACTTAGTTATGCATATTATATTCCATTCCTGCCAATAGATCCTCCTAAATGTCGCACTGCATCTGGAGAATAGATTTATGTTGCTATCAAAAGCAACACAAACAACATAAAGCATCATTAGTTGTAGGGTTGGCTGAAAAAAAATTGAAAAGCAAATTATCCCAATAATTTTTTCCACATTGATCAATATTGATTTAAGTATTTATTTTAGGGACTCTGCAATAGCACTTGCATCCAGTTTCCCAGGCAACTGGGAAAGATAGACTCACATTTCAGATTAGTGTTGCATAAATGCACCCACAAACACATTGATTTTTGAAATAATGGATATTTGGTGTTATTTTTGGCATTAAAAAAATCTTTTTGCTATGGTGGAGGATTCTGGACTATTATAGGAGAAACCTGGTATTGTAATTAACAGACATATTGTAACAAGTTTAGAGTGAGAAAAATCTGGTTGGTTTCTGCTAAAATCATCAAGAGCATTTGACTTCTTTGCCACTTAAGTTTTATACTGGGGTGCCCCAGTAGCTCACCTGGTAGAGCGCATACCTCATGTACCAAGGCTAAGTCCTTAGCGCAGTGGTCTCAGTCCAACTCCATGAATGAAAAGTACCCACTGTATCTCTTGTTAATATGTTTTCAGCTTAAAGCATGACCCAGCCAATGAGAACATGGACTATACATTTTAATTTTCTAAACAAATACCCAGATAAAGCCAGAAGTCTGTTAAAAGAATATTAAAATAGTTTTTGAACCTGCGTAGAAAACATGTAATTAGTATAAATTGCACTGCAAAGAAACAGCTATGCTTGGGCATAATCTGTCTCCATTTGGTTTCTGTTTGTAGTCTTCAATCCTGAAATTACTCCCATCTCCTGCGCTGTTCTGGTCAGGCTGGGTGCTGTGTTTACCTTCGGTGAACTCAACCGATCAAGTCATGAACAAGCTCTGAACGCGGCTTTTTCTGTCTACTCAGAATGTCATTTGCAATTCTATCAAGTCCCAAAGTGACATATTCCACTTTCTGTTTACCTCAGGACAGAATCACATTAAAATATTGTTGATGTCCTGCAGAGAGAGATGCTGGAGGTAAGGGTGTGTTCAGAGGGTGTGCTTGTGTGTAACAGCTGTAATGAACAACAAGCCAGATGGCATCAGCTTCTTTGTTCTGCTTTGTTTTCTTGTTCACACACCTCTCTGTGTCTGTTTGTCTTTCCTTGTCTCTTTCTGTCTTTGAGTTTGAAATCAGGTTTTTGTTTCCAGCATACATTGAAATAAATTTGTATGTTCTTTTTGAAGAATGTTGATGAATTGTATCATAGGACTTGTGGTGTACATAAATAGAATATTCGTGTTGCACATCCTGATCTGTCTTTGTGCCTGGTATTGCTCTTTCGCTTCATCTCCTCCTCTCCTTTCCTGTCTTTGTAACACAAATAAACACATCAAGGTTTTGGGTAAATTAATTTTCATTTCAGTTCAGGGGGTGTGTACAATATGTTCAAATAATTAAAAAAAAACCCTTTCCACAAAGATTTTATTACTTTGATGTCAGTCAAATTCAGAGCAAGTCAGGCATAGTTGGAGTCAAAACATTTACCAGTTGCCAGTGAAATTTGATCAAATGAAACCTTTGCAACAAATTTTGTCTTTATCAAATTAATAGGAGAAAGGTCTGCGTTGTGTCGAAATTTATTTCACCTTGGTTGTGTATTCTCCCACAAAACTCTTGTAAAGTATCACACATATAACCATAACAAATATATTATGAGAGTGCAGAGAGTCAGCATTACATATTAAGAGAGGTCAATGGATCTTGATTTTAAGGGACATTATACAGAATTGTTTCACTTGTCACTTTTTATTGAACTGTAAGTGAATTGGCTCAGCACTGAGAATATTAAATATATACTCTCACCAAAGTTTGACTGTTGCCCATGGGCTCACATGTTCTGTCACTCCACAAACTTTCTTTAAAGTGGTACTGAAATACACCAAAACCACTGTTTTACCTCACTTTGCTTTTCTCATCTTTCTCATTTACTCAATTCAGTTTGCTTGTTTAAATTTCAGAAGAAAATTCTTTCTTTTTTTTGGCACTGAACTCATTGCATCTCTTAATGTAAAAAATGTTATACGTCATGACTGGGATGTAGTTTTCGTTGCATGCATATATATATATATATATATATATATATATATATATATATATATATATATATATATATATATATATATATATATATATATATATATATATATATATATATATATATATATTTAACTAAATTGCCCACCGTGAACAATTATGTTACAGTAATGTTACCGGCATCCATCCTATTGTTTATATACCATACCTCTTTTTCTATAGTTCAGGCAACATGCTAAAACCAACTAATCAACAAAACAAATATTAAAATTACATAAAACATGGCAAAAACGCTTTGAAATTTGGTCACAAACTGCTGGTAACATTATGATCCATCGTTGAGCTTGAACAGTTGCACACACTTTGCTATCAAAAGTAAACTAACCAACCAGGTTGTTAGTCTGAGATTTACCTTACTTACTTTGACAGTTTCATATCTTAAACTTTAAGAACAAGAAATCGAGAAAGCGTTTCTTACCTATTTTTAACTTGACGTACAATTTTATTTGAACTGAATGACAACGTATTGTAATACAGAGGTGACATGCACAGATCAAAGAGATAAGTCAAACCTCTAGCAGTGATATTCGTTGAGCCAAGTGCAGATACAGCACTGTCCAAATCCCGAAATAGTTGTGCCACTCACACCACAAGATATTTTTTGTCCCAGTCTGTTGTCATGCTGACATTATTGTGCACAAATTACACAACTGATCACTGATGATCACTGATTATTGTTCCACTAGGAAAAATCCATGACTGGAGCAAATTATTGCAATATTCCAGGAAAACTTCAATGTACAATACATGATGCCTTGCAGACTTAGTGAGATTGTTGATTTTTTTATTTTACACTATTGTTTTGGACTTTTTATGCTTTTGTTGTCTTTATTTGATAGATGAGCCCTTGGGGTGAGCATGTTCCTAGTGTGCTAGTGCTTCTTATTATAAGTGTCTGTGTCTGACAATATTATGAAAAGCACCCTAAAGAGAAATTAAACATTTTCTGTACCTTTCACTTAATCTTGTCTATGTCAATTCTCGCTCAAGGAGAAGTGTTGTTCTCTAATTTCCTCTGTGGGCATCGGACCCACATAGCACCCACAGGAACACCACCAGTCTCCTGAGCTTCGCAACCCGACAGCAGCTGATTCATTCTCCTCTGCCTGCTTCCCCCCCTCTTTCTCTCTCTCACTCTCACTGTCTCGTCACTCTTGTAGGAGCTCTTCATCCATATACAGTACTCTGGCTCAAATAAATATGGGTGGCCATGAATTCACAAAAACCTACGCTTTCTCTACTCCAGCACAACAACCATTTCCTGGCGGGCACACTTCACTCCCGTTTCACGTTGTCTTCCTGCACTTCCCCCAAGATTTCAGAACGTGACTTCTCCTTGATTAGACACAGAGCAAAAGCTACAGAAAATGTTTAATTTCTCTGTAATAATCCTTTCCATAATGATGTCAGACACTTAGTAGCAATCTGAGTGGCAAAAACAAGCAGATTCATGGGCGTACTATGACGGTGATGCTCATAAGGATTAGGATCCGAATAAAGGATGAAGGCTGCAGTGCTCTCACTCAATACTGGACCAAATAGAAAAATACTGATGTTACTCTTTAATACATGTAACCAAAGGGCCTTTACTTGGAAGCAGTATCTATCTATCATATATTCATCAATTTTCTATTATCCACATTGATTTTACTGTGCAGGGTCAAAGACGACAGAAACCAATGCAAATGTGCATTGAGAAGAGGACAGGTCGCAAGTCTATCGGACATATGTTTAGATGATAACCACGTTCACACAATGTAGTGTGTAGAGTGTTCACAGTAACCTGCATGGTTTTAGACTTTTAAAAGAAACACGAGCACCTGCAGGAAAACTCATGCAGAGAACATGAAATGGCAAAAAGAAAGGTCCTTGGTCCCTCTTGCTTTGAGGTGACAGTGATAACCATCGAGCCACTGTGCTGCCCGGCAGCAATATTGGATTAAAAAAAAAAAAAAAGGTTTTCTCAATTTTTTTGAAGTTCCACTTGGGGTTTGTTTTAGAAAACCAAACTTACTCAGCAGAGAATTAACAAAGGAGGGAATGAAGAAATGGATGGTTGGATGACAGAACAATGATGTGCACATAGTAAATCAAGACAGGGAGGTGGACAGAAGAGAGCAGAGAAGAATGAAAAACAGAGTGAGGAAGGGAGGGAGATAGACTGACAGATGAGAAGGAGAGAGAGAGATAATGAGGCAAATGGAGAGAGATGAGAGAGAGGACTTCTGCCAGCAAACAGGGAAAATCAAATGGGGGAAAATTAAAAAGGAAGCAAGAATTGAAAGGATGAAGGAATTAAGGGCAGGTGATAAGAAATGGACAAGAGGACTAATTGAAAGCAAGTGAGGGAGAAAAGTATGGACTTGGGTTAGTGGAAAAAGTCTTTGAGAGACAAAGAGAGACTGTGTGAGAGAGAGAGATAGGGTAGCAAAACAAATTAAGAGTGGAGGGCAAAAAAGGAATGGGTGGCTGAAAGAGTGACAGAATGAAAGAGTGAAATCAGATGGAAAGGCCTTGTTCATCCAGGCTGAAAGTTGAATCACAGTTTACAAGCTTCTGGCTTAAGACAATCGTGTTTTGTGTGCACGTGTGTGTGTGTTTTTCATAGGTAGTGTTACAGGAAAGGAGGTATCGTACCGTATATGTGTATCATTCCATTTTGCACTTCACTTGAGTACATTCACACAATCTACACATTCCTTCGCCTAAATTTCAAGTGTGTGTTTACATACAGTATTCTTTACTCACAAGACTACCTAAATTCTAATTAAATACAATATTTGCAAAGAAATCAACGCAACACAAAATGTCCTCTTTTTGTAAGAGTTATAGGAGACACCATAATTTGAGCTGTTACATTAGTCAGATGTTGAAAGTGGAAGGACTAAATGTAGGGAAGGTGTGTGTGTGTGTGTGTATTCTGTTGCAATTTTAATTATTCGAGCACATCTGTGTATCACATAATTCATTTCTGACCACTTGCAGTCATCTGATATGGCGCTTGCATTTGCAAACGATCTAATCTGTCATAATGATTCTCACAGAAAAGCACAATGAGGTGTCAGAGAATGATGTATAGGGTAGGGCACAGGTCCACTATACAAAGCCTGGCGTTCCTGCCAGGCACAGCAACCACACAGTAGGGTTTGGAATTGACGCTGAGACAGGAGACCATGCATTGTCCATGCATTGTGCCAATCCTAAGTACTGTTTCTCGAGCACAAACACAACATCTGTAATGTTAGATGTATGAGGACAGGTTTCAGAGTTATGATTTATGACTTTATTTATGCATTGAGAGCTCATAAAGAAACCAGAAACCACAGATGGGAACCAGAATTAGATGTTTTGTAGTATAATAATATTCAAGTTTGTTTGTTCCTTTCACCCATACTCTTAAAGTGTTCCTCAGAACCAAGAATGGAGAAAACGGACTTGTCTTCCTTGGGGAGAGTTTTCCTGCCAGTTGTTCTCGGAAGAATGAACTTCCATTTTCATGAGTACACAGCATTACACAACAGATAACTGTTTGAGATGAAGTGTTCTCGCTGCTGCAGTGCAGGCAGCCACGCTTCATGCTACCCTGCTAGCTTCCCCTGCTGGCACTTATGGATATTATTAACTATTGGCTATACTAACTGTTTTTCTATTCGCCATCAATTCTTGTAAAACTGCCAAAAGTCCAAATATACACAGATGTACACGGTGTTCTCAACCCTGATGTTCTAAGAAGTGAGTTTGGTGTTGGTATAACATTTGAAAATCGTAAAAATAAAAAATTTTCAAGTCTGCAAAGACCAAAATACAGGCACTCAGCATATGTTACATAGACTTTGACAATGTGACACCTACATTAGAGTGGTATGTGTACCAATTTGTGGTCAAAAATAGATTTGACTTATAAAGGATGTCATCTAACATATAGTACTTCACCACTAACAGAGTTCAGTCAGTATACAACAGCCTTCATGCCTGTCATTCTCAGAAAAATTGAAAGTCAGAAGTCAGTATGATGATGAATGATGTGATGAAGACACTATGACCGATGAAGATGACTGGATGCTGATATAGATGACAGAAGGATGAAACATGGTTTGAGGGAAAGTTCGGTCAAGGTCTTATGTGATATTTTTGGGATACAATGGCACAGGTGCAAAGTGCAGTCAACCACAAAGATCACACAGGGCATGGTGACTACGTCTGGTATTTCTGAGGCCAGAGGCATGTGGTTCACCTGTGATGCAGTTAGAAACTAAGTGGGATTTTGAGGAATAACTTTTGTCAGTGGGTGTGTTACTGTAGGGACTGGCATTAATCCATCTCCTCTCACCTCTTTAAAAGCATTGCTCTCCATGCCGTAGTGACTGTTTGATAAAGAGGAGTAGAAGAGTAGAATTCACTTTCCTGAAGAATTTATTATCAAACTGAAAAGGCAAGTGTTACAGTATATACATAAATCATGCCTGAAGGGGGCTTGTGTTATTCTGCGAGGTGATAGTAGGTGCTTTTGCCACCACTAAATAAAACAGAACAGACCCCAGCTGTGCTTCAGGGTGTATGACTCTGAGCACCTGGTCGTCTTTGGACCAAAATGTAAATTTTAGCAAGACAAACAGAATGCCACCGACCAGCTACCAAACCTCTACTGGTCCTGGTGTGCCATCA
This sequence comes from Sciaenops ocellatus, assembly GCA_033000465.1. NCBI lineage: Eukaryota > Metazoa > Chordata > Actinopteri > Sciaenidae > Sciaenops > Sciaenops ocellatus. Next base: position 13,048,445 of record CP136888.1, on the reverse strand, counting down.
TAGACACAAATCCCCAAAGGTCTGTCTTGTTGATGTTCAAGATGGTCTTGTCTGAGATAGGAGTCTGAATTTGTTGTCGGTTATAACTGGTTGCAGAAGTTTGATCAATTTACAAGCAGATTTGAGACAGGCCTTAGGATAGAAGTGACACCGTGACTGCATTGAAAAAGTTTTTCATAATTTCATAATAATAGATTACAGATAATTTTGCTACAATTTCAATGCCTAGACCAGACCAGCTATAGTAAAGTGGTATTATTGTATCTATGTTCAGTGATAATGATGATGTTCCATTTCTGCTTCCTCAAGCTGTTCTTGAGGTCCTGGTGGGTTAGTGGGTATTCAGGCTGAAAACAACTCTTCGTTAAAACAACTCAAGCTGTTATTATTATTTTTTCTATGTTTTTGTGGTTGTTTTCTGTGTTGTTTAAGGTACGGATCTGACGACGACATAGGAACCAAGGAGTACAGTTTAGGTATAAATGATAAATATCAGATATTATCCGATAACAAAAACACTGTACAGAGGCTTATATTGTAATTGAACAGGATTTTACAACTCTGAAAAGTTAACAAGATAGCATAGAGGGTGAGGCAAACTGTATAACATGTATAACATTATAACATGTATAACATTTACATCACAAAGTAATCTACCAGGAATGTACCAGGGCTCGACAGTGACAAATGGCAACCAATTGTATTAGTTTGGCTGCCAGTTGATTTAAGATAAAAAAAGGTAGCAAATAGCAAAACATGAAATATATTTTAAAAATATTTGTTGCATTAGTGGAAATTTAAATATCCAGAACCAAACAATTCTACACGTATGTTGGTGCGTTTACGTTTGTGTGCACAGGCATCTGTTTTAGACATAATAGCGAAGCAAATTAAGCTATTTGACCCCAAAAACACAAAGTACAAAGAAAACCACAGCACACTTTTCTAGTTTCCATCAGTCAATCTCAAAAGAGCTCCAGTTAGTGAAGTTGGTGGTTTCGCGATGTCGTTGTCTTGCATTTGTAGATGCAGCGAGCCCATGTAGTAATATCCTTTATGCAATAATGGCAGTTTTTAATGCAGTGCTGCCTGAGGGGTGTGTGGTTTTTCAGCCTTGCCCCTTACCTGCAGAGATTTCTCTGGATTCTCTGAATCTTTTAATAATAATATGGGTTATTGATGGTGAAACCCTGAAATGTCTTGCAATTGTGCATTTAGAAACATTGTTCTTAAACTGTTGAACTATTTGACTGTTGGACAGTCAAAAGTTTTGAACCTTGCCCCTCCTTGGTTGTGAACGTGTAAACCTTTGGAGGATGCTCCTTTCTAAATCAGTTGGGTTACTGTCACCTGCTAGGAATAACCTTTTTACCTGTTAAATGTTACAAACAGGTGTTTTTTTAAGCTTTTGTTGCCTCTGTCCTAACTTTTTTGTCAGTGTATATTTACAAAAAATAACTTTTTATTTATCAGTTTGAACATTAAATGTATTGTCTTTGTACTGTATTCAATTGAGCATAGGTTCATTGCATTCTTTTATTATTTACGTTTTACCCAGTATCCCAATTTTTCTGGATTGCATTGCGTTATGTTTTTACTGGACAGCACATTTTCCCTGGAGCCCTGTTATGTGTTGACACCCGTTGGGCAAAGCAGTCCCATTCAAATGAACGAGGAGGCTGCATTTTTTTTTTTTCATGCAGTGCTGTTGTCTGTCTAAGCACGGCTCAGAATTGCTTATTAGATGGTTGATTTGCTTCAGACATCATGGCATTTTTTCCCTGTGAAACACAGCTGTGTTTTTAGTTTTTGGTCATTTTTTTCCCCAAATGCTGCTATGAAGCTATGTAATGATATGCTGCAGTTCAGTGGTAAAAACATCAGTCCCTAGCTTTCATTCTCAGTCACACACACAGACAGAGAACTCTGTAGTCGACAATCATGACATCTTCATCCTTGCTGCTGCTCTGAATCATCAAGCTAGACTCCATTTTTGCAGCATGCACCATTACACTATGTTTTAAAAGAAAATGGTACAAGAGCAGATGATTTTGTGCATTGAAGGTTTTATAATTTCTGCTGTTTTATTTGTGTGTATATGTGCGAAAGGACATAAAAAGGTGAGGATGTGCAAGATGTGTGTCAGTTTCGGCTCTGTAAATGTCAGAGTCATTCTCTCTCATGTTAGTATTTTGTGCTGCAAGCGTTGTAGCTAATGCAGCTCTGTGCCTTAATGATCGGAGCAACAAAATGTTCAGGATTGGCATCTGCTAATGTCAGCCTGTAAACAGTTAGACTTGGTGTGTGAAATGGTAAACAGAATGACCTTTTAAAAAAAATTCTTCTCTAGCATTTTTGATTTTTCAGCTGGTGAAGTTATGAGTGATAGAAGCCTAGACCTTCTAGTCTCAAGGTTGAGGTTTTAAACTCAAACTGTATTTTTGCCCCTGCTCCGTGGTCAGCAGTAGAAGGCTGTGGTTGTACTGGAAAGGTGTGTGTGTATACACCTAGACATATGGCAAAATCTCTTACAAAGCCAGCAACTCCAGACTCCATGAGCCCAGATTCACTCTGTCAATTTGTTTTAATTTTTAATCTTCTTGAGAGCTTAATTTTCTAGTTTATTCCGTACGCACATGGTCTAGATTCCTGTTGTGTTCTAAGACTTAACTGCAAATCTTTCCAAAGGCCAACTGACTATTTTTTGGCATTGAGCACTTTTGCCCATTATTATCTGAATTGTTTGGTCTCTTGATGTCAGAAGATAGTAAAACTTGTCAATGACAATTTCCCAGACTCCTAGTTGTCAAATATCTGTGGGAACAATAGTCCAAAACACAAAGACATTCAACAATAATATGAAACAGACAAAAGCAGCAAATCCTCACTTTGGAGAGACTGTAACCAGAGAATGCTTGCCCCTTTTGTTTGATTAATGGCTTAAATTAATCGATTTTTAAGATATTTGCTGTGTACGTCATCACACATACTGTATATATAGATATGCATACACTCTACCTTCATTCCCACATGGACCAATAATCTACTCTGATATTTCTTGCCACATTTTTCACTTATTTACCTCTGTCCAACTCTCACTTGTTTTTTTTCTGCCATAAACATAAACTTAGCTGTGGTTTGCACTGTCTTTCAAAGTGTAATTTAATCTGTGTGCTGTCCAATTACAATAATGTGTAATCTGGTTTCAGTTAAAATACATCATGATCTGATTACACTTTGGGTGTGTTATTACAGTAATGCAACACCTGGAAACTCTCTCTCTCTCTCTCTCTCTCTCTGTGTGTGTGTGTGTGTGTGTGTGTGTGTGTGTGTGTGTGTGTGTGTGTGTGTGTGTGTGTGTGTGTGTGTGTGTGTGTGTGTGTGTGTGTGTGTCTGTGTGTGTGTGTCAGATGGAGAGGGAACAGAGCCATGCAGACAGTGAGAGAGTGCAAGAGAGAGTTTTTGTACTTGTGGAATAGAACTTGATTAATTTCATTGGACCTGACCCCCCAAACAAATCCAATATAACTGTCTGCTAGCTACTTATACGGTAATCCCTGTGGTGTGTGTGTGCGTGCGCACATGTGTTTTTCTTTGGATGTCTTAGTGTGTGCGTGTGTGTGCGTACGCCTGTATGTGCCTATATGTTTGTCTTTGTGTGAGTGTGTGTGTTTTTGTCTGCCTGACTGTGTGTGTCTATTCAGTTAGTAGCTAATAGGTCAAAGCTAGGGTCAAGGTGACTTAGTGAATCAAAACAAGCTAATTAGCTGCTAACCTAATTAGCTTGTCTAACAAAGCAGGAAAAAAAAAAGAAAAAAAAAAGTCAACATTCCCTCCCTTTGCTTTCCTCCTCTCATTCCTTAATGAAATATGTGTCTCCTCTCTCTCCTTTCTTCCCCTTATCATAATCAGTCTCTTCTGGGCATAGACTCAGAGTTTAACCTCCTCAAAGTCAATTTACCTTCCTACCTCACCTCTCCTCTCCATCTCTGTTCTCTCTCTCTATTCCTGTCCTCAGCCTATCCCCATTTTTCTCTGTCTCACTTTTGCTTTACTGTCTCTTTGTCTCCACTGGAACTTCCACTGCCCTCTGTCTCACTCAACAGGAGAGCTGCTCTCCTCCTGGGGGCTCAAGCAGAGGTGATACAATTCTAAATATCCACTGCTTTCCCCCTGTAATCCTGCTCATGTGGGATTTTATTAATGATCAAATAAGGAGAGAACAGTAGACAGTATATTAATGGATTATGAAAATAAGCTTTACTTGCAGCTCTAGTTTTATATTCTTTCCATATCTTTGCAGTAGACAGATGTGAGTACTCGTGTGGACAGACTGTTTGTGTAAGAGTTACTGATCCAATTTTAGTTGATTGACAATAGAGCTGGTAAGAAATACATAATGTTTGACAAACTGAAGAGAGACTCCAATACATGAGCAGATCTCAGTGTAATATAGTCAAGCTAGAGTCAAGATATATTTGGTAATTAATCCGTCCATCCATTATCTGTTACTGCTTATCCTCATCAGGGTCACAGTGGGGCTGGAGCCTATCCCAGCTGACTTTGGCCGATGACTCTGGGATACACCCTGGACAAGTTGCCAGCTTATCACAGGGCACATAGTGACAAACAACCATTCACATTCACACCTATGGGCAATTTAGAGTCACTGATTAACTTGTTAAGTAAATGTCTTTGGACTGTGGGAGGAAGCTGGAGTACCTGGAGAGAACCCGGGGAGAACATTCAAACTCAACACAGAAAGGCCCCAGCCGAGGTTTGAACCAGGAACCTTCTTCCTGTGAGGCAACAGTGCTAATCACTACTGCCACCGTGCGGCCCTCTGTAATTAATATATTTGGTAATTAAAATTGAAATGCAGGGGGTGTTGATTAGCTCAGTTGGTAGAGCGTCCGCCCCATGTATGAAGGCTCGGCAGCGGCCCAGGCTCAACCCCCACCCGTGGCCCTTTGCTACATGTCATTCCCCATCTCTCTCTCCCACATTCCTGTCACTCTTTGACTGTCTCTATCCAATAAAAGCTTGAAAAAGGCAAAAAAAAAATCTTTAAAAAAAAAGAAGTGCAGCTCATTTTTTGAAGCAAAATGCCAAAAGAATTCTCTTGTTCTAGCTTCTCAAATGTTAATATTTGATGGTTTCTTACACTTAACACTAACCCCTGACCCTATGATAGTAAATTGTGACTTTCAGCCAGATGAACTAAAGCTGTTTAACTGTAATATGTAAGCTTTGGCCTTTTTCTACTGTAAATTTCTCAATCAATGATTCAAGGAAATGATTAGTTAACATTGGAAAGTTGTTAACAGTTACATTTAGTGCATTAGAGTTCAGCCTGGTAAAATCAAATCTATAAAATCATATTTTAAGATATAAAATAGACACTAAATAAGATATAGAAGAACTCAGTGAATTGAAGGAGAATTGATCACAGAGTGATAAAAGCCAGAATAAAACTGATGAATGCAAATTAGACGAGTATAGTGTTTTTCTTTCTGAAATTACAGTCATCTGTTTCATCGGTAATACTTTGGCATTTAAATGTGGTATTTCAAAAAGGTTTTTCATAAGAATCATGAAAATAAAACTCTTTTTGTTTTCATTAAACAGCAACTTTGAATGGAACCATTTAATCTATTGTAGCGTTGCCTGGGACCACGAGATAAAATTACATTTCAACATACGTTGATGAAAGTAACTAATATGCTGTTCTCCCCATCATAATACTTACACGCATAAAACAACACAGCTTCTTTCACCATCTCTCAACACATTTGCCTTAACCACCAGGAAGTGGGAGAGAGGCGGAGAGAGGGGGTCTGCAAAGAGAGTGTCTGCAAAGATGAATTTACACCATTTGATTTCATTGTTTGAGCTTCATCTAAGTCATGGAGCTGCAGCATCCAATCACGACTCAGTCAACATCCAAAGGGTGGCTTTTTATTATCTTAGATTAAGTGTATTATTTTACTTATTTATTTTGAAATATTGTGTACACATTTATTGGGGGATTGAGGGATATAGAGGATGAAAGAAAGTGTGAGGGAGAAAAGGAAAGAGACAAGTGCGGACAGACAGTTCGACAGCGTGGCTCGTACATGTGCCAATTTCAGAACGGTTCTTTGTGAATTTCAATGAGCATTAAAGATTCTGGAGAGCCTGTAAATATCTGTGATGTGCTACATTACTTTCATTCATTTTGTTACCAATTGAACTTTGGAGAGGTACAGATAAAGGTCTTGGAGCCACCTGTGAACTTCAAGAAGGTGACATGGATCATACAACACAATGAATGCCATTGTGGGTCATTTCCACAAACTTTGAAACACAGATTAAGTTGTGCTCATGAATTATGTGTTATTACACCATCAATTCATAACTCTGTCAGTAGACATTGATAATGGATGATTCTGCAAAACCCTGAAGTACTGTACGGTCAATACAAATGTGTTTTTGCATACAGTGCCACAGGTTTAAAACATGTTTCTCTCTCCAAACAAAGTAAACAAACTGGTTTGTATTCAGTGTTCATGTTTACTAGACAGCAGTCTCCTTCTTCCCTACCTTTGCTGGCTCATAGTTGCATTTATTGGCATGTCTGTGTCCATACATTTTGACTGGTGCTGTATGTTAGGAGATGCCAGTCTCATATAAATGCTCAGCCCTCCCCTTCTCTTTTAGGCACATGATTACCTCTGAGGCTGACCTGCTTTGAACAAATGGTTTAATTTAGAGGTCTGTCATACTTCATGCACATGGACCATTAGTCCAACCCAGCAGGGACCTTAACAGGCCCCTTCTAAATGTTTGATGATTAGCTGAGGGGAAATGAAATGGGGATTGTTGCTTCATCACAAAGTCCATGAAAAGAAGATTCAGCAAGAATTTCACTTGTTTTGGGCATGTGGGGGCTTCATCAAGTGAATGTCAACTACCTGCATATTAGAGTTGTTCCGATTTCGATACCAGTATTGGAAATTACCGATACTGCCGAAAATGCTGGCATCGGTATCGGCGACTACTGGAGTCCAGGCACTGATCCGATACCACGTAATTTATTAAATTAGTAATCTATTTACTGGTTAGCTCCGTTAAGCTCTGGCACAGTTTTTCTTCGCCCCTCTTAAAACAGTGGCGCTGTGCTGCAACCCGCAGCCTGCTGTTTTAGAGGGACGAGGAAGAGTTGATCACGTGACACAGACACAACAGACACACCTGTGTCTGAGCCGGTTGACGCGAGGCTTGGAGCTAAGCTAACTAGCAGCTAACTAGCACTAGCATATCATGTCGGCGGTGTGGCAGTATTTCACGCTGGATGATGCTCCCACCAGTAAGACTGCGACATGCAACATATGCAAAGAAATGCCTTTTTTATTTAAAAATATTGTGGCTGCACTTGAATTTTTTTTTAATAATTATTCCTAGATTTATTTAGTCAAATTGCATTTGCACTACTGATTTTTATACTGTTCTATTTAAAAATAAATTTAAAAATAAATGGCTTGAATTTGCTGTATTTATTCATGTTTTACAAAGGGTTTAACCTGAGCCAGTCCTTACCACAATGATAATCATATCACAGTCATGCAGGCGTAGTATGATATTTTTTTTTATAACATACTGGTATCGGATCGGTACTCGGTATCGGCCGATACCCACAGCACAAGTATCGGAATCGGTATCGGGAGGGAAAAAATGGTATCGGAACATCTGTACTGCATATCAGCTTGTTTCCTTCATGGGCTTACAATCTGCTATAAACATGGACACTACCATTCCCCTCAAGCATTTTTATTTACCTGAATTATAACCTATGAAAAGGTCAATACACTATCACAAACCTTCTCACAAATGCTCTGCTCTTTTCCATGTTATGAAGACATGTCTCTTGTCTTCCCACTGAGAGCAACTTTGTATGACCTTGTGCATCATTACACTAAATTGACTTCTTGCCCTTCGACTATCCGTTCCATATGAGAGTGTAAATTGCTTTCTAATAAATAGAAAAGGATTAGATAAGAACATGATGGTGATGAGCTCCAGTGGAGGTTAAGGAGGTTAGTTTGCAGTGTCTCATATTGATCACTATGATGGTGTATTGATCCATGTTAGATTATGCTTTTTGATCTGCTAAAAGACTGTTTTCAACTCCTTTGCAACCCAGTTCTCCTCATACAGTCCTAATTTAGCCAAAGGTAGCAGAAATAATAAGCACCAAAGATAGTCATCGCTTTGAAAAAACAATCAAACTGGTTATATTGTGTTGAAGTGTCAGCATGACACTGCTAGAACAATGAAAAACATTTTAATCTGTTGTATTTTTATGTGTGCTGATTTGGTGACACAGTGGTGGTTATTATATTTTACATTATCATAATGCATTGAGCCTCACTGTGTAATAGACAACATCAGATTGTTGGATCTGACAGTGTTCTTAATGCCAGTTTTGTCATTTGAAAAAGTATTTTGTATCGGGGCTCTGAGTATTCCAGATTTTGCATATATTACACATACTGCTGGAACAGTTAGTTGATAAACTGAAATAATTTAAGTAATTTATTAAGCTAAAATACTAAACTTTAATAGTTCAAGCTTTTTGTTTTTCTGTTTTATGAAATTTTAAATGAAATAACTTTTTGTTTTGGGCTTTTGGCCAGGCAAAACCCTGATTTGAATATGTTGGCCTCCAGGAGAAATTTATGTACTAAAAGAAAAGAAAAGTAATTGACAAATTAATCATTATAAGAAAAAAATGCAGCCCTAATTCCAAAAATAAGTAAACAACTAATAAATGAGTAACAGAATGATGAGAACAAAAATTAATACACACTATAGTGTGTACTGTGTGCACTTGATGTTACCAGACATGGTGGTTGTTATGACCACTTTCCATCATCCCATCTGGCAATCATGCACTCCCATAAAATAAAATGGAAAAAAACTAACAAACTGTGCAATCAGAAGCACAACTGCTCTTAACCAAACAATTTTTATCGATCGCTGAAGGCAGTACTGTATAGAGGCTTTCGAATGGGCTATGTAAAGTTAACTAACCAAACACATGGTTTTCTGAATAATATGTAATAAAATCGTGCCCTTTGAAGTCCTTGTGAGGTTTTGAAACAGATCCAGGTGGCTCTGTGCCTTTAAGCTCTGTACTATGTAATATTATTTTACTGCGCAGCTACATGTGTCAGGATACTTGATTTCAGCGTCCTGTTTATTGTGCAGATCATTAACAGAGATATTCATTTGTTTATCTTCCAGAATTTAAGTGATGGTGAAAAGGTGACCATCTAAACACACACAACAATATAGTGTAACATGTTCTGTATATACTGGAGGAGTATGAAAAAATGTACTCTATGCCACCAAATACAAAGGTTAAGTGCAATTACTTGAGACTTGAATTTATTACAGCGCCCAATAGTGATATTATCTAAGTTGAAAGTGTCATTGTGGACATACTAAAATTTAGTTTTGCATTTTAGTGTCTCATCAACAAGTCTTTCAAAGGGTCAGCAGCACATTACCATAACTCTCGTTCAGTCTCTTTGTTATTCTGGTCTCTTGTCCCTTTTTCTTTCTTTCTGTCAGTCATACACACACTTCCATGAACACACACATCCTTGTCTGCATTTCCTTATCTTCCAAAAACAAAGCCTGGGCATTCAGAGTTGTTATTATTTCTTTTTAGAATGACTTCAAGCAACTGATGCGTCTTTCATTCCACATTCAGATGTTGTGCCACTTTTATATTAAGTTAATTTATAAAGTCTGTGTTCATTAAAGGAGGCCTGTCTCTGTCGCTCAGAGACTCTGACAGTCTCTTCCTCCTAAACATTGGTTTCTCGTTTGAAGTTTTTTAATTTTTTTTTTAATGACATCTACAGATGAAGAAGCATGAGCAACCACAGAAATGTGGACAAGATCGACATAAACATGGAAAAAGACGTTAGTGTAGACTATCCATGCTGACTAATAGGTGATCTTAAGGATTTGCAGAGCGTAAAACATCACAGCTGTGACAGCTTATCAGCAAATATTATGCCAAAAGAGAGAAAATACTCAGGGATTAACATGCTTAGGTAAATAAATTCCACTTCTATCATCAGGAATAAACTCACTTCTAAAGCATACACATGTCAAGCAGACATGCTGCAGGACAGATAGACAGGTGATCAAAGATAGATTCAGACAAGCATACAGATATGCCCCGTTCAATAGAACTTGACAATGTGTTCAACCTCTGTAGACGGTCAATAGCTTTTCATGGATTGGAAATTAACTTCATTTAATGAGATGTGTGTGCATGTTGGGATTGAGGGTGGGTGAGTATTAGAGACAGTGAGAACACAGGGGTAAAAAGGGAGGCAGCTAAAGTGAAAACAGACAGAAAGGGAGACAGAGCAAGACCTCAACAGATACAGGGGGGCGCGATGAAGAGGAAGAATGAGACATGGACAGAAAACAGACAGACAAAAATAGGAATATTGAAAGACAGGATGGAGGAGGAGTGAGAGAGGGAGACGGAAGCAAGACAACAAGAGAGTGACAGAGATCAATAGAGAGAAGTGGGCAGTGTAGAGGAAGAGTGGGAGAGGGTGAAGAGATGAAAGCCTGTCTCCTGATTTGTTCCCTAACTGGAGAATTGAAATTGATCTGAGACAACTGTGTGTGTGTGTGTGTGTGTGTGTGTGTGTGTGTGTGTGTGTGTGTGTGTGTGTGTGTGTGTGTGTGTGTGTGTGTGTGTGTGTGTGTGTGTGTGTGTGTGTGTCAGTGGCTGTCATGTCAAGTGTACAAGCATATAGGTGCACGGTTGTACCTGTATGAACTTGTGTGTGCGTGCGTGTGTGTGTGTGTGTGTGTGTGTGTGTGTGTGTGTGTGTGTGTGTGTGTGTGTGTGTGTGTGTGTGTTCATGCACTGACTGACTGAGAGACAGGTCATCAGGCTGATTAACTAAAACAGGCAGAGATCGAACAGCACACACATCTGGACTTTGGTCAGATACTATTTAATAAGGGTCAAATATTTTCAAATGGCTGTTACTGCTGGGTCACATACTATCTGACTGGGTTTCATATACTTAAACTGCAGGGTCAAACATTTTACACTCTGGCTGAACTTAATTTCCTCTTAAGTACCGTCAAAGGGAAGAAAAAGAAAAGAAGTTAATCTTTTTTGCTAGCCACATGTTGAAATCTAACCCTTGCGTGTGTGTGTATGTGAGATTAAACATCATATCATGAATCATAATCATAAACTAATCAAAATTATCTGCAGGTTTTATGGGATTCTAATCCAATGACTGTACAAATACATCCAGTAGAAAAGAAACACTGGTGGGATTTATAGGCATAAATTGCTTTTCACAACACAGAGCACCTGGTTCATAAAGCCAGAATACTTTCTGCGGCAGATGTTTATTTCACAAAGTGGATGATTGCTTGAGTAATTATACTATAGATTTGCACTGAAACACCTGTGTTCACTTCTCTTCCTGAATTTTGTTGAATATTTGTAGAAGACATGATAAGATTTCCTGTCATCTGTCAATAATCAGTGAACCAGATGCAGCAATAATTTCTCTGCTGTTATACAGAGAAACAAAATTATGTTTGTGTAAAAACTAGGATTGTCATTTTGATTAACTATACAAAGAATAATGCGTAAAACCATTAATGCAGATTAATTGTGCTCTATGATTTCCCTTAACCCCACATGTCGTACATACAAGCACATGACAAAACGTTGCTTGGCCCAGTGAATGGAAAATGTAAAAAAACATCCAGATGGAACTGTTGATAGGAGCACCGTTTTACGCAATTTCTACAGTCAGTCAGCCAGCGGAGTTCTTCAAGCCTGAAGTATCACCTCCAGGCAAAGCACTTAGCATCGAGCTCGGAGGTTAGACCTAGCACAGTCCCTGATGATGCTGTACACAGACATACAGTATAATCTTTAAATGCTTAGGGATATTGATGAATGGGATTCATTTAGATTAACACAAAGAATGTGGTGTGTATATATGGTGTGTGTATATATATATATATATATATATATATATATATATATATATATATATATATATATATATATATATATATATATATATATATATATATATATTTCTTTTTAGAAGAAAAACATGAGTTCAGCACTAAAATGGCTTTTAGAAATAGAAGGATGCATTGCAGTGGTTCATAGTGGCCCTCCCCAACCCAAGGTGGTTGAGGTACCCTGTATTTGTTATGCTAAAATATTTTATATTATAATATATTATAATATTTTATAATATTTTATATTTTTTGCTGTTTTGTTTTACCATAGCTTTCCCAGTTTCTGTCACCCACAATTATTACTTTTTTTGTCTCACAAGTTTTACAGATTGTTTCCTATAATTTGTATAGTGGCCCATAGTATTTTGACCTGACTTGGCAGATTTAGTACAGCACCCCTGCACCCCCATATTCCCCTCTGAAAACCTGTTCCCTTGGCTATGCAGTCGTTTCATTTTTGCATAGGCCACATATTATTACAGTTTTCAGCTGTTGTAAAAGTTTAGAAAATTGCTTATGCTCAGCAGTGCCTCTTTGCTGAAGACAGCACACATTACACAGGACAAGACACTTAATTACACAGGACATAAACCAGCATATGACAATACACAAAACGACCCTGCTGTTACTGTTAAACTTTGTGTATTTATTCTTGTTAGAAGTATAATTGGACTGTGATCTGTAGAACTACTCAATATTATGTACCCACAAATGTAATGGCTCCCTCTCCTTATAGGCATGCAAATCAACTTGACATACATGAAGAGCAGGATGATAATCTCCCCTTACTACTGATGACTTGCAAATTATCATTTCCCCAGAGATGCCAGGATCCTTTCAGACCTGTACAATAGAAGTGTTGATCACAAGCGGTATCTCCATTATGTTACTCACAGTGTGATTCGTTTCGCTTATCAGAGGGGAACACAGGGACACTGTTAATCTGTCCACACCTTCCTGGACTGCTCCCAGTCCTCAGTCAAAGAACTCAGCTCTAGAGAATAAATTATGGCAAATGGCAAGATAGTTTATCTAAGTAATGTTGAATCTACCTCTTACAGTCATACAATGTGAGGATAAATACATTCCTCAGTTAAACCATGTAACACAAATGATACACGTAACATATCCTTTCATTACTACTATACAGCTTGTTCTTATTCAAATCCAAAAAAACTTTAAAGAGCTGGAATCACAAAACCGTTTTCTTTGTGTCTGTTTCTGAAATGTATTTTTAATGACATTATGTCAGCCAGGCATGTTTGAAGGGCATATAAACAGTTCTTTTCTTTTCATATGTTAGAGAACAGAGCTGGTTCACTGTGATATTTTTTTTACTTTAACTATATTAATTCAGTAAGGGTGGTGAACTGAGTAGTGAGACTAAGTAGAGCATAAAGATTCAGGGTTGGCTACAGAGCTTCATGACCCCAGGGATTGCAGTGTCAGTCTGTCCATCACTTTGATCCAAGCTTAAATTTCTTGAAAACTGTTGGATGAAATGTATATAATTTTGGAGACACATCATGATGCCGACATGAATATCCTCATGACTCAGATTTTTCACTTTTCCAGTGAAATATCTCAACATCTACTGGATGGATTACCATAACATTTGATACAAACATTCATGATCCCCAGACAATGTATTATAATGACTTTGATGATGTCACCACCTCTAGTGCGACCATGAATTTGACTTCAACAACAATGGGATGGATTCACATACATGCTTCTATCAGAATAATTTGCAATACTTGGATGATCCTTTCACTTCTCATCTAGTGCTTCTTCTGGTCTACTTCTCCAGTTCTTCTGGTTTATGAGTGAATGACTCGAGATTGTCTTTGTCAAAGAAGTTTGTCTTCAGTACTTGTTAGCAAATGTTTACATGGTAGGATGTTGAACAAAGATGGTGATCATGGTCAAGATTACACTTATTTTGCATCAGCATGTTAGTATTGTTGTTGCTAGCCTGCTAGCATCATGGGTGTGATTCGATTTTTACTGAAAGCACCACTTGCTAGCATGACTGTAGTAGCTAGTTACTAGTTAGACTCATTCTCACAGCCAAAGTGTAATTTCCAGCCATGCCCCTTAAGAATTACACTCATGCAACTAATTAATAACAATGCCTCTAGACTCTGTTTTTTCAAAACATTGTTATATTTGTAGTCTTGTTTTCCTGCTGAGCTAAAATGTTCATACTGAGCATATTTCATTTGATTTTCATACAATGCTTACTCGAGGCAACTAAAGCATGATTAAACTATATGTTATGTTTATGTAACTCAAAGCACTTGGTTAAAGTCAAGGAATGTGGCTTTGGTTAAATATCGAAAAGGTCATTGTATTCCACCTTGTACAAATCTGCGTTGATTTTTTTTTTCTTTAACTGAAGAAAAACATTGTCAGTAAGTGTAAACTGGGCAGTCGTTTCCTCAAAAATAGATTTGGCAGAACAAATACTACTCTATACTATATATTTTTAGCATATGGGGTGGTTGTTTTTCTAGCAGAGAATTGAGAGATGAATGTAAATGTGAATATGAATGTAAGAAGTGTCTGCCTTCCTTCGTTCAATTTCGGAACCTATTGGCTGCCATCTGATGACGATTTAGCCTCTGTTTCTGGGCTTCGGGTGTAGCCAGAGTATATCTGGAAAATCGTTATCCAGGCCATGACTTCCTCTCTACCTCTTCCTCTTCTATGCATTATTTATTTATTTATTTTTAAAGATATTTTTTTGGCCTTTTTGAGCTTTATTTTGATAGAGACAGCTGAAGAGTGACAGGAAATGTGGGGAGAGAGAGAGAGAGAGATGGGGAATGACATGCGGGAAAGAGCCACAGGTCAGATTGGAACCCTGGGCCACCGCGGCAAGGACTGAGCCTTTGTACATGGGGCGGATGCTCTTCCAACTGAGCTAAACAACACCCCCTACGCATTATTTATTGCCCAATAATCAACCTGAGATGTGACACAACAAAATGAAGCATTTTGGTCAGTTACAGATATCTGAATATGCAATTTAGAGTTAATAAAAAGCCAAAAGTCATTGTCAGATGATAGCCACTGGGTTCCAGGATTGATTTTCAGACAATGCTTTCCTCTCTGTATGAGCAGTTTACCTGCATATAACCCAAGCCTGGTCAAATGTGCATTCATATTGTCACGGTCACTGGTGATGGCAAAGGAGAACCCAAAAGCACGACAACGAGGCAGGCGAGTTGCAAGGGAAGATCAGTTTACTAGTCCAATAAACAGGCAGAGTCAAAACCAGGCGATCAGAATAGGCAAACAAATCCGACAAGGGGCAGGCAGGTATCCGTAGTCCAAGAGAGGCAAAACATGGTCAGAACAAGAAGGCAGAACTGGAAATGCTGGAGAGCTTGGCAGAGAACAACACAAGACAATCTGGCAGGAATCAAGTGAAAATGGACTAGTATATATACTGAGGAACTAATGAGCAAATGGACTGCAGGTGAGGAGGAGATGGGCGGGGAAAACCAGGTGAGGGAAATGAGTTGATTGCATGGCAGGAAAGAAGGGTAGGATCTGAAATGACACGAGAGTTAGTGAAGTGACATGGAACAAAAATAAAAATAAAAACAAACTAAGAGTTAGTGTAACTACGTTACACATATGCAGATATCTCTTAATAGAAACTACCACACAGTCATCATCCTTGCTAAAACATTAGTCTTTTAACTTTTTGTCTCTCACAGTATCTGTCTCCCTGTTGTCTTCTTGCCTCTTTCCCTTCATGTCTTACTTACACCTACTTCTCTCTATCTAAAAGAGTGAGACAAAGTAATTCTCATTCAACACAGCAATTCACAGTGCAATCATAGGGAATATGCAATTAACGGGGAAAGCCTTCAGTCAATAGCACGTTGTGTGTACTCATACACCTCGTCTACACTCTGCTCTTCCCTCGCTCACTCCCCCTCCTCCAACTCCTTCCCTTGATTCCTCCAGTGTCCTCTTCTCTTTGGTTGAGTACCTTCTCTACTCTCCTCCTCCATGCTTAAACCTATCTTCATGGAAAGAGCTCATTGCTCCCTCTCCTTCCCTCCTCATCTTACAAATAATTTCTCATTTAACCACATCTCATCATCCCTTACCATCATCATTACCATGTCCCCCCTGCATCCCTTTACTCTTTTCCTCTTTACAGTACTTCTCTCCCTCCTACCAGCCCTCACGCTCACACAGCTTTCATCATTACCATCACCACCTCCTCCCAATCTGTTTACTCTCTCCACCCCCACTCCCTTTCTGCCTCACTCCCTCCCTCGGTAACTCAGTGGCATCCTAATTCGCAAGTTCTTCTCTCCTGCTTTTCTACACCTTTTTCCCATTTTCTCCCCAGTGTTGGTGCAAATGGCTCAGAACCAGAAAATGTGCCAATGTCCCCTCCAAAAAAAGAAAACTCTCAGGATGCTTCCACTTCATCTATAAAGTCAGTCTTCCGTTATCATTTATCAGTCCATTATCAATGTTTATCTCTTATTATCATGATCAAGACAGCGTTGGCTCTTTGCTTTCCAGCTTTGGGAGGAACTTGTACATGTTAACAAATGTAATGTTTATCCCTCTCCGCCTCTTCATTTTTAATATGCTCTGTTCTAAACCTCCTTGTTTCCCGCTCCTCCTTCTCTGACCTATTTCATAATCACTGCGTCATCTGAGCCATAATACTTCACTCTTTACATCCTCCTTTTTCTCTTCTCTTTTCTTTCTGCAGTCTCTCAATGCTTCCTTCATTTTTTCTTTTCTTCCTTTCTTCTCTTTCTTTCCTGTAACCCTTTATGTCGTGTTCATGACACATCAAACAGACTTTGTGAGAGCTGCGATACCATCCACTTGGTGAAAAGAACCACATTAGTGAAAATTTGCGGCAAAATGTTTGCAAAACACTCACAGTTACATCTAATTTCTTAACCTACTAAAGTAGCAAAATACGGCTATTTAAATAATGTGACTAGCAGTAGGGGTAATCATTTTGAAATAATGCATGAACACTCCCAGGTCAGAGTTTTGTCAGGTTTTCCTGTTTTTCCCATTCCACCGACATTACATAAATGCAGCAATTTAACTCATAGAGAGTTTCAATTTAAGTGCTTTTACATTGATTGACATTACACTTTTGGTCTATTTAGCAGCTCAAGATACATTTAAATATCACACCTAGCCATCATTTCCAATCAGTTAAAGCTAAGACATTAAATATTAGAGCATTGAAGCCAATAAACCCTGATGGTTCAAAACCTCTAGGGCAACAATGATTCGACAGGGAGTGCCAAATATGCAGTAGGAGTTCAAACCTGGTGTATAATTCTTTCCTTCAGTTAATGAAGGAGTTTAAGTCGTATTTAAAATCAGCAGGTGTCTCCAAGGTTGATAAGTCACTATGGGCTTGTTTTATTGCTGGAGACAAGAAGGGAAAGTAAAAGAGCGGAGAGCTGAAGTTTTAATCAGGAAGCCAGATGGTTTTTGTTGAGAACTTGCTTGAATCACCAAGGACTTCTCTTCTATTCTCCTCATCTTCTTCACATATCTTATACACTTATTTTTTTTTGTCCCTCTTGTCCTTTTTCATCCTCTTTTCATTCCTCTTTGATTTCTTCCTTAATTCTGCTGCCACCTTTTATTCTTCCTCTGCTATAACCTTCCCTTGTCTCGCTCATCTCCATCTTGTCCTACCACAGCTTTCCTTAGTTTCTTCTCACGTCGTATTATAACATCTTATTTCATCTTTGTCTCAGATTCTGTCTCTTGTTTTTTCACTTTCCTGACTCATTCTGTCTGTGTTTATGTCTTGTTGCCTCCTTGTGTTTTATATTCTCACCCCTCTTCTGTCATTTTCTCTAAAAGGTGTCATGTTTGACTTTGAGCTCTCTTAGGAGAACAGGTGTGTTCTCTATTAGCTCACAGCGAGATACACACACACACACACACACACACACATACATAGACCTGTATACACACACCACAGAATGCACAATTCACCTCCAGACAAAGGGCCTTGTATTTGTATTGGAAGACACTGGAAGACATCTTGGATATGGTCCAGCACAAAAAAAGTAGTTCAACATTCTGTTCTCATACGAATGAGGCGTTTTAAAACTTTTTCTGTCAAGTTGAATAAATATAGTGGCTCACCTTGAGACCTGTGCTCATTAAAATGTGCTGGTTTTCTTGACCTGTGGGGACTCAAGTTGAGTCAATTAAGGCTGTCCTCAGTTGACCCTGGCTCAGTAAGATATACTGTAGTCTTCTACTTCTCTTGGGGATTCAAACACAATAGGAAAAGATTTTTGAACATGGTACCCAGGCAACATGCTGTAATACTGCTTTTATCATTTAGGTACCCATTGTGAACAGATCCCATGGCACAGCCTGTATTTGAACCTAAAGCACAGTATAATTGGGTGTGGAATATACTAGTATGGTTAAGCTGTGAATTAAAATCAGTTATATTGCCAAGCAGGTTTTCACATATGAGGAATTTACCTTGGTATATTGGCACATAAATATAGTATGATAAAATACAAAAAAATGAAAGCAAGTACTGCAAGTCAAGAAGCATAAATAGAAAATTACCATACAGCTGTTTTTTGTTTGATGAAACTGTGTGCTTGACACACTTCTTCTCCAAAAGTTAAAATGTCTGCCAGTATTTTGAAAAATTAATTCAGGCTAACTTTTAGACTGCATGTTATGTCTGAAAGGACATCAAGACAGAATTTAGGTTACGGATTGCTGTGCAAGTTGAATGAAATTTACTACATTGTCATGTTAAACATTGTGCTTTGCTGATTCTGACTGTTATTCTGATTTAATGTGGAGGATATTAGACAAAAATATGCAAAAAATGTGGTATAAACAGCAATTATTGACTCATTCTCAATTACCCAGTGAGTCTTCCAGTAGCTCCAAGCAGATGTTGGGCCAAGTGCTGATTGTGGCTCCTGCTGTTGCTCAGAGACTATTGAAAACCCATTTGAAGCAGAGTGCTGTTTTACTGAAAGTTGAAATATTTTAACTTCTAACCCTCTGTGGTCTGAGCTCAAAAAACATGCTAAACTTTAAAGGTGCTGGAGACACACAACAGCACTCTTTCCCCCTGAAGAGGAGAAGAGAAGAAAACTAAGGTATCCAGTGGAAATGCAGCCTTGGTCCCTCTGGGAACTTTGAAGGAAATGACTGTTGGAAAAAAAACATCACTTGTGCCTTTGACTGATTATTGCTAACCCCTTAAATTATAGGCTGCAATTATCCACTTATGTTGCCATTGCCAGAATGAACAGCTTTCCTGTTGCTGCTTCATAGTGTTATATATACCTAATACCAAGTAATGATCACAAGATAGTTACAGGTGACATTCTCGGTTTGTGCATTTTACTCAGTAATTATCAGATAGAGCAGCAATTTAGTCAAATGTAATTTGAACACTTAAACTCTTCATTTAGCCTACTGTATTTTTACTGTTGCAACATAATTACCTTTCCGGTAACTCATTCCAGCGTAATTATCAGTCTTTACAACAGTTGAAAGTATGGACCTGTTATCTTTAATCACACTAAAAATATAATGCCTAATTATATCGACTTCTGTTGGAGGTTAAATAAAGGTGCGACTTTTAACATGTAATGTAAATCTTGCTTCATGTAATCTCCAGGTGCAAGGATGTTTTCTATTTAAAAAGACAAATACACAGTCGAAAAAGTGGCACACCTCATATGAAAAAGCTGCAAAGACCATTATCAAAGCAACCAATCTTTTTTTGTCCTCATAAGAATCATTAAAGAAAAACACAGTTCAGGTCTGGATGTGCTTTGAATTTTTTGCATAATGAGGTCAAAAACAAAACAAAACAAACAAATATTTCTGCAGTGGTAGGCCATATTTTCTTTAAAATGTCTTCTATTTTCAAATAATGTCAGTGCAGATGCTTGTTTTCAATTCACCCCCGCCCCATTCCACAGAGTCTTTGCTGTAAGGTAGCAGGTCTTTGCAGTAGAGGATGAATGAAAGCGCCTCTTTTTCTTATGTTTCGTCTATTCACAGTAAAGTACATACAGAAGACCCTGGGTGATTTCATTAGTTCTCAGTGTATCTAGAGGCAGTATTTATGGTTTCCCTGGTTACTGACTTTATATTTGCCCTACCTCAACAGCAGTACAGATCTAAAGTAAGATCTCCAACTTGAACTTGTTCTATCTGGTATTATAGCAGAACTATTCTTCTTGGCTACACCTCATGCCTAACCACATTACTGTTGCAATCATATAGTTACAGCAAAGACCATCCCCAAGGGTATAACAGCTTTTACTCATGAAACTGCTCCTTTACGCTCCTTGAGAGGTGTACTTCAGAGTAGTATATACATCAGAGCCCAGCCCCAAGCTACAGGGTCCAGTAAAATCTCAGAGATCACAGATAATATCTCAACAATAATCTGAAGGCTGCCACATTCAAATTTGCTCATGCAGTGATGACTAACACAAGATACACGCCAACTCCACAGGAAAATAACGACTAATTATATTTTACTCTGATTTATTCTTGTTCTGATTCATGATCATCAATGTACATAACTGAAATGCAGCTCATACTATCACACTCCTGCTCCCTGGCTTTCCCTTTTCCTCCTCTCATAAAAGCCATCTTCTGCCTACAGTTTATTTTTGAGCAGTAGATGGCAGCCTGACCACACTGAGCTTGAAAAGCTGTTCACAGAGCTGAATGGATGCTCTCTCATTGTCTCTCTCAGTATGTGGCTGGTGTACAGATTGTGTTTGGATGACTAATCTATCTATCTATCTATCTATCTATCTGTCTATCTGTCTATCTATCTATCTATCTATCTATCTATCTATCTATCTATCTATCTATCTATCTATCTATCTATCTGTCTGTCTGTCTGTCTGTCTGTCTGTCTGTCTGTCTGTCTGTCTGTCTGTCTCTCTGTCTGTCTGTCTGTCTCTCTAGCTGTCCGTCTGTCTAGCTGTTTCACTGTATGTCTGTTCTATCTGAACGTTCAAGAGCGTTCAGCAGCAGATATGTATTGTGTCAAACGACCCTCTTGTCTAGGTTGAAAATGACAGTCTTTTAGGAGCGTATGCTGGAGACTCCCACCAGTAGATGTAAAAAATGTTTTTATAAATATATATAAAATGACTAAACTAGCCCAATGCACAGAGAGCTACCAGCTTGATGGATGACTCACAGTAATGCTGTGAAATGGCTCAACCCACACACACACACAGCCACTCACTGAAACACACACGACACACACTCTCATACTAACACAGGCAGCACAACACCCGAGCACACACATACTGTATAAACCCATGTGAGACACACGCAAACACACACACAGAGGCTGTGATATCAAAGTTGAGATGGTTGACTATCTGTACAGGGGAGGAAGGAGGTTGTGAAGTGGAACTAAGTCAGTGTGGATTAACGTGTTGGGAGATTAACAACAAATCTATTATGAAAACTATTTAAAGCAAAATCAAGCTGGTGTAGCCAATAAATCCTGTAATGTGGTCAAAGGACCCAAGGGGACCATTTGAGGGTCTGTGGCAAAATGAGGATTAGCTCCAATTCACCATTTAGCAGCATGACTGTATTCTGATTCTCCAACATATAAATAGAATAACAAATAATACAGATCTGCCTATAAAAACTGTAGTATAATAATTCATGGGTTAACAGGCCGACTTGGATCCACTTGGGCTAATCAGCCTGGACCGAGAACTTTCTTAAGATGCAGTACCACTAATGACCACTAGAGGCTATCTTAAAAAAAAAAAAGCCCTCTGGTTCAATTACAACAGTGACAGTACAGGATGTTTCTTCTGTGTTGTTCTATGATGGGGATTTGACATTGAAAAGATATGAAGACTAAAGGAAAACAACATTTAGTGGTGTGTTTGCTTGACTGGCTTAAGCAACCGCCAAGATGGCAACAAGTGTTGAATCCTCATCTAAACTCAGAAAAAATCTCTCAGAAAAGTCAATTTTATACTTTTGTATGTTTGCGACACCCACTCACTCAGCTTTTCTTTTCATTGTGTGAAAGTGCTGGGTGACACCTGCTGTGAAATACTGTAACGGGCCAAATTTGGAGTGACATGTGTAATTTGCATTTAGCTCTAAATGTTGCTGCTGTTGGTCGGCTCAGCGGGCTAAGTCTCCACGTCGTGTTTGTAGCGTTGTAATCTTGTTAGCGTGATCCTCTGCGCATGCCACCAGAGACCGGAGATCAATAACTGGCTCGTGGCTCCGTTTGGGGTGCATGCACACACACACCCCCACACTCATATAGATGAGAGAATTATAGTGGTGTTTATATGGCACAGAGGTAGAGAGTGATGATTTTTTTTTTTTGTGTGTGTGTGTTTAACATCATGTGACCTTCTCAAATCACACAGTCTGGAAATGTGCTTGAAAGTATACATGGTGTGTTTGGCACTGACTTGGATCCAACAGCATTATCTCTACTTTTCACTACCCACTATGCTGCTCATTCCTTCCCCTTTCTTCTTTTTTCTTCCTGTCTTTTCTCTTCCTGTCCCTTCCTTTATGTCTGTCCTCCATCCACCCCCTTTTTTCCTTCCTCCACCTGTCACCTTTTCATTTTGCTGCTTTATTTCATCAACCTTTTCCTTCCCTTTCCGTCTTTCATTTCATTTCCCTCCTACTTTTTCTTTCCTCCCTTTATCCCTTTGTCCACACGTCCTCTCCATCACTTATGACTCAGTCCCTTCTTTTCTCCTGCTTTTTCTCCTTTTCCTTCTTATGCCACCTCCCTTTCTCATTCATTCATTCAAGTCCCTCCTTTTGTTCGTACTTCCTTTCTCTCATTTTCCTCTTTCTTGAAATTGATCTTTTCTTCTCTCTTGCTTATTTCACCATTTTTTCATCCCCTTCTCTCCTCCCTGAAATCTGTCTTTACTCTTCATCTCTCATTCCATACCCTTCCTTTCCTCTCTTTTCTGAATCTGCTCTCCTTTCCTCCCACGTTTTCTTTCTCTTCCCTCTCTCTCTCTTCTCACTTCTCTTTTCCATCTCCTTTCTTCCCACAATGTCTTCTCATTCCTCTTTCCTTCCATCCCCATTTTTAACCCCACCTCTGTCCATTTTCCTCCCTCCCTTCCATCCCATTGCTCCTTCCCTAACTTAGTCTTTTCCTCTTTCCTCACCCACTCTCTCTCCTTTCTCTCCCTTTACTGAAATCCCTTTCTTCCCACTTTTTTCATTTCATCCATCACTCCTTGCTCCACCTCTCCCTCTGTTTACCCTTACTTTGTTCTTCTCTCCTCCCTGTATAATTTTCATGCTTCCCTTTTCCTGAAATTTGTCTTTCATCTCTGTTTTCTTCCTTTTGTTCATCCACCATCCTTTCCTCATTCATCTTTCCCAGGTCATCTCTTCTCCACCTGTTTTTCCTTCCTCTTGTTGCTGTCTTTCCTCTCTTTTTTGCCCTGCCCTGAAATCCCCCTTTCCTCATCCTTCTCTTCTCTCACCATTTCCCCCTCTCCCCTCAGTCCCTCTTCTCTCACCCTTTCCTCCCTTCTCCCCTTCTTTGATTCCTCCCTCTCCTCCTCCACTCTCTTCCACTTTTCCTCCTTCTGTTTTACTTCCGTCACCAACCTCGCTTTCTCTCTCTCTCTCTCTTTGCGTCTGCCTCTCTCTCTCTCTCATCCCTCTCTCTCTCTCTCTCCCTCTCACCCTCTCAGTCGTCGCTTGCTCGCCGTGCTGTGCGGACCTACCAACCATCTCTCTTCTCTCCTTCACTGAATCTCTTCATCTCTCTGTCTCTCTCCTCCGGTCCTCCGGTCTCTGCTATGACAGCTCACACCAGCAGCGTGTTGCCCGATCTCAGACCGTCAACCCGTCACCGGTTATCCTGTCCAAACGTTAGCATGGACATGTGTGTGTGGGATATTCGTGATTGATCTTCGGGTGTAATTATTTTTATTATTATTATTATTTTTGTATAAAAACGAAAGAAAAAGGAGGAGGGGGGCGGCCGTCCTCTTTTACCCCCCTCCGCTTCCTTCAGCCAAGCAGAGCGGCAAGGTGGGGAGAAGGCTTTAAAATTAAGCCAGCTTGGATTTATTTAACAGCAAAATGACGGATTTGGGAGAGCCGGAGATGCTGCTGCTGAGGAGGAGGCTGTATGTGAAGAAAACAGGCAGGCTGAGACGCGACCTCCCGCTTCTCCTCCTGCTGGGGCTTCTCTTCGGGGATTTCTCCTCGTCCAAGGGTGAGTTTTGGAGGTTTTTTTTTTTTTTTATTTTGTCGGTGTGTTTGTGTGCGTGACCGGCGCGCTTGCATACGTGTATATGTGTGCGCGCGTGTCGGATCAGACTAGTCGCAGGTTGCTATGTTTGCGTGTGAGCGCGCACGCGGGAGTGAGAGGAACAGAAAGGTGGTTAATTCGTGTCGTTTCGTAGCTGCGGACAGCGTTGGTGTGTCTGTGTATGTGTGTGAGAGAGAGAGAGACAGAGTTAGTATATATGTGTGTGTGCGCGCGCGCTCGCCGATCAGGATAGCGTGCACGTGTCCTTTTTGTGCGTGTGTGTGAGATAGCGAGAGGTAGAGAGAGTGTTAAAGAGAGAATGAGAGCCAGCCTATATGCATGCACAGTGGGTTATTGTGTGCGTGCGTGCGTGTGTTTGAGATAGTGCAGTGCCCAACTTGGACACAATATTATATCTGGGGAACAGTGGAGGCATTCTCATGTTTTGGGCCTCCATGCTGTGCAGATATTTCCATTAAAATAAGTTCAAAATAAATCACAGCTCACTTAAACCAGATCTCATGCAGTTTATTCAAGTGTAGACAGCAGAGCGAGGGGGCACATCTGAAAAATCTGGTTTGGTAGAAGGCAAATCTTGGCAACTAACTCAATAACCTGTGTTACTGCCTACAAAATGAGCAGAGAGGACTCAGACGGACAGAGAGAGAGAGATGGGGTAAAATTTCATCTGGAGGGCATGTAGAGAGGAAATCCCATGCTCATAGTATAACATGATTTTGTGGAGTCACACACATACACACAGTTGTCTCAGTGGCTGTGGAGAGTCTGATAGTATGACATGGGGGTTTGATGCTGTGTGTCAACAGCCCAGCAGGTCTGTGTTGGTGGGGATTTTGTGACCAAGTAGGTCCCCTAGATGGATGGATAGATGGACAGAGAAGAAAGTGTTAACATTCTCCTCGTTTGGTGGGAGCGCTACTGTTACTCTGTTTATCAATAGCTTCTCTGTTTGCACTTTTCCTCCCTCTCTTTCTCAGTGCTTGTCCCTCTGTATTTCCCTCTCAATCTCTCCCGCTCACACGCACATCTGTCACATTTTTACCCTCTGCGATGAAGAAGAAAATGGTTTCTAGCAGTGTTAAAAGTCCTGATAATTGTACGTGTGTAACAGTACTTTGTTCTTGTGTGGCGCCCATGCTTCAATCTCTGGGTGTTGCACACTTTGGATTTCTATTATGTGCAAGGTGGTGTTATCTTTATCTGTATTCCCAGGCCATACATGCATACTGTCAACCAGGAAATAAAGGGATTTGAGTGAAAGTGGGAGAATTGTGTACGTTGATGAATATGATGATGCGCATTTAAGCTGTTTATGATTGAAGCGACTGCTTCTTATCACCTGCGATTTATCTTTCATTCCAGTTTGTGTTTGTTTATCAGCTTTAAATTCTGCATTTTTTCACAATCATAAGCAGTTTTCTAGTGGCAGTATGCATGCTGCAGATCCGATATTACATTCATCCTTTAATCATAAACAAAAATGTAAAATGTCATGACACATAATTTCTGTCTTCAGTACATCATCTAAAAACTGACCGTAGCCACAAATGCTTTTCCATGTCACATTACTACTGTGTGATGTGCAGCATACCAGCAGCTATTTTAGGTATTGGAGAATTAAGCACACAGAAAGACGGAGTAAGAGAAAATTAAAGGGCAGAAAGACATCTGGAAAGACAGACGGAGGTTGGCAATAATTTATTTCGTCAAACCTCAAACCCCAGATGGTTGCCAGCCTTTTAAATGTGATGTCGCACTTTAAATTCCAACACACAACTAATTATTGATTGTCTGGAAATGTCACTTAAAAATGTCATAAAAAGTCAGGTATCTTCAGACATGAACTGGAGTGCAAATAAACAACCCAGGCAGTATTAAGATGGAGGAAGAAGTGTTATTAAACTGAATTTTTATGGCCGCTGGTGATTAGTTTTCATTATTTAGCAATGATTTAGCAAAATGTTTTTAAAATCTCAATCCATCCCTCATTGAGCTCCTATTATAGGATGTTTCTGCTGTTATTTTGACAATGACATTAGGGATTATTCTGTCAGTCACCACATTAATCATGTCTGTCATCACCACATGTGGTAAGGACATATTAATAATAATAATAATAATAATAATAATAATAATAATAATAATAATGAAACCAAAGGCTGCATCTTGACAATATTTACCCAGTAAGTAAAGAGCCTGAATTCTCAATTAATTAGACAACCAGGAATATATACTTGTTAATCATGAAATAATATTATGCTAATTAGATGCCCATATAATAATACAAAATCAGATTTTTGTGGTCTGTTGTACACCTGTATTTACAGTCATTACATTTATTTAACTGCCAATCTGTGTTTTTTAATGAAAAGCTGAGACAGAAAGAAAAAAAAAATCAGCCCATTCATCAACAGGTTGTTTCTGCCAAGAAACATCCAAATGTCCAACTGTGATGATAATTCTCATAAACCCCAGCTAGTGCTTATATAATTGATATATTGTTCACTACACTCTACAGGGGACTGTACAAAAGACATTTCTGGCACACACCCATGCACACACACGCGGTTGAGAATAACATGTCTGAGAACTTCATTTTAGACTCCCACAGGGGCTATGAAGCACTTGTTTAATCACTCTCGCTTACACACACACACACACACACACATAGACAGACAGCCACAGACACACACTCATTTATTCACATCACACTTAGAAAAATAAACGCACATAAAGGACATTCAAGTGACTTCGGTCTTCAAAGTGAGGACTGATGAAATGTCTGTTTCCAAAGCTTTTTAGTGTTTTTATCCTTATGAGGACATTAAGATCCAAGTGCACACACTCACTCACACTTACGTACACGCAGACACACACACGGTGACAATTAGCTGACATTGAATCAATGCCAAACAACAAGATATTGGAACTAGCTGTCTGTCCCCCTGCCTGGCATACTAATATCACACACGGGAAATGGACAAACTCCGACACACACACAAACACACACACACACACACACACACTGTTCTTGATAGTTAATTAAAACAGAGCTATGTGCCCATTTCAAATTCACTGTAGGTTCAGAAAACAGAGATTTCAGACATATAGAAGAAGTGTGAAACATGTGCGTGAAAATTCAGAAAGCGTAATAAAATGTGAGATAAAGAAATAAGTCTGTAAATATTCTGCAAGCAAGGACCATATAATTAGCTATTCCAGTATCCTTCCCCCTATACTATGGCATTCTACAGAGAGTAAAAGGAACAAGTGTTTTATAATATTTACCATATATGTTAGAAACATTTAACATTTGGAATATAAGTCTCCTGATTTAGTTATAAGAAATATATAGAATTTAATAAATACTTTATTACACACTATAATATAGTTGTAAGCAAATATAAATATTAATGTTTGTTTACTGCTTAGAAATGCTAAAAGGGGGACTGAATTGTAGCTTACCTGTGAGTCAACACAGGTGACATTTTCAGTCTAGAACACACAGAACATCAGATAATGAACGGCTATATTTTCAAAATCAATAGTTGACATGCTCTTGATGTTGTAACCAGATACTCTGATTTGTTTAGATTCCCATGAGTACAGCACACTGCATATGCAGAAGCACATGTGCAAATTTGTGGGTGTCTCCGTACGTGTGCTGGTGTATTACAGTTATGACGCACTTCAGTGTTCAGTGATGTCTGTGTGATGATGTGTGTCTGTGTGCACATTTGTGTGAGATTCCCTGTGTATGTGTATGTGTTTCTTCCTGTGTATGAGACGCATGGGAGCACTTATAACTTTCACCTCTACGTGGGAGAGACAGACAAAAAGGCACACACACACAGAGACAGACATGCACAGAAAGAGAGAAATTTTGTTCAGTGTTTTGAGGTGCTTGTGTAATGAATCCCCTCAGTCACACCAAAGACCACACACAGTTGAAACAATGTGAGCTTGAGAAAAGAGTCATAGAGCCACTGTATGCGTGTGTACGCGCACCTGCAACAAGAGCGAGACATCTCATTGAGTACGGATGATTTTCAGGTACTTGAGGGTCCTCTGAGTTGTCCAGTGAGATCAGAGAATACACACACACTTCAATACAGTTAACTACTGAGTACACAGTTCAATGAAGAGCAAAGAAGTAGTGTGTAAATATGTGTGTGTAAGAGAGATACAGTACAGATAGAGAGAGCTACACAGAGAGGTAATGAATACCGGAAGCCATGAACCGTTTGTTTTTTATTTTAACAGATTCTAAAATTTAAATACACATATCTCAATGTACTGTACATGGTGAACATGTGAAGTGAAACGGTGGGACTGTTTCTGTTCTCACAGAGCAGAGTTAACGATCAGAACACACAAAGTACGTTAACTATACATGGGTCATTATGCTTGTGATGCCGGAAAAGAAAAAAAGCCGTCCATGCTGGCTTGAAAATGAGCGAGTAATCTATCTTTATAGTGTTCAAATGACAGAACTTTTAAAAGAGCCATGGCCTACATACAGTAGAGTAATGCTGGGGGAGAGGAAAGTGAGAGCAGAGGAGAATATGTGTGAAGACAGAGTGAAAAAGAGAGAGATTGAGATAGAGGCAGAGATCAGAGCAAGTGTGCTAAAGAGACATTGGGACAGAGAGGAAAGAGAGGCACTGCTAGGCACTGGGAGACAAAGTGAAAGAGAAAATGAAAATGTATTCCCCAGCAGACGCGATTAATCAGGAATGACTTTTCCATCTTGTGCTGCTCGGCTAGTAATGTCTAGCATTAAGTAATGACATCATAACCCTGTCCACCTTGAATTTATACCTCAGATATGGAGGGAAATCCAACGAGCTGACCTAAAGGCACGACCAAACAGGGTTCTAAAATCTGATGATATTAATGACTGGACTCGAATATTTCATGCTTGCAGTAAATACTGCATCACACGCAGTAGAATATTACATCTATCTGTCATTTGAAATCAGAGAGGACACCATGAAAAAAGAAATTAAAAGAGCATGTGTATATCATATGAAACAGCATGACAGAGCTTGAAATTATGAACATCATAAAAGTGCTGTTGCAGAGCTGGCCCAATTGTGTTTTAACACCCATTAGTATGCATGAGTAAATGCCATGTCTAGTTTATTTGTCAGGCACTTTTTCTGAACCATCATTTTAATGTTTTTTTCTGAAATCTTTAAACCCGGCTAATAGAGATCACTACATTAATCTTTTTAACTGTTAGCATTGTCTGCATACATCCAGCATCTAAATAAAGATCTACTGTATGCTATTAAAACTCCAAATATATATGCCTGATGAGCTATGTGCTGTTACAGGCTATAAAGAATTCAAATTTATATCATGGGTTAAAACTTTGATTTGGCTGGTATAGAGCTTTTAATGTGGCCACTTTGGCACAGCAGTTTGTTGCTGTTTTTCTCTACCTTGTGGTGCAGACGCCTCGCTGTGGTGGGAGCTGAGGGTTCTTTCATAACACAGGATTACTCAGCCAGCAAGCTCTAAAAATAAGCATGAAATGAACCTCTCAACTGGAGTTCATAATGAAAGATCAGTCGGTGTGGCTACAAGACATCCATGAAAACCAATATCCAAATTTAATTTGACAAATTATTCAGAACATCAACAGTTATGGTACATTTTTACCAATTGCAGTGAAGTACATAATTTCCACCATTTTCCATTTGTTTGCTGTGTTAATGACGGAGCAATGAATTCTACTAGCAGCGTAGTAGGGTTCAAAAAGCGATGCTGCACATTGACCGTTCAATGTTTGGATAAAACTAAGGTCTAAAGTATTTTATTCAAATTTCTGGTACCAGACATCACTCATTATACCTCTCAGAACTTCCCAAACTAAACCTGTGTTGCCGTTGTACAAACATCTATCAGTGCAGAGAGATTCAGTGTAATGTTCTCCAGCACCTCTTGATTTAAAGGGTTTACCTTTCTTTGCGCGTTGGCTGTTCACGTCGTGTGTGCCTACGTTTAATTCTAGGTCTATAGTATTTGTTGTTAAGACAGACAATGCCACTGCATGAAAATAACCAAAACATTTTAGTGTTTTTGTGGTACATGCAAGAGAAAAGAAGAAATACAATGCTAAGTGAAGTATGAAGGCTTGTCAGAAATTGACACTGCACAACCTTTCATACATTAGGAAGGCTTTGATGAAGAGCGTTACAGTTGAGGTGGTAATTCGGAATCACTTTGCGGATTTTAATTGTTTTGTTCAGTTCAGTTAAAAGATTTATATGTAGTTTGTTTACATGTCAAACAATCACAGTCACATTCAAATGCACTTTAGTAAAATGATTCTTTGATAGCACAGTTGTTCAGTAAAAACCTAGACGGATACAAGTACTAGCTCAGTAGCCACCTATTCAACTTTCTTTCTCGACCACCCTACTTTTTTTTTGTTATTGTTGTTGTTTTTGGAGCCCTCTGCAGGGCACAGGAGGTAGAGCAGGTTGTCACTAATCCCATGATTGGTTGTTCGATCCCTGGCTCCTCCTGTCTGCATGATGAAGTGTCCTTGGGCAAGATACTGAGACCCAAATTGCTCCCGAAGGCTGCACCATTGGAGTGTGAATGATTAGCTCCCAAAACTGATGAGCAGTTGGCACCTTGCATGGCAGCCAATACCGTCAGCGTATGAATGGGTGAATGTGATATGAAGTGTAAAA
The DNA here is from genome assembly GCA_033000465.1 of Sciaenops ocellatus. Lineage (NCBI taxonomy): Eukaryota > Metazoa > Chordata > Actinopteri > Sciaenidae > Sciaenops > Sciaenops ocellatus. Next base: position 13,017,314 of record CP136888.1, on the reverse strand, counting down.
GCGCCTTGAGTGGTCCGAAAACTAGAAAGGAGCTCTATAAGTAAAGTCCATTTACCATTTACCATCCGCAGTGGTGGCCTCACTGCGTCAGCACATTGGTCTCATTGAAATGAATAGGAATGCTCCTTTTTGGATGTAGTGCCATTGTCGTTCTGAATGTAAAACAATTTTTTTTTTTTTTTTTTTTTTTTATCATGGCGTATCCCAAGGCTAGCAAGCTAAAATACCACAGATAAAAGTAATATGGTAATTACTGATCCAGGTAGGGAAAATCACTTTTTGATGAGAGTGCAGGGTCAGCTGGTAGGAGCTGGTAGGGATTCAGTGTTTTGTTCAAAGATGAGATTTTTTTAGCCGGAAAAAAGCTCCTGTATGATAGTGTCTATCTGATGCACCACCCTGCAGCTTTAAACCCGAGTATTTGTTGGTTTGGTGCCGCTGTGTCCACTGAATATAGCGGCTAATGTATCTTTTAATGTAGCACTTTTGCTATTTTATTATTTCCACTTTGCCTCTCTGTTAGCATGACATTTGCTGTAAGCTGTAGGCTAATGGCTGGCTAGCGGGATAGCATTAAGCAGGCTAATGTGTCTGTTAATGTTACATTAGTGTTATTAAAGTTTTTCTCTCGCTTAGTTCCATGGTTTAAGGGCACAGTGTGTGTGTGTGTGTGTGTGACACTGTTACAGCACACCTACACTGCGTGTGTGTGTATGTGTGTCGTGTACTGTATGGTGTGTGTATGCACGCTCTACATATGGAGCCAATGAGTTACATTTCCATTTCAAAGCGACGAGTCAGCAGCAGCAGAAGCTACTTTCATCCATTAATGTGATTTTAAGGGAGAGAGTGAGACAGTAAGACACACACAGGAAGAAATACATAGAGCCACAGTAATAATTACTCTCCCTGTTGGCAAAGGGTTCAGATTGTTTATTAGTGTCTCTGTCTCAGTGTTCCTCTCTCACTGACAACCACCTCCCATCTCCCCTCTGTCTTTCCTTGTGTTTTTAGTCAAATTATGTGTACTCCACTTATCTGATGAGCAGTCCAGTGTGTTAATGCAGCTGTCACTCACATTAACGGGTTCACTGCTCTGCAAAGTGCGTGTGTTGTTGTACCGCTGTATCTGTAAAAAGTTGAAAAGTCTGCAAAAGATGAATCATTATAAAGAACAAACAGTCTGAGAGTGTAAGTGTTTGTCTTGGCCTTCAAGAGAGAAAAATACTAAGGGTTAGACGTAGATCTGTGTGTGTGTGTGTTACAGGGTTGAAGTAGAGAGGGGATTATGTTGTGCTTGAGTGTCCTTTTGTGTGCAAATGTCCATGCGTAAGCTAAAAGAGTGTGTCGCACTGTATGTAGGCATCATGTGTGTACACAGCTTTTCTGAGTGCAACCATGCGGAAGCTGTACAAGCTGTGTGTCGTATTAATGTAGTGCTGCAAGTTGAAAGTGAATGTGTTAGTTTTGAATTTGCTTATGTATGTGTGTATTAGTGTTAGCTTGTTTACACACACACATCTACACACGGAATTTAACCTACAGATTTCCATAAAGTCTCGAAGTTTGTATGTGCAAATGAGCACAATTGTACAAACCAATAAAACATGTGGCTGTCAGTGAGTGGGTGGTTATTGTTGGAGCGCTGTGTGTGTGTGCACTTGCCTGCATGGTATTTGGAAGATTTTTATGTGGGTCCACATTAACAGCCGGCATGTGTGTGTGTGAATTTGTGTTTATGCATTTTGAACTGAGCGTGCGAGTGTTTGTGTACGTCTGGGTATAAATGCATTAGCCACAGGGTATCGTTGCTCCAGTAGCATCGTTCTTATTCCATCTATTTTTAATGATCGGTAATGGTCGCTAGCAGTGTTGAACCTACGTCGTAGGGACACGGCAAAAAAATTGTCCCGTGGTGCACAAAGCGAGGAAGACAAAGGAGACAGCGGAAAGGAGGCTGGAACCATATTGGGAGAGAGGGAAACTGGGAGGGTGTTAATAGATGTTAGCTTGTGGAAACCAACATCATAGGAGCGCTGCTGAAAAGGTCCCGTGGCACACTGTGTCACTGCAGTACAGCCCTACAGGGAAGACAGTGGGAGAGGAAGAGGGAGGGCGGAGGGTGAGAAACTGGCCATCAGGCTGGCTGGCTGACTGACTGACTGTCAGTTTGATTTACTGACTAAATGATGGACTGGTTGTTAAGTTGATTGACTGACTTGCTGGCTGATTGTTTATGTTACAGGCTGGCTAAGTGACTGACTGAAGCAATTGCTGATTTGTTGAAGGCTTTTTACAAGGTAGCTTCGTAATGGCAGAGCGGGCGAGGAATGGATGAGAGAGAGAGGAGATGGATAGATAGATGAAAAGCAAGGCCTCCTAACTGTGTTTAAACTCTACAAAAGAGTTTGGAATGAGTTTCCAGGGTCCAAAGGCCAAGAAACGTACTAAGCACATAATGGTTGTTAAATTGTTTCTTGTTAAATTTAGGTTTTATTTGTTTCCATTAAAGACCACAATGTACTTTATTACCAATGCTTTCTTGTGCCATCCTTGGGGGAAAAAGTAGGATTTTATCCACTGAAATCCAGTGGAATCAAATCAAAGTAAATCAAATCAAATTGAATTGTATTAAACTAAATTAAATGACATAGGGCAATGGAAACACTTGAAACAATTCATCAAGTAATTCATGTAAAAAAAAAAGAGAGATTCAAATGGTTTAAAACTGAAGCTCTGAGATTTTCATGCCACTCTGACATCTCAAAGTGTAAACTGAGCAATATCGCCCTGTCAGCTGGAGAGAGGAAGCAGAGAGATGGATGGAGAGACTGAGAGCAATGACGATGAGTGGTAAAGGAGTGAGTGAGTGAAGGATGCAGGAAGGGGGTTAAGGAGGAGAGAGTGGAAGGAGGAGGGGAGGAAGGAGGGAAGGCCTTAAGCAGTGTGATAAGGAAATAATAAAGGAAAGGTTGTAAAATGGCTCCAAGACTCTAACCGTAGCAATATCAGCCACACACACACACACTCTTCCTATTTTTCTCTCAAACACACACACACACACACACACACACATACACAGATATATATATATACACAAACACACACACAGCTGTATGAAAATTGATGTTGCAGTGTCCTTTACAGGCCATTAAATCTGAACAACGGCAATCGCTTACTTCTGTCTGACAAATGATGGCGAAATAACACAGCTTCTCTGTCTGTCTGTCTGCCCGCCTGTCTTAAGCCTTGCTCTGAGATGTGAGCATGTGTTAGTCTGACTTTGTTTTCAGACTAGTTAAGGGTTTTTTGAACAATGTTCTCAGTTCAGATTTGTTCTAATTCTGCCACATTTTGCCGACGAACACGGTATCAGGTCCCTTTAGCACATCTTCAGCACATTAGAAAATAAGCTGCTTCTATGAGGAGTTTCAAGTAGTGCTTCTTGAATGTCAAAAAGCATGCGATTCTCCTTTTCTCTCACCCCATTTTATTTCCTTTGCGCTCCACTCATCGCTCCTCTTTCATCCCCCTGCCCCTTTTCTCTTGCCCTCATGTCTTTTCATCCATAACTCTGATTCCTCTTTTTTCATATTGCTATGTGTCATTCCCCTGCTCCTTCTTCTTCTCTCAATTTACTTACTTTTCTCTCCTCTTTCTTCCCCTTGTATAGCTCTCATTCTTTTCTCCATCTATTCCTCCCGTCTCTCCATCTATCCCTCCCTCTGTCCCTTTCTGTCCTTCCTCTCTCATCAACTTCCTCCACCTCGCTCCTTCTCATTTTCCTCCCCGCTCTTGTTCGATGTCTCTTTCTCCTTCTCTCTCTCTGCCCTTTCGAGTCCTTTGATTAGGTTGTTGGCATTTTCATTGAGATGTCTATATGACCACTGAAATAACTCTCCTGTCACAGTCTCATCTGCCCTCTATCTGCTTCTTCTCCTCTGTCTCTTCATTCTCCAATTCTACTCCCCAACACTCCTCCTCTCTTCACCAGCCTTTTATTTTCTTGCTCCGTTTTATCCTCTTCCTGTGCTGCTGTCTTGCTTCTCTGCCAATATTACTCTGTTTCTCCTCTCTCAGTATCTCTGACTGTCTCCTCCTCCACCCTTTTCACAATTCTGCACCTCTGCATTGCTATTGTTTCCCCCTCTTTCTTGTTTTTGACTGCTGTTTCATTCTTTATGCCTTTCTACTTTCATTTTTCCCTCTCTATTTCCTCAGCCGTTTCCATATATCGTTTGTCTAAATGTCAGATGGACACATCAGCTCCTGTTGGTGTTATAAACATCTTTCTGGTCGCTACCACGGAGGGAGAGAGACACACAGGGAGAGAGAGAGAGAGAGAGTGAGGTGGGGTGAGTGTGTGGTGGTGGTGGGGTCTGGGCTGACGCTGCAGTTTTCTTGTGTTTCTGGCAGTGAAGAGAAGGAAGATGATGTCTGAAAATAGAGAGAACATGTTTAAAAATGATGTGGGGTGTGGGGTGGGTGTAAAAAGAGGGAGACAGTGAGTCGGCTTATAGAGAAGAAAAATTAGATAAGAGGAGTTGAGGGGAAAGAGAGGAGAGGGAGAGAGGCGAGAACGGAAAAAAAACAGGAGGAGAAGGAGAGAAATAAAGAGAAAGGGAGAGGGAGAGTCTCCGTGTCTACATGCCTCTAATCTGTTGATGGTTGAAGGGAAGCAGACAATAAGCCATTATCTCTCTAAGACTTAGCTTTAGCTGCAGCAGTATGGCACTGCATACTGCTAGTGCCAAAGCAGCTTACAGTACAGTTATGTACCCAGGATACACTGACACCCATACACAAACAGGATGGCAAATGAACTGAGTTTAAATAAGGAAGATGATAAGATAGCAATACACACAGCCTAATAAATATAACAATGACCATCAAATCTGACCCGAAGATCCAACATGTGAGGGATCAAAGTTATGTAAGAAGAAAAGGTCAGTTTCCTCTGTAAACACACTGGATGACCTTTACCTTGTTTTCATTCATTAGGATTTTATTTCCTCTGTTTAACAGTCTAATGCCCCCAGTTAAATTGGGGTAACTTATTGCTGGTCACGGCATCTGTCAAAAATAGACCGGACGCATATTCTCTGCAGAGTAGAGAGACGCTTCTGAACATACTGTGGCGCTACTGGTGGATTGTCTAAATAAGCCACAGTCAGCGCCGGTGACCATGGCACAGCCGGATTGCGTTGCAGCCATGACTGGTGGTATTAAGTAGTTCGCGACAGAAAGCCTTTGGTTAGAGTAAAGATCACGGTCCAAATTAAATATCGAAATGAAGTCAAAAGTGACCTGTAGCATGAGGCAGGATCTGTTTCTAAACCAGTGTGGCAATCACAATGTGAAGCCTGATCTCTGGTATTGAGGTCCTGCTCTTTGTACCCCCTCCGTGCACCTCCCCATGACTTGCATGTAGTATAAAAATTGAGAGCACTTCCTGAACTCACACCTGTTGCTGCTGATTTTAATCCAGACAGCAATCACATTTTCCTCAAAGTGCATTTGACAAAACAGATTAGTATATATAATGTATGCAATAAGCAAATTTGCTGGAAGAGTTAACTCCTTGCCAACAGAGTGAGCAGGTGAATTCCAGCAGAGGTTGTGTGATTCATTCAGGTTTTCAGCTTTATTAATGCATCAATTAAAATTGTGTAGAAAAATCTCGAGGGAAAGAGAAGTATTGTACAGAATAAAGTGCAAGCAGTATATGCAATTTGACTGGCACAAACAAGCTCAGACAGGAAAGAGAATTACCGTATAGTGTGCCAGTCAAGAAGAAGAGTTAGAAGGGTTAGGGTTAGGAAATAGGAAATATGTGGAAAAACTAATACTGTTGTCTGTTGCTGCTGCACATTGGGCTTTAATGTACTTAATGTTGTGCATCAAGAGTTGTAAAGCTTACAGTTTTCCCTGTATTCTAATTAATATTTCATTATGGACCTGATGCACATCCATATGCAGTTAAAATGATTGACTAAAAAGTTAATGTACTTTCTATGGTGGTTATGTTTCTGTTGTTCTTTGATAAAATGGTGCCGTGTAGACACATGCCACTTTGGATACATATCCGTAGAGCCCTTTTTTGCACATTTGTCCTGGTTGATTCAGGTAGTATAATAGAACACACTGTTCCTTTCATTTGCCTGCACAAATGAGTGAGGAACACTGAGGACATGGCACTGAGAAAGTGATATTACTAGGCTCATAACACCAGTTGCCTACATTGTTGAGTTTTTACCCCCTAACCCTTAAGTCGCTGTTAATAAAAAGCTACATTATCATTTCCAGTTTGAAATAGCCATTTTCTTCTGTAAGTGGGGATACAGAGTGATGGGCATGCAGGGGAAAATGGTATTCGAAAGAGGAACAGGACATTTTAATCTTCATAATGTTGGAATTATATTGTACAGGTGTTCTTGATATTGTGTCCACCCTCTGCACTACAGTCTACAGTGATCAAAAAGGAAAATGTCTCATAAATATACATGAAAAATCCACATTTACTGTGTAATAATCTCTTTCAGGCTGTCTTCCCGGCGCTAGAAACAGGAGGGAGGCCAGATTTGACACCAATGCTGTTAAAAAGCTGACGTCACTACACTGACTAAGACAGTGAACAGAGAGAGGTGTCACATAGCAGGCCTGCTCCTCTTCTCTTCTCTCTTCTTCCTCTCGTCTTTGTCTCTTTTCTTCTCTCCCCTCCTCTCCTAATTTTGACTTTAGCAGGCATTTTGTGGCATCCAGTAGCCTGCTGGTGTGGAGTTGTTTAGGGGGCATGAAGAGCTTTCTAAATGATGGCTAAATTTAACTAAATGACTTCCTCCACTCAGATCTGATATAATGTTCTCCCCTGCTCCGCTCCTCTCTCTGGATCTTTCTTTCACTGCCTCATCCTTTTTAGCTGTTGTCCTTTTTCACCTCCTTCCTCTCTCTCTCTCTCTCTCTGTACTGAAGTGTGATTTCTATTTTTCTCCCTCCCTCTCCTGCCTATTTACTTTTTTCATGTCTTTCTGTCTCCTGCTCCAATCACTCCCTCCTCATCCTCTCACTTTCTTTCTGCTAAATGTTTTGTTTTGTCTACTTTCTCCTCACATAAAAGGATAAGTCTTTTCTCTGTCTAAAGACTTAATAAGGAGACTTTAGAGGAATTTTCTTTTAACATATTAGATAAGTCGGCTGGCAGTTGTCTGTCTGTGTGTCTGTCTGTCAGATCGATCCACTTTGTCCTTGTTTCTGTCCTTTGTCTGCTGCCTGCAATAATGTGACTTTGACTGGGAGCGGCGACTAATTAGAGGATAGATCTTTTACCTGAGAATTATGGTTGGAAAATTGGAAAAGGATAATTGCTTGTAGATCAGCAGTCAATGGTGACTCAGCCAGCAAACTAGCCTGCCTTTGTGGTACTCTATTCATCCACTAACAACCTCTCCACAGCACTGCCTAATTACCTAATTTATATGTATAAAGTATATCACTCATTAGATTACCATGTATATTATGTTACCATATAATTGTGTCATAATGTAATGTAATATAATGTAATGTTGAAGCTGTAATTTATACCATTTATCTTAATCTGTGGTATCCAATTACTGTATTTATAAGTTGATTTATATATTGATACAGTTTCACATATTATAAAGGCAGAAGGTAATATAATGATAAATCAAAACTCTAATTTAGTTAAATGTATTATTATTTTATGAGCTGCAGAAAGTATAAATTATTCTATTAAGCTTCAATAATATAATATAATATAAAATTAAAGCTCTCTTCTGAACCAATGTGTTGCCCATCCTAACCTCAGTGGAATACCTCACACACACATTAGAAATACATGTGTATTACTGTAGCTTATCAAGTGGGAGCCCACCAGGAGCAGCTGGCTAACAACATAACACTGCTGCCAACTGCATCAGCCTCACTTAACAACTTTTTTATCACGTTGTTGCTGAAGCTTGTACTGTAGCCTGTCATACTGCCGTTAGGCTATGTATCAACCATGGCTGTGGTCAGCTTCGGGGTGTGCAAGATGATCAAAAATATATTTTCAGATAAAGGAAACTAATCATTTTCACCATGTTTACATTTGAACTTTACTACATAACTTGACACACGAGTTAGCTTAAGAAGGAAACGTATTTTTTAAAAAAGAGTCACTGATCAGAAGTTATAATTACATTGTAGAAAATGCAGTTATTCAGCTGTTTGCCCAAAGTTAGATGAGAAGATCAATACCATGGTTATGTCTGCACACTACATATTACTACATACTACATATGGCCCCAGAGCCAGGGGACAGTTAGCTTAGCTTAGCATAAAGAGTGGATACAGAGGTTTTACAGTGATGTTCTGCAGCTATCACTTGTCATTTAGCAGCTGGGCACGGTAACTTCCTGGAGTCTCTGCACTCCCCTCTTTACTCCTTTAAATGCTCATTTTCAAGTTACAACATGCTATGTCAGTGAAACTGAGGACAAATGGATACAACTTCCCAATAACTGCCATCCTTTGTTCTAAGACAGGGTTCCCTTTAATCAGACTTATTTTTATACTGAACATTACCAATTTTAAATTTAAAATCCCTTCTAGATATTGAACCATTCTTCAGACACCAAGGAAAATCGGGTTCATTTTTTTGTGAAAAAGTGTTTCTGGTTCTGATGTTGAAAGCTTACAAATCGTACTGTCACCTCTGCTTTTCTTTTGCATACATGAAAATAAGAATTCTGTGAAATGAATGAAAACTGCGAGGATACAGTATATATTACTTGCGTAAAACACAGGTTGATTTGAACATCAGTTACATACAGTAAGCCCCACTGCCTCACAAGGGAATCAATCAGCAAACCCCTGCTCAGCAGGCTATTTTCTATTTCCACAGTCTGCTCCGTCAACATGACTGATATGTTAATCAGAGTATTATTTATGGTTGAATGTGGAAATCATTGATTAATGCATCATATCTAGAATGTCATGCAAAATGTGTCATCTGCAGACTGGTTTTAATGAAACACCGCATAAAAAGTTATGTTGCGCAGTACTGAATACTGTTAGTAATCACTGTTTATGATGACGGAGATTAGTCATCTTGTTTGCCAATTAAAAATGATACAGTTCTAATTTGTTCTGGATTACATGGTACAGTAAATTATTGTCTTCATTCACTGTACAATCATGTAATGTGCTTGAAGGAAGATGAGTCAGAGTAAAAACCATTGTATTACTAATGATTTGATTTATAGATAATTTTTGAAACAGTCACGATTTAATTCTTATTGCAAAGGAGGGAAGGTTTACTGATTGTCCTCTTCAAAAAGCACCTGTAACAACTTCTTCATTAGCATGTTTGAACTAATTTATCATAGCCAAGGGGCTCTGAAAAAAAGGGGTATCTGAAAAAATAACTAAAGTCAGCAAAAGCATCTTGGTGGCCTAGAACCTTTGCTGAATGCCTTGTAGCTCTAATGTCCCAAACCATATACCTAAACTTATCAAATTTAATGAAAAAGTTAAGCAACACAAAATATAAGACTAAAAAGCTCTAAGACACAATATTCAATCAAAACATAGGTGGTCGAGTGACCAACAATGACCAGCTCACATACTCCACCTGTCTCCTCCTCACAATATAAAAGTATTATGGCACATTTGATGATACTTTCTTCCATAAACTAGAAGCTGAATAAAGTTGGTAACACAGCTCTCCTTAAATGTCACATCCTAGGTGGCCATTTATGTTCTGTCCTTATATTTATATCCCTGATCACTATACTTAATATTCACAGACATTTGCAGAAGACATGTGCTCTAGGCATAGTTTTACATGAAAACAACAATGCTGTTTTTGGTTTTTCTGAAAGTATCCATATCCATCACAGGGTGCCTCTCAGTCAGCTCTTTCATCTTTTGTCATTATTTATCTATAAAGCTGTGAATCAGCAATGACATGTCATGTCTGGGTCAAGGTGAAGAACTAACAACAGAAGATACGACAGGTCTGTCCACATTGCAAACGTGTGCTTCTGCCACATTATTAATAGTTTATGAGTAGACTTTATGATGCATGCAAAGCAAGATGGCAGTGACAGAAGTCAGAGAGTCTGCTTACTGCAAGGCTTGCAGACAAATCTGTCTGTTATGCACATCTTCTTTCTTCTACTCCACCAAGATATTACAACATGACAGAAGTTCAAGACCTTTGACAAACAGCACTATTACTCAGTATTACTCAGAATACAACTGTCAATGTTCATATTCAGTATTTTCTCTTCATCCAGTTTATTTCTCTCAAACCTCTTCTGAGCAGCAATGATATAATTGAGAGTGACCTCTCACACTGCCAACGTAGCATGTGTCTTCTCCATGACAATTAGCATTCAGTGAATCCAAACACCAGTCACATGAAAACACATTAGATGTCACTCACAGAGCACATCTGTGTGCTTTAAAATCACTGTATTCATAACACCAATTACATAATCAACAAATGACCACTGTTGCATGAATCAAACCAATTACACACCTGTACAGTGTTTGGTACCTAGACCGCCATTGATCTTGATCTAATCTGCTAAGTATATTGGGCAGTGAGAGCTAGTGAATGTTTCAGTGTATCGGAGTTTCCTTTGTAATGTTTTCTCAGTGATGGAAGCAGAGATATTTAGTTTCCTGTTTTGGTTTTGTTGCAGGTTGTAACAATATATTTCACAACAACTCCTTTGTATTTTATTTGTCTAGCTAAAGAAGACTGCTTGTGCATGCAGAGTGTTTTTCAGCAATCTTCTGCCTTACATTTATTTATATACTTGTGCACAAACAAGAGCTAACCAGTGAAGTACCTTGCTCAGTAAGATTTCAAATGTACTGCAGTTGTTAATATAAGGTATTAATTAATAAGTCACTGAAATATTTTCTCACGCAGTCTATTTTTGTGAGTACTGGCAGTGTTCTGCTATAATGAGAAAGAATATAGAAGAACGCAGAACTAGAAGAACACAAACACTGCTACGCAGTTACGCTTTTCTCTCTCCAAAAAATGACATATAGGAGTGATTGACATGCTGCCTGACTTACCATCCAGCTGCCAGTCTCGGAACTGTTATATCCAGTGAATACCAGCCAATCAACACATTGTCAATGCAAGTCTCCTCATAGTCATTGCCTTTGGCTGTTGTGGAGAAATTGCTGAAGTCAAAGGTCAATGGTGAGGTCAGGGGGGAAGAAAGTGTTCAGGAGCCTCTGATGTCTTATGCTGTAATATTTATTGATGCTTGGCCAAGGAGAATTAGAGACACTCTCATAGTACATCAGAAGTGCCTGAGTCGGTCTCATATTCTGTCCAACTCATCCTGGTGGATAGACTTTAAACCCCTACAGATAACACCACAAATACTATACGCCCAGAATTAGCCAAAGATAATTACCCATGGAGCTGTTATTGTCAGCATATTCTAGTCTGGAGACACAGATGTCTGTTTACGCAGATTGGAACGTCAGCGGCAAGCTATCTATTATGTCTAGGAAGGCAGCAATAAGTCTCTTCAACCCTGGCCACCACAGTTTTGAGATAGACTGGCACCTACTGTTCCCAATGAAAGCCAAACAATTAATACTGCCGAGGACTAGAGATGCACCAATATGAAAATTTTGGCCGATACCAATATCCTATATTAATATTGCTGTTTTGGCCAATAACCGATATTTACCGATATCGATATATGTTAAAAAATAAAGTTTCTGAGATGAAAAATTTTGTACAGACTGAAAATCATGCAAACTGAATTTTTGAATGTCTTCCTTTATTTTCAAAACGTGTTTTGCTTCCAAATAACGAGGTTACAGGGCTACCATAAAGCACAAGTCTGTTTTTACGACCGGCAGTTTGCACGGGGTATTTTATTTTGAAAATCCACCGGATTCTCCGTGCAAACTGCCGGTCGTAAAAATAGACAAAAGCGAAACTAATTAACTACGTAGCATATTTACACATGTAGAAGCATATTTAGAAGAACATACACTGGGAAAATGGCCAAATCTGAGCAAGTAAACAAAGTCTGGAGGGATAAACGCTTCTGAAACGCTCCCGGCGGGGTTTGAAGTCGCGTGCAGGACTGACCAAAACCGAGGTGCGCACGCGACGTGCCAGAGACGCGTGCAGTGGGGTTTCGGCGTACCCCACACTCCTGTGCTGTGTTTGCGTCACTGACACTGTCACGTGCCTAAACAAATACCGCATGGCCAAATCCCCCTCCCTCTCCGTCTCCCGACACACATGCACAAACAGCAACTAGACGGATATACACATCGGTCCCGGTTTTACTCATCGAACCGATGCCGATATGTGAAAAAATGACGAACATCGGCCGATACCGATATTAATGCCGATATATCGTGCATCCCTACTGAGGACCTCAAGGCCCACACGTGACCTCATGTAACCTAAGGATAGAAAATTCCATAACATTGGCTTAAAGGATAGCTACACCATTCTCCAAACAGGCTTTAATTACATGTTACTTATAATCAGTGATGTATGCACACAGGACTAACAAGCTGATAGTAATGCTTACTATGTTGTGATGTGTCATCCAAACTTGTCTAAAGGCAGGCGTTTATACTAGTTCCAAATGGCCATACCTTTAAGAAATGGCAAAAAGCTACCACGATCTCCTCTTGACTGAATCACGCTGCCTCCCTGGTCGCTGCCTCCTCACTCTCTTTTGCATGTCTTCGTACTTTGAACGCAATAAATTGGGTGAGGGCAGATACCTTTGGTCAATCTCTCTTTGAATGTGACCAGAGAAGTTGTATAAATGTGGCCTGGTCATAAATGAGAGACCGAACACAATGAAATTATTTTTGTGGGTGACTGCACTCTTTTGAGAACATCGTTAATACTGCAGTTTTGAGGATTTAACAACAAGAATAACAAAATACTTTTTTTGGTTTTCAGTACTTTCAGCTTCACAAGTGCTCTGTAACATTCATCAAGGAAAACCTTGCACTTCCTCAGGTCTAACCTGGACATCTAAAGGACAATAAACACCCCAAAAGACAACAGTAGTGGCTCTTTCTAAATAAAGAAAATAAAAAAATAAAACAAAATACATTTGTTAAGCCACATCTCATTTAACACTCTTCACAGTAACACATTACAGTAACAGACTTTTTCTCAGAAAATACTTCAGAAATGATAAACATCTGTTTACACATGAACATTTCATATGAACAACACACACTGACATTAAGCTTTAAACTCACATTTCCTCCAGTATGTAACCTGCTCATAGGACACACACCTGGTCCTCAGGCTGGCCTATCTCTCCCCTCTACATTAATCAAATATACAGAAAAATGGACAACAAAATGTTTTAAGCAGTCAGCTAGCACAGTGATAATAACATTTTATTTCATTTTTAATGTTGTACACGTGATTTGCAACTGCACTGTTCTTAAAGTGACATTATCACATAACTGCTGTCGCACATATACTAATGCATCCTAACTATCTGAACAGGGCAAAATGAAGCTAGGAAGGCAGAAGGAGAAAGGAGGCTTAAGCCGAGATGGTGTAACCAGTGTCACTATTGAGTCAGATTTAGAATGCCAAGTTACCACGACTTTGCTTAAGACCAGGTGTAAGTCCTGGTTCAATTCACTGGCTGGGCGTAAAAAAGTAGGTCTTAACTTAAGCCGGTCTTAGCTACGTCTGACTTTGTGACAACAAGGTTGCCCATGGTCGTAGATGTGCCCGGTCTTATGATGTGTGTCCATGTAAATACAAAGCTATGGTTGTTGCCAAGCAACACACTTGTATTGAAAGCACACTAACTTCTGCGGAGAGATGAAGAAGTTAGAAGGAAACTGAAAGATCTTTTAGCAAAAGCCAAAAAAACGATGATGCAGGAGGATGTGTCTATGCCCACACCTCCAAACCGAATAAAGATTTTGTTTTGTGTCCTCTTTTTCAACTTCATGTTAATAGTTCTCCAAATGTTTGTCCATGATGTAATGAATATTTCATTGAAATTCAGCTCTAAATCTGATAGACTTGCCAAATAATAGCCTATAGTTTAGATTTATATAATTTAGAGCTAAATTGTAATGAAGTGTAAGATACTGATTAATGAGATTGCTTTTTCTGTTGTTTTGTTTCATATGTCTATATTTTTATTGATTGTATATATTTATTTATACATCAAGCCTATTATTTATTTATGTACTGGCACGTCTATGCATCAACATATAATTTATTTATATATTATTTATTTATTGGTACATCTAGGCAACAACATTTATTTATTTATTTGTTTTTTAATGACAGTTGTCAGTCATATTTTGACAACATACAGCATTTTCTAGGTCCTATAAGTTGTTTATGCCCATAAACTAGTTACTAACATATGTTTGAGTACTCAACAGTGTTCCTCGTTGTTGCATGCTTTCTGTTGTAGTTGTACTCCTGACAGGTGTCATTAGCCACCACTTCAGTGGGTTTCCACTATCTCTGAGGAGAAGCCCATTCACTCTCCCTGCCTCAAATTTACACTGAGAATGTGAGTGTCATGGATCAATCCAAGCAGTCTTGAAATGAGGTTGACAACGGCTATGTCCAAGTTGCAAAGCATTTGAACATTAATAGGCACTGCATGACAGGCAGTCTTGACTTTAAATAGAAGTCCTGCTTGGTTTTTTGCTACTTCTTTTTGGGTGGGTAGTTGAATATAATGCCTAAAGTAACATTGGAGAGCCAAGTACATTCTTGTAATAACAATATTAAGTACAATCTGCACCTGAGGATGCTGCGTTTTGTCCGATGCATGCTGGAGTGAAGGGGATAACGCTTCAATTAACTCAAACAGGGCTTGAGTGCCAAAGTGAAACCTCTCAATCAGCTCACTCTGTGAATAGATTTCCAGTGGGTCTGTCCGATCACGGGTGACTCTTTCTCGTTTTAATGCCTGTTCGTCTGTTAACAATAATGCCATCATAGTCCTTCTTCTTCCTGGTTGTGTGATCATTATTTATTTTATTTTATTTATTTTTGTTATTATTACCATGAATACTAGTTTGGCTCTATACTTAGTGTAAAAGTGACATCCAGTCACAACAGTGCAGGGCTTAGGTCTAAATGGTGCACTGGTCATAACTTTCATTCCTAATTTAAATGTAACGTTGGATGTAACACCCAGGTGTACGCCCAGCTGGTGCACTCAGATCCAGGAGAATATTGTGTCCATAGTACTGATGACAAGTTCTGACCTATGTCTTTGTCTCTGCTGCATGACCAAGAAGTCACCTTAAACTCAGTTTAAACATTTTCACCTTGTGTAAAATGATGGGTCTTCTAAGGACTTCGCTCTTACATGATGCAGCTACTTAGTAGTTTCCATCCAGGATTGCTATATGTGGACGTGGTGTGATAGTTATGCAGCTGAGATGGTCTGTCATGGTTATCTTACCAGCCTACATCTCTTGGGCCCACGCATGACAGCATCAGTAATGGTTTCACAAATGTACCGCTCCATATCTGTAGGATTAAGGGTACATCTCCTGGTTTGTAGTTGATAGGATTACCATAGATACCTTGGATGTTAACAGTGGGCATTCAGTGGGAAGGGAGATACGATCTGTCTTGTGTTGTCCCCAAGTGATAAAGTTATATATTTTTATGATCTCTTCCCTTCCCTTCTCTTCTCTTCTCTTCTCTTCAAGCAGCCAACTTGTCATTCTCGTCAGTGATTTACTGACTCTACACACACTCGTTCACTGTCATTAATTCTGAAAAGTGACAAGCAACAAATCACGCTATTTTTCTGGTGTATCTAAGAAAATCTCGTTGAATGTGTGCTGTCTTGATTAATATGCACATTAACATATGATGGCATTAAAGCAACTCTTTGAGAAACCAAGTACAGCTTTGAATAGTAAAACCTCAACATTGCATCTCTTTTCTGAAGTCCACAGGACAATATTTTTGACCCAGAAGGGGAACTTTGCCTTTTTGGACGATGATGATGATACTTCAAATTTGATTGGTTCTGATATTTCCTTCTAACATAATATAGTAAATTGATTATGGCGGTAATTCAATCTGAGACATTATTGTGCTTAATTGAGTGGATTACTGTAGTGATTACAAGTTTAAACAGGATTACATTTTACCTATTTTAACAAGAGCACAGTTATTCCATCAGGAAAGGTGACTGTGACAGTGCCCATGATGCTTTTCTGCAATATGGCCGCTGCAGAAGCGTGATTAAAAAAACCTCACTTGGATGTAAAGTGATGCTTATGCAGTTGGCACAAGTGTCATGTTGCTAGCCTATTTCTGGTGAATCCTCACATCATAAGATTAGTGATCTGATTTCATGCTCCTTTCCTCTCCTTTCCTTTCCTCTTGAGTGAATCCTAAATTATGTATTGTGATATTGCTTGTTGAGGCAGAGCTACGCACTTTGGCAGATGATAGGACTAATACAGTTATGACATAGATTTCCATTGCTCTATAGTTGAAGGAATATCTTATGTTTGCTGTGTGCATGTACATTGTTTTGTGCTGCCCGATTCTGTCAGAACTTTCTGACAACCATCACAACTATTTGACATATAGAAAAGGAGGACGCTCAGTCGTCTTTTATATGAACTGTATGTGTTACCACATGATTGTACCAGTGACTAGTGTATCACAGTTTTGATGTCCTACCCCTTAATTAAGCTTTTGTTTAATCAGTGTATAAAAGAAACCAAACAGTGTAGGGATAAAGTAATAAAATGTTACTACCAGAGTTCTTTGGTAATTTTATTCTTTTCGTGTAGCAAATCCTTTGAGCCAGAGCCACTGCAGAAAAATGTGTGATGACATTGCTGTCTTTGGTCTAACGCACAGTGGAGCAATATAAATAGAGACATGCATGCTTTGGTGAGTTGTAAACCTCATCCTGAATGACAAATGACATGTCTGAAGAGGTGGTGTTTGGTCCAAGGACACTAGGTGATCAAAGGCCTTTTTTTTTTTTTGCTATGAACTTAAGCTCACATCATCATACCTCTGACTCACTTTAACAAGTCTGGAATAACACATCAGCTGCAGGAAGAAAGGATCTTGGTGCAGTTAGCAATCAGTTTGACTTTAAACAGTTGAGGTTATTTATGATAGTAAATAGTACCACAGCAAATGACTTCATATGAAGATTTGTCCTGAAGACTGTGTTTTGATCGTTTTCTTATCATAAAATAACTATTTCTTATCATAACTATCATAAGAGCAGATACTTTTGTGGTATTCAATTCAGCTGTTCATTCACACATTATTAAGACAAGGGAGGAGATGACTAATACAACCAATTTCACTTCCCCATGCGTCCCCATAGACTTCTGAATGTTGGATGTTTGTTTTGATGTCTGATGATACATGGTCTTATTTATCTGCCAATAGATTTTCAACCTGTAAAGCTTGTGTTAACTGTGTCTCAAAAAGAAAGAAAACACCTCTGGAAAATGAGAAAGAACTCTTCATTACATGCTTGGTTAGATTATGTAAAGAAATACACAAGCAGCCATCTTGCATGTGGATGCTATATGCGAAAGGCATTGTACAAATGCAGAGCCGGTCCTTTGTGACTGTGTAACTTCAATCACAAATCATTAGCATTTTGCCAACAGCTCAGGGGGTCATGAGTGTCAAGTTAAACTCATCCATCCAGGGCTTTTATGAGTAGGACATTAGGCAGGCCAGAAAATAGTCTGTGAGACAACACACTCAGTCTCCACTATGACTACTAGCCCTTTCCCTGTGGTGGAAGATTGAAGGACCCAAGAGGAGACTGAACAGATATAAAAACTAATTTGCTCCTGTACCCAATGCGATTTTTAATGCCAGGAAGTAATACTCTGGTGGGTGCTGGCTGTGCAGTAAGTCGCCACTGTACTCTTTAAATGTAAAAGCTTCTAGTGTACACTTTGTTGCAGTTGTGCGGTGTCCTGATTCAGCAACTATGCTGTCTTTTGAGTGCTTTGTATTGATGATTTTCACCCCATTAATGTGCTGGTCTCAAAAATTTGAAATGTATATCTGTTGTTAGTTGTTAGTATATCTGGTTTGCTTCACCATGTGATGAAATACTAATTGCTAGCTACTCTGCAACAAACATTCAGCAGGACTGAAGAGCAACAAGACTATTAAAGAGGAGTGGAGGGCTGTTTGAGATTCTGTGTGTGTGTGTGTGTGTGTGTGCATAGTAGGCAGGGGCGTGTAAAGAGAAAGAGAAAGAAACAAATTTAGCTGTCTTTCAGAGTTGTGATGTTAGAATCACAACAACCCACAAATCAATGACGAAAAAAATACACAACACAGAGAGCAAGACCCAAACAGACAACCCGAGAAAGAAAAGAAAGAGCACAAGAGACAGACAGAGAAGTACATTAGTGACTTTGTCTGAAACGAGACTAAACACAGAATGAAAAACTAAATAAAAAACAAAAAGAAAATAACAACCCTTCTTTCATTCAGTGAGGCCATTTCTTTTTCAAGCAAACAATGCATCAGGCATTGGCTGAATAGATATTATTGGAAATATTATAACAACATTCTGCATGGGCAGAAATCCTATTATCCCTATAGTTTGGGAGACATTACTGAAATAGCTCCCATGGCTGCTGAATCTGCATGTGGCAAGGGAAAACCTGTGGGACCTCTCCTTTGTTTGTCATTGTTCTACTGTTTTCTGTTAGTTTGAATCCATCTGCAGACTCTTCCACAAGGACATAAAATAGCCACCCAGTGAAAAACAGTAACCAGTTTGGAGTATGGAGAACAATTTTGGCTGTAAAAGCCCAAATCTGGTGGCCTCTGGCAAGTTCTAATGCCACTATTCCATCATATACACTGATCTTAGCAACAAGAAGTGAAATATTGTAAAGAATAATTTGGCTTCTTGTGCATCTTAGCCCACGCAGTCTGTAATTAGCTTTTAATATTTAAAACCGCACCGATTCCTGACATAGAGTCTTAGAGATGGCTCTGCTGTAAAAAAAAAAAAACCCACATTGTAAATAAAGACAATTGATACATTCATTCATTAAGCCCATAAACTTGTGTGGCCCATGTGCAACTGTCAAGCTGCTACCACCAGTGTTTCCCAGTGTTTTCTGAGTTAGCCCATCAAATGACAATGGTCCCCTGTCTGTTTAATCAGTGCAATTCATAATGTTTTTTTGTCATCAGTTATTTTGCTAGAGAACGCCTCTCTACTCTCTACTCAGCAGGAAACAAGAGAGTGCGCACACACATTCAAATCGAGCATATGCACATATATGTGAGGGCGGGACTGATACTGAACGACATGTTTCTCCGTCATTGTGCTTGCATTGTTCTGAAGTGGAGGCTAGTGGTCGAAAAATGAACAAGCATGGTTAATTACAACTTGTTAATCAAAACTATTTGATTAGGATGGAAAAATTAATCTAATAAAGTAGCTGGCTGGATTTAAATGAGTAGTCAGCTGTTTGGCCGGCAGTCGGCACTGTGGGGTTGTACAGACATTAATGGGTTACAAACACAAGGCTTTGTTGCGTTTGTGTGTCTGCATACATGTGTTTGTCTGTTTTCCCACCTCTGTAAGTGCGTTTGTCTGTTCTGCAGGTAATTGCTGTTGCATCCTATTTTAACAGAATGGCAGTCATTTTCCCTAATGTCTTCTTTCAACATGGGGGGAAGAGTGGGCATTTAGCCAGCACTTTACTATGTGTCTCAACCCATTAACTAGCAGCTTAGATATAACACAGTGCACCTCAATTACTAGGTGCCTCAACCCATTTCCTGGCAACATAACATATTAGACAGCTTAGCTCACTTATATGTGTCTAAATTTATTAACCTGTCTCTTACTATATAGAAGATCATTTCGTTTCTGCTTGTCCTATTACGTATTTGCTTCAAGAGGTAGCATTAAGCTAATGAAGGGAGAGACGGTCTAAACTAAAAGACAAGAAGGGGATTCATTCTGTCTTCATCTAACTAACCTACAGTGTCTTTAAGTTCATTACTGATCAGTGTGCTATAAATACCAGTGCTTATAATGGAAGCATATCAAAAATCTGTGTGTGTGACTCACCGCATAGGTCACTATTTAGCTATTGTTTGGTTATATAGGCTACAGTGTAGTGTACTGTCATCAGATGTGTTTAAGAATAACAGAGAAGCGTTGTAGTAATCTTTGCTCAGTTGCCAGTGTGTGAGGTACATCTAGGTAGAGATGTTTTTTGGCCCAGATCTGAGTCCTTTAATATCTGCTGAGTCTGCAGTGGTACTTATTTACATAGCAACAGGAGATAAAAAAAAAAAATGAAATATGTATCTGGAACATTGAAATAACAGGTGTAGGCTACTGACTTTTGTACACTTTATTTTTCTTAAGTTACAAGTATAAAATATTCTGGTTTAAAACTATTAAATTGATCACCTTAAATGTGATGATTTATCTAGAAGAATGCAGCTCACTCTGAAGAGACAATGTATCACTGTTGGAGTTTTTATGACTGAAACAGTGGTGTCACAGAATGGATGATCTTTCCATTGGCTGAGCACTGACACCAGCTGCAGAGAGCACTTTAACCACACGATGGATAAGTTTCCTTTTGGCCTGCCATCAACGAAATTAACCTTAATTCATGACAAAGATAATTAATGATATGATGTGCCACTGGTGGCTTTGGTCATTTTATTGTCCCTGAGGGCAATTTGTTTTTACAACACATGCAGATATACACAGAGAAGCATACAGATATAGACAATACATCAAATGTATACATGCATGCCATCTCACAACAGTGTCAGCGAGGCAGTTTGCAGGGCTGCTATGGCAGAAAGGGACATAACTCCTGCTGAAGTGAGCTCTTCTCCATTTCAAAGTCCTGTATCTCCAACCAGATGGTAGTAATATGAAGTGATGATTGAGGGGGTGATCAGTGTCATTTGCTATTGTGAGTGCTAGGCGTGTGATGGCTCTGTGGTTCATGTCTGAGGGATTGGGTGTAGGGAAGGCAGATGATTTTGGAGGCAGTGTGTGTTTGTTTTTGTTGGAAATGTTAAAGAAGCAGGGAGAACAGTACAACAGGATGGGTTAAATTATGCTTTTGCAAAGCAACAACAGGAGATGGAGGACAACATGGAGTCTTTGCTGGGATCATTTACGGGTAAAAATGTGTTGATCCAAACTTTATCGCCTATAATGAGTCCAAGATATTTTCATGCCGCTCACCTGTTCAATTGTCTTGTCATGGATGGAGGTGGGGTTCAGTCCAATGTTTGATGTGCTAATGACCAGTTCTTTTGTTTTGTGAGCTGCAGGTAGTTATCAGTGCGCCATTGTGTAAAGTGAGAAATAGAGTTTTGGTTGTAATTACTCTCACTACTCGATTCTCATTGAGTAGTGAGAGTAGCAAAAACAGCAGTCAGCGTTGCAGCTAAAAGTGAGAAGCTGCTACCTGAATCATTTGTACACTGCTCCTCCTTGCCACAGAAAAAGAGACAGAGTTGGAGCTTTGCCAAGAGGTAAAGTGCACCCAAACAATTTTTCACATTGACACACTCTAATTTTCACTATATGCAAAGAAATGTGCTGTAGGCTGTGCAATGCAACACTACTGTGTTTTGTTACATGCAGCTGCAATATTTATTTATTTTTTTTTTTTATGAAGGTGTCCCTAATAAACTGGCAACTGATTGTCTTGTGTACTGTATTTCTGACCAAAATAATTTAAAGGTAAAATACAGCTGCTTTAATACACTTTATGACACGCAAGCACTTGGACGACCTGATCAAGTTTTGCGCCACTAATTCTGACTGCCAATCATCTAGAGCCATATCGGCCAGTATCGGTCGTTTTTGGTGTAGCAGTTTTGTCATCATTTGTTCATTATGAATACATTGCTAGACTAAAAACAAAGCTCTGTTTTAGCCACATTTTGGCCTTTGTCGTAGTTTAAAATCTGACATCCATAGAAACGTTTGGTCTCTACTTGAACCGGAGCATCTGTAGATTAATTCCATACCTGATATGTTGCAGTCTTAGACAGTATAAAACTTGTACAGTATCCATTATGGCACCCATAGGTTTTTTGAAGAGCCATTGTGAAGCTCAGAGCGTGGTGGCTCTGGCTGCCGCCATCGTGGCAGTCCTGCCTGTGCTGCCTCCCAGCTTATCTGACCCTGAAGCCCCACCGGGCATGTTCGTCACATTGTGGTCACGGCCCTGTTTTGGTCCGTCCTCTACGCGACTTCAAACCCGACCGGGAGCGTTTCAGAAGCAGAGCGTTTAGCCCGCCAGACTTTTTTTTACTTGCTCAGATATTTTTTTTCTTCTAAATATGCTTCTACATGTGTAAATATGCTACATAGTTAATTTGTTTCGCTTTTGTCTGTGTCCCCCGTGGAGCCAAGCAGAGGCCCGCTTCTGGGACGCTTCTGAACCGGACCACAGCGGAGCCGATGGGGTTTGAAACATTGACTAGAACGGCCGCGTATCACTGCAGTGACCGCGGCACACACGCAACACGGCGTGTCCATGGCTGGTGGAGTTTGGGGGTAAAAATCGGCAAACGCGTGGATCATGGGTGGAGCTCAGGTGGGCTGGATGACGCCTGGTTGCCTTGAACAAGCCACCTGTAATGGCAAAGCAGCCATGCTGTTAATTATGCATAACTTTAAGCCTTAATATAATTTGAACAGTTGAGTTAAATAGAAATTCAGACTCAGTACAGTTAAATGAATGAAGAAATTGGCTATAGAGACCAAAACCATTTTTTGTACCAGGCTCTAAACATGTTTATTTCTGCTGTGAAGTTTGGCATTTTATTATGGGGGCTTATGGAGATTGACCTCAAGCCCTTCTAGAAACTGCGGTTTTTGACACTTCCACACTGGCTTCACATCACAGCCATGGAGCTTGCCGCTTGTTCATGATGCACTAAAGAGATGCACTATAGTAGAGAGGTCAAGATTTGCTGGTAAACAAATACAATGTACATCATTGTTTTTTGTGATCTGTGACTGAAAAGCATTAATCCAGATTTCCCAATCCTGATTGATCTGGACATCCCTAACTCATACAGGCACTGCAAAATATGCAGTCATTATTTCATTGCCTTTTTGTCTCTCTTAATCAGGAATGACCTGAGGGTTATGAACATTCACCAAGCTGACCAAGAAATTACAGTATAGTCAACAGTACAGCCACATGATCCAGTAGTCAAACAAACAGCAGCTGACTATATAATAAGCCTTTACAAACACACACAGTATTCTAATCTTGAAGTCTTGACATAGTAATTAGTGTGCTAAACTAAACACAAACAGTCCTGTGATTGATGATTTAATGATAAGTAAATTTAAAAGACAGTGAGTATCAATGTATCCTGACAAACCTACACACACACACACACACGTTTAAAGACAGAAAAAAATCGGCAGCAGTCATTACTTGCCAGTTAGTGGTCCGGTTTGGCTGCACTGTTGCCTTAAGCAAATGAGAAGAGAGAGAGAGAGAGAAAAAGAAAAAAACGCGGGTGGAGGAAGTCAAAGGCAATGAGGGGGGTTAGGCAAAGTGAAAGGCTCAGAGAGAGGATGGAGAGGAAGAGTGAGTGTGAAGAGCAAACGGAGAGGGTTGAATAAAGCTTCCGGGCCCCAGAAGGCCGAGCTCTCAGACATTTTAATCAATAACCGCAGCTCTATCAAAGGACGGCTGATAGGCCAGAGACAGAGGGATTGTTCTGCACTCACTGCCTCACCCCTAAGGAGTGACTCAACACTCTGGGACAGGGTGAGGAGGAAGCGGGTGGCAGAGACGGATGGATGAGGAGAATGACGAGGAATAAGTGAAGGAGAGATAGCAAGGCAGAGGCAGGGAGAAAAGAACAGACAATGGAGACACAATTATAGAGACTGAGGGAGGCAGAAGAGAATGAAGCAAAGGTTTTTGATAGATTTTCTGCTAGTGTTGGTTATTTTCTGCCATTATGTCACCGACAGAAAATTGTATGTGTGTGTACGTGCAAAATCATATTTTCTTATGTGACTTGACAGACTGCTGCAGCTCAAATATAAAGACTCTGTATTCAGTAAAACTTTGTGTATTAATTTCTGTATGAGAATAGAGAGAGAGAGAGAGCGAGAACATGTTGTGACCTGAAAGAAGCACTGTGTGTCTGATACAAAGAAAGAGAGGAGAAGGAGAGTGTGCATATGCCTTGTGTGCTAGTAGGGTTGAAATCAGAATTATGAGGAATGATTCATAACAATACATTATTCTGAATAAATGTATTCTGGAAGTTTAACCAATGTTCCTCTATACATTGACTGGATCTCTGGGTTATACGCATGAAAAATTAATGTAGAAATGAGTGGAAAATAACAAAACAACAGTGTGGAGTGTGGACTTTCTAGATGGCTATTAGTTTGTTTTTACCATTAATCTAAATAAATGTCACTGTTTGTTTTCCCTTGATAGTGTGCATCTCCTGTTTATTAAATAATGTTGCTGAAATGTATGTAAATAGCTGCCAACGTGTATATTTTATCCCTAATTTGTTATTTTTAAATATGTGGACCTAAGTGTAGAAGTGCATAGTATATGTGTTTTTTTTTACCCGATGTTAGAGTGTTAGTAAGTTTGAGATAACTAACAGATACTCCCATTTTTATGAATTTATTTTTTTAATTTTTAATTTTGTAGTTTAAGTCATACGTTTTCGAGCCTTGTGTTTAGCATTAATGCCGTTACTATCTTTACCATTATCTGATTGGATCTGACTGAGAACCTGAGGACACACGGTGATAGTGGTTTGGCAATCACAAAGTAGCCATGCCTTAAAGTGTACCCCGCTATATACAAAATTACATCATGCTGTAATAAAAAAAAGACTAAAATTTAGGATTGAGACCATAAACTCATTTGGAAACTGTTGACTGAGGTAATAAATCAAGTGGGAATTAGGGTAATTTTTATATAAAGCTCAATACCATCAGTCTTTTCATTTTTTATTTTTGTAGGCAATGGTGCTGCCCCCTGCTGGTCATTAGAATACTGATTTAAGGCACTTCCGTATTAGCTGCAATTTTCAGATCCGGAAGCTCCATCTGCTTGTAATTAAACTTGGGCGGTATCTTTATTTTATACTTGAATAACTTTATGACTTTCTACCAGGTTACATGGTTTATGATGGTATTTGTGTAAAAAACAATTAACAAAACAAACAAAAGTACAAATAGAAGTCATTTCTATTTTAACTAGAGCACTGGGGGTTCTACTGAACCAATTAGATCTGTGCATTCCCATTAGCCCTTGCTTTGTGAAGGGTTAACTTTGGGGCAGTTGCACTTGGTTGTAGATCTGTGAAGACGTTTCATCTTTCATCCAAGAGGCTTCTTCAGTTCTGACTGAATGGTGGAGAAACCCAGGTGTTTGGCCTTGGTGGAATCATTAACCTGACCATTGTTTCCACTTTATTCGTTAGTGACTTTGTTGTTGTTGTGACATCCGAGTCATTAAGGTCACCTTAGGTCTGGTGTGAAAGAACCTATTCTAGTCCAATATTGCCACAATAATCTCATACAACCAGACATTAAAGACACAACTACATACATATATGGATATTGCAAAACGGATGACACGTCTTGTGTCATTATCCTCTCATGGTATCTTCATATCACCCCTCCCATGTGACCAGTTTTGTTTTGTGAAACTCTCTGATGATGCATGAAAAGTGGAGGCAGAAATCCAGCAGGGAGGGATGTGCTGGATGTGGTGTGGAGCAGGAAAGGAGGGAGTTTAACATCATTGATGCTTTATAGATGTGACTCATGACCTTTACTTCTTTCCTCTCCTCTGCCCTCTATGTTTGTTACCTGTCTAGAGCGCAACGATAATGGTTTCCAGGTTTCCATTGGCACCCATTTTGGGAAATATGCAGCCAGTTTTTGGCCTTCGATTGGCACCAGGGGCAACAACATTTAACGTATGAAAAATAGGCACAGTAAACAGCAAATCTGCACACTAAAATAAATATATTTGTGGTATTTGTTGCATTAGTGGTATTAAAATATTGCTATTTTAGAGTCAGAACTTGAACCAGAACAATACTACACTTGCATTGGTGCATTTACTCGCTTGCGCACAGGCATCTGTTTCAGTGACAATGGTAAAGCAAATTAAGTTTGACTGTGGAGTGAAAATTCGACTTACCCCAAAACACATTATGTTTGGTTAGTGTAATAAAAGTTTTAAATATTCTTTTATGTCACATTTTCATTTTTAAGCTGACATACAGTATGATTGTGCAGTATCTTAGTTACTCAGAATCTAAGGTGACTAAAAATGGCAACCCTGTTTTCATTTTAGGCAACCAAAAGCTGATGCCTGGTTGCCAGTGGCCACCACTTTTAAAAGTGGCTGTTGGACCCCGCTGTCATGCCTCTTTGCCCAAATACTGACTGAAAAAAGAAATGATGTAAGGCTGACGTAAACGAATTCAGCTAAAACTGGAGTCAGAGTCACAGTTTGGTTTCTGGAGGGAGACATGCAGGCTCTGTAACTCTCTAAGGATTCAGTGTGTTTGGAGTGTTGTTCAAGAACCATGTTCATTGTAACGCTCCGAGCACTTAAAATACTTTCTATTTAAACTTTGCATCCCACGATGCGTGTTTCTCAGAATCTGTGTGTGTGTGTGTGTGTGTGTGTGTGTGTGTGTGTGTGTGTGTGTGTGTGTGTGTGTGTGTGTGTGTGTGTGTGTGTGTGAGAGAGAGAGAGAGAGAGAGAGAGAGAGAGAGACCATCCCTGTGAACCTCACAGGAATATGGAAGTGGAGTTGTTAAAATGCACACAGCTCATCTGAGTGAGTGTGTGTGTGTGTGCATGAGAAGTGATTAATTGCATTCTGCATCCTGCTGTTGTGTCACTACTGTGTCTTTATACACATGCGTTCATTTACAGTCGGTGTTTTTGCGTTGCACTGGAGGGAAGCATGTCTATGTGTGCATGTGAAAATTCATGACTTCCATTGTCCTGGTTCTTTGATGAAGCTATTCTAGAAAAATGGCTGCTCGAGTCATATTACCAATAATTAATGCCTAAGTATCTCATTTATCACAGTGTCATATCATCTTCTTCTTCTTTATCATTAGAGCTGCAATGTGCAATTAAAACATACCAAACCCTGCATAAACAGCTATAAATTCCAAATGTAGCTCTAAAATGTCTCTGTAGACCTGCATTTGAATTTGAAATGATTGTGATTGCATTTAAATACCCCTCATTTCAATTTTGTACCCACTTTGAAATGAATCCAATCAGGGAGTGATTGTAATTGCTACACATGAAGTGTTTCACTTTTCTGACTTAAATAATATACCTTGACAAATATTTGACCATCAAACTCATATTTGCTTTTTTATTTATTTTTGACAACATAAGCTGCTAATAAAAACTTTGCAGAAATTGCTGAAATGAAATGTGTGAAAGCTGACTGAAAATACAGGTCTGCTTCATTGCTGTCATATCCCATCAGAAGAAAATGCTTCTCAGTATAGTGCATCCCTTCTCTATCACCATGCAAGTGTCAAGGTGTTTGTTCCACATGTCAGGATCTCACTGAAAGCTAATTATTTTCTCCATGCTCCATTAGCAGTGAGCTTCACATCAGGAGATGCACACATTCATCAGTGTGTCTGAAATCCAAACCCCTTTTTAAACATTTTGGCATCACTATGGGGCCAAACAGCGCTGCATTTGTACCATACCCCTCAAAGCTGACCTTTTATCACTGGCTGGGTCTGTTAAGAGATCTGAAGTGATTTGTGTCCTCTGTGGTCCCCTGCGTGTTTTCTCTTTCATGCCAACAATCAGTCAGATAACTAATTTTGCAACCAAACTAAATGTACAAAGCTGCTGATGAAAAGAGCTGCTTATAATTTTATTGTAACAAACACTTTTATATTTTGGTTTGACAGTGATTTCCTTAACATGTGAAACCTGGAGACAAACTTTAGCTCATGAAACGGCAGTGCCACTCAAATATTCAAGGTAACACCTTTTAATTTGAAAGTTACAAGTTCTCATTGGAGTCTAACAGCACACATCAACAGCAAAGTTACCTTTATCATACTAAAAACAGCCTAAATGTCCCTCCATCATTAAACAAAAGGCAAAAATAATAAAGACTTGTATAAGGTTTTCAAAAGGCTTTGACCTTGCAATAGGAAGCAATCAGTTCAATTCATGCAACTTCGTTTGTCACATTCACCCTATGCAAATGAAAAAAATGATCACAATCGCATCCAAGGACAAGAAATGTGAGTATTGTCCAGCGCTTAGTTTCCTTATCTGGATTAGGTGTCTAAAGATAGACAGTGTTGTGTGCTGTACGGATTTTAAAGCCCTTTGGGACAAATTTACAGGCTATGTAATGAATTTCGACTCGACCAAACTGTCAACACTGTTAACAGGGACTACTTCTTCACTATAAGACAGTCCTGTGGAAAACTGTTGACAGAGAGTGCTGTTGATTATCCAGAGTAACCAGGGCATTGTGTTTCAGCAGACACACTGTTGTTTTGTCATTTTCAATATTTTGAGCACCGCAAAGAAAATACCATTCACCTCTGTTGTATTGGGGTGGCGACAGCAGATATATGAAATCCTCAGTGAATAAAACCAAAATTATTTGCATGACTAGATATCACTAAGGGGTAAGTGGAGAATATGTTTTTTGTGACATAGGTGAATTGATTCACTTCTAGCTGTTCTTTTCATCGGAGTAAAATGGGTGTACTGTAAATGTGCGTTCTCAGTTTAATCTTTTAAATACCACTCACCTACTCATATGTAAACATGAATGCTTTTGTATTATTATAGCTACAGAAATAAAACCATAAGTTACTCCAACATTAACATTATATAAAATTATGATTATAGCATTTTATTAAACTAAGATATACTAAATCATAGTAAATACAGAGTATAAGACAAAGCAAGACTCTTTCATGTTGGGTCTGTGCTCTTAAACCTGTGATTCATTATCCCTACAGGTGGGATTTTACCTTTCAAATGGTTTCTATACTATAAAGTAGCTGGGTGAGAGAGAGAGAATACATTCATAGAATGAGAAAAACAGAAAGAAACGGTCAAAGACAGAAAGGCATTGGAACGAGGGTATAAGAGATGGAGACAGAAAGAGAGGGGGAAGTGTTGAAGAGCAGGAAAGGCAGAAAAAACAGAGACTTACAGATGCACAAACTGACATCGTCTTGACATGAAAGAAGAGGAGAGAGAATAAAAGAGAATATTAAAAGAACTATAAGCATGCACTTATATCTACACACACAGTGTAGTCAGTGTGTGTGTATATGTAGTGCCTGCTCTGTGTGAGACTGTGTGCTTGTGTTTATTAGAAGCTGGAATAAAAAAAAAAATGGAAAAGCGTGAGAAAAATATGCAAGAGCCTCCGAGATCAAGGAGCAAAATCTGGCACAGTGTCATGTGTGTTTTAAATAGAGAGACACAGGCAGAAAAGGGGAGATGCAGAGGAAGGAATAGAGAAAGATGGACAGATTGTAGCATAGATGGAGACAGGGAGGGAAAAGAATAGGGAGAAGGAGAAAATTGGAGAGGGGAAAAGGTAAGTGGAGGTGAAAGAGAGACTTTTCTTGTTGTGCTCCTGATTTTTTCTACACTCATTTTGTGTGAAGCCTTGATAACATCTACTGAGGCACACACACACACACACACGCACACACACACATTGCAGAGTAGCTGCATGTAGTAGTATTTATTGCTGTAATGTGTGACAGCAGGCCCAGCTTTACCGCTCACTAACAAATAGCCCAAGGCAATACACACATAAGCACAAGGCTGCATTTGATTTGCATGTATATGAATGCCCATGTTTAAGAGTAGAGCTGAATGGAACAGTTTGAAGGCCATCACATACACTGCACATCCTTTATGCAGCTTTTCAAAGGAAAACTTTGACTTCCTCACAAATACGCTCTTTCATGAACTCACACTTGCAGAGTGAAAATGAGTAGAAGACTCAAATCTGTGGGAGAACATTGAACTGTAGAGCTGAGTGGGGAAAGAGGGATAGATGGAGAGATGAGCAGACAAGTCGGCACTATTCTTAGCCTGCTGCTGTTAACTGTCTTGGCATCCTCACCCACACGCACATCCTCACGCACACACCGACATGCACAGGAAAGAACATACTGTGCATCCGTCATCCATATAGACCTGCAAAGAAAGCGAGGTGTGTGTGTGGCAGAGAAGGAGAGAGAGAGGGGACTACTAAAGTGGAAGACCAGAGAGGCAAAGAACAGAGAAAAAACAGAGTATAGAGGAAGCAACACGAGAATAGAGGAGAAGATAGAGGAAAACAATGAGTGGAGAGAAAAGGAGAGATAACCAATGTTCTTGTCCTTGTATTAGCTCTAATTCCCCCTAATGTACCTGGTATTAAAGGGGGAGTTCACCTATTTTCTCTGACCTTGACTATAGCTCTCAGAGAAGCTATAGAGAAACAGAGCTGGCAGATATTGTCTGGCTTGGTGCCAGAAGTTCCTCTCCACGTCACTGTAAGAAAAAAAAAAAAACACTCACTTATGTTGCTGCATGTTTTATCTTCTCTTTCATCTTTCCAAGCACTCTTCTGTTGCTTTCTCTCCTCCTTTTCAACACACAGATATATATATATATATATATATATATATATATATATATATATATATATATATATATATATATATATATTATCAGGTTCACGTTTATGTCTCATGCATTAGATGCCTTTCCTGCTTTGCGTTTAATTGCCACATATACCGTGAAATGTAACTTTAAATGAAAAATGTTTTGCTGTTGCAGCAACAGAAATAAAATACAGCAAAGAATAACAGAACAAAACCCTAAAAATAGAGTAAAATCCAACTGGGGCTCTCCAAACATTATGCAGCTGACAGTTCCAACACATGCTGAACGGAAGTTGTGAAAGAGCCTGTTACTTACATGTGCAGGGTACAGTAAAACATTAGGTTTGTGCAGGAAACATCTTCAACAATTGGTGGTGTTATGTGCTGGTTTATTTCTTGGGGATAGTGACTTCCTGTCTTCATGCCAAGATAACATACTTAACGGACGGTCGTGAGATATAAGTAGAGAGAAAGAACTAGGAAGTGAGTCACAGCCAGAAGATGGAGTCTCCCAAGCTGCAATATGAGTCCTCCATACAAGAGCTGAAGAGGATCCAGCAGATGGACCTGGCGAAAACATTAAAGGAGACTGAAACCTCTGTCTGAGAAAATATCTGAGAATCTGAGAAAATATCTGAGAATATATGAGAAGCTCATTTATCTACTAGCTCTTGCAAGAAAGTAAATACATATTTTACCAACAACGTGGAACTATCTCTTTAAAATGTTATTAATAGCATTTTCTAAATATTAAACAATATCAGTAATTCTACTTTAATTCAAAATTTTCACATTTTTTTCATCAATTTCATCAACCTTTTGCAATGTCTTGGGCCTCTAGCTGTCAACCCATAGAAAGAGAAACAGAGAGACATAGAAATGGCAGAGAAATAGAGCATTAAGTTTAGAGGAGGAGGGGGAGCGGATGCGAGGGACAGAAAGGAACAGTGGAAGAACAGAAGTGAAAAAAGAGATTACAGATAAATCAGAGACCCATTTGAAAGGGTCATTGGTGGGGAGGTGCAAAGAGCTTTGCCTTCTCTCCATCTGCTTCCATCACATGAGAATACACACATACTCTGCACACACACACACACACACACACACACACACACACACACACACACACACACACACACACACGTATGCATGTTCTTGTAAGATTATTGGCATAAACAAGTTAAATTGACACACTGAAGACGGCGATACTTTGCTGTTGCCTGTGTCTGCACACTTCTTCTCAGTTCTCTAAATTCCTCCTTCACACCTTCTCTCACACTCCTATTTTCACTCCTCTGTTTCCATCTCTAACCTCAGCTCCAGTCATTTGAATAATGACTCTAACATGTCATTCATAAGCAGAACTGGCACAACATGCTAATGTGATTTGGCTCTTTCACCTTAAACCTGCACTTATGCGTGTGTGATTGTCTGCATATACATGATTAAGCAGTGCCTGTGGATAATTTGTGTGTGCGTCTGTCTGTGGGTGTTTAGTGTGACCAAATCAGAAACAAATTTACCAAATTAAAGCATGAAACTCATCATCAGTATTATTGCTTTTACCAGCTGTAGTTGTCTGAATCTGAATCACGACCTCTGCACTTAATGAAGCAAAGATGTCGTTAAACACTTTGTCAAACACGATATAATGTTGTATTCAATTGCAACTTAATAACTTGTCAGACAATATTAAGATGCAAAAACAAGGTGTAATCTCTAAAATTTATTGATAGAGCTTTCTTTTAAAGGTGGACCACAGCTCAAAATAACATCACATTTACACGCATTTAGATATTAGTAGTGGATATTGTATTTTAAGATCAATGACATATGCTGTCATCTGAACATCTTACATATTCAGTATCAACATTTCTGACTTCCCAGATAAGTTAATTAACAACATTTCCACATTATATTAATACAAAACTTAATCCAGTCGGCATTAAGCTTTCTCCAAAACATATTTGCTTCTGCAAATTAGTTTATTTCATTTAAGAGGCAGTGTTGTCAATACTAATATATTTTGAAATATAGGTTCACTGTATCTAAAGCAGTTTGTATCAAACTTTTTCTGCCATGCCCCACTTCATAAGTCGAACAAAATTCACGCCCCTCCGCCTCACAATTTTTTTATTTTTATCAATCATTAACAATGAGAGGAGAAGCAACTCATAAAAAAATGTATAAGTCTGCAGAACAGCATTAAAACTATTGTTTGTTTATTTTCCATTCATTTAACTTTACTCTATATTTTTTCCCTGGTCCTCGATGGCCCACCTGCTTTTGCTCTCCCACCAGTGAGACCCACCACACAATTTGAGAACCACTGCTCAGAATGTATGTTGGTGGATCAGGGGCATTAAAATATAATAATACTTTTTTCATGCGGTACCTAAAGTTAATTGGGGGCTGGTGGTGTGCCCATGAATGGATTCTTTAACAGGGCACAGGACCAGGCACCTAAGGGGTCAAGGGGCCCTTAAACTACACCCTCAAGAAGTTTAGTCTAATCGGATATTTATTCTTTTTACTGTATATGTGTGGTAATTTTCTGCTAGGCATAAAGAGGTCTTTTACATGTATGTACCCATTGTGTCATACTGTGGTCTCAATAAGGCACCCAAGCTACAATATAGGACACCCTTGTACTGTCACCATCTTAACAGGATACATAATTCCTATTTTTTTCATGATGCTCACAGATGGCATTTCATAATGGACGTTGCTGAAGAACAATTCTTACACAGTCATGGCTAATAGCTGATACAGCATCTGTTATTTACAGCATATTCTCCATAACATCAGCTCCAAATGGATTTGTACTGTACTAACTGTGCTGATAAGTGATATTTGCTTGTTGCAACCCAATTTTGTTCCTTAAAACCCGACCCAATGTGTGCGTGTCTGTGTGTGCCCGTGTGTGCATGAGTGTTCATCACAGTCAGTCCTGCCAGCTGCTATCTGCCATCCTGAATCCGTTTGATGGAACACACAATGCACACACATGCCCTAATCACCTAATCACTCACTTTGCATCGTCCAAGTATTTAGCTCTGTCTCACTGAATAAAAAACACTTAACACCTAAACTTTGTTTTCATTGTATCCTGGAGAAGTGGAGAGCAGAGGAGAGAGAAATACTAAATGTGATAGGTGATCACTTGAGGCAGCAGAGGGACAGTGAAAGGAGAAGATTAAAGTAAGAGAAATTCAAGAATAGGAGACAAGGTGTTCTGCTTTGCAATACCATCAAGGCCTCCTACATTCAAAACGTAATAAATAAAAATCCTGTGAGCATTCAAATATAAAGCAAAAAGAAATCACAGATCCACAAGGCCTCTAACGGCACCTCAAGGCCAGAGCTAGCTGCTCATTGAAAGCAGAAATCTTTCTTTATGTCTTTCACTGCAAATCAGTTTTACCATTTTACAGTCTGTCCACAGCACAGAGATCCAAACAGGTAAAAAATCCATCAATCAGCTTTCTATACAGTACTTGCCTTTTGCTCTTCAGGTTCAAGGTGGGGGTGGTATCCATTGAAACATGCACATGGGTAAAGACACACTGTGTGATATTAACATGTATAGGAAAGCGCCAAAAATAGACCACATGCACAATGTGACACAATAGGATATAACTAGATTCTCAGATTTTACCATTGACTGCAATCTGGTGCAACAATAAAAATGTCTGGAGTATTTGCATAAAAAATGATTATGCATTGCAAAACAGAAAGCTGATGAAGAGAACTGTATATGATCTCTGTGTGTCATATTGCAATCATTCTTATGTTTAGCTTCAATTCTTTATGCAGCTCTAAAGCACCACTGCTCGTTTGTAATCTTTCTTGCTCATGCAAAGTACAACAAGCATGTACAGTGTGACACACACAGACACGCACACACACAGAGTAACACCTCTGCCCAGTATGTGGTCTATTTATTTATAGTACAAAGAGCATACTGTAAAGATTGTGTTTGTTTATGTTAAATTATATGTTAATTCAATACAGTGTGGACCACCTAGAGAGTGTGACCATGCATAACATTATGAGAAACAGGTACATACCTTGATACAAGTGTGTCCAATTTAAGACCCAGCCGGTCGTGTACAAAAAGGTGGCTGTCTGACCTCAGCGTTCACGTGCTGAACATCTCCTTTGATAAAATATAGTGTATGATCATTCTGAATTTTAAAAGTGATGAAATGTATAAATGTAGTTCGTGAGATACAGCTTTGTCAGTAAACAAGAAGCAATGTTTTCTCTTCTCACAGAGAATACAATGATGCGCTCTAAAACTGTCACCTGTAATGAATCTAAGTGCATCGAGATAAACAGCGTCGAGGGGCCTGAGAGTATGGGGCTGCATCCATGTAAATCACATCAGAGCAGCTGAATACTAATAAAGAATGTTGTCTGTACAGTCGGCAGCTCACAGTTTAAAGTAACACATTATTTATTTCTGTAAAAGTAGCCTAATTTAAACATCAACTTCCTGTTCATTTCCAGTTTTGTCATTTAACAGATCCGAATGTACTTTTAGCACAGATATTAAAAGATTATATAGTTTGGTGTTATGGTGCAGAGGATATGATTAGTTTTCTCTGGATTTACAGATTTATAGATATGAGAGAGAGAGAGAGAGAGAGAGAGAGAGAGAGAGAGAGATTTCAATTGGATACCAGCATTTATTTCTGTTCCCTTTAAACATCAGAGTTGGTTGTTTGCTCATATTTTTAAAAAATGTTTCCTAACCTCAAGCAACTTTTAGTTGCCTAAACTTAACCAAACCTCAGCATTAGAAGTAGCAGATCACATTACCCAACCCAGTGTGTCATATAATCATATTTGTGAAGGTCATATGGTTGTTTTGAAAGGCAATGACAAATTTTGTGACAAACACAAAACATTATGTATATGTACAGTATTTTCTAATTTCAACCATGTGTTTTAAGGTGTTAAGTATTTAAGTAGTGAGAGTAGAAGTGTTAATGAATGAGCCTGAATACAGATCAGATTTACAGAGCCAAACTCCTGTTTTCCTCTGCAGCGAACATTATGCTAAGGAGGTAGTGAAGGGAAAGAATGAAAGCGATAGCGGTGCGGAGAGACTTATTGGTGAAGGAGGATGAGGAACAAGAGATAAGGAGAGACGCAGAGCAAGCAGAGAAGTGGCTTGTCAAACTCAGAGGAGACCTGGAGGAGAAAAAGAGAGCAGGAGAGAGGAGATGAGAAGACAAAAGAGATGGAGGAGTGGAAAACAGGAAGGGGCTAGAAGGGGTGAGAGGGATAGACTTCAAGGATGAGGGAAGAGTGAGTGCTAGGAGAATGAAGCAGATGCATGTAGGACAGGAGCAAGAAGGATGAAAGACAAAAGGAGAGAAAGAAAGCAGGCAATAAGATTGATGGACATACAGAATGAAAGATTGAGATGGATGTACACAGCAGGGTCAAAAGAGAAGGAAGGAGAGAAGGATGGGAAAAGAAAGGTGAGAGTCAAGAGAGGAGGATGGGGGGAGAGCACATGGAAGGAATAGAGATGGAGATGGAAGGGAATAAAATAAAAAAAATAATGGAGGGAATAAAAGAGACTGTTGCGGCAAGATTTTACCCACCTTT
Organism: Sciaenops ocellatus; assembly: GCA_033000465.1. Taxonomy (NCBI): domain Eukaryota; kingdom Metazoa; phylum Chordata; class Actinopteri; family Sciaenidae; genus Sciaenops; species Sciaenops ocellatus. The sequence goes on along the minus strand of CP136888.1, from coordinate 12,980,937 downwards.
TGTATTTGCAACAAAACATTGTATCTACCTGGTTATAACTAGCATCGTATTTACAGATTGAGATTATACAGCCAAAAGAAATGTGAAAATTACTTGTTAACTCAGTATACAAGTAATTAGACCAACTTGTCCACCTACAACATTAACATACATGTTTTAGCTCAGCGACTACAAATTATGCATTTTTACATTACTCCATTTTCTGAAACATGCCACAACTTTTTAAATTGATTTTGAAACTTCCACACAGCCACTGGTTTCATTTAATCTCAGGACGCAATTAAACTCAACTTGCAAAGACTTGAAAGTTGCTTAATATACATAATCCATCACAGTGAACAGCTCTTTGTTTATTTATTTTTTTAACTTTGAAAGTCACATTTTTGTCTTATGATAATACAGTTGCAAGCAGGAACTGTTTGACAAGTTTAAAAGGTACATTCAGCAACGCCTCAGTGACCGGTTTGATGTCTGCTGCAAAGCACAACACTGTCCAGAAGACGACAGTAAACAAGCATCGATGGTATATAAGGGATAATGTGAATTAGGTCTTTTTTGTTTTGCCTTGAAATTTCAGAAGCCATAAAACCATAATGTCACATTGTCAGTTAAACCAAAGCTACTGTATTGTTCACTGTGATAGATTACCTATGTCAAGAAACTTTGAAGTCTCTGTAAGTTGATTTTCATCCCTCATTGAGAACTGTATGAAAATCACAATCAAATAATCAACAGCATTAAACCAAATAAGGTTGAACATACAAAACCGCAATTCTTCAGGATATAACGTATGATGCAGTTACTACAGTTATTATGAGTAAATACATCAAAACATACAGAATATAAGCAATGGTGACTATAAGCAGTGATGGAAAGTATTCAGATGCAGATATATTGGTTAAGCATATGTTTTTTAATGTCTTATCTTAAGCTGAAAAGTGACTTTTAATTGTAGTTGACAAATAGTAAAAATAACATTTGTCTTTCAAATGAAATGGAGTAGAAGTTGCATAAAATATAAATACTCAAATGCAAGAATCTCTGTATAGTACTTAAGTACAGTACTTGAGCAAATGTCCTTACATTACTTTCCACCACTGTATATAAGGTGAGCAAAAATATTCTTACGGGGTTGGCACTAAATAACTTCAAACTTCAAACAAACAAAATTCTTTTTATCTGAGGTTTGGACTGGTGTCTTGTTTTGGAAATCATACATTTCACACCTTTTTAAACTATGTGACATCCCTGTTGCACTGCTGACTGTCTATCCAGGTAGACGTTAGGTCAGCTGTGTGAATGTGTGTCTGATCTTGCTGAGTGGGTGTGTGCATGTGTGAGAGAGAGGATGGATGGAGCGAGTGGTGCAGATAATAGGTGACTCTGTCTGGAGGTGAGAGACATAGAGGTGGAGAGGGAAGTGAAAGAGGATAGATGGATGGACTGGAGCAGCAGGATGGGTGTAGATAATGGCTAGACATAATATCCGGCAGAGAGAGGAGGGAAGAGGGACAGAGAGGGAAGAAGAGAGGAGAGACAACAGGTAAAGTGAGGCGAAGCAAGCATGGACGGATGGATGGATGGATGGATGGATGGATGGATGGATGGATGGAGGGATGAGTGGATAGAAAGGGTGGAAGGACATGGATAGAGGAATGAGTGCGGATAATGGGCTCAGATCTAATGTCTGGAAGGAGGAGAGATGGAGACAGGGAGGTTGGGATGGTTATGCGTGCAGGAATGGAGCAATGAGTATAGATAATGGGCTCCATCTAATGTCTGGAGGGAGGAGAGGTTACAGAGATAAGAAAGAGCGATGGAAAAATGACAGGAGCAGAGGGACAGTGCTATCTTCATAGCTGTGTGCCATGCTGCTTGAACACACACTGACAGTGACAGTGTGTTTGTTAAGTGATAGTGTGGATAGTCTGCCTCTTGTGTGTCTTGTAGTGACCTATTGAATGTGAATTCTCGAGGCCATGGGACACTGTACCGTGACGCTATGAGCTGAGTGTCTTTCCATCAGTGTCACCCAGACAGATTCCTGCACATGTCCTGTCCGTGACAAATAAACTGATTCCTGTGAGTGTACTGTATGTAGTGCAGGTAATGGGCTTGATCTAATATCTACACGAGAGGGAAGGAGAGGAGACAGGAAGAGATGGATGTGTTGATAGAGAGGACTGGAGGGATGAGTTTAAAATATGTTTAGATGTGATGTCTGGAGACAGAAAGGAGGAAAGTGCTGGAGAGAGACAGGAGTGGATAGAGGGATGGAAGAGCTGAGCATAAATGATGAGATAGGTCTAATGTGTGGAGGAGTGGCGAGAGGACACAGGGGGAAAAAAAAAAAGGGGGAGAAAGGATGGATGGTGGGACAAGGTACAAGGATAAATGTGGTAGAGAAGGAGAGATGGATAGATAGACAGTGGAGGGATGAGTGTAGATAATGGCTAAACCTAATGTCTGGAGGGCAGACATCCATCTGACTGACCGAATTATAGTCCAGCTCACTTTCTACAGACTAATTACTGGAACACAGGATTGTCTCTCTGTCTCTCTCCCTCTGTTGCTTTGCCTTTCTCTCTATTTCAGTACTCAGGGTGATTTTGAGGGCTTATGAGAGGGGAGGATGCCCATGCTGATAGCACACATCTCTGCTCAGCTCATAGATCAGCTCATCTGCCCTCTTTTCCCCTTGTTAGCACAGATCCTTGCATCTCCTCCCTCCTCTAACAGATGGTTTTCTAAAGAAAATACAGTTTGTTACCTGCCCACCACCGAGCTCATTTGCCTTCTTTTCTCTTCCCTGCTCCCTTGTCAACTGTTTTCAGGCCCAATCTGGAGAGTAGAAACAAGCAATCTACCCGTCTACTACTCTTCCTGTTAGTGCCATTGTTAATGCTTACACCTCTTGTGTAGGTATATATTTCATGGAGTGAGTAAGTGGGGAAACAACAAGCTACATGCTCTGTGCAATATTTATTCATGACCCTGTTGCGTACACTTAAAGTAAACCTTGATCAAATTTGGCTGACTTGATAACGATGAAGGTTGGGTGGAAAATGTGTGTAGAAAACAACAAACCTGCAAACCATTTCTTCTGTTAGCTCTTGTGTTTAATAAAAGTAAGTACTAAAATAAAGAAAATGCCAGCATAAAGCGCTTTTATAGGGTGTAGTGCCACCAGAGCACCTTTAGTGAGCCATGACATAAATTCTACAAGTGTCTGGTTTTTATTGGGGTGGGGGGCATGGAAACAGCACGGCTCTTTTACAAGAAGTTCCATTATTCAGTGTTTTGATAGTGAAAAAAATCATGTCTTTGGCACCACCGACTCTCCCGTTGTGTTTAGTAAGATTGAGATTTAGTTTCTGGGACTCACTCTGGGATTCGCATTCAATCGTTTTAAGGCTTATCAAACCAATTTCCTTTCGTTCCCTGTGGATGCAGCTATTATCCTCTTGGAAGATTGAACATGTTCACTCACTTTGACAACAATTATCATGCTGTCAAAGATGTCCACTGTAGCCCAGCCTTACTATGAAAACACATCCCCCATGAGAGAGTTGCAGCGGTAAACACTTGTCTGCTTGTTAGGCACCATGTGAATGATGACACATATGACCATATGATTCTCATGCGCAGTAGATCACTGCCTGCACTGTTTTACATCAGTTGCCTCAAGTACATTTTTGGCACAATACAGTGATTGTAGACTTCCTGTGTGATTGTTTAAACCAGTGTTTCTCAAACTTTTTACATCACATGACACCTCAGCATATATTCTGCTCTCCAAGTACCATAACAGGTGGTACTTGTTAAACCGTTACTATACAGTTAAAATATAGTATGCTGACCCTATTCAGCTATACAGTTTATGCAGGAGGAAGGTTTGTTTCACATAGGGAGACTTTTTATTATTGACTGTTGTTGAATCCTAAATGTAACCAGTTCAAGAACCGGAGCTACTTTCATGGAAAAGGGGTATTCCTGATTGTAACTAATTATGGATGTATGCCCTTGGCGTGCTACCTGCATGAACTATGGAGCAGGGTGATATTGACACAAAATGTTACAGGATCTAATAGTTTACGTATTTTCATTCAAATTCTTGTAGTATTGATGGTATTAAATGTTTCGAAATTAATTTATTTAATTAAAAACATATATATAATAACATGTCATACAAATGCACAGGTATGTTGGGTGAACAGAATAAACTTATATCTGTCCATGCATTCCCTAAATTTGTGAAAGCATCCCAGAAGTTGATTTCCATCTTTTCAGCATTGTAGCCAGTATTCAAACTGGACTTGTACTCAGCTCAGATCACTGCACCTGATTCCAGTGACCATACCTGTGACTGGATTGTAAATGAAGAATGACACAGTGGTTTCAGACTTGTTTATCTGTATCCTTGCATCAACAAACTTTGTTTGTCATGTCAAAGTGGTTCATTCGGATTTTTCAGAATCAGTGCCTCTGTTATCGTGTTTTAAGGTCACACTTATAACTCCGTACTGAACTGGAACAAAAAGGTCACAGTCACTAATAATCATCAGAGACCAAACCTCTTTATTAATTTACAGATCAATTGCAGCTAATCATTTTAGCAATCAATCATACCCTCTTGGGTTTTCTTTGGGTTTTGTCTGTGCATCTGTCTTTGAACCATGCTGGTTTAAAATTATCCATTGAATAACAAGACAAATGATTCAGTTTGAAGGACTCTAGGACACCGTGTTCTGTGGCCAGCATGCACCCGTGTGTGCGTGTGTGTGTGTGTGTGTGTGTGTGTGTGTGTGTGTGTGTGTGTGTGTGTGTGTGTGTGTGTGTGTGTGTGTGTGTGTGTGTGTGTGCTGTTTAGAGGATGCTTTAGAGTGGCTGTTGTAAGGGCAAAAGAAAATGGCAAAGGGCAATAGTGTGGGCATGTGTCAGTGTGGATCTGTGTATACACTGTGTGTTTGCATGTGTCTGTGTGTATACATGTTGCAGATGTCTCCTTGCTCACAGGATACACAGAATAATGTTTTTTTATTATTTGTTTGCATCAGATCTTAATGCTTTTGTCAGCATTTAATACGTTTCTTGTGTTGGCCCGAGCTGACATCAGGGGATTAAGGGTTCAGTCAAGACTTAAAGCCATCGGTTAAATACAAACACACAACAAACATATTTATATGTGTCTTTCAGTGTGTGCAATGTATCAGATATTTACCTCCTAAGGTCTGGATTGCTGTTTTGTTTTCAGTTCACAATTAAGGTCTACCACTCCCTTGCTGTGTGTGTGTGTGTGTGTGTGTGTGTGTGTGTGTGTGTGTGTGTGTGTGTGTGTATTTGTGTGTGTGTGCGCGCGCGTGTGTGAGAAAGATAATTAAATCAAGCTCCATGTTTCTACCTGTGGCTGTATCTATGTGTGGTAATTAAATCTCTCTCTCTCAGTATATCTGAAGGAACGGAGATATGAGGCTTAGTGACAGAATGATTTACTGTGACATAATGACACTCATATTAACGCACACAAGTAAGTGGGTGTGTGTTTGGGGAGACCTGGTGTTAGAAGCTGGAACCTAACTTAACTTCATACTCATCAGTGTGTGCTGAATACTGTACACTTGATGATGATTTATCACATTTGGGGATCACTGTTGTTGGTTTTTAGTTTTAAGAAATCATTTTGAAATTAAAATGAGTGTATACAAATACAATTTAGATCCCAACTTAGTTGTTCTTTCTATTACTTTGAGGGACTGTGGTGCATCAGTTGCATTTTATTCCTATTTATATCTCTACTTTTTGGCACTGTAAGCAGTCCTTGAATCTGTACTTGCACCACAAAGTACGTGTACCTTTGAGTTTTCTCTCCTCTATATACTGTGTTATAGCTTGTTATTAATGAATGTACTCATATGCTGTAGGTATTTTCTGTATTGGCTGTTGGGTTAGATTGCCCCTTTTCATGGCTGAACAATCCTGAGAGGAGGTGGACACATGCTGCTCCTCTCCTGCTGTCTGATGTGCAGCATGTGGTTCATTTCTGCTGCTAGATAAGAGCTAGACTTTTGCTCTCACCTCTAAAGTTTCGTGTCTGTAAATGGTTTGATGTGCAGACAGCAGACAGGGCCACTCAGAGGGGGTGTGGGCCAGTCTGCTCACTTTTAGGCAGTTTTCATGGACAAGGGATGAAGTGAAAAATAATCAGCTTTCCTGTAAATCTTGGACATAAATTCACGACCTGTTATGGTTTTGACACTTTGAAGGCTGATCTTCTAGATCATTTCAAAAGAAGAAAAAAAAACAACTCTTTTTAGCATATTTCACACATTCTGTTGTTTGTAGTGAGGGTAACAATCATTTTGGGATATCTCTTCACGTATAGCTGTATATTTAAAGTGATTGTTAGTTTGAATATTTGGATAAACCTATACAAAAACGTCACTAATGCTTCTAGTATGTGAAAACAAACAAACAAACAAACAAAAAAACAGTTTTTTTAATCCATAAAGTAGATTTTCCACAAAAATGTTACTATATTTTTTTCTTTTTATTTGAAGTTTACTGAAAATAATAAGCTTCTATTAACATAAGACTACAGTTGGTTCTCATTGAACAAGACAAATCAAAGCTTCCCCATAAAAGCTTCATCTACATGCTGTGCTAGCTGCTGGTTTAGATTTAATTCAAGCACTAACTGGAAGCCTATTCTGAGCTGTGCTCACCACAAGTAGACCTTGTTTACTGTAAACGGAATGAACACTGTCATCTTGGAGCAGAAAACACAACAACTTTTGGATGGCTGGAGACAAAATCTGGGAAAAGTCTGTTTAAACCGATGTGCTCCTTTTTTTATTTTATTTATTTATAGATTTTTCAAACAAATTAGAAAATCTGTAAAAACTTGAAAAGATTAGCCTGGATCATGATTCTACTAGCAGATTGTTCACATAGTAACATAGTCCACAGCAAGCAAACCAATATGTCTTCAGATCTACACAGTGTTTTGTACTTTGGAATACTTTGACAACAAAGTCAAACAAACTGATGTTGGCTGTTTTACCAATAACATATTACAGACATCACAGTAGTATAAATAATTTTTATACTTAGTGTAGTTATTTTGCTAATAGTAAAATGTAAAATGTCTGTCTGTAACTATTTAATAACATTAGGAGACACTTGAAATATATTGATGTAATTATAAATATTGTTGGTAAACCTGCACATTTGTGGTCTTTTGAAATTAAACATTAACTACTTTTTTCACAAAATGAATACATAATGTAGTAGTAACACAAGACAACAGATTTGTTCATCCTTCATTGTAATGATGCACACATATATACAAATGAAGAAAGGTTGAATCTGATCAGTTTAATATTTCCCATATAAAGATGCATCCATGCCTGTTATGCAGGTTGGTGTGTGTACGTGTATGTAAGAGAGGAGGAGAAGAAAGCGAGAAGAAGAAATATGGAGCAAAACAAAGAAAACTTTATCTCTGTCAGAGAGGCACTGTCAGATTTTAGTCTGTATTGGCTGTGCTAGCAGAGCTTGGCAGCCTTAGCATTGCAGTAAAGGCCAACTCTTTCAGGTTAGCAATCCCCTTTATTATTGTAGCCCTGAGCAATGGACACACAAACACACACACACACGCACACACACACAATCACAGTAAATCCTGCAACCTTGTACCTACCTAACTAAAGGTATACTCCCACCCACCCCCCCACACACACAGGTGAGTTATCATTGCTTTGCCCTCAAGAGCACTATCAGTCAAAATGTAATTCAGTCACAACTTGATATACTAGTGTGTGTGTGTGTTTGTGTGTGTATACTGTACATATCAGTGCGTGAAAGTGTGTGTGTACTTGTGTGGGTGTGTGATATAATGGCAGGCCAAAGGGGGCATAGAGAAATAGAAGGAGTCGAAAAAGGTATTCTTTAGCTTTTATTATCACGATATTGCCAAGGGCAGAGAGTGAAGGAGAGGCAAAGATAGATGGAAAGAAGACACAGATGAACAATGAACAACATGGAAAGAAGAGGGAGAAACAGACAGTAATTTCTTTTCTTTCTTTATTTTTTTTCCTTTTTTTTCTATTTGGGCTTGACAAGGACCGCTCTTTGCGCATATACACTTCAGTATGCTTGTGTTGTTTTGTGTATATTGGAAACAACCACCTCAACTGAACCAGTTTTTAATTTCTTATTATTTTGATGTAGCAGTGGAAATACATCTAAAAAAAGATCTGTTGTATTGCTTTATGGCACAAAAGAAATATAACTGCTTTCCGGCAAAAACAGACAGAGGGCACCATCCCAGCAGACATGGAGATTTCAGTCTTTCTTGCAGTGACAGATGGTGGAGCAATGGAAATGCTGATAGTTCCCTGCCCAAACACAGACTGAGTGATGGAGGACCACAGTCAATATTGCATGCAGCATGATGATGACCACGTCATCCGCCAAAATGTCAAGGCCTGCTGTAGATTCTCTGATGCAGACAGGATCTGGATGAATTCCTCATTGTCAGGTTTTTGCCTCTCCTTCACTGTCAGTGCATGTTGTTTACCAAATTGTAATAAGCCTGATGGAACTGATATAAACATTTGTTATAGTTAATTTGACAACTCAGGCTTGACTTTTTGGACAACTATGCCAAAGATCTCATTCTTGTGCTCAATGTCATTTTCCAACAGAATATTAAAATGGAGCAGTATCTTGTTACCTTGATTGTTTTGAAAGTGTCTGATACTTCAAACATAGACTCACCATGTTAACTCTACAGACAACATGCTTTGCCAACAACGCACTTTTGAATCCAGCAGCAACTGTTCCATCTGGAGCCATAATGATCATTTTGGATTATTATAGCAATAGATTTAGTGATAAAGACATAACACAGAAAACAGGCTTTTTAGGATAGTTGTTCATGTGTTATATGTTGGGTAAAGAGGCCTCATAGGTGGACCACCGAGGAGCAGTGAGTTAAATACTGAATATTGGTTTTGGCTTCATGAATTGGGAAAAAAGGGGAAAAAAGATCATGTCATGAATTCACGTTGTGCTGAAATGTAAATATGATCAGGGCTGTATATGGTTAGTTACTTGTCAGGCAGAAACTGTCCATCTTTCAAAAGCCTGGGCTGACCATGAGACTGACTCAGAAGCTGTGTGGAGCTCCTTTGAGGACACTTAACCTCCAGGAGCTGCAATCAAGGATGCCCCAGCAGGACTTTTCTCTCAACAACATACCCTTATAACCTCAACTGCTTTGTCCTCAATCTTGTGGCCATAGTGGCAGCGTTACCTTCAAAAAGTGGGTTCATTCATAAGTGTTTTAGAAACTGTTGTGGGTTTGCAGAGTACCTTTTTGGGGACTTTTTCAACTGTCATTTGTAAACTTCTTTGCATCATGCTACAGCTCTGATACACTTTGTATTTGTATTTATTCTTCTTAACTTGGTTAGGGGTTAATTTAGCACAGGCCTTGTACAAACCACAACACTTCTGACAGGTCAATGCAGTGGCATGTGCTGTGTGGGGCATCTGTGGATCAAAAGGTAGGTCACATTGTCTCTGTGCCTGCCGCTGCTCTCGACATCTGCTCCATAACAGAGCTGAAGGAGACCATCTGTCTGCAGTTGGAAATGCAGAACAGCACAGGAGAATCAACAGAGCTTATAAGTTCTGCTTAACATCTGAGAAGTTCAGTTGGAGACACATGAAGGAGTTTACCACTTGTAGCGACAGTAAATAAAATTAAACAAATATCACAGTCAATAATATTAAATGCATTGTAGGCATGGAAAGCAAAGGTGATTAAGGTGGGACCTGCTGCTGCAAAACTACTTGGCACAAGCACGTCAGCAGTGTAATAGTGAGAAATGTCAGGTTATAATGATGCTGTACACCGACATGAGTATGACTGGAAGTTACTAGTCAGCTGGCAGCTAATGCAAACACTACCCGATTGCGCTTCCTGAACGCTTGTGTGTTCTCAAGTTCTCGAGCAATTTCAGCATTTTTAACCCTGACACCCATACATGATAATAATCATAATAATAATAATGATAATGACAATAGGATCATCCAGTAATTATATCCTTATTTTACTAATCTTCCCAGATGGCTTACTGACACTTCTGTTGTCTGTGTCTTCTGATGTGGATACAAACTAAAGCTTGGTAAAGCGGCAGCATTAAGTTCTGACAAAGTTATGCACATGATCACAATAGTATGCACATAATTCTATTATACATGCAAGTCCTGATAAGCCTCATAACTTCCAAGTTGTGCTTACTTGAGTTTTACTGTCTCTTCCCAAAGAATTAATATCTTCTTTTTGTTGCATGTTTTTCACAACCATTTTTCACATTATCATCCTTTGATATAAGAGGCGAGAGGATTGATCACACAATGACTCTGAAAGTATTTTACATTTGTTTCTGTACTGTTATACTTGTTTTATTATGCCTTCTAGGGAAGCTAGTAGTGTTAGCTATCAATAAGAATGGATAGCAGCCAAACATCTGTCACATAATGAATATATCATGAAACTTTGGAAAAGCACATTGACAGGCGTGAGAGCCAAGAGTCTACAAATTGCACCAACCAACAAAAACACAAACCAGCTCATAATTTTTAAACAAATGGAAAGAATAGACAGAGTGTTCCCCGCTGGTGTGATTTTCCCAATTTGCCTCATCTGTTGTGATGGATCCATGGTTCATAACTAAGTTATCTACACTGCTCATTAAGACTTCATTGTGGCATTGTGAGCCATGAACATCAAACACAGTCTGTCGCGTAGTTTTTTTATTCAAAATCTTATGGATATAGAAGAGGGTGTGTCTCCTGTCTCTGCATTTAACAGACTAGTAATTAACTAGTGGTCTCTTATCTCCTCGTGTTGACAGACTTGTCAAAAAAGAAATGAGTCACATAGACAGGGAGGGAACATTAGAGGGAGACGCAGGGAGATATGGTTACATGCAGGGACATGAGAAGAAACTCTGTTTTTATTAATACTTTAAAGGGGCCTGTGTGAGTTGAGTCTCTCGTCACTTCATGTTGACAGAGACATGAGAATGTGTCTGAACACATGAGTCATACAGTTAAGTAATGGAGGAAGAGAGAGAGAGAGTGGCAAGTGGCTCCTAAGAGATTGAATGCATACATTAAATACTGTTGCATGTGTCATTGTTATGTGTTGTCCCGGTTTGTTCAGCACTGCCCCTGCTCAACTAATACTTTAGTGTAATTTTCACATAACAAAAAAGGAAAAAAAGAGAGCACAGAGACAGGAAGACCGCAAAAGGCAAGGAGTGAATGAGAAGAGACAAAGGCCAGAAATGAGTGACAGCAGGAAGAATGGAAGCACAGAGATGAGTGGGATTTCAGATGAGAGAGAGACACTTTGGAAAGAGAAAAGAGGGAGAGAGAGAGGGATGGAAATTGAATGGAATATCAGATGAGTGGGCCATTAGTCACTGCCTTCTTGCTTCCTGCTGTGACTGTGTTTCCATGGTGATAATTAGCATATCAGACATTAACCCCGCCTCCACAGCCCTCAGTGCCTTGTTAACCAATTAACTTCTGAGTCTGTGAGAACTAAACCACAGAGAACAGAAAAAGAATATAAAAGTCGGTCATCAGCGGCGACAAAATCGGGTCCAACACCTACCTTTGCTTCAGCACATGAAGAGTCAAGCTCCTAAATGTTTTTTCTATTTAAAAAACACTCATATATGCATATATGTGTATTTGCATCAGTGTATACATAAAAGAAAACATTCTGATCACAAGATTCATTTGGCTGTTCTGGAGATAAGATCATAACACGTGATCTTCATCAGACATTGGATTTAGTTCGGTCGTCATTGATTTGTAGATGCATTATTGATCATTTTATGGACTTCTTGTCCATTGGCTTAAAATCTGAAAGTCTCAAAGTTATTGTTAACGTTGGAAACAACAGCTGATGACACATTTTAGTAGCAGCTCTGTTACAGTAGGTTTGTAATAGCAAGGAATGACGTGAGGTGTGAAATGTAAAACACTCAAAGAGTCAAAACCCTGACATTTTTGTACAAAAACTGTTGGACTTGACCCATTGTAGTTGCAATGAAATTAGGAAAATCACTTGCACTCCTTTTATTTTAATCCGTTGATATTTAGTGCTATCGCTACTCAACTTTTCAAGATATTGGATGCTCTGTGACCTGAATAACTTCACTGTGGCCTTGTGCTTTATTACAGGATTACACACTTCATAGATACAAAGAGTAACCCTCAAGATTCAGCGGTTGAGCAAAGACTGGTCTTTGTGTGATAGGACCAGTTGGCGGCTGCCTATTAAAGTGCCCTTGAACAAGGCACTGAATCACAAACTAGTCTGGTGGCACTGCACTTACTGCCAGCCCTGTGCTCTATCCCTTCTGAAGAAAAGTTTGTGAAAGGACGATGTATTCTGCAATGAGAGGTGGCTGCTCACAAAACAATTTTAAAGTGCCCTTGAACAAGGCACTGAATTCCAAATTCCTCCAGGGGTGTTGCATCGCTGCCAAACTTGTGCTGTGAAGAAATGCCTGTGTGCTCATATGTATAGGAGGGATGCAGAATAATGCATTCATGGTACCATACCATAGAGAGAAGAGCCCTGATTCAGAGGTTGACCTTAAACATAGAAGAAACTAATCAGACATTTTAAAGAACTTTTCTAAAAGATGTCAAATCATGGTGATATGGTGATTCTTTGTTGGTGTTTATTTTTCCTTTATGCAACAAGGCAATTTAAAGTGCTTAAAGCATTTTAATTGTGTGTATTAATTTGGGTGGTGTCACTCAGGAGGTGAGCAGGAGCAGGAGGATTGGTGGTTCGATACCCAGCTCCTCCAGTGTGCATGCCGAAATCTCCTTTGGCAAGATACTGAACCCCAAATTACTCCTGAAGGCTGTGCCATGTTTGTGAATGATAGCTCCTCTCTGATGAGCAGTTGGCACCTTGCATGGCAGCCAATGCCATCAGTGTATGAATGTGTATATGAATGGGTGAGTGGGATATGTAGTGTAAAAGCGCCTTGAGTGGTCAGAAGACAAGAAAGGCGCTGTATAAGTACAGTCCATTTAGCATTTAATCAATTTTTATTGTCAATTCATGGACAGGTTGTAATTAGGCTTAAAAAATGAAACCTTCCACAGTTTCCTATAACATATTTCCTAGACTGATTTCTATGTAAAGGATTTGGGACAAACTCAACCCACTACAACACAGAGTTCAACACCAAGTCCAAAGTCAAAGCTAACATTCCTGCAAAACATATGAAACACATTGTGATATTGTGGTTTTAATTGGTGACTGTTAGCTTGCTTGCTACCACAGATGAACTCATATCTATCTATCTAACGTAGCAAGGTACTGTCTTAGGTGGATAACATCAGCTAATTCATCCAGACTCCTGGGGCTGATCTGGCTGGTAAATTGGCTGGCTTGCCATTTGCAGCTTTGTTGGATCACATTGCATTGTTGGCTGGATACATTGTTGCTGGTTAACCTTAGCTGCCTTGCTCACTAGCAAAAAACAGTTCACTGAACGCCCAATGGTGTCATTATTAACAAGGGTTTTCTGAAAGTTATATACAGAACCTTTAAAAAGAAAAACAACGCAGTATAACTAAGAAGCTGTTGAAAGAAATTTGGGGGTATCCAATCTCTAGTTTGTTCAATGCACCTATGTACTCAGTGCTGTATGGGGCATAGTCCCCTAATGATATTACATAAATCCCTGTGTCATCTTCATAATTATGGTATGATATTTTGTCGTTTTCTATAATCTGACCTAGTAGGAGCACCTAGCTGTTGTATAGAAGAGGCCTGAGAATGATGCCTTGGGGAACTCCTTGCGCCATTTTTGTACACTCATATGTACTGATTGAAGCAGTTCCTGTCCTTCAAATTGGATTTAAACCAGTTTGGTACTGTGCTACAAAGTCCCACCCAGCTTTTCACTTTGTCTAGCAATACTTTATCTTGCTGTTGACCATGTCGAATGCAGCACTAGGATTCAATAATACCAAGACTGAAACTTTTCCACTGACTGTGTTCAACTGTCTGTTATTCAAGACCTTAACAACAGCAATCTCTGTGCTGTGGTGTAGTCAAAATCATCAAACCAACTGTTTATGGACTAGAAGGTGTTAAGTTGTTGAAAAATAGCCTTTTCAATGATTACTTGCAAATCGGAGGGTTGATATGGACCTACAATGTGGAGGACTGCAACTACCACCTCAAAAATATATAAATGCCATAAAAAATGTATATATATACAGTGTATAGTGTATATGTTCATGCAAGTCTCACGTGATGTACTTTACAGATAAAAGTCACCATATACTCAGAGCATATACCTCATCGGACTGCATCCAGAAGATGTTAAAACTTGTTTAAAAAGGTCTTAATCAATGACATTCAAACTAAACCACATTATGATGGATGTAGCTACAGCGTGAGCCATCTTAATCCCCTTTCATCTCTGTTGAGAGTTGCACATGCACAGTATTGATCAGGCAGACCTACTACATGGTGGCTGCTTAGCTAGAAGCTAGCTCAGTTCCAGTCCTCCTTTTTTCCAACCTACTGTATAGAAACTGGAAAATAGCAATATGGGATACTGACTACAAACAAACAAATGAGAAAAAAAAAATTAAGTTAGAAAAATGATAGTTGCTGGAGCAATGTGTTTCTGGGGGCCTACTTCTTATGGCACAACTCTGGGCCTCACTGTACAACTTTATAACTTTACTCTAACTGGATCATACTCTATGGAGAACATAACTCAATGATTTACAGTTTCCCGACGGTGAGGTAGCTTTACTTTTTTCTAATATAATCGCTATTAACTGCTGCTAACTGAGAACTGCTTAATTTAGTTAGCGGTAGCTAAAGCTATCTCTCTATCAAAACAAAAGAGTCGCAAGAAAGCAGCTGGAGTACATCAGAGGGAAAACCAGAAAATATTTTCTCCATAAAATATGATCCAGATCAGAGTCCTGGCCTGAGCTGCTATAACTTTAAATCACAGCTGTACTACAGCTGTGAGCCCGAGACTGTCTCTGTAGCCACCGGTGTGCAGTAGGAGCAAGGCATGTAAAGTCAATCTATGCACTCTGCATGCTGATCCGCCAATTGGTGAAAAGTTGATCCATGATACTCTTTGAAGGAAGCATCATTCATTTGCATATTGATGCAGAAATGTATAGAGAAATAATAATTTTAAAAAAAGTTAAGTTGAAATAAATAAGGTGATATAAATATTATATATACACACAAATGAATTAATTTCTACATGTATTGTATTATTTAGTTTTGGTCTATTTAATTGCACATTAATTGAATTTACTAAGACGTTTATTTCTTTGTTTTGGATTTTGGCAGTTGCAGTCCTCTATAATATAATTGTTCATTAGTTATCAAGATTATTCTAACTGCAGATTTTAGGGCCGTTGGGAAATAGCCTGGGTGTAGAGAAGTGTTGACTATTTGTAGCAGCTCTAATGCCTTGGAGTTAAAACATTTTTGTTAAAAAGCCTGTAGGGAGAATATCAAGGCAGTAGGCTAAGAATTTCTTCCAAGATTTCATAGCTAATAGGATTAAATGCATGTCATGCTAATTGAATTGTCATACAGACCCTTTACCTGATGTGGAGGAACTGACCGTTTGTCCAATTGTCTGGATTTTGTAAGAGAAGAATGCAGCAAACATGTTGCTTGACTTGGATAGAAGTTCAGGGGCTACTCACACCGGAAGGTTTGTCAGCAAACAGAAGCAAATAAGGTGCACGCATCATTAGCATGCATTGTTACTGTTTTTGGCAGTAATGTCAGAGAAGAACTACGTTGCATATCTCGGCTCCACATAAAAAATGCATAATCTCTCTTCTGTTTCAAAATTAACTTGGAGTTGGTTTTTTGCCATCTGCGTTCAGCTTTTTAACCCTTTCTTTTTATTCAGATTTATTGCCATATTTTGGCTTTTTTTTTTTCTTCATTTTTCCAATATGCACTACGATGCTTTGAACAGTTGGTTGTGCAGCCACAATATGTGAGATGCTCATTGGGAAAGCAATGTATTTTGGTGTTCTTAGTGCTCATTCCTTTTATATCTTTTACAGCAAAGCCACAAATATAGTTTGAGGTCCTACAGTAGCAGTACAAATCTGTTTTCAAGTTGTACACTTGGTTGTTGGGGAGGTTTGTTGCTAGTTCTCCCTTTCGCAACTATCCATGTGCTGTGTCCTACTAAGCACCGGGGTTGATCAGGCATTCTGCCTGGATGGTAATGCAGGCCAGCCAGTAGCATCACAAATCTCAGGGTGCTTGGCTCTGGCTATCACTCATCCTCCCATTTCCCAGGGAAATTATTTATTCTTAGGCTTTGCACCAAGATTGTTCCAGAGAGGACTACTACATGAAGAACTATTGCCTGACAGGCGGCCCTCCTGTTTCTTAGCGGTCTTGTTAGTGCTAATTAGCCATGTGGTAGCATTCATTTGTTGTCCACTGTTTGGAGTCCATGGTAGAGTGGTGTCATTCCCACTTCCATAGTTTGTGGAAGTCATTTGTGGAAAGGGGGCCATTTTGCTGCTAACTAGCATCAGCTAAGTCTCAGATTTCCACTTACTGTGATTTGGGCAAAAGTTTTTGTGCTGTTGATAGACCATGCTTGTGTAATAATAGATAAGTAACAAAAGTGTTAAAAATATGGCTATCGTCAACTACATCTTTCATAAATTGTCTCTGTAAAGTATCCAGGAGCCACAGGCCACAATTTCTAACATATTTTTTTTTTTAGAAAGACTATCATCAAAAGGATGTAAGCTGAGCAGAGAGCAAGTAGCAAAGTGTCTGTGAAGTAAGAAAGTAGGAAGCATTATGTGTAAGCATAAATGTGTGTTTAGAAGCAGACTAATTTGTTATGAAAGCTGAACTAATCAATATGTTTTATATTAACGAATGGTCGAATAAGTGTGACCAGTTCCTCATAATGACAAACCCACAGAGGATTATCACCAAACTCTATCCTAACCCTCAACTGTAATGTGTAGTTCAGCATCTTTAATTTTTCTTTTTTTTTTTTTTGTTCTGTTTTGCAGCCAAACTTTGTAACAGGTTTACAGTTTGTCAGTCCCACATTTCCAGTCACAGCAGGCAGCAGTTTTCTGCAAAAAAAAAAATGGATAAACCAACTGTATATTACCTTCTCAACACTAAACGGCATACAGACAAAGTTAGCAACAAATTAAGCCACATAAAGTCAGAATAAAGGCACTAATATACCAAATTTAAGAGGTGATGACTAAATTAGGATGTTAGTACTATGTGTGATGTTTTATTGATGATGCTTGTAAATGAATAGGTGTGCCTATGGGTGTGGAAAGCAGAATAACTACAATGAATGGCATAACAAACCAAACCAAAAGCAGATGCTTGGAAGGAAGAGCAGAGGAAGAGAGAGAGTGAATGACTATAGCCATTGCTTAAGTTAGTTCAGGTCTTAAGTCGAGCCCAGGTGTCCTGAGTTACTGCAAGTAGTTACCTTCACCACAGGGGCTATCAACTCCCCCAGAAATACGGATGTCCTAAAAAGGGGCTGTTGAAATACTTCAGTCTTAATTATAAATCTACAAACGAACAAAACAAAAACACACCCAAGTAACAATAAGGCTGTACTCTGTCAGCTCTTTAGTATACATTACCTAATGTCCAAACCGTGGGACTGTTGGAACCTGGTCCACATAATCAACCTCTAGTTTGGACAACTCAATGAACAGAGATAAATAAGGGGTTGTATAATCCACTTTAAGGCCCATGCCACCTGACATGGGGCAGGCCACACAAATGTACCCTTACTTCTCAACAAATCTGTCATGGGTGCATTCAGTCAGACTGACAATAAAATGTGCTTTTGCCAGAAGATAAACAGAGCACCAGTGTGTTGGATCTGGTCATCCCATGCATCACTGATCACAACAATGTCATCAAGGTAAACAGCAAGTAAGTACATGAGGCAATGATACATTGCAGGCACATTGCAAAAACCAAATCTTATAACTGTATATTCACACGCGCCAAAGGGTGTCAGAAATGCAAATATTTCCTATGCACGTCCTGCCTCTGAGGCATCAAGATCTGAAAGCAAAGAATCAACCATCAGTGGTGGGCCAGCATTGACCCCATTCACCCCAGTGGTCTGACAAGCATATCCTCTAGTTTGGAGTAGCAATCAGGTAGCTTTATCTGAAACCTGCCTCTCAAAAGTGTATGTTCCAGCAAACATGGCCTGAAATGGTGATTCTCGAAGTTGTCACCCTCCAAATTTTTCATTTCTCACTCTCAACCAAGCCACCTTGTAGGACGGATAAAGTCAGAACCCCCTTTTGCTTTTAATCACAGGTGGAATAGCAAAAGTGAATGCAGGAAATAATAAAATGTTCAAAAGGTTGGCTAGCTCAGGTTTGCACCAAACCAAAAGCAGGGGCCTGGAAAGAAGAACAGAGAGTGAATGACTACAGCTTTAGCTTAGCTAAGTTAAGGTCACCGGGCCCAGGTGCGCTGAGTTACTGCAGTTAGCCACCTGCAGAAGGCACAGAGACACAGATTAGAACCAGATACAAACTCCCAGATGACACCACAGGGCCCATTGCAGTATGCTTAATCTGCATGGTAGAAGATAAACAGGCCTTCCAGCACAGCTGAGAATGGTAAAAACTTAAGCAACAAACAGATTTATCTATATGCTGGCAAGATGTACAGATAGATCTGGATATTTCAAGGTTTGTGTGTATGTTGTGTGTGTTAATTTATTACATTAGGGTATGGAGCAGCCCTGGGACATTAACGTTTTAACTTTTAACCAGCTATATCTGTGACAGTAGTTGGTAGGTGATATGTAGACTTCTTGCTATGTGCTCTGGTGAAGGGGTGCGCTTGATCAGTTTATGAAACAACTAAAACAGGTACCACTCATTTTCACATTGTGGTAGGCAACTCATCGAGCCCGATTTGGTTGTTTGATAAACTGATGAAAGTGGCATACATCTTATAATAGAACCATTGCACATGCGCACATTGCAGTGTCAGTGCTGAAACAATATGTTGTGCAGTCCTAGTAAGCAACCATGTACAATATTAAACCAGTGTTTTACAACTTGAATGTGTTGTGTAATGTGTTGACTTTCATATACATTCCCTTGTTCTGCAGCCCCCAAGTTGAGAAAAAATCCTGTTCTAACTTTCCAGTGGTGCTATGATAAAGTGAAATGTGGGATGTAAGTAGGATAGATGTAGCTTTAAGAAACCACTCCTCTCTGCCAGGTTGACTTACCAAAGTTAATTTTATCTGTCTCTCTGTCCGTCTGTCTGCCCTTCTTACTTTCTTTCTGTCTATCAGAAAAAGTATTTTCCAGCCAGAAATAACGATAATGATGATGAATGATGTGCTAGGTTTAGACACTGTGTGTAATCCTTATCATACAGTAACAAACCTCTCTCTCTCTCTCTCTCTCTCTCTCTCTCTCTCTCTCTCTCTCTCTCTCTCTCTCTCTCTCTCTCTCTCTCTCTCTCTCTCACACACACACACACACACATACACACATGCATGCACACGATGCACATACATTAATGACGGGACACAAAGATCAGAGACCAGGATTCCAACTGTAGGTCAGTTACCATAGCAACAGAACAAAATGCACCGGAGACCTGTCACCATAGGAACCAATAGCCAAAGAGAGAGAGAGAGAGAGAGAGAGACAGAAAGACAGAGACAGACGGAGAAAGAGAGATCTAAGCAGCAGACAGAGATGGAATTGACTGACATGGAGAAACAGGAAGTGAGAAAAAGCGATACATAATCAAAGTCACGAAGACAGAGAGGGAGGAGGAGGAGGAGGGAGATGAGACAGCTCAGAGAGGTATGACTGTATCCACTGTACCCCCAGATAACATGCATAGCAACATGTTGGCAACATATGCTGCCATCACATATCAGCACAACAAATATGCCAGGTTGATATTAAATATAATCTTGTAACTTTATTCCCCTCATAAGAACTGCGCACTTTAGTGGTTGTGTTCTCCAGTGAGATTATGCAAAAAATGTTTCACCCTCTCCCAAGGGCAGCACAATGGTAGCATTACTCACAGAACGTTCCTGCTTGGTCAGTGTTTTCAAGACAGTGACCTTTGAATCACAAAGCTTTGAAGCTAGCTGGCCGAGTAAAACCACGGTGAAAAATAATTTAGGGACTCCAGCTGATTCTGTTGGTTTGGATCAAGAGATCAACTCAAGAGTTTTCAGTTAAAAGGACCTACTGCAAGCTGCATGCAGCTTTGCTTGTCACTTGTGTATTGCTTATGGTACAATATTTATGGCTATTATTCCATCAGTCTAATAACTTCTTTAACAACTTCCATGCGTGAATGAAACTAACTTTTTAATGGTTGAAAGAACAGGAAGGAACTATAGACTTCAGAAATGATGCTCGCTGGCAGCTGTTCCTAGTCATTTGCAGCCTTTTTAAAAATTCATAGTGTATTGTAGCCTGTTGCTTGATCTTCATAATGTATAGCTGGATACTTATGCCAACTTAGAATTACGCTTGCCCCCCAAATTTGCCAGCTGCATCCACTTGTATTAACATCATCCTAATATGATTTGCGTGAGTGTTTTTTTTCTAAGCTGTCAAAAATATAGTAACATCATAGAAATTTTCTCCAACAGTACTATTAGTACTGTATTGTACTGTACTATTAGTACTACAGTACTATTCAGTGTAATCAATATCTAGTTGTCTGCTCCTACTGTGTGGTACTCTGGATAAAATAGTGCACCTAATGCTATGTTTAATATCTCAATATAGCCTTTTGTCCACTTTTATGATCTTTATTATAGAGATTTTATTATCCATAATGGTGGTATTTAAATGGTGGTATAGTGGTAAGGGGAGAGCAAGACACAGAAAGAGCCACACAGGGAGTGAGAGAGGGAGGAAGAGACAGAGAGAAACAATTGATTGGGAAGAGAGCAAAAAGCAGACAACAAGAGAGAACAAAAATAAGAACAGGCAGCAGAAAGACTGCGAAAGGGCAAGTGGAGACAAAGAGAGACAAAGAATAGATTGGTGTGTATGTGTGTCACAGTCTAGAGATTTGTGCTAGCTTAGTTCTTATTCCAATCACACACACTGCCTAATGAGCTAATGGGCCTGACAACCAGACAGACACACAGAGTGAGGGACAGGGAGAGAGAGGCGGGTGGATGGATGGAAAGTCACTATGCTAGTCAGCCAGTCAGTCAGCCATTCATCCATTCAGACGGTCAGTCGGCTAGTCAACCTATTAGCCCCTCGTTCCACGGTGAGGTTTGTGTGACTGCTGCAGATAAGAGATGCACAATATTCATGCTGTTTTGTGAAAAACTAAAAAAATGTTCTTGTTTTTCAGTCCTCATTTGCCTCTCTATGCACAAGTGGTACACACATTAACCAAAAATGTCTCTGTGAATGTTATGAATCGCACAGAGAGACAGAAACTCGGATCACGTTCCTCCCTGGATTTAAAGCGTGCTGTAACACCCCCTGTGGTTTCAAGATCACAATTATGGGGGCATTTGATAAGAAGTCATTTTACAGATTTGTCAAATAAATGTCCAGTCAAACGTGTCCTGTGACTAGCTGAGTAAGACCTACAGCAATCAGCGACAGCTTCATGATTAGCACCTCCTTTGGTGCGAAGTTCTGGCTCTCCTGGCAATTATCTATACAGTATGTGTTACAGATAGCTGAATCACTAAAATTATTATGAATTTGACCTCTGATAGGAAGTGTTGAAATTAAATCACTGAAATACAAAAAGAAAGGACAAAGTTAGCTTTTCTCTGTTCATGCAGACAATTTCTGATTGCCTTGGCCTCAAACAAAATGGTATCATTATTGTTATCATTATCATTATTCTCTAATTATCCTTCCAATTATAATCAAAGCTTTTCCCACATGGCTACTCCTTTTTTTACTTTCTTTTTCACTTTCACTTCCTTCCTCCGTGTTTTGCTCTTTTTGCTGCTGCAGTCGCTTCTTGTTTGGAATTCATTGTCATGATTTCTTGCTTCATTAAATAATTTTCCAGGTTTAAGCTGTTTCCAGAGGGCATCAGTATTACCAGGGCAGGTCAGCAATTTGATTGTGTCCGTGCACACTCGTAATGTCAGTCAGTCCTCGAAATGCTAAAATGATTTACTGTGGCCCTGTGGTAACCATAGTAACACATTAAACAACGTCACCCAGAGTGCAGGAAAAAAGAAAAAAGAAAAAGGTAAAACCCTTTTCTGGTTGCTCTTTGTCTTTTGTAAAGCCTCACCACTGGTTGCATGGTTCTTGCAATGATGTGATCATGGGTGGACTGGTCATTAGGAAGTTTAGGAATACTCCCCAATAGTCAGTCCATGCCAAGCTGAACTGGCTGGTGGTCACAGTTTAGGTCATAGGTGGTCGAGTTTTTCTGTTTCTGTTTCTGATATCAGTGATTATTGTATGGTCCACCCCTGTGGCTTTGGCCAGCCGGGCTCTCATAGGTGAAGACAGCACAGAGGAGAATGCTGCTTGTCAGACTGGGACAATCTAAATACTTTTAATATTGAGGAAGGATACAAGAAAACCCTCTCAAATTGAATCTGATCTGATTCATTGTGAAGAGTTTCCATTTGTCTGAAGTTTGTTCTGGTAAGAGTAATTAGCGAAAAAGAAATGAGTGGTGCAGAAAAATCAGCTACAACTAAAAAGGGGAAAATGTTGCAATGTGCAAAATGCAGCTAAATGCACCAGTATGAAAATTGAGAAGGTGTAGGTCTGTATACCTTGAAAGTTGTTTCTCTTTGCTTGTAGTTAGTTGGCTGTGTACTGTGTTCCAGCTCGCCTATAGGCTTGCCTGGCCTTGTTTGTATTCACTGCAGTGCTGATGTGCTTTTACAAACTGAGGAGGCAGGTGTCAGCATGACATCTTAAAGTGTCTTGAAGGTCTTCAGCATCACCAGATTCTCTTTATACCACAAGATAAAACTCTTGTAGTGTTAAAATTACCACAAAAAAAAAGTTCTATTTGCACCATCGGGCATGTGCATAAAAGGTCTCTCAAAGTCCTAGGCTGAATTTCAGCCTTTATACATCCCTAGATGTGATGTTCACAAATTGGTGAAAGCATGAATCAGATGTGTACCTGCATACAATTATAATTATCCACAGAATTAGCTTAGAATACAGTAAGTTTAGCAGGGGCAGCCGGAGAACAACAACCATATGCGCGCCTCTGATGTTCAAGTGAGTAAATATTAATCTTCAGTCCATTGTCCATAAAGGACTCTCACCACTTATCTTGTTTGAAACTTCATTGCACTGTTTTTCCAAATCCTTGTCTTGCTTTGAAAACACAGTGATTGTCAGACCTCAGATGAATGCTGTTAATTAACATTCAGTCTCCTGGGTAGATGCCATTGTATTTGTGTCTTGACAGTTCAAGTTATTTTGGTCATGCTTAATTTGGATAAACAGTTCTTTCTTATTGCTTTCAAAATAATTCAGGGAATTTATCTTTGTTTGTTTTGATTATGGAAATTAGACTTTAAATAAATCAATAACAAAAAAACAGGGTTAAAGCTAATCATTGTATTTTCAAATACCATTTTAAAAGTCCAGGTCTTCACTTAGAGGGACTTTTTGTTGAAAACAAATACATTTGTTGTGTTGGGACACGAAATCCTGGTGAGACTTGATTTAAACTGATTTTCTCGATTCCCTAGATTTCTGAAAATCTGTCACAGCCTGAAATGCTGAATTTTACAAATAATCCAGTCAGACTTTTTTGAACATCTGCTTTTTGTCACCTAACAACTATACTAACAATTCACAAGTGATTTTGTTGTCTTCCATGTGATGTTTCCATTATTTAAATGTTGCACTGCACGTTTGTGTATTCATGTGTGTGCATGTGTGGGCTCTTGGATTGACAGGCCAACTGTTGTGAAATTTACTGGGCATCTGGACCGATGTTCATTATTGCTGATGGTTCTGTTTAGGAAGCTGCAACAGAGAGAGAGAGGGAGAGAGAGAAATAAAGAGAAAGACAGAGAGAGAGAGAGACAGAGAGAGAGAGAGAGAGTCAAAAGATGACAACAGCAGCATCAATCACCTTGTCAACAAGCATCCTTCGCCACTTCAGTACTGGGGGACAGATGTTTGGTTGAGTGTGTGTGTCTGTATATGTGTGTGTGGATGGCTGCATTTAGCTGTTAGACATCTGTGTGCTGAGATACTACTCTGTCGCACACATGGAGTAAATTTTAAAAGTTTTGTTCCTGTAATAGAACTTTATTAGACACTTGCTGACTTGCTGATATTAAACCGGAGCAGCGTTTTAGTTTAAACACAGAAACATTCAGGAGTTGCTGTACCAACACGTATAGAAAAACAAGTTATTGCAACTCAGCAGCAGCTAGGTGTAACAGATGATGGACTATATGGTACAGAGCACTGTCAGTTTGTGATGTGGACTTTCTTTTTCTTAAAGCGACTGAATGGTGTGTCGTGATGGAGGGCTTACAATTTAAAACAGAAGGCTGTTTATTTATTCATTTTTTGAGAAACATCAGACTAAGTAGGGGGCCTTCAAAAATCACAGTCTACATTTTTCTCTGTTGGATATGTCTTTCTGGATTCTCTGACCCCCTGTGGTTCTTTAGAATCTGTCCTACAGTTTGTGTTTGTGGTTTCCAGGGCTGAGATAGCAGGAATCTAAATGCCTGCAAAAGAAAGTTCGGGAAAAAGTATTAATGCGTCTGATTTGTGAGAGGGGTAAATGAGGACAGTGGTACGTTCATTTATGTGTGAATGAGTGTGTGAGAGTTATTAGTGGCAGCTGTAACTAAATTCACCCAAATGTTATTAATAGGATTGTCTCCATCTACATAGAAGTGATTGTTTGCCGATATGATACCTGATTTTAGGTAATGAAACCAAAACAATACTATCTTGATATCTCACCTTGAAAAATATGTTTTCCTACAACCCCACCCCAACAAAAAAAAATGGCTAAGTTGTCAAATGTTAAAATGTTTTTTTAAATGCAAGCAATCATACCAGGACTATCAAATTAAGTAATAAGTAAGTGATTACATTTCTAACTGGATGAACGGATGCCAGCTTTTTGCCATTTTGTTGCCATTTTCAATATGTGCAAACATGTTTCCATTCCAGCACACACGTACAAACCTTAAACACACTTAAAATGCATGTTGTACCTATTTTACATCTTATCAGATCTTGTATCAATAATGCAGGTAATCAGTCAATCATACAGTCAATCATACAGTCAATATTTTCAATGTAAAATGTGTATAAACATTCAACTCAGTCATCTTTCCGGTTTAAATTAAGGAAATCTTGTGTGCTGAGAGTGTTTTTAAAAAGGATGAGGAAAGTGACTTTAGTGTTTTAAGTCAGAGTTTGTCCTACTTTTGTTGTGTTTCTCATCTTATGGCACACACAAACTTTTATGAGGGAAAAAAAAAACAACAACTTTTGAATATGCAAACAGACACAGTCCCATACCCCCCACTGCCTCCAATTCTTTCATTCTGTTTTATCTATTTTTTTCCCTCTTCCTTTTTAAAAAAAAAAAAAATCCACTGTCTTTAAGTTCATACTGATTAATTGCAAAGTCTCTTTAAGATGTTTGGAAAGCAAAGTGTAGTTTATGTAACATTTCAACATCAAAATGAGACGTGCTTTTGAAGAGGTTACGATTTAAATGTAAACAACCAAAAACACATATCCGTCGCAAATCCAACCAAACACAGAATGTTTTTGCAAACCTCAAGAAAAGCCTGCACGGCATTTTTTTCATGATTTGACCTGGTATTTACCAGCGAGGAACACAAACACTGTAAATTAAATACATGAAGCTAGGTTTCATTTACATTTCTCTGTTACTTCCTCTGGCTTTCTCTTCCCCCACAATGTATGTATCCTCCTCTGCCTCTCTGCCTGTTTCCCTCTGCTTTTATTTTGTTTTTTTTTTTCTTTCTGTAAGTTAGAGTACAGCAAATGATTCAGTCATTTGGAAAGCTTGTACGGTGAATATTGGCTCAGTAATTTAGTGGGTCTAGTTAATGCTCCAAACATATGGAAGATATTGATAAATAACATACTATTCTCCAACCCCTCCTACACCCAACGCTTTGCTATGCTCTCTCAAACAATGACTGGAAAGTCTATACACATGCGCAGACTTATATATACACAACATGCACACACACACACACACACACACACACACACACACTGGCACATCTACAGACATTTCTCAACATCCCTTCGTGTGTGTTTTTTCAGTGCCTCCATGAAATTAAACAAATCAAATAAAAAACCAGCACGCTCACTGACAAACACACAAACACAGACACTCACAGGCGTTTCAATCATTCTTTCTATCTAAATACAAACTTTCCTCCCCTATATCCTCCCCTTCTCTATTTCTCACATGCACAAACTCTCCTCTTCCTCTCACTTACTTGCTGTGTCTCTCTCTTATACACAAACACACACACACACACAAACACACACACACACAAACAGACACACACACACACACACACACACACACACACACACACACACACACACACACACACACACAGTCTCGCTCTGCCTCTCTACACTGTATTGACAAAGCCCACTAGCTAATCTAGTGTGTGGGGTGTTGCTGGAGACAGAATTAGGTGGATAACACTGGATTGCCCCCCCTCCACATCTCCCACCAGCTTGCATGTCTGTGTTTCTGTTTGTCCTCATGGTTGCTGTTTAGGTGTGTGCAAACATGTACATATTGTATTTGTGTATGAGTAAGAGAAGAGATTAGATTCCTTACAGTACTCTGTACTCCTACTGTAGATTAACTGTTATAATGTGGCTCCTCAGTAGAGGACTTAAAGAGTCCTGGTTTGTACAGAAAACCACATGAGACTCCCTGGTGACTCCCAACTGTAGACTTATCCAGATTAAGTATTCCTTAACCCATCTCTCTTCAGTTTGACAGTTTCACTTTGTGGCGTCTGCACCTCCCTCTTTTCTCACTAAGATAAATTCCTATATACTTTTCTAAGCAAAGAAAGCGTCTCTAATTTGTGTTCCTAAAGATAGGAGTTCACGGGCAATCAATTTCCAGTATTACAGTAGCAGCCCGCAGGGATCCACTATGACAACTGGCACTCTGGCTCTTTTATGTCGTTGAATATTGGTAATTGCAAACAGGTGAAATAACTAGAAGAAACAAAAATCCCCCAAAAATCCCCAAAGTAAGTGGAGTAATATAACTTGGATCAACGTCTCCTTTGCGTCAACAATAATGCTTGAAAATGAGATTTTTTTAAGTTGGACTAAATGTCCCCCTGAGCAGATTTTGGAGTCTGACCGTTTCTCAACTCTTATGAAACTATGCGCACGCTATCAAATTAAAATATCCATTTGAACCATCCATTAACATTGTGATACAGTACATCTCTTAAATTCAATCAGTGACACTCACTTTGCGGCGCCTGATGGCACGATGATAGCTTAGCTTTATTGTAAGTGACTAAGAGTGTGAAAGCAAGGAGCTTGGCAAGAGTGTGTGTGTTTATTGTTAGGCTATAAATAAATGTTATAATTTCTGCAGGAACCACTACTCAAAATGCATTTTTTCATTCGAGCGCTTAACGGCTTCATTATAGCCAGAGGGAAGCTTACATGTGCAGCTCACATAAGAGCCAAGTAGAAGTGAATTCAGCATGTCAGTAACTTGAAGGCAAGAGAGACAGAGAGAAAACGGGCTGAGAAGAAGAGACAGAAGGGTAAGAGAAGGGTAAGTTAGCTTTTTACACAAGATTCAGGTCATTTATACAGTATTTTATACTCTTGCATCATGGGATTTTGTGGGCATTTCTCAAGGGTCTGATGAAAAACTAGAATTTAGGCTGCATATTTCCTACAGTCCATGTGTTATTGTGTTTGTTTGAATGTGTGTGTCTGGCAGGTGTGAGTGAAAAACAGGAGTGAGCTTATGATTCTGTAGGTGAGGAGAACATCATCAAAGACCAGGTTCAGTGAGTTCAATAAAACACATTCATATTTTTGGGTCACAAGTGGGACTTATGGTTGTGACGCTCATTACAAAAACATATACACCCCATAATAAGGACAGACCATCTGGACAACACAGTATTAGGCTGCTGTACTGAATTGCCCTTTGGTTTGATGCCCTGTTCTCTCTCTCTCTTTCGTTCCCTCACTCTGCTTCTCATGTGTCTTGCCAGGTTTGTTGTCTGAGCATGATTTGCCCTAAAATCAGTCACTTTCATAGGGATTTGAAAGTTGGAGTGAACTAAATGTATTCAGCTGCTTAAGGTTTCGACTGTTTACACTGCAGAAATCATGTAGACTTTCCTCTCTGTGTCCTTGTCTTTTAACCTTTTTCAAAGCATTATCAATCACTTGGCCAGGATGACAGTGATGAAACAGAGGCCCGTGTCATATGGCTAGACACTGATGATAAACATCTTGCGTCTCAGTTATATTCGTCCTAGAGCAAAGCTTATTATACTGTTGAGCCACCTAAAAATACACCTAAAAAGTCCTGACGTCACCCCCAGGCTAGCCTCTGTTCTACAATCTTCTGCAACTCAGTACAATCTCTAATTGAACGTTCCTTTTATCGGCCTTTATGAAAAAATAAAATGTGTTCCTCTGGTTTACTTTCCATATTCGTCATACAGAACCTGCTTTTAGAAATTGACAGCTTTGTGATTTGAACAGACTTAAACAATTTATTTGTTAGCAGACTAGAAACTTCAGCTCTCATAGAAATGTATCAGCATGACAGTTCCATGGTATCATCCAAACAGTTATATCGTTTAAAGTCATTTTTCCAACTGTTATGCTGTGAACCCCCTGTCTAAAATCATGCGGTCCTCTCTTTCCTGCTGTTTCTGTGATTTCTATGGTTGGTCTTTGTTTTTGGATCCAGGATGCAGAGATGAAGGCCAGCACAGTTTTAAGGAGTTTATTACAAGAGTGAACACACAAGGCACGTGGTGGTGGCTCAAGGCTGGCTGGTGTCACAGGTGAAATGAAGCAGACGGATCAGAGGATGCACTGGAGAACAACGGGGAACACGGGCTGAACAAAAGCGAGGCACTGGGAAAAACTGGGATGAGTCTCCACGTAAAAAAAAACACAACAACAATACAAAGGCATTGCAAAGCTTGCAATCAAAACAGGCTGGGAAACAATGGAGTAACTCTATTCAGTCACTGGTATGGGATAATCTGGTACAGGAGTGGTATCATGACCAGGTCTAGTAGGAGTGATTGCTGATGAGACACAGGCGCACCTTGTTGTTGAGACCTGCACCGCCAGCTACACCCGCCAAATACAAACTTGTTGCCCCACGACTCGCCAATTGACTGTGACGTGATTACCTGCGGTGATTTAGGGCATACAGTATGAGAAAGGTGTTCTCGAAACAGAAATATTGAACAAACTATTTCATGTCATCTTTTATTTTGAATTTTTTAACTACCATGCTTACCCTGGTCACCTACATGATATGTACTGCTGATGTTCTAAGGCTGGACTTTTATATGGTATATGGAGTTATGTGCATTATTATAAATGTCAAAGAGATTTTTAACTTCAGGACCAACTCTCTATATAACTTATACTTTCAAAATACATAGTTACATAGTAAAAGAAAAAAAATGTACCCTATGTTATCTAAATGTATTTAATCTTGTACAGAAAAAAAATTGTGTTAGGGCAAAAAGAATATTTAGCTGCAGACGCTAATGTAATAATCAAACAACTATTTTAGTGGCCTTAATTACTTAATTCACCAAGCCATTTTTGTGACCCTGAGGAAGCTCACATCCAGCTCTGTAACCTCTTGTCATTGTACTCCCCTCTCTTGAATCGAAAAGATTTACTTTGCCTTGCACCATTTGTTAGTTCATAATCGCAACAAAAAGTCAACTCGTGAACATGGGCTTTTAATGGTGTAGTTATTTTTGTTGTTTTCTTTTTAATTGCTGCTTTGCAAATAATACAACTTTCTATTCCCTTCACTTTCTCTCTGTCACTTTGCACTAGCAACAAAAGTTCCTGGAGTCAATTTGGGTTTTTTAATGGGTTGTACTTTTGACAGCCCGCATAGTAAATCTGCTCATCGAGGCCAGTGAGAACAGTTGAGGCCATTTATGATTTAACGTGTCCTCAGCACCCCCTCACCACAGACAGATGTAGAACACACCCTCACGCCTCCCATAGCTGTGAGCTTAAATAGAAACAAACTCTTATCTCACATACCCATATAGTTTCAACAGTCTTTGTGGTGCTGAAACAATTCCCTTCAATGTGTATAATTTAATAGGCCTTGTGGTCCAAACTGCATTCAGCTCTAAATGAATAATCGGCTGACGGCATCAAAAACAAGCCATCGCTGTCAACAAGCTGTCAAACTAAATAAAACAAACACTGATACAGACACTTCTTATTTTTGCTTTCTTTCTCTCTCTGTCTTTCCTTTATGCTGTTATTGGTAGTGACTCCTGCTGTACGCTGTCTGTGCCCTGTTCACAAATGCATAGAAAACACACACACACACACACATACACACCTACACACACACTCCCGTAAATGACCATGATCACAGACATTTAAATTTCTGTTCCTTTATGTTTTTATCCATGAAATAGCAGCTGAACAATGAGGATGGCTGTTGGGAATAAGGCAAACCAGCAGGATGGCGAGCTAATGACTTGTCTATTGTCACAAAGGAAGGATATGTGGAGGTTGAGGTAATTTTGATTCTCTTAGATATCAATTTGTAAGGTTGAGGATTTACCACACTTAAAAGACCATCCTCTCTAACCAGCTGGAGGTTTTAATAATTGGCAGCACTCCTGTCAGGCTGACTGACCGGTTCACTGGATGATTGTCTCTGAGGTCGGTTGACTAACTGACCAGATAACTGGCTGACAGACTTAGTGATGGTCGACTGGTTGGCTGGCTGGTTGATGGAATAGCTCACTGGGTGACTGACTTGCTGCGTGGTTGCCTAAGGCCGCATTAAGACAGGATTCGGTACTGCGGTGACAATGCAGGTTTTTCCATTCATTGGAGTGGGGGTAGTTCGTTTTGGCTGCAGCAGTGCAGGCCGCACAGGTGTCCACCAAAAAACGCAGCTACCTGCGGCAGAGAAGTTGAGTCTGATCCAACTTTTGGAAAAATACAGCCTGACGTCATGCTGTGGCCACCAATCTCATGATCAGACCGATCAAACCACCACAGTCAGCCTGAAATGTCTCTGAAGCTGAGGCTGTCCAGGTGGATTCTCTACCTATTGTGTTCTGAGAGAGGAAGCGCTTTGGTCAGGAGACATAGACAGTGAACTTTGCTTATTAACCGGGCTTCCTGATTGTTTCACAGCCGTTACGTCCAACACAAAAAGACACATCCCCAGCAGCCGCCACTCACCTCCCACCCCCACAAACCGCCGCACAACGCTGCAGTGATTCGCCACAACGCCTGATCCTGTCTGAATGTGGCCTAATGCAGGCTCACAACTCAAAGCCAATAGAGCGGCAACATCCTGGGGTGAGATTATCAATACAAACTGCTACACTCATGTGTCTTTTTAAAAGTTAGGCTTGCTGTGAGCTTCCATGAGTTGAGAAGAAGAGATAAAAATGAATTTGGATCCTTTTCTGGAGAGTAAGTTGTCTTTATTTCTAACTTTTACTGACAAATATGTTGATATTTGGCTGTGCTGTTTTATACCCTGCATTGCAGTGGATTAAAAAGTCTGGTTTGGCACCAAAATGTGGGATCAAGATGGATTAACATGTTTGTGAAATGTGGAGAAGAAATCATAAGTAGCCTGATATCACTATATACTTGACTAAATTAATAATTTCTTATAACTGCTAAATTTGCTGCTACAGACCTGCTTTGATTACATTATTTAAAATGTTGAAATGAAATGTTTTGTAATGGCTGCATGAGTATACATTCTAAAAATCTACAATCAGTGTTAATTAACTATTAAATTAAAAGAAAGTTCTTTCTTCAACAACCATAGATGCTCTTCTATCTGAACTTTACTCTTGGAAAATGTTTCCTCTTTAGGATAATAAAACATCAAAACAGCATGCTCAACTGATTTCATCACCTACAGTAGTAAGTACAGTACCATAAATCACCTGAACCTTTAAAACATTTACAAGCTGTACTGAAATCCTGACTAAACAAACAAAACACAGCTTGAGGCTACTTTTCACTTCCTATTTACTGAGTCTTCAGAAATGTTAAGATGCAGTCAGCTGAACCTGTGAAGAACCTCTTGTAGACACTCCTTTGTTTTTATGTTTTGTAAGAGTAGCTCTGACACATTCAACTCGGATATGAGGTTTAGCATGACAGGATAAAAGAGATTTTCCAGATTGTTTAATAACATGACAAGATGTGTGCGTTAGCATTGCAGATTCTGTATTGTAATCTCCAATGGATCATAATTATTTGATGTTAAGAAAAAAAAAAGGAATTATGAACCTGAACACATTTGAACACTGAGCTCAAGTCTATTGATTTCTTTTAGTCGGACAGAAAGAAGCCAGACAGGAGTCTTATTCAAAGAGAAGTCGATGCTGATGTCTGTTGGGGATCCAGCAGTAAACAATAAGGAAACACTGAGAAACTCACAGTTCTTTATGATATTTCGGAGGGAATCACCACAGAGTTCCCACAGCAACGTTATTACAACACATGGCCCACAGTACAGCAATATAACAATTATAGCTCCATTGCAATATTATTAAATGAGATATGCTTTCTTTCATTTGACTACAGTAAAAAATGAATTAATTTCCCTGAGGAAAATTAAATATTGGAATCAATTATACATAGAAGTTAAATCCCCTGAATCAATTACGAGATAAAATTCAAGGCTTCTAAAACTTTAAAATGACCATTTCTTTCCATTTTCATGGAGGCGGGAGTGCAGAAAGAATGTAAATGTCAAGATTTAAGATTTTTTCATTAAGCCACAGGAAATGTTGTACCATAAAATAATTTCTGAAATGTTGCTTATAATAAGCAACCATTAAGGTACAACTGTGTGACATTATTTAACCTACTTTCAACTTCTCATTCTGACTTCAGACCAATTACAGTATAAAGAATGAACAGAAATCTAAAGATCTGTGGCGCTGGCCGCCGCCATGTTGGCTGTACTGCTCCTTCCGCCTCTCGGCTAATAAATATAAGACGTGGACAACAGGTCGCCTGGGTGGTCTAATAAGCCATCTGTAATGACACCTAACTGTCAATTAAAGTGTCCACGCTGTTAATTATGAGTAACTTTAAGTTTTAATATCGTCTGAACGGGTGAGTTAAAAAAAAAATTCAGACTCAGTACAGTTGTCATGAATGGGGAAATTTGTTATAGAGATCAAAACCATTTTTTGAATGAGGCTGTATTGGCTTCATTTCCCAGCCATGGAGGCTGATGCTCGCTTCATCCATCTCTCTCACACAACAGGCTTTAAATTCAGGTTTGGATCCTAACATCATGGGAATAATTTGGCTGAAATGGCCCCCTCAGTGCTCTATTCACTGTCTTTCTAAGCATCCATCCCTCTTGGTCCTTTCACTTATTAATGCGAATTCAATCAGTTCATTACTCATCTGTGATCAGTTTTTTTTCATTTCTTTAAGTACCAATCTTTCTTCCATAGATCCAATCCGCCTCTCTCCCTTTAGTCCCTTGCCTTTGCTCATCTCTCTCCCCCTCTCTCTCACTATCAATAATTGTTAAAAAAAAATACATTGGGTTTACATCCCTGTATCTATAATCAGTTATATGGATGTATCGTACCATCCTGTACAATAACAAGCACACACATTCAAAGACCAATTTGATAGGCTACTAACAATCAGAGGAGAAGACAAGACATGGAGGCGTGGTGTGTGAATTTGTTCAGTGACTGGAGTGTTACTGGTTCTCCTTCACTAGTAAGTGCCACTTAAGAACACACAGACATGTGCTTGTTTCCGGTCAAATCTAGAGTAAGATGAGAAAATCAATATCAATTTCATCACTAGGGCAGAGATACAGCTAGGTCAGGGACACATTTAGCCTAGCATATTTCAAAGCCTGGAGGCAGGGTTAAATGTTACGAAAAAATCTTCTTCCAAACAACTCCAAAACATGCTTGTTGTATCTATATACTAACATTCACTGATGCAAACAGGTGTCACCAACAGTTGGTCAAACTTTACAGTGAGGGCAGGACTTAAAGAGAGTGAATACAGTGCATTTAGCTCTTGTTAGCTTCAGTGCATACACTAACCACTCCTCACAATGTTTTATTTTCTCTTTCTGCTATCGATAAAAGCAGCAGGACACATTTAGAGTTGTTTGATGGAGGGTTTTCTTTTTGCACTATTGATGGAGCAGTAAACAGTCTCTGAGCCAAGCTAATGCATCACAGACTAAGAGTTTCCAATCAGAATTAGTTGCTAACAATGTGTGCAGTCACCTGCAGCATATAAATATTGTTATTATATACATTGTGCTCCAGTGATTTAAAGTCATACTGTACGTTAACACTAATGTCTCCCTTCACTGTTTGTATGTGTACGTGTCTGCTAACATCAAATACAGTTGTGTTCAAATTCACATTACTGTGATCTTTTGACATTAAAGAGAAACTCCATCGCCATATGCTCGCCTTTTGGTGTGTTTCTGAGTGTGGAGTTTCTTTGTATGCCGGTCAGATAAAGTTGCTGACTTGATAAACTCAACTCAGGAGAGAGTTTCTGTGAATGTGTGTTTATGTAAATGGAAGAGAGAGAGAGGTGTATGTTTCATGCAGGTTAATGCTGAGGGTGGCTCCTCAGGAGTCAGACCCCTCTAAAATAACAGAGACTGACGCAGGTTGCTTGGAGTTTCCTTGATTCTTGTTGTCATTGTTTGAGCCTGGATGTGCAAATTTACAGTTTAAGAGTGTATCTTGATTCTGGATTTTATGG
Organism: Sciaenops ocellatus; assembly: GCA_033000465.1. NCBI lineage: Eukaryota > Metazoa > Chordata > Actinopteri > Sciaenidae > Sciaenops > Sciaenops ocellatus. Next base: position 12,945,759 of record CP136888.1, on the reverse strand, counting down.
AGTTTAAAGATTTAATCCTATTGTCAAAGCGATACTGTGTGTGCCTCAATCTCTTGAACTTTGTAGCAGCCTTGAATTGAATTGTATACCCATTCATGGTGATATGATTACTGTCCCTATAATAGGCTAATTACAACAGCCTGTCATGTAGAACGATTTATGCTGAGTAGGCGCGATGCATTTGACCTGTGAGTAAGTACATGTGTGTTACTTCCCTCCCTCCCTCCTCTCATACACTGCATTTATTTATTTGCTTATTTATTTTCCCGCCCTCCTCCCTTCATCACTGCCTCACCCCTATCACTCTCTCTGTCTCCCTGCTCGCCTTTTTCTTGTCTTTCCAACAGATTGTTAATCGGTGATTACTGCAGCAACAAAAGGTTAGGTGAGAGTGTTGATGAGATTCTGTTGTCATGGGAAGTGCTGAAGGCAAAAGGCAGCATCCGCTGAGTTTAATGATCCTGCGCGCGTGTGTGTATGTTTAAAATCCTTTGCTAAATCATGCATGCATATGACGTCGTTTGTTAAAGAGCTGTGGGCTTCTGTACGCACACGCACACACATGCACACACACAGTGAAGAAGATGGATGTTTAGGTTCTCGGTAATGCCTCTCTGTCTCAATCTGTCTTCTTGAAAATGACAGCGTGCCATGATCATACAGGATATATAGCTACACACACACATACACAAACAGATACACACAAAGGCACAGATACACGATTAGGACACACATAAACACAAAGAGTCAGAGGTGGAGAGTCATAGTGACAGAAATGGAAATAAAGATGTGAACAGTGAACTACAAATATGAATTAAAATCCTTAAGCATTTTTTCTGAAAATCACAATTTTTAGGGCTGCATGTTAAAACCTTTTCACCTTCTTTTCTTTGAGGAAATCCCCTCACATCGTGTCATCTTACACCAGTGTGTGTGTGTGTCTTGCCTGTTTAAGGACTGCATGTCTGTGCATGTGTTTATCAGCCTGTACTGTATGTATGCAGTATGGTGAGTTAAACAAGTCTGTCTCTGTCTGATTACTAATAATCATATTGTTTTGTGGCATTTGTGTGTGTGTGTGTGTATGTGTGTGTGTGTGTGTGTGTTTTTTTTTCACACGTTGTGTAATAATAACTTCGCAGGTTGGTAAAATGGGCACATAGAAACTGTTGCTATAGAAACACCAGAATAAAAGCACCCTCCCTGGTAACGACACAAGTTTTCATTTCTTCCTGTGAGATGGGAAAGGGGGTTTCACTCTTTGTGTTCTTTCTCTTTTTCCCCTTTCCTCCTCTCCCTTTGAAATGAGACAACAGTTTCTCCCTCTTCTCTCCATGTTCCACTTTTATTCCATTTCTCACTCCCTCTCCTCCTCCTCTCAAGCTCTCCTTCCACTCCTTCAGAGGCCCCTATTTCTGTAAGTCAAATTCACTGCACTGGTGCGCTTGGCTGTGACTGACAGATTTTTGGTAATTTCATGACCAGAGGCTGCACCGCTAAAACAGTGCACCTGCAGCGCTAATGTAAAAGAAGCTGGATTAGGTGGAATAAATTATTGGTAACTATCATGAACAATCAGATCAGCTCCTCTCATCACATTTAACAGCGGTGTGCTCACACTGCAAAATGACATTTTGTAATGGAGAAAATATCCCACAAATCTCCCATGAGGAAACTGATATGCTTTATCAGGAGGTGCAGAATCTTGAAGCACAAACACACACTATTCGCAAATATGCAACAAGTGTGTATCAGTTTGAGCGCTAGTTCAGCAAGATTCTTTCAAGGATGACGAGTGTAAGCTGCTTTGAAAATATGCACTATCCTTCAAATTATAGGCTGCAGATGAAGCGCCCATACTTCTTTTTGCTGCCTTCAGATAGCTGCAAAATTCCATCAACTGAAAAGGAAAGCCCCTCATACATAATACAAGCAGTTGTAGATGACAAATACTAGTAAGAATCATCCCTCTTTGTGAATTGTTGCAGTAATCACATGTTTGATGCGCTTGTAATCTGTGTATGCTGTTGACAACACAATACACGAAACAGTGGATTTTCTGAAATAAGCTCTGGTTTTGAGCAGGCGGCGGCATAATTTCAATTTTTGATACAGGCATCACTGACCCACGTAATTTATGTTGACATCCTCCTCTGGTGTGCCCTCTCCCTGATGTTGGTCTGCTAATGTCATTGCAACCTACAACATTATTGAACTCATGCAGCCAGGAAATTATCTACTTGCAGCAAGCAAATTTATCACTGCACCAGTGCAAGATTGCTGTTAGTTATCTGCTCCAGTGTGACATTATGTCTGCAAATATCTTATATATGGCACACATTTCACCCATATACCAGCCCATATTTGGCTATGATATGACTTTAAAGTACCATGTATTCATTACTCCAAACAAATTAACTATTTAAAGCCTTAAGGCCTACTTGTTTGTCTAGAACTTTACAGCAACATTATGTATTTTTTCTACTGAAGTTTCACTGACTTGTAATCAGGTGAACGGTGTGCTATGGGCTCCGGGTACAATCACCCATGAGAAGGATGCTTTACGGCACTAAGTCACACACCGCCAGCTATTTCACTTATTTTACAGGGACAATGGTTTCTGTTTTTTCCGCTGATGCCCTCTGACTACAACTCTTGGAGATTTACAGTTTCCTGATGGACATAAAAACTCGTCCATCTTGTTGCTAAAGTAAGTTAACCACCAAGATAATTAGCTCAGTCTATGATGCCCAGACTGGGAGCTCAAAACACTGGGGAAATGTTGTCCAGTGTCATAACAGAACCAGAGCCAGGCGAGCGCCCAGCAGCCTCTGCGGACATGGCAAGAGGATGTTGATAGAGGCTAAGATCAGAAAAAAAAGAGTGTGACCGAGCAAGAGTAAATCTCAGACTGGCTTTTAGAAGTTGGTGAGCTTTGTTTGAAGACAGACGCAGAGTAGTATAAGCTGGCTGCTGTGTCTTGTGTTGCCCCTCTTGCTTGATGTTTGGCTATGTTGTCTGTCGACTTGTTAGTTTTTCATCATAAATATTGTAATCAGAAGAAATACACATGTACAGCTGTCCATATTGATGACAGTGAAGTATAAGTGAATTGCCCGATAAAACTGGGAGTGAAAATAGCAAAAAAAAAGTCTAAACTTTGGATCTTTGGAATAACATGTCCATTGCAAGATGCTCATTGAGAAAATAGGTTTTCGGGGCCTTTAAAAGCATCTTAATTCTTTAGAAATGTATTTTACAGTAGCTTTCATTAAACTTGCTGTAGGATGGACACTTAGTGATCGATGTTCTGTATGAAATGTAAATTAATGAACACAATTCTGCTTCTCAGGATTATATGCATTTTTTTTAGTTTGTCTTCTTATATTTACTTCATGATAATGTGCCAATTTATGACCACCAAAGAAAAAGTTGCTATCACATGAAAGTAATGTTATACAGCACGGGTTATTTTGTGAGAGCTGTCACTTTTTAAAAAAAGTATTAGATATTATTAGACCAAACATTTCAACTTTTTTTCTCTCATTCCTAGCCTCAACTTTTTCACTGTTTGCCAAAACTTTTTTCACTTACTTGAATAACAAAGACAGTGATGTCAGGATGAAAAACTTTTACTTTGCCTGGATGGAGCAGACTTCCCTTTTTCTTTTATGTTGTCCTCTATTCCATCTGTCAGCCTTTCTTGGGTGCATCAGTTCTTACTTCTTCACTCCTTCTCATCTCTTCATTTCTCTGTTTCTACATCTACAGTATTTTCCCAATCTTAACTTTTGCTGTCCATCCCGCTGACCTCCTACCCCCCTCTGTCTTACAATAACAAGACAGTTGGTGCCTTCATTCGTATCTGTCGATTGCAATTTTAACCCTGCTTCCTCTTTACTCTCACATCCTTTCCATTTTCTTTGTACAACATATACAGTATTCTCTCTCTCTCTCTCTCTCTCTCTCTCTCTCTCTCTCTCTCTTTCTCTCTCTCTCTCTCTCACACACACACACTCACACACACACAACCTGCTAGCTCATGTGAAACATCAATGTCCCTCTAGATGAATAACAAAGCATACTGCAGCATATAGAGTATTAGGGCCCCAAGGGCAAATATAGAGATGCAAAGAGTGCAAAGAGCTGCATCTCTCTCTCTCTCTCTCTCTCTCTCTCTCTCTCTCTCTCTCTCTCTCTCTCTCTCTCTTCTCTCTCTCTCTCTGTCTCTCTCCTTTGCACTCTTTCTGTACATATTCATTCCCACCTCTCACCTCACCTCTCTCTCTCCATTTCTTTTGACCGGGTGGCACAGTGGTGTAGTAGTAGTGGTTAGCACTGTGGCCTCACAGCAAAAAGGTTGTTCGAACCTCAGCTGCGGCCTTTCTGTGTGGAGTTTGCATGCTCTCCCTGGTCATAGGGAAATAGTTTAGGCTAAATGGTGACTTTAAATTTCCGTAGGTGTGAATGTGAGTGTGAACGGTTGTTTGTCTCTCTGTGCCCAAAGTCAGCTGGGATAGGCTCCAGTGAGGCCTTGTGTTCAATGTGTTAGCCTTATACACACCTCAGGTACACACTTCAGGTACTACTATCTCAAGTCTCCTGTGATCTAATAGACAAAGATAATGTTTTGACTGACGGTCAGAGACGTATTAATTAATTGAAATTATTAAGGTTGTAGTTTGCTTTGGTAGTGAATGGGACTGCCTTGTATTGAGATTTGTTTCTAAAATTTTGGCCACCCCATTTGCGTACATGAAAGTAAAAGAATATTATAAGAAACACCTCTCACTGTAATAGACTCCGGTATAACACCACAACATTAGATTGGACTAGTGTACCTAATAAAGTGGCCTGTGAGTCTAAATATGTAGAAGCACACATGCTCTAACACACGTGCATTTTTTCCAGCATTGTTTTTCCTCAACAGACTTGTGGCTGTTTATTTGTTACTGTGGCCAGTTGGCCAGTTTATGCACCTTGTTGGAATCACAACCACTGGAGACCAGCTGTTATACTGCCCTGTGTGTGTGTGTGTGTGTGTGGTCCCTGCATGCATTTTAACTGTGCACTGTGACACACATACAGCTATTACACAAATCTCTCAGCAGAGCATCTCTGTCTGTCTCTCTCCATCTCCCTCACCTCCTCTCTTGTCTCTCCCTCTCTCGTATACACAGAAGACACGGGGAGTCTTCAGTCTAAGATCCACGGGAACCAATAGACTTAAGAAACAGGCACAGAAAAAAAAAACAGGAAGGAAGACCCATACAGAGAAGCCCTGACAAAGTGAATTTATAGCAATATACTTTCCTTTCCTGCCTCTTTAACACCAGTGAAAGGCTGGTTAGAACTGTTAAATGCTGAGCCGTTGCAGGTGTAACTAATTAGGTAAATACCATAATTGACACAACCCAGTTAATTTCACCAGAGAAAGGAAGCTGAATTATTTACAACTGAATGACTTCAATAGATCATTGGCCATCAGTTTAAAAACTGCATGCTGTGTTTCAGGAGGTAACTTCCCAGGCTTAAAGGCATAATTTCTACCAAATTATTTCTTACATAAAACATCCAGTGTATAACTCATCAATTTTAAGAAACATGTTCTGGTCCTGCAGGCTTCTATTAGCAACAGCCCGAATTTAATTGTGCATGTTGTAAGAACGGCCCAATTTTCTAAGAATTCTAGAGGTTTTTGCTTCTTAATGTAAAGGACCCATATCACCTGTCGCAGCCTAATAACCTGCTGTAAACCTGCCAGATTTACAATGTATCTTCATACACTGGCATCTTGTAATGCAGTTACAATGTGTTTATAATACACAATGTGGTAACTTGTTTTTGTTAGAATAATGAAAAGCAATCAATATAACAAACACACAGGATATGTAGGCAGATGCACTTTATCTAACGATTTTTGCTGAATGAATGTGTGAACACCATAATTAAATAAAATTGAATATCCCCAGATAACAAAAAATAATGAGTGAAAGAAGAATAAAGGAACGGTGAACTGAAAAACAGACAAATGAAATACTCCTATGAGTACCAGTATTATCTTAATTAGAATTGAAAGAAAACAATTACTGTGGAAGTTTTCACATTCATTTTTTGGTTTCAATGAGGTTTGAAATATCTTCCAGCTACAGGACATACAGAGCTTATGTCACTGTAATTTCACCATACTATGCCAAGAACCACACATACTGATCAATGACAGTATAAAGAACGGACAGAGCCTGAGTGACGTCATGTTTGAGTGATGTGCTGTTTTGAAGCCAAAAATATGGACGCTGCCATGTTGAATGTGCTGCTTCTTCTGCCTCCTGGTTAATCTAAACATCAGCAAAGACGTGGATCATCAGCAGACCTGAAGCGGGCCAAATGACACCTGGGTGCTCTAACAAGCCATTTGTAATGGCACCCGCCTGTCAATCAAGTAGCAATGCTGTTAATTTTGCAGAACTTTAGGCCTTAATATAATCTGAACGGGTGAGTTAAACAAAATTCACCCCCCTCACAGTTGTCATGAACGGAGAAATTAACTATAGAGACCAAACCCATTGTCTGAACCAGGCTGTAAACATGTTTATTTCTGCTGTGAAGCTGGACATTTTAATACGGGTGCTTATGGAGATTGACTCACTTCTGCAGCCTGTCTCAAGCGGCCACTTGAGGAATTACAGTTTTTAGCACTTGGCTTCATTTCTCAGCACTGGAGGTTGCCGCTTGATACTGATATAACGTTTCCTTTGTGGTTATAGGGAAAAAAGCAATGAAAGCAAATAAGAAAGGTGATAGGATAAGTAAATCATTTTCACAGCAGGGACAGGTTCTATCATTATAAGAGACACACCTCAACTAGTGAGTCTTTGATTGCTTGTGAAGGTATAATTTGGTTTTCCATTTCTTCTTCTCTTGTGTTGCGTGCACACATACACCTGAAGATTAATATGCACACACTGGCACAAACAAAACCACATGCAGCATTGCTTAACGTGTTCAGAAAAACATCTGTCATTTAATGTACCCGCTCATTTACAAACGTTAATTGAAATGATGTTTTTCTCTTTTAGCAGATTTTATGAGTTCCTGATATGCATGTCTATTTTTAGGGTTAAATAGACCTTAAATAGCTCTGTCTACTAACTCCCAAGATATTTAAAATAAGGAAACAGTAGTTTGTAATGCAACATATATCTGGACACTATCAGATTATTAACGGTAGGCAAAGCATAACATGATGCATGTTGATGTGAGACTGCTCAACTTGGTCACAATAAAACCTGAAAAACTTTGGCTGGACATATTAAGGTATCTTTAAAGAATCAAGATGTTAATTGTGAGGGATTCGAGAGTAAAAAAGAGCAATTTTGTGCTATTTTTATTTGAAGAAAAGGAAAATGCTGCAAACTGTCATATGAATTTGGCTGCAGGACTGCTTTCATTTACTTTTTGTCTGCAGTAGAAACCGCATTATTGTCAGATGAAACAAGCAATTGATTTCCACTGTCAAGGAAAAATACCTTTATTGAGGATGAGAGAAAATTAGAGGAGAGAGAAATAGCAAATGGAAGAAAATGATTCAAAGAAAAATGTGAGTGGTAGTATATGTGTGTTTTTGTGTTTTGTCAGCAATGAAAGAGTGACCCTGTCCTGACTAGTCACTACAGTTTATAATAGAAAGTCTCAGCAGTTAACCACATATAGATACACACCAAATACACCCGCCATATGCACACACACACTAACACACACAAACACACTCACACATTTACAGAGTATTGCTTACCATTGCTCTCTCTCAGCACCCATTTTGCTTTGCTGCTCTCTAACACACGTTCAGCAGATTGCTGAGTTCATGGATTTGATATTCCCACCTAGCCTTGACTGCAGACGATTCTTATGTGTGTTTCTTCTGGAATGTATGTGTGTGTACGTGCTGACTCTTTGCTCTATGTATCACATTTACAGGTTTGCTTTTCAAAAATGCAAAGGAATTCATAGGCTTTCTTTTTCTTTTTCCCAAGGGTAAGTTAAATATTGAGCACACTGCCTCTTTTTTCAGCAGTAACACTGCAAGCTAGCGGGGCGTCAGTGATTTCCATTGTCATATTTTTTTTAACTTAGATGGCTCTGTGTATATCTGTGTTTCCCCTTCATTAACGAGGCACTGCTACACGGTGTTGAGGAAAAGTTTGACAGTTTAAACTGCAGCAAACTCTGAAGAGAATACGCAGAACTTTCCTTTGGAGAAATGTCATAGCAATGCCAAGTGACCTCTAAGGCTAGTAATGCTTAAAGCATTACAAATGTTTACAATTGCAGGTCATGGTTGTTGGTGTGTGAGTTAGCGGGGGATCGCACCTCGATCATTACATAGTGCAAGAATGGGCGTTTTTTTGTGCCACAGAGTGGGAATGAGATGCACCATTCACCTAATTAAAAGTCAGTGTAGCATCAAAATGATTATTAATAAGCTGTTATTATCAATTGCTTTTGCAATCGTGGGTGATTGGGTTAAGGTAAAATAGTGGTATAATGTTGCTGTAATGCACCTATAACCAATCTAAGAACCAGTCTCAAAGCTTTATATGTCTCTAAGTGGCTTTCTGGACAATTAATCAAATGTTATCTTCTATTATGATTTTGGCTTCCTATAATTATGAAAACAAGATAATCAAGATAAAAATGATTAATTGCCCCAGCTGACTTTGGGTGTGATTAATTGTGCTGTATTCTGTTTCACAACGATGATCTCATTTCGCCTTGTGTTATAAGTCCAGCCCATCCCTTCCTTTACAGAGTTGCACTTTTGCCAGTCCAGCTGAAACGCACTCAGCTAGGCTATGCCATGTTTCGTTCTGCTCACTGTAGTCAAGTGAGGCGTCGTTTGGGTTTTGATGTATGTCTTTTCATACATTGACTAGACACCCCTTGCTATCATATCAGCAAGGGGTGTATATAAATATTTTCAGTTTTTCCATGCAGATGTCCTCCGGCTGCTCTGCCTCAACTCTCAGTTATTTACAGAGTTTACTGATGGGCAGGTAGCTCCACCTATTTATTTTAGATTTTGTTAGTTACAGTCCTCCATATTACCAGGGCTCTAACTTAACTTTTTTTTTTTTTTTTACAACTATCCCAAACTGTCCGAAATTAAATGCTGGCCATCCCAATTATGAAAAGGCAAGAGGAAGAACGTAAAAAAAAATGCCAATGTCCATACCTAGAGCCAGTGTCACTGAGCAATGTAAACTAAACACAATATTTCTCTCTCCCTTGGCAGCCATTTACAAAAAAAAAAAAAACAAACAAACAAAAAAAACATTTTACATTTGACCCTAAATGGCCGATCTGCAAGGCTATTGTATTTCTTGACTGTGGGGAGATATTTGGTAATGAGCTGTCGTTGTGGCAGTGTCATCCACCGCATTTGCCATCACTTCATAAAACTGCCCCCAGTGCCTTGGTATCACCAGACTGACAGCAGCTCCCAAACCACCAAACAAACAAGCATGGGCTGCTCCACTGAGACCGCTGAAGCTAATACAAATAATGGAATGACAGAATTTCAGCCGGTGCCTATGAGCAAACATGTCTGCAGAGACGGTAATATCTGCCCTGAAAAATACATCAGTCTTGATTTGTAAAAGATTTTGAAAGATATATTATATTTAGCTTCAGAGATTTCACAGGGAGAAGCAAGAGCACTAGTAAGGCCATGGATGTACTCTGAAATTATTGTTTTTCATAACTTTATGTGCTTAGTTTTGATTTGAATCCCTTAAATCATCTTCATTCATTCTATTCAGAAGGTAAAGCTATTGAGTTGTAGGTTGAAGGATGATTGATTACAGATTCAGAGGGGCGGCTTCCCTCCGAAACTAAATAGGTTTGTTTTTCAAAGAGAGAATGATGAAAAATGAAGATAATGTTTGACGATACACACATAGACGCATGCACATGCAAATATGAGTATACATGCAATCACATGCAATTCTCTCCTGTGCACCTCACTGCCTCCTTCACTTTGTCCTTATTCGGTCTCTTATCGTTGAGCGTGTCTCTCTCTCTCTCTCTCTCTCTCTCTCCCTCCCTCTCACACACACACACACACACACACACACACACACACACACACACACACACACACACAGAAACACACCATTCATCCTACCTATCTCTGCTATCTTCAGACAGCATCCCCTATTCCTTGCTGACAATGCTCGGGATTTACTCTGAACGTAGCCTTGATTCTCCCTGTGTGTCTCTGCGTGTTTGTCCATTCTCGTGTGTGTGTGTCACATGAGATATGATACATGTCTCTGCCTCACTTTGTGGTTGTCATGGTGACCAGTGACTGGGCATGTGCCTTACCTCACCATTCGTTTAGCTCATCACCTTCACTTTATGTTAAATTTACCAGCTTTACTCATTTTAATGCTCATCCAATTTATATCTGACAAGTATATTAATCTTGTATTTGACAAATAGGCTCTTTGATCAACTTATTGAAGTGTAACGAGAGTCCTCGTAGAATTTTCATCACTGTTTGTTCAGTGTTTATTAGTTTGCAAGTTTACACTTTGATGATTTTCGTGCTATGTTTACTGGCCAGCATAAGCAAACTTTGCACAGTATAATTTCAGCACAAAAAAAGAGATGAAATTGCGGCCAGCTTCTACTTTACTGTGACTAATTACATCAGTTCAATGAAAATTCTTGAGACATGTTGCAATGAGGAAAGTGCTATTTCCACTCTTTCAGTAACAATCCAAAGTGGCTGTAAAAAGTTCAAACTGGTGAATAAGTGTTAAGAGTACTTCACTTCTTTCACAGGAGGATACAAAGTCTTTTTCAAAACTGTTTTCAGCATAGTTAACTGCATGGATGGATTTTCATATTATTTTCCAGGGACCTGCTTTTATCCCCACTGAGCACCAGCTAAATGGCCTAAACGCTTGAATCTAACTGCAGTCCCATTTACTTAAACTGTGTGACAGTAGGCTGACAGGGAAAGCGAGAAATGGTGATAGAGAGAAAGACAGACAGAGAGAGGTTGTGGTATTTGTTCTTTGCGTGATAAATATAGGAGGTGAGTGGGTGGAATAAAAACAACCTAACACTCTAGCAGGATAAGAGAGGAAACACAGAGAGATAGATATAATGACACCAGGAGAGAGACAATATGACATAGCGATAATAATAGCGATACAGCGAGGAAGAGATGTAATGACACTTAGGGAGAGATGCAGTGATTCTAATACAGAGATAATTGTGGCAAAAGAGGGATGGAGATAAAGCGAGAGGGATGAAGGGATGAGAGAGCAGGACAGAGGTAGAGGGAGGGAAAGGAGGATGGAGGTGGTGAAAGAGGGCTGGGGAAGAAGATAGAGAGAGGAATGAAGCTGCAGGGAGGAAGAGATGCATGGAGAGAGGTGCAGGGATAGAGATAATGCTGGTGGTATAAAGAGAGTAAGATTGGACAGGAGGTTACAGAGAGAAAGAGATAGAGGAGGAAGATTGAGGAAGAGATGGACGGTTGCAGAGAAACAAACAATGTGGGAGAGAGACAATGATTCTGACACTGAGATAATGAAAAAGAGGGAGGGGTGGTACATAAGAAGAGGTGGGGAAGAGGCAAAGTGAGAGAGAAAATAGGGATACTAGAAAGATAGACAACAGACTCGACTCCTCTCCTCTCTTCTCCTCTCCTCTCCTCTCCTCTCCTCTCCTCTCCACTTTTTTATAGCCAGTATTGAATCACCGCAGTCAATAGTTCTACACAGCGTAACTTAGAAAGATGCATTTGATTTGTGGCCCAGCACGCCGTGGAAAGAGAAGGGCCAGCATTTGATTTATGAGCCAGGGACCTTGTGGTCAGGTTCGACTAGATCGCTCCACCTCTCTGCTGCTTCTCAGCACCTAAAATTTAACAATCTGTCTGATTGTTATGGAGATCTGTGCACAAGCGTAATCCATCCCTGAACAATGCAGACTTGTTTGGGTTGTTGGGCATAAATGATTAAGAAATAATTCATTTTTCTTCATTTTTCTATTGTACAAGTGGAAAAAGTAGAGAATCGAGTCGCTTTGGTTTGATTGCTGACATGCAGCACACAGCTCTTGGGAATGCCTGTTAGATGGCAAAATGCGTAAGAAGCCATCCATATTTTAACCTAGGATATGTCTCACAACAGTATCAATGTGCAGCCCTGCAGACATGCATGTACCCATTTTTTTAAAGTGAATATAACAGGGGAAAAGCATCAAAGCCTGTGGGATATAAATCAAACGAAACGTCCTTGTAAGATTTAGCTCTGTGTTTTAATGAAGACTGACACTGTGTGTGTTTGTGTCTGCATCTGAGTGCATAGCACACATGTGCATATGACAGCATGTTTTCATCTGCATGTGTCTGGAGCTGCTATTTCCATACTGGTTATAGATGTGTAGCATACACGTTCACAGTCAGTCATCATTTTCTTTTTTCTCTCTTTCTTACATACTACTAAATGTTGACATGTCATCCCATCTAGGTATGAAAAAACTAAAGATAAAAATTACACCTAATATAAGTAAGTATATTTCTTAGATCTTCAAAGACATGAGATGTTAGAGGAAGCACACACTGGGTGAGGAGGGAGGATACAGAGAGAGAGAAAAACATGGGGAAATTTTATTAATTCCTCCTGCTGTGTTTTTATGAATATCTACACTATTTCTCATCTGTTACCACTGTAATGAGACAGACCATAATTACATAGGATTAAATGTGTCTGCCTAACCCTTTCCCATCAAATTAGTTATTAAGTTCTGATAATAAAACAATAGACAGTACGTGTATTGAGCCAGGAAGGAGAAAACAGTAGCTTTTGTTTGAAGGCACATTTCATCTGACTGATGGCCTCCAACAACAGGTGTTAGATGTTTGCAAAATTGTTTCCAGAAGGCATTTATGTTACCAGAAACAAAAGCTATTTAAAGTCTATTTACTGGTGTGGCTCAGGGGATTGCAATGTCAGTCAGTCGGTCATTGCTTCCAAAATTTGACTAAAATATTGGATTATTGAATGGATTTCCATGAAATGTCATACAGACAATCATGGTCCCTGAAGGATGAACCCTACTGACTTGGACATCCTCTGACTTACCCTCTATTGCCACCGCGAGATTAACATTTGCAGTGTTGAGTAAAATCTTTCGACAACTGTTGGACAGATTCAGTCATGTCTGTTGCCACCATCAGGTCAAAATCGTTAATATGCAAACATTAGCATGCTAACACACTAAATCAAGACTTAATTAACATGGCAAATATTAACTGCTAAACATTAGCATGTTAGCATTGTCATTGTGAGCAAGTTAGAAAGCTGACGTGAGCATTGAGCTTAAAGAGCCGCTGGGTACAGTCAGACTCTTTTTCTCTTGTTTCTTTTCTCTTCTGTCATTTCTTAAAATGTGTAAGTGTTTGTTGTCTTGCTTACATGGACAGCTGTTGGATGTTGGACTGACCATATGGTTGTCAGAGACAGTCTCTCTAGCAGAAAAGCTACCAAATCAAAGCACAGAAAACCAGAGGGGGAAGTACTCACTGCGACATCAACAAAGAGGCAAGGTCAAAGTACTTTTTTACTGAAATGCCCCAAGTATGGTGCTACAATATGGTATCCGGCTTGATGCAAGTATCTGCTGAATGTTACTTACCCCATCTGCTCAAAGGGAGCAGAGGGTGATCTGGCAGCGGAAGAGACCATAGAGAGAAACAGAGAGACAACTGGAGACAGAATGAGAGAGAGACACAAAGACGGCTGTGGGGGAGAGGTGAATTGGGTTGGAAAGACAGTGGAGAACGATCTGAAATTAATCTGGACACTCCAGATGGTTTGAAGTTTGTGTGTGAGCACATGAACATGTGTGCGTCTCTGTTGCTGCCAACTTGTCCATTTGGGCCTGTGTATAGGTATTTACGCATGTTTGTGTGTTTTGTGTTTCTTCAGATAAATATGAACATCTGGTATGTGCACAACGCAGAAGTTCTGATCACATTTTGATGGGAATAGACAGACATACAGAAACAGACAAACAGATATTTTGTTAGCATTTGTTTGACCAGATTGTGACCTGGTAGATAGTTGTCTCTGGAGTGTACAACATATTTCTGTATGTGTCTGTATGTATGTGTACGTGTGTGTGAAAGAGGGAGTGTGTTCTCAGTGATATAAGGTTAATAAATCAATAGCCATCGCTATCTGAGAAACAATTACTGCTGGCTTTCATGTTGGCCACACACACACTCATGCACACACACTGTGCTACGTGCCTGGTATATGTGAGCAGCTTTAGGAGTAAACTGTATAAAGTGTTTCTCGAGGAGGGAGCAGCAGACGATGAAAGATGGAGGAGGGAGAAGTTAAGTGCAGTGTGGCACTGTACGCTTATGCCTTTGGTGCAGGTGAACAAACTGGGGAAACTACAAGGTGCACGCTTTTTCACCCATTAAAACCCTTTGTATAATTAAATTTTTGTAAATTAAAGCTACTTTGGTTAGCCTTCCTTATCTGCTTTTGTTTTCATGCATCTTGTGGCCATGCTAGGATGGAGAGGGTGAGGGGAGGGGGTTGCAATCAGCAGTTACACTGCTATATGCCACTTAATCTTACACACTGGTCCTGTAATGCACAGAGGTGGGTCTTACAGCTCTGGTGTTTAATGTGTGCTTGCCACTGTGTGACTTATTCACAGTCCTAGTTACATGTATAGCTTTTACCATAACTTCGCACTGAAAAATGTAAAAGCTGCGAATTCAATAATTCGTCAAACCATGGGCCACTATATAGACTCTATATGTGTTCATACGTGCAAGTATTCAGCAGTGACTGAATATGTAATGCTGGAATGACTGTTCAAATAGCAACGATACGGTAAAGGTATATGTATGTGTCTCAATCTATAAAACAAATATTCATACTTCATACTTTAACCATACCAACACTCTGTGTTGTACAATGAAGAATTTAGTCCAGATGCTGTGATGTGTAGCATTTCCAAATGTTGAAAATGCACTTTGTGACAGATATGTTTCTGGAGAACAAGATTGTTCTATATTGCGTTTTGCCAATATAAAATGATGTAATGATAGTATGCATAATAGTGTGGCTTCATAGCAGGTTAGTGTTTTTGGTTGTGTGTGTATGCAGATATTTGTGTGCATGTGGATCCATGGAGTCGATACAAAAAATATAAGCTCCGTGTTCTACTTTATCATTTCAGTGTGATGGAGAGACAATGTAAAGGTTATATAAGGTCTTATGTGCACATGTTCAAATGTTTGAGTGTTTGGTGTCTGTCATGGGATTTTATTGAGTGAGCAATGTGATCACACGGTACATGCGGTTAAAACAACATCATACAGTATTCTGTGCACAGTTAAGTGTGTATAAGTAAATGCATCAAGGGATGCTATTTCTGGTCAGAGATGAGTAGATTGCAACACTAACAGTGTCAGGATTACACAGTTAGAGACATGAAATCTAAATATATACATGTTCTCATCTAGGCTGTTTGTATGAAAGCTTCACATGGAGTATGCTGTGGTATCATGGGAGGCTGTGAAGCATGTGTTACATTATGTTGCAGTAGTATGTGAGGACATGGACTTAAATTCTTAAATTCAATGCAGGAGGCAAGTTTAACATCCTAATATTCTTGTACAAATTTGTCCCATCTCTCTCTTCCAGCTGAATCTTGTGGCGGTGTCGTCCAAGGACTGAATGGAACCATAGAGTCGCCCGGTTTCCCCCATGGCTATCCTAACTACGCCAACTGTACATGGCTGATAATAACAGGGGAGAGGAACCGAATCCAGCTAACCTTCGTCACGCTGGCGCTGGAGGAAGACTTTGATATTGTATCAGTTTACGATGGACAACCGTTGCCTGGCAACTTAAAAATGAGGTTAGAAATGATTCCTGCATTTACAATCTTATCCGTTTTTCTGCTACTCTGTTTCTCTCTCTTCCATCTTTCTCTTCGAACGCCTCAGACTCTGACCCTCCTCTTTTTTCCAAGCCCTACTCATCCACCTCCTCTGAGCAAAAAGTTGGCATTTGGACAGCAGCATATTTCTTTGAATACTTATTTCTTCTAAATGGGAAATGACACAGTGTCAAAGAACAGTAGGTGTCAGCTTTAATTTGAGCGGATTTTCATATCGGATAAATAGTTTAAAAAAGGACACCCATTTTTGTGTGTGATCCACTCTTCACAGTGACAAAAGTAGTTGGACAAATTAAATTTAGATTTGACAAAGCAGACAGTTTGACATTGCAATGGTTAGGAAGACTTTATTGTCTTCTAAAAACTTTATCAGTCACACACTCCACTATGATATGCAGTGACATATTTAATAAAATTTCAGTTAGACGTTATGTAGGAAGTTCATAGTTCAGGCGAAAAGGCATTACTTTTCTTACTGAAATATTGAGGTACAGCATATTAAAATTCTACTTTTCAAAGCACTGATACTTACTGAACATTGATACTTACCAAGGTCTCTCTGCATTGTTCCTACAAAGATAAAGATAAACTGAATATAATAGGAACTCTCTGATGATAGCATCTAAGAATGCTATAGCCACTTTGACAACTCACAGTGAGTACGGATTTGGGGAGAGTGCAGTATAGTACGTACATATGTCATATGTCAGTCAAAGTTCTGTATTTTTAGGGACCAACACATACACTATATTTTGATCATTACATTCAGTTTGAAAACACTAACTGTATCTGCAGAAGTCTATTTCAAATTAAGGATGTCTCTTGCTAATCCTAAGGATTAGTATCGGGGCTGATCAATTGATTGATTATTTCTCTGTTTGTTCATTGTTTGATTTTAGCCATGCAAAGTGTCATCTGAAGTCTACAGTTACATCAGAATTATGGCTTGACCACTACTGGAGTATGAATGACATTAAAGATGTGTTATGTTGATTTGCAACATTTAGTTTTATCTCCAACAGAAAGCAACATAGGCATAGCTCAAAGCAATGTAGTCCAATACTGTAATTTAGGCTGTGAACTGCTGCATGTGCTTTTGATAAACCACGTGGTCCATAAACCAGTTCTGTTCTGTTTTACATCAGAACATTAAGTGGAAAGGCCTCCAAAAGGCATACAGCAAATAAAATGAAAATGCTAAAAAGAACACTTTGCTGCAGAGGGTAAATATTTAACTGCTTCGTAAAACATTAAGGTGCAGATTGAGCAATGGCAGAAATTGTTTTTTATATTGCATGTACTGTAAATCGTGCTGTGCATTTCAGACTGAGTTCTCTTTTTCGGGTAGTGTTAAGGCTGTTAAAGTAGGCAGTCCCTAGAAATCCAAGAAGTCAAGTCACATTTATTTCTATGACACATTTAAAAACAACATAAGCAGACCAGAAGTGCTTTAGAAACATAGGCAGAAGAAAACATGTCAACAGAGCAGACGATGAAATCATGCATAAGCCGAGGCAGAGAGCAAGTTAAAAATGAGTAATGTATTTTGAAAGACATAAAAACAATGAGGAAAAACAGAAAAGAAAGTACTAACAGGCCAAAAGAAAAAAACAATTCTTCTTTTACAATTCAGGATTGATTCACAAATTCCAAAATCAATTGTTGCGTGTTAAGAACCTTGCCATGAGCATACAGTATCCGCTAACTATGGCTCTACGGAGGAGGAAAAATGAGGATTTGGATGCTTTCCTTTTGGACTGCATATAATCTCCTCGAGAAGAAGGAGCATGACATCACCCAAACAATTTGCAGCATTTACCATTGTTTTTAGATTCATACTTCAGTACACTGCATGTTAATACAAGAGATATTTGTTGTTGTTGTTTTTTATTTTATTTTACTGCATTGCAACTGGAATTTAATTTAAGCTAACTGTGCAACTGAAACTCACGACACACAAAACCTAATTCCAACTTTAATACACCAACAAGGCTCATAAGTGCACAAGGCAAATTGATCAACTGAATGTAACATCCACATACTTCAGACATGGAAAATTGAATTGAAATTTTGATTTTGTGTTTTACATTTTGGCATGCAAGTGGAGTATGGCAACACCAGAACTATGTGGCTATAGACAATCGTAAGACAGTAGATTAAACAGCACTAGATAGTGGATAATTTAAAGTCTGTATTTTCTCTGTTGATCAACAGAAACATGCAGGAAAATAAAAGTCACTAATGAATTGGCAGCATCATTGTTTGGTGAATTGTAGGACTATAATATCATTACAGAAAGGACAGTTAGAACAGCATCTACAGAGCTGGCAAACTGTGCAAAGCTTATTCATAGTGCCCTGCTTGTGTGTAGGAGGGATGAGCTGGGAAGTAGTTTTTGGGGTTAGTTGTGCAGTAAAAAAAAAAAAAAAAGATGTATTTTTTTTTCTTGAAAGCAGTACTGAAGTAGGACATCTTATTTTTTATTTGACTGGATTGATGAGAATACTATATAGGAATAGCTGGGCTTATTGTGAAAACCCCGGCTTGAATGAGTCTATCAACCTGAACAAAGCCAACTTAGAGCTAACCAGACCAGACTAAATCAAGCCTTGTTTAAGACTTAAAAAACTTAGACCAGATACATAAAGCACAGATCACATTGATGCACAATGAAATCAATTGACATGTTAAGACAAAACTGCAATGTTCATTGGCTGAGAGAATTCTAGATATTATACATATTAACATAGACAATTAAATATTAAAAAATGGACATTGTTGCAGTGCTCTGACAGTAACCACATCATTTAGGGGTCAAGTCCCAAATGAGTGAAGGTGACAAGGCTCTTATGAGGCTGCAGCCAAGTGTCCAAATTGTTTTGCAAGTTTATCACAGAACATTTTGCACAGAATATCTTGACTGAAGTACTTTGCAGCTACTTAATACTGGCAAAAATACAAGCACAGATTCAAGTGAGCAATAAGTGTAGTCCCTGTCAAAGTGTAATAAATCTCAGATTTACAACAAAGTAATTTTTATTCACAGCTCAAAAGGAAGAGGAAGAGGAACTGTCAGGAGAGAAGAAACACTGTGTTTCACTCTGACAAATTGACTATAACACTACTTAAGCCTAAGGTGAAACTAAACTTGAAAACTAGCCTGAACAATTGGTGAGCTAGGCAAGACATACTGTATATGTTAGGGATGGTTGATGCACACCTACATTTTGTGAAGAGTGTGGTCTATTAATTTATTTTATTATTTATTAGTTTTTCCATTTCCTCATTTATAGACATTTACTGAATTAATAAAAAACAAACAAACAACAACAGCAACAAAAAAAAACAGACACCCACTAAACAGATGTAAGTTTGCTTTACTTTTTTTTTTGACATTGTATTATCCAATAAACAGGGTTTCCTATCATGAAAATAAAGCCATATGGATTTAGATACTACATTTCTGCTCAGTATTATTATAACTGTTACAGTTGAACTGTTAACTATAGCTATTATGAATCTATTGTGCTTATTTAGATTGACAGTTATTTTATGTAGCATAAGCCTCCACATTTGATATCATATACTATATCCTGTATCTTATCATTTATCATTGTGTAATTTATCTATTTAGTTATGTATTAATTATTTAAGCTGATTTTCTATAAACTTGAACTTTTTCTGATAGTGGTTAATAAAGTTAAATTATATGGCAGCACACCAAAAACAGGAAATCTGGTTCAGCAACAACTCAGGCTTAACACAACAGTTAAACTATGTTGAATTTGCTTTATGGAACCAAATCAACTATGTATAAAACTATAACTAGCTGTAAAGTATCATGGCCCTGGAAATTTAAGACACATTCCCAAGTGTTTTCAGACTGTGCCACAGTAACATGAGTAACACATGAGGTGCCTTTGGCTCTTGACATTTAAAGATTAGTTTAACGAATACAGTGCAAGATTCTGTATTCAATCAAATCCCAAAACTAAACTCTCAGTTGTCACCTTCATCTGTTCAGCATAACGTTCTTGCATGCCAGATGCTGGTTGAATGATAACTTTATTTATGCACCGCACTTTTCAAAACAAAGGTAGAAGATACTTCACATGATTCAACCATATTTAATGTAGGTGTTGTTATACCAGCTCAAACATTGCTGTTTGTCTTCCGACCTGCATTATGTTACCTGTTCGTGTTTTAGAGCCACAACAAGGTAATATAACAAAGGGAGTTTACTTTTGGCTCTTGGCTCACTGAACTGTGGTGTGATTATATCATAAAACAGACTGGCTCAAGGGACCACTTCAAGAAACAAATTAATTACATCCTTTACTCTGGTAATTTCCAAAATGTCTTTTAAAAAGTCAAGACTGAATATGTCTGTGAAATAAGCTTGAACAACTATGAAGTAAGAAAAAACTCAAAGGGAAGTGATAAAATACATGAAATCTGAAAATCTAATTTAAATTTAATTTTAAAAATTAATGTTCTTACTTTTTTCTCTTCTTCCTTAATTTTCATTTTACAAAATATATCCTCATTCAACTTGCTGTCTCTGTGGTCAGTTTAAGATTTTTGTGAAGACGTTTAACCCTGTAAGACCCACTGTTGCAGAATTACAACATTTTTTGTTATCCCCCAAAAAACTATATTTTTACAAATACAGGAGATTCTGCTCCCCATTTAGCCCAATGTTGCAATATTACTAATAACATTATTTCCATAAAAACTTACAAAAACATAAAATATTTGAAAACACTTCATTTTCAGCCCCAAAGGTCTCCTACAACAACATCTGAATGGTTGAATTTTTTGTGTTTTTCTATATTTGGGTTTTACAGTGTTAACTTAACTCCATGTCTTCACAAAATACATAAGAATTTCTGTTCTAATGAGGACTTCTTATTTAGCTAATCACCTTCTTAAGTTTTCAGAGTATATTTTGTATGTATATGCTCAGAATACCTGTGTGGGACTTCTTCTAGCGTCTGCAGCAGACAGCATAAGCAAGACTAGCTTGTCAAGTACTGCACATTGGACCCCCTACTGACTGTATGCGTTCAAAGTTGTTGGCCCAGAGCATGCTGCACCAAAAATGTCCACTGCTCTCCAGAACTACAGCTGTGGTGTGATGACGGGAAAGTGAAATGTACCAGCAACTCACCTGTGCCTGGCTCCTTTGAGCTTTCTAAGATCAACTGCTGCTGTTGCTTCTTCCATGACAACAATGTGCCCTTGTCTGTCCTCTTGCCAAATCAGTGTTGTTTGATATTTTTTTACTGTTTCATGTTTTGCTACCACATACAGCATCATGTAAGAGCACATAAAAGCAAATACATCAAGTATCTAGCTCTGTGTTCACGTGGGAAATCTGTTTGAAATGTCGGATTCAGGATGGGGTGGGGAAGAATTCATAATGCTTTTGCTGTGATATCGGAACTTAACGCTTATTAGAAGACCACCAACTAATTTTTCTTTAAAAAAAAAAGAGGTTCATTTAGATACCTGCAAGTAAGATGGAAGCTGCAAGAAGCCTTTGTCAGCTTGGAGGTTTTGTCACTGGTTTTAATTAGCCCTGGAGTTATTTGACACCCACATTATGAACAGCCAAACAAACTAGGTGTATTTCAACTGTTCTGTCTGCTGCAAGTCTTTAAGTGTAAAAGATCAACAGAAGAGTGGCACATTAGTTGCCTCTAGTGCTTCTGGCCTGAAGCGCAGTGAGCTCTCATAGTGAAACCATTCCTAATGACATTTAGATAAAGTGACTGAGCTTGGGGGTGCATTCTCTTCTTAACGTAGCTTCTTTGTTTGTGTTAGCACTTCTTTGCATTGTGTGGATATTACTGAGGACAGGCAGCATAGTGCTGAAATGAGACTACTGGCCAGCCTTCTTGTGTGTCTCTCTGGTGTGTGTCACTGTAGGCAAAGTCTTAGCTCAGCTTGTGAGGCTTCCTCCAGCTCCAGCTGAGCGTCAGTAGCTATTGAATCACAACCAACATCCCCTGATTGCTTATTAGAGTGTAAGTTATGTTTTTACATAAATTTAAGAGCTGATTCCAATTATCCTGCTGCTGCCTGCTCTCTGTATGAGCTCTACGAGAGCAGTGGTCAGCCCGTTGACCTAAAACCCTGTCCTCTTCTAAGCTTCTGGCTGAATGGTGCAAGACTTGCTGATATGAATCCACCAGGCTGCCCACATGGAGTGGGATGAATCCAAGAAGAGATGAGTGCCCTCTCTTTGTTCACAAAGAGGAGCACAGAAAAGGCAGGATATATCTTTCAGACCTTGTGTGTGGGGAATGCTACAATCTCATATATAGAAGAAGGGCTGACCCGGCATCTGTGGCCTCTTCTAACCAGCCCCAGCTGTGCGTCAGCAGCATTAACTCTACTCCATCCCACTCACTCTGTTGACTGATGTCAACAATGTGAAAATATTTATTTATGAAACTGAAAAGCTTCTCTCATACAGGAACCGCTGCCCGCTCTCTGCCAGTGTCTTATAGTGTACAAGAACAGCACATTTCCCAAAGTCCCAGTTGTCTTACAGTCAGAGTTTTGCCAAAGTTTGAATCGGTGTAATGAGATATACAGTATTTTGACCAGACCTTGCCTTTTTGGAACATATTGCACAATGGAGACGAGGGAAGGAATAGTTCGAAAAGTTTCTGTGTAGTTTTTTCACTGTGACAACCTGTCCCAATTGGAATCCATTGCAGCTGCCTGAATTCCAGCTGACCACCAACACTGTTTTAGATCAGTAAGAAAACTTTTTACAGCCATCACTCAAGCCATAGACAAAAAATAAAATTGTAATATAGTATGTCTTTTAGTTTGTCACTTTCATGATAGCCAGGTCTCCTTGGAACATAAAGTTTATTGCAGGAGAGTTGGTGTATCAGCTGTCTCTGATGTCTGGCTTTTGTAAAGTCGTATCGTGGAATCACATTTAGATCAATTTTTCTCCTCACACAGTCTGAAGAATAGAATTGTTTGACTGTGCTGTTTGTGAGTTTCAGTGTCTTCAGGTATACATTTTGTAAATACTCAGTTAACACAGTCTGAACGTTTGTTACGGATCGGAAATGTGCTGATCAAAAGGAGTGTGGAGGGAGTCGTCGGCAGGGGTTGGTCTTGTTTAATGTGTGTCCCATTCTGTTCCTTTATTTTTCTTCCTTCTTATAATGAATCCCATTGATTGGTTGGGTAGAGGTAAGTTACAAAGCGGTGGCTGTACAGTCATTTTGCTAATGCTGCTGATCTTTAGCAGGGCATATTAGAAGAGAGTTGAATATTTCAGTTTCAACTGTCTTTTCCAGCAGTACTCTTATTATTAGTTACTTACAAGCAACAGAGCAGAAGCGGTCCACAGGGAGGAGGTCTGGGTATCTGGATGGGTCAGCAAATCAAAAGTCAATGATGTTTTTCAAGCGTGACCAAGATTGTGCCCGAACCGTAACCACATATTTAGTATTGTAACCATGAAAACCATGCTCCACTAACCTAGTAAGTTAGTAATTTTAAAGTGCTTATTTTAACTCAATACATGATCATTTCCTAAACCTAACCAAGTTTTTTTTGTACCTAAACTCAACCCAACCTTAACCACAGTGTTGTCACATCATAAAAACAAGTTATTTTCAATAGAGATTTGTAACAGTGTTACAAAGCACAAAGAACTTGATATTGTCTAGCTAATAGGGGCATCAGATCAGAAACCAGTTCTACCGTGTGCGCCATTGTAGAGGCATGGACAAATAATGTATTACGTACGTAATACGTCATTTAATTCAGAGAACATGTTGTCAGTGTCCAGTGTTCAGTCTTCCTACAAACAGATGTTCTATCTCACGGTAGTGCTGGACCTACTTATCATACTTTAGTTAGTTTCTCAGAACCAGACAGAGAGCCATTATGGAGTCAGGTCAGAGGGTACAGCAGGGCAAACCATTGACATTCTTACTGTCATGTACCCTGTGGGTCTTGTGTGAGCAGCTCACCGTGTATCCACTGCGATTGCTTCACATGAGCCGTTTGCAGAAGGAGTTTGTCAGGCTACACTTAGACCTGCAATTTCACAAGTTAAGTGATACCTTTTTGATCCCTGTAGGGAGATTTTTTACTCTGTACGTGGCCCTCACTCCAGCAAAATAATGAGTTCTACAGGAGATCACAAACTTCTTGCCATCATATTTATTTAAAGCAGGGTATAATCATGTTGTTGCCAAACTGCAAATCCTAAACATAGGGGTTTTAAACATGCAAATGAGGGAGCCATGACAAGTTTGATGTTTGTTTTGGCTGTGCATAACCTTCTACCATGAACTATTCCTATAGCAATGTATTTTAGAGGAACTCTACTGCGGCAAAGGTACATGAACATTAAAACTGAAACTCTAACCCTATCCTTTTGAGAAAACATTCATACATTCAGCATCTAGGCCTTTGCACCCTTTTACAGTATACAAACATCATTGCTTCCTAAATGAACCATATCAATCCCTTTAAATTCCTACAGCAGGATATCTGACATACTGTATGGAGACAAGGTTGCATTACTTCATCTAAGGCTTGCTATCTAGCTTAGAAATCTAATCTCCATCAAAATAATGGTGATAAAGGGCATAAGATCAAAAGAGGTACTGCTTTGAATGTTGCCAATTAGAGGAAAGATTTGAGGCAAATGCATTTTTCAACTAGTAATTAAATTTATAAATAATCAGTAATTGTCACTCCCACTTGATGAGTTCATTTCCATCACAATTGTTGCAGCACTTGTTGTGGTGGCCAGAGAAATTGGTTTATTGTTGCTGTGTTAACAGACTTTGCTTCATAATTTACCTTTAGGCACTGCATACCTATTTATGTAACCAGAAGATTAGAAACACTTTCAATACAGTGCACTCTCAATGCAAAGCTATTGCATTAGGTTTGGTTAAGTGTATCTAATAAACAATATACTATGGACTATGTGTAAAAGTTTGCATCTCATATCATTATTTCAGCCCTCATACTAGTGTATTTACAGTGTGCACACAGGTCTGGGGGAAGCTGTGTTTTCACTTAAAAGTATTGAGTGCAAAAGCACATGCTTTTGCATTGGCTTTTGTGTGTGCATGAGTATGCATGTGAATTTATGCACCTGCATTAGATGACACAGTTAATTATGGAGTACAGGGATTATGGAACTAAGTATCACTGCATTTAATCAAAGTAATTAAGGAAAAGGTTATATAGCTATAAAAGCTTACACATGGATGGCTCTTAGAACACACTATGAAACTGCTATGGTCAGCAACACGCACACACACTTGCCTTAATGCTGAAGCCGATTCTCTAGAGATATGGCAGGGGGGAGACCTCTCTGTTGTCTTACACTACCTCTGCTAGTATAAGGTAAAGAGAGAGTATCGTCCTAAATTTTTTTGGAAGATATCCACTTGATATGACTTACTCAACTGCTGAAGGATTTTTATCTCTTAAATTGGTGTTACGTTAGATAAGGATCATTTCACAGCCAGTATGAAAACAAATGACCAGCAACCAATAAATTAGTGTCAATATGAGCATGCGGCTAACATAGACTTGAACTTAGATACCTCACCACCGCTACTGTCTTCTTCTCAGTTTGTTCCTCACATCTTATTCCAAAAAAACCTTTCTGTACTAGTCTAGTATTATATTGCTACACTTGGTCAAAAAAGGGCCAGTGTGCAGGATTTAGTGGCATCTAGCAGTGTCATCTTCCCCTTCCTAGTGTGAAGTAGGCATTACAGTTGCTGCAAACAATGTACAAAAAAGAAAAAAACCCTATCTAGACAATAATAGTAATCTGAGTAGCTGCTTGGGCCGAGCTGCTGCAGTACAGTTGTAGACATTTCAGTTGAATTTTAGTGAAGGCATTATCTTGCAAGTCTCAAATGATGTGTATTTAGGATCTGTCTTAGGTATGAATAGATGTTTTGCTAAACAAATTACTATGTATCATTCAACAGTGATATTGCTTACCTTTGTATGGTAAGAGTGTTGTTTTCACTGTGGTATTCTCTCTGATCATGCTTAAAACAGTCACTAAAATGGCATTAAAACTATGAGATGAGACCAAAACGCCACTAAAATGCATACTAATGAAATTATTTTAGGAGGGTTAGCAGCTTCAGGTCACGTCTGTTCTCATCTGCAGCCTCTGCTTCTACCAGTGCCAGCAGGAATATTTGTCATAGACCAGCACAAATTCAGCTGGCGGGAATATGTGGAATGATTTTGGGAAGTCAGTGCAACCAGTAATTGCTAATTTAATGGTGTAGTAGCGCTAGTCACTCATCGAGACACCTGTCCAGTCCGCCACAGGAACCCCTCAAACCACACCCACTGACATTCTTCCTGACACTTTTACCTTGTCCCTTGTGAATCCATCTTTATTAAAGGTCTAGTGTGTAAGATTTAGGAATATCTATTGGCAGGAATGGAATGTGATATTTATAAGTACATTTCCATTAGTGTGTATATGTGTGTAATCACCTGAAAATAAGAATTGTTGTGTTGCCTTAAAATGAGCTGAGAGAGACCTTTTGTTTTTTATGTGAATTTCGCAGCTGGAGTTTTTCTTACATGTTTGAAAGGAGGGACAGCATGGGACAGTACTAAAGAGTCACTGCTAGGTGCCATTATTACACTATCTCTTGGATGTTGTAGGTGACTGAAAGGCACAGTATGTACACAATATGTATGAATATTTTAATGAAATAAATAAAAAAAAGAAACATTATGTTATCAAAATACTACAACATTTCAAATGAAAAAAAAAACAACAACAAACAAGCAGATCATTGGATTGTAATTGAAAATAAGTTTTATATATTGTTTCAATATCAGGCTACTATGTAGTCTCATTCATGCGTGTAGTGCATGCATACAGCCGTGATTAGTTACGAGCTAAAATGTGACGGCAAGATAGTAAGCGTAGGTAAAATGAATGGTTACATGGATGGTTCAGGATTCAACAGCAGTCAACAATAAATAATCTTATTAGGTATAAACCTGCCTCCTGTGGAAAAAGTCTGTAGCTGAATAGGGTCAGCCTACACTACTGTATTTTATTCTATTTTTTTATGTCATAACACTGGTACTTGAAGAGCCTAATATTGCACTACATCATTTTCTAACACATTTCAGTGGGATAGCCAGCCTGCTATTGCTAAAGCAAAAATGTGCAAAAGCATTTTCAACAGCTAAATTCAGTCAACCAAAAGCATCCCTGTGCATCATTTTACAAGACGCATTGCTTGTTTGTATATCTTGATTGAATTTAAATAGTGATGATTATTGAATAAGTTACCACAAAGAAAATACAAGAATAAAAGCAGCTGGCCTGTGGAATGACTAAAAGTTCAGGGACTGGTTTGGGTACATGACTAGAAAAGATATAGAAGATTTAGAGCTGTGTTGCTTCTTTGCATACACATTGGCAGAGGTCTGAAGGAGGGGCCAGAGAAAGGTTATCAGTGAGGTGTTGTGTCTTTGTTGTAGAGAGATGGAGACAGAAAAAATAAGAAAGCAATACAGAGAGTAAATAGAGACAGAGAGAAAGAATGAAGAGGCACACGGCTCATACTGTTCTCTGCTACTCTCTCTCTCTCTCTCTTCACTAACTCATGCTCTTCTGGACTCTTCTTTTCTCAACTCAGTGTCACTTGTTCATGTTTAGGATTTGTCATGCTGCCTCCAGGCTTAATGTGATATTTCATTACAGTATTTTCAATGGTTGGTCCACAGTAATGGTGTGTGTAAGACTGACACACGAAAAGATTCACTGAATAATTCACAAACTTGAATAATATTTTATCATGGTAGATACCTGCTGACTTTGTCCAATTAATTTCTTAATTCTTGATTTAATTGTAATATTTTACAATATCATTATTACTATTAATAATAATAATGACTACTTTTCAGTAATTATGTAATACATTTGTATACCAGATGCAACCCCACAAAGGTTCCTGACTGTTGTTAGAAATACAACTGGTAGTTGAGGGCTTTATATAACTAGTAGTTTGCACCAGTGGTGCAGTGAGAACAGAACCAAAAAAACATAAAGGAGTGTCCAAGAAACAGCAAAGCCCAATTGTGTTTGGATGCTGAACCTAATATATAAGAAATATCTAATGGGTTACATTTTCAAATTAATCTTTAAAACTCAATTCAAAACACATGTCCAGGTGACATCCTGTGAACACACACATACAATCTCGCAAACTTAGACTACCCCCAGTAACTGCACAGTAAAAAACACACTTTTCTGAGAAAAATAGGCCAACACTAGATAACCAGGCAATGGAACTAATCCAGGACTACTGCTAGGGAAGGAAGGAGAGAAGTGAAAAGAGAGTGGAGAGAGAGGGTAGGGCTACTGGGGGAAAGAGAGAGAGAGACAGAAACATACAGAGAAAGAGACATAGGACCACAGAAGGACTCAGACACACACACACACACATATACACACACAGGATGCTAAAGCTAGTAGAACTAAGTCCCTCTGCGGTTGGTAGTTCTGTCCGTCTGTCTGTGTCTTATTGTATTCTTGATAATTCTCTAAGCTGCTTCGACTTGTCACCAGCACATCAGAAAGTTGAGTGCAGTTTTCACATTACGATAAGAGTTGAACAGAGATGAAAACTAAAAGAATCTGCACAATTTCTCTCAAATAAGTATTTTGGTTGGTTTTTTTTCTCAGCCTGGTGCTTCTGCATTTCTTCATCTATCTGTCAAGCTGAGCACTCAGCAAAGTTACAACTCCAGTTATATTTGTCTATGTAGGCTTAAAGAAATACTCCACTAAACTTTGTTTTGATTATACAAATTGTACAAACACTCCTCCTCCCATAGGTTTGAAAGGTGGCTCGAAAAAGTCTGTAGTTTGCTCCTTTTTGCAGGATGGCAGCTGCAAACAGCATGGTGTCACAGCAGTTGCAATAAATTCCAACCCATTTTGGAGCGGGGAAAAAAAAGCATCAGAATCTACATAGAAGCTTTCCAAAGTACTCTTGTAGCATAATCCACTTCTCTACTGTTTGTCTGAATGCTCAGTATGATCCAGACCTTTGTGCCAAAGTATGCCTAATTATGGCTGAATATGCAAATACCATTTTTCACTCGGGTTGTAAGCTGTTTGTGTTTGTTGCGATCCTTGTAGTGTTGTATAGTTAACGATTATTGTTATCACTGAATAATCTTCGCATGCTTTTTATGATTAATCAATCAGTTATACAGCCCATAATTAAGTCAGTCAGACAGTAGTCTCAAATATGTTGAATTTACAATGAAACAGAGAAAGGCAGCTGAATCCAGTAAATCCATTGCATTTTCCAAAAGACCTAAATGATTAATTGATCATCAAAGTTGGTGTTGATTAACCCTTTGGGGTCTGAGCAATCACTGATGATTGCAAAAGCAATTGATCCATTCACAGAACCCCAGGAGGTTAATATAGATATATGATTTTACAAACTGTACTTTATAACCCAGCTTCCAAGGTAGCTGGGAGTATTTTGTCAGCAAAAAAATTTGTGTGTATTGTTGTCAAGAATGAAAGTGACCGAGAGGAGCAACGGTCGCTGGAGCAGGCTGTGGACTGATGCTGAGTTCAGCTGTTGTGCTGGACTGTTGGACTGATGAGAACATTTAGATCTACGGGCCTCCTGCCTCACCAAACACCTGTTACTGCTGAGACTCAGCGGGGAGGGTGAGGGGATACAGAAGGGGAGATGAAGCAACAGAAAAAGAAAGTTACAAGTAGACTAAGAGCTAGAAACAGAGATGGAGTAGGGCAGAGTGACACCATTTGAGAGAAAGATAGAGAAAGTGAAAAGGAGAGAAAAAAAATGTATGCCTGTAAGTCTTTAATGATCCTGTCTGTAATCTTGCTGCCAGCCTGAACTCCATTCAGACATCTGCAGTAAAACTTGAATTTACCGTGAATCCAGATTGGTTGATGTCAGTCACAGAAGTTTCACTTCGCGGAATTATCTGACTTACTTGTTTAGTTTGTTTACACTGTGATTGAACATTGAAGCAAAATGCTATAAACAAAACTAAACTAAAAGATACAGTGACAACAAGAAGAAAAGAAAGTAAAGAATAAAAAAAACTCCAGGGGTTCCCGAGACAGATCTCACTCCAAACAAAAGACCCAAAACAAGAAAAACAAAAATCAACATGACAATTGAAAAAACAGCACTACTGGATGAAGCAATACTTTTGAGTAGTTCACCACAGGCACTGGCCACCCATAGTGATGTCATTCACTTTCTTTTAGAAAATCCAATGGAGCCATCCCTGTGTAGTCTTTTTACACCCATATGATACCGTGCTGCTGTTTATACATACTGGTAGGAAATCTCTATGCACACACCAATGGCTGCCCTATTTCAATTTGTGTGGCCTTTGAAGTCCATCTATTCACAGCAGCTAGACAGGAGACATGGAAAAATCTTATTATCCATCTTTACATCTATGTGATTAACTATTTAATCATCATCTAAAAGATAAATTAAAAAAATGGGTAATTTCTCTATTGAAATGTCTACAATAACAAAAACTGTTAAAGAAGCCTTGGCATTCTTTCAATTAGCTTCATGAGGTAGTCACCTGAATGACTTTCCAACAGTCTTGAAGGAGTTCCCATATATTTTGAGCACTTGTTGGCTGCTTTTCCTTCACTCTGGGTTCCAACTCATCCCAAACCATCTCAATCGTGTTTTGGCAGGGTGATTGTGGAGGTCAGGTCATCTCATGCAGCACTCAATGGATAATGCTATAGTGGCCATGCTGGCCTTGAATTATGAATAAATCACCAACAGTGTCACCATAAAAGCACATCTGCACCAACACATCTCCTCCTCCATGATTCACGGTGGAAACCACAAATGCAGATACCATCCATTCACCTTGCGTCCCATGATTTCTGAGACTGGTAACTATAATAAACTACCTTTGCAGAGTTAACTTTTGGTCTTCCTTTCAGGGGCGGGTCCCCACGAGAGTCAGTTCCATTAAAGTGTTTGAATGTGTCTTTAGGTGTAGTCACAAAAACGTTCTAAAAAGTTCTTAAAATTGTCCAGAGTGACTGAACTTCACATCCTAAAGTAGTGATGGACTGACATTTCTCTACACTTAGTTTAGTGATTCTTACTACAGTAGTTGAATAGCCCCTTATTATTATTATTATTTTAGTAGTAGTAGTACTTTAAACTAAATGAAACCAGCTCCTATATTACAATCATGAACCATGATTTTCTGTCAGAGGATTTACCTCAATATTAATGACTGTTAAATTTTTTAATGCTGCTCTTCAGTTTGTTAGATGTTACTGTTTTTGACAGTACTATTTTTATTGGGCTGTCATCATATTTATTTTTAATGTCACAGCTGTTGTCGGCAAAGTTCAAAATTTGTCAAGTAATCTTTTAGGTTACTTTAGATCTAGACATGCACACACCGACCTTACATTTATGTTTTATTTGTGAAATGTTAAAGTACAATCAGAATTTAAAAAAATGCAACAATGAAAAAAGAACTGTTCTTCAAGTAGAATAAATAATAAAAAAAATAAAATACTAACGGACATTACATAATAAGTACAAAGTTACATTAAGATCCAAAACACTCTCCTGCAACACTAATGATCCATGTGGTTGCTGTTTTGTAGCAGGCCTGCAGTCTGATTTACCTGTACTGAGGTAAACCAGCTAAATGAAATATTTCCACTAGGAGACAGTGCTAAAATATCACCTCAGAAGTTGTAACACTCAAGAGTTTACAAGGCAACAGTCAGATACATAGCAACAGGCATCTCCAACTCTCTTTTATTTAGCTCTATCCCTCAGGCATAGCGGTTGATTTATATTTTGCATTTCAAAACATCATACATCATAAGATGTAATGTGCACAGGCATTTAGACACAAGGCCCCTGGCTTTTTTTCCCACACTGGTTGACTGACTGACTAACTGGCTGGCTGAATGGCTGGCTGTCATTTATAGAACATCTGAGCTGGCATTTATCCACAAAATCTACTGTTGTTTTTGATCCCTTTGGGTGTTTGCTGAACGGTAATATGAAATCTACACTTCCTGAAAATACAGATAAAAAAATGTTTGTTTTAGACACATCAAGGTGTAGAGACTGGCTGGTAAAAAGCCACAGTTTGAAATGCCTCCAAAATATTTTTTTTTTCCATAGATACATCAAAGTACAGAGGGGAAAGTGCTTTGATATCAGAGGAAAAAAACAACAAATGCTGGTCTCCATTTTATGAATTCTAAAAGGCGCGGCCCTATCCAGTCTGCCTCTCTGTTACCTCTATTGAAAAGCGGTCTACGTCCTTCATCAGGTGACTCAAGAAACTACTCTGTGTAAGCATTACAAAGCCTTGAACTGCCCACAGACAATTTACCCTTATGCTGTGCTCATTGTTGCTGGAGGCTTCAATCAGGCTAACCTTAAGAAGGTTATGCCTGACTTCCATCAACACATACACTGCACCATAAGAGAAATAAACACTCTGGTTCAATACATGCTATTAGAAATTTAGGAATTGTGAAGATGAGATTGAAGTATGTAAACAAACTTCGACACATGCAGGACAGACATTCAGAGGCCTACAACTTATGGCTGCAGTCTGATAACATGGACAGTTTTAAAACAGCCTACAATGTAAGAAGAGCAAAGAGACAAAAAGAGACTACAGGAAGAAAAGAAGTGAACTGCAATTCAAGGAGGGCAATACCAGAAGCATGTAGCAAGGTTTAAGTAACTATGACATATTACAAGTGCCTCCACAGCACACTATCCCACGAGACAAAAAAGTGAGCTGTGTGAGATTGCTGTTCATTGACTACAGTTCAGTATTTAACACCACAGTCCCCTCCAGGTTTGCCACAAAGCTCAAGAACCTGGGATTAAGCACCTCACTGTGCATGTGGATCCTTGACTTCTTGATGGACAGACCCTACAGTAGATGGTGAGGGTGGGCGGACACGCCTCATCTACCTTCATCCCTAACATTGGAGCACCCTAGGGCTGTGATTTAAGTGCCCTGCTGTACTCCCTGTCCACACACAACTATCATCACTATCATCAAGTTGGCTGACGACACAGCTGTGGTGGGCCTGATAACTGATAAGAGTGAAGAAGCGTATCCAAAGGAAATAGGGAACCTTACCCATCACAACCTCCTCTTGAATGTCAGCAAGACTGATGATAGTGGAAGAAGCAAGCCCCCCTTAATATCAATGGGTCCTCAGTGGAGAGGGTGGACAGCTTCAAGTTGGTGTACACATCACATAGGGCTTGACCTGGGCGTTGCATACTGACTGCGTGGTGAGAAAGGCAAGGCGGATTGTTTAATCCTGGATGTTGAATAATGATGAAATTCTGGACATCTGCTTTAGTAATCAGGAATTTTTATTTATGCACCATTAAGAACATCCTGGCAGGGAACATCAGTCTCAGGTACGGAAACACCACCGACAAGACTGCAAGGTCTTGTAAGGGTGGTTCGTTTCATCTTAACATACAATAGGTGGGACTCCATTCTACCTAAAAGACATTTATACCAAAGGCTGTTAAAACAATAAAATTAGAATAATCTTTAAGGACCCCAACCTCCTGGATAATGGTCTTTTCTCCATGCTGTGATCAGCAGCATAAAACTGCCCCTTAAGAATACACTTATTTACCCCTTATTACTACTACTGCTACTATTACTGCTGCTACTATTCTTGTACCTGTGTGATCATATGTGTATCTAGCTTTCCATTTTTATTAAACCAGGAATTAACACTTCTTTTCATGTTTCACACTTTTCACACAACCCTAAGCTAAATGGCAAACCAAAAGTACCACTAGATCTAAAAATGGAGAGCAATTTTTTGTGCCCTTCAAATATGAAAACGTGAACTAAGGAAGCCTCGTTTCACCATGGCCGATTTTTGAAACTTTATTTAGATCATAGTTCTTTAGTATTTTATTCATAAAAAAAAGAAAAAAACTTCACAGGCAGGGTCCATGTGATTTTCCTCCATGTTATTCAAATGTTGCAGAAGGTAGAGACTGCAAAAAATATGAGATGGATCAGTGTTTGTTTCCTTCCATCCATCCCTCCCGTTACCCTCCCCTCTGACTTTCTGTATCTTTTTCTGCCTCCTCACTGTGCGTTCACTTGATATAAAATCTTACTTTATTTTCAGTTTTATTCTTGCAGTGTTTCAACCACTTGTCAATTCCTCTCGCTCTTTCAGATGCTCAATTTTTGTCTCCGTCATTTTCTCTCTCCAGCTGTGTTTCTTTACAAGCAGATTTTTTTCCCTGATTGGAAACTTTTTTCTTGTTTCTTTTTATATGGTAGTATGAACACACACACATTAACATACAGATAAACAACTGTAAGAAGAAAGGAAGAGGGTGAACTAACAAAAAATAACAGAAGCAACTGGGCTAGGCAACTGAAGATAATGGAGAGTATGCCCCAAAGTACCATGTAGGGAGGAAAAAATATTTGCCATCTCTATTATGTTTTAAAAACTTCCCATACATGCTCTCAAACTTTTCCTACAGAAAACTCACATAAGCTATAGTAGAATGGTCAGAGTAAACTGGTCAAAATCAAAGTATGTAATTTGTTAGCTGTACATATGAGAATCACCTGTCTTTCACTCAAAGTTGCAAAGGTAGCTTGACTGTCAGTATGAGAATCTTAGGTTGCTGTGTGCAACCACTGGGGCCACAGTAGCTGTTGATGGTCAGTGAATAGGTTCAGTGTGTAGGCTGGCTGCTAGTTTAACCATCATCTATTTTCTTTTTGTGTTCTTCTTCTTCTTCTTCTGGAAGTTGTGATGTGATTATTTCTACTGCTGTCCTATAATTCCTATATTTGAGAAAGTTGTCCAAGTTCACTTTTGACCATGGGAACAGTCAGGGAGATGCACTCTTGCTCTTCATACTGTATTCAGACATGTCTTCCATGAAAAAGCCTGATGTAATTCTTATTTTTTTTAATGTAATGAGCATTTCTAACTGACTGCCCAGCTCTCGTAACAGCTATGCAACTCTAAAATCACAGGTTCAAATCAGGGTGTGGGGCTACATGTCACTGAAGTAACTGTGCTGCACAATGTTTTCCAATCTCAGAATAGGTTACCTATTTAATATTATTAGTAACTTTGACTTAAGCTTTTCATCATGTGGCTCCTCGGGGCTTCTTTTCAAAGCAGCTCAGAGGATGTCTTTTTTCACATGAGCCAATTCTCACCCATCTGCCATGATGCTCACAGCTGATCTGCCTTTAAATTCTTTAACACAAACAAGAAAAGTGTTGATTCTCTGACTTTCAAGTTTTTTTTTGTTTTAAATACAGGTCCAATTCTTGGATTTTGTCATATTTATGAATGTTTGGGGACCATGGAAGACAGTATGGTGGGAGTATTTAAATGTCACATTTGCTAGTGTGGGTTGCCAGTATTGTTAATAATTGGAACATTCAATTCTGTGGTTGTTACTGGTGTGTGAGTTTGTGTGTGTCCACACATGCATGTGTGAGTAGGTGTTGAAGTTTTTTTTTTTTTTTTTTTTTTAAATTTACTTAATTTAGTTTTCTGTCATTACTAACCCGATCATATGTGAGCAACATTTAAAGGATCGGTGTGTAGGATTTAGTGTCATCTAGCAATGTAGCTGCGGATTGCAACCCCCTCACTCTCGTTCCAAGTGCAAAATGTTTAGAAAACACAAAATGCACGTTTGTCTGTTATGGGCTACTGTAGAAACATGGCAGTGCAACATGGCAGACTCTATGAATAAGGACCCACAGCATTAGATATAGAAGGCTCATTCTAAGGTAACAAAAACAGATGAGGTGATTATACGCTAATGAAACATAGTTATGCATATAATATTCAATTTCTGGCGTGTTCTGTAAATAGAGCCCTTTAAATTTTACGCATTAGACCCTTTTAACCAGGTGCATCTGTATAGAGCACGTAGATAACTACACATTTTTACATCTGCACACTGCCACAAAAACATTAATAGCCTGCAATTAATGTTTTCCTATATTTGTGTAAAGCCTCACTGCCAGGCAAGAATACCTTGAAGCAGACTTTTTCTTGACTTCCATGAATTGAGCTTATCTCACCAGTTGACATACCTCCAAACTGCTCACCGAACCATGAAAAGGTATCTATGTGCTTGTGTCTTTGAGTACGTAGAAAAAATAGTACAGTTCCCCCAAAACTCAGCTAAGTCTCATATCAGCCAATGAGTCAGCATGCTTTGCATATTTTTAGCCCTGTGGCCAATTGCAGCACAGCACTTGGCCTGACTTTGAATTCATAATGAGGTTTTCTTCCTACACAGGACCACAAGGTTGCTATAGTAACTGAGGATGAGTGTGTGATGGGTGATTGGCAGCTGACAGATTAGCGTCAGAATGATTTGTCACTCATTTGTCACACACCTATAATCACAGTGTCCCCATTTGCTTTTCATCTTTTCAAAAAAAATCTCCCCACTTCCTCGTGGTCCTTTCTCTTTTTCTGACTCTTTTACTGTGTGTTAGCACAAAATTCATATCATGAAACTGACTTTGGAGTTTATAGAATGAATGTTTATGTTTCAATCCGATTTAAATTTCAAAGAAATTTGAGCCAGTCGAGAGGGGGAATGGAGAAAATAACAGAAGGATGAAAATAAGACGACTGGGGAATTCAGAGGAGTTGAGAGAAGAGGAGAGATGAAGAGGTGAAGAGAGAGAGAGAGTAACATTGTGATGTGTTAAACACTGAGTAACACTGAGGTTCTTTTTTAAAAAAAGGAAAGATGTCACATAAATGCACACGCACACACACACGCACACACACACACACACAGTGAAAAATGATTCAGAAACATGCCCTAAGGGAATACTAGTTTCTAGTTTATGAATATGGAAAAGTTGTTTATAATATTGTGTATACCCCCACCTGTTCCTGCATGACAGTACTGCAGGTGTGTGTGTGTGTGTGTGTGTGTGTGTGTGTGTGAGAGAGAGAGAGTGCAGACTGAAATGGATGAGAGGAGGCAGTCAAAAAATAGCGATGACAGATGGTTGATGGAAGGAAGATAATGTTGAATATAGTGACGGGAAAAGAATGAAGACAGAAAAAGTAAGA
This sequence comes from Sciaenops ocellatus, assembly GCA_033000465.1. Taxonomy (NCBI): domain Eukaryota; kingdom Metazoa; phylum Chordata; class Actinopteri; family Sciaenidae; genus Sciaenops; species Sciaenops ocellatus. The sequence goes on along the minus strand of CP136888.1, from coordinate 12,908,537 downwards.
GGAGGTTAGAAAAAGCTCTTTGTGTTGCTTAAAAAAAAAAAGAGAAAAAAATGACTTTTAGAAAAAATATTTTGCTTGCATGGTGGGCCATAACAAAATCTGTCACTATTTCTCTCTCTTATACTCTCTGCCTTGGACGATAATATTGTGACTTGTTTACAGCATGGTTGCACTTAGGACTTAGGACTTGTCATTTCCAATAGTAAGAATGACTCAAAACCGGACGAATAAATGCAGATTTAAGTAAGTGGTATCCTTTAACTAGCTAGCTAAGTTAATTGATATGCTTGACATGATCAATATTCTTTTGCAGCACACTGCTTCATAATTAATCATGTACATACAGTTTAGGTTAAGTATTTATTTTTACATTTTTATTAGGATCAGGATTTAGATTAGGGTGAGGTAGGGCTATCTTTTTTTTTTCGATTTTATTTTTTTCCTTTAGCCAACAGAATGTAACAAAATGTCCAATTATGGATGACTTCCCCCTTGGGTTTGCCTTTGATGTGTGATTAACTAGTTTATTAATTCACTAGATAGACTTGAAAGAATGGCAGCTTCCAGAACAAGAGGAGTATTTTGTTTCTCTGGATGCCAAATGGACCAGGAGAGTCTCGATATACCACCACGACCCAAGGGATGAAACTGAATCTTGCAAATTTAGCTCCCTCCAAAACAGGGGTGGAGCCAGATGTTGCAAACATTTGCTCAAACCTGGGTTTGTTTTTTGTTTTTTTGTTTTTTTTTATCATTTATGTCAGGTATATGTACTGTTTTCCAATCCATTTGAGAAAATAGAATGCCTTAAAATCTGTATATCATTTGAAAAAATGTAATTGTAACTTGTCTTTGTCTGTTGAACACAACAAATGTTGAGGATGACTAATTTGCGCTTTTGTTACTATTTTAGAGTACATACCGTAAGAATGAATGTTTAACAAATTTGCATTTGAATTCCCAACAATGCCAAATAAATGTGGTCTTCATGACTCTGAATTTAAAATTAGGCCAACAGAAGAAAATTTACTAAGAGGGAATGAGACAAAGTGTTTTACAAGAACAAACAAACAAAAAAAGAAACAAAACAAAAAAGATTTGTGGCTTTTAAGAAAACATTTCAGGCTGGAGACACAGAAGCCTGCCCATACTCCAAAATACAACCTTTTAGACACAACACTTTGCAAACATAACTTCTCATGCTCAGCACTTCTCTTCGTGCTCAGTCATCTCTTGAACGTATGTGACTTTCCTGTATCTGTATTACAGGTCTAACATGTGCCTGGATAATTATCATTATCATGTAGAAGAAACAACTCAGTGTCACTGTAATAAAAACAAACATTTTCAGTCAGTTCCCACCGAAATGTGTCCATTGTGACATTTTTTAAATAAAACATGTAGTTAACGTAGCAGATTAATTAGCTGAAATTCTAACTCACACAAAGTTGTGACGGTCTGCAGAGCTTCTCTCAAGATGAACCAAATATTCATAAGGACAGCAAATGAAATGATGAACTCAGCTAATTGTGGCATCATAGATGATATTTTCGGATCAGACTTTGAAGTCAAGTCTGATTTATGTCAGCTTAGATTCATAGTCCAGCTCTGGATTTCACCTAGAGTAGATGCATCATACCTCATAGGGCTGTATCATGCTTCAGCAACTGTGTTTATATTGTTTCATGCACTTTTTGATATGAACAACAGTGAAAGGGTCCACAGTGTTTCATCACTGAGTTTGGGATTATACCATTTGATTGCTGCGTTACGTGAGCAGAAGGTTTACAGTGGAAATTACTTTATTAGATGTGTGTTTCAGCAAAGGAGAATATACTGGAATCTTTTTTCATGTGTCCATTCTCAACAATGTGTACTGTGGCATCAGAAACTTGTAAGAGAAAACTATAGTGTAGCCTGCAGCGTAACGTCAGTCTTGCTCACGTAGCTGCTGTGGTGAGAGCTCAGGTTGTGTGTTTGAGTCTAGCCACATCTACCGGATGAGAATTGTTCAATGCGTCAACACAAACTATCACTTAACTCCTTCCATTCAACTGAAGGAATGTGTGTGTGAATGATCAATTTCCTGTCCATAGTTTTGGGTGATAACCAATATCATTTGTCACTTTCTGGGCATCTCCCTCTCTTCTTCTCTATCTCTTTATATCTCTACCACAACCGGTCCCTGTGCTCATATATACAGAGAAAAAAGATGCAGCCGGATATCAGAGAAGACTGAGAAGAGACAGGGAAATGGCAGGGTGGTGTTGATGACAGGAGCGGGACAAGAAAAGAGAGAGCAATGACAAGGAGAAGAGGGCAGGAGAGGCGATACAAGGGCCGAAACAAAATAAGGAGGAACGAATATGAGTGAAGCTGAATGAAGGAGAAGCAAGTGGAGATGATTTGATGTAAGATGTAAGAGGCACAGAGAGCAGAGAAAACTGGAAAATACTGTTTGAGAAATGAATCTTAATAGTTTTTTTGTTAAACTATGACCAAATCTGAACATAATCTGATGGCTTCTGCTGCTAAAAATACATATTAAAAAAATAGGTTGAAGAAGAAATTATGACAGAATATTGTTTAGATAGATAGATAGATAGATAGATAGATAGATAGATAGATAGATAGATAGATAGATACATACATACATACATACATACATACATACATACATAGTGTAATTGCATGCTTGAAGTTAATCTCTTCAAAGATGTGATTCTATGCCAGGGATTTTTCCTTGGTTCTGTCCATCTACCAGTGTTGCATGTTAGACACTCTGTGCGTAGGATCTGACTGTCTGAGTCATTTCTAAGGTCTGAACGCCTGAATCACAAAAACACTGACTAATGTTTAATCGTTGTTATACTCCAAGCAGAGCTAATTTATCATTGCAGCCATTGTCACAGCCTGAGAAACAATCATTTTTACTAGTTAAGTCATTTGTGTGTTTGAACTTCTGTCATCTTCAGCACTGGTTTGCTTATTTATTTTATATCATTTATTTTGCTGGCTGCTGCTGTTTTCAGCTCTGATAACTTGTTAGTGATCTGCCCCTGACAAGTTTTAAGGCCGCGTGGTTATTCCCACCCTGGCCAAAATTAAATTTGCATAACTAAATGTAAAAAACGTAAAAGTAAAATCATAATAACACACTTACTGGATAATTTATACAAAAGTATGTTTATAAAACAATTTAAAACTTTTTGTCCTTACACTTTAAAAATAAAATATAATGAACGGTAGTAGGCTTCTTAGTAGGCCACACCTCTGTAACCTGTGACTCAGTTCAGTTTCATCAGGTCAGCTCGCTAACTTATTCCCGTTTTTTCCTGCAGCCAGAGCATCATTATTTTATGAATGAAACAACATGTCTGAGAAACGCCAAAGTGCTGGTGACTCAGCAGGACCAAAAAAGAAACTACAGCTATCTCAAGAGTTACTTTAAGTGTGGTTTTATTGAAGGACAGGACAGGTGTCGACCAGAATGTGTCATTTGTGGCGAGAAGCAAGCTAATGACAGGATGAAGCCAAGCAAAATTAAACGATGTCAGGAAACAAAATCATCACTTTTGACATGTAGTGTGTATGCGTGTGCATGTGGGTTTGATAGGACTCAGCTTTTCTTAGATACAAATAGGGGGGATTCCAAGGAAAAGGAAATTATGTTGGGAACCACCATTTTAAGGGATACAGTTTAAAAATATTCTGTCTGGAGTAATACTTACTGTCTGATATGTTTTTTTTCCACAAAAAAAGTTTAATTACCTTGGTAAATATTCAAAATTACATCCTCTTATTATGCCTCATTGAAAAATCCAGACTCCATGAATATACAAATGTAGTTCTTTTCCAAAGTTTAACCATTAGACTACTAAGAACCCTCTCCCACACCCCGTGTCAAGTTTCCATGTCACACTATTCTAAATTTTATACTGGGCTGTGATTGACTCCCAAACTACTTGTGATGTCAGCAAAATACTGCTAGTATATACAGTTCTTAACCTCAGATTTAAGGTAAACAGAGAGAAGCTTTCCACCTTTAGCAGATGGATGTAAAAACCTACTGGTGTCAAACGCAAATCATTCTGCACCGTGAAGCCACACATCCAAGTGAAATAGCAATAAGAGAACAGACTTTTGAGTGGTGGTGAACTTTAAAGTAGCCTGTGTCTACCACTGCTTAACACGGCTGCAAAGACAAACAATGGTAAAGAAAACAACATAATACAATACACAATGATGTCGTTATATCCTAAAATGCAAGTGATTTCAAGAGGCAGAGTCTTCAATAATGGGGGAGGATTAAAGCCCTACAAGACACAGGAATCTTGTGAGTCCAGCTTCTCTTTCTTGTTTGGGAAAGTACAGTGATGGATTACGGCTGCAACAGAAGGGTGGCAATCAATCAAACAAGGATGAGTAAGGGTGTGTAGGAGGGGGGATTCTCTCATGTCAGTCATGTTTTATACACCAGAGAACGAGTTTCAGCAAGAATCAGCAGGTTTTATGTCACTGTAATTTATTATTTTGTTTTATTGCTACTGTCGTTATTTACATTTAACCTCAAATTATGATCAACGATACAATAAATTGCTAAATGCAACAAAATCACAGCCGAATGCATGTGCCGAGAGTATATACAGGTATGTACGACTGTCAGTTAATCAAACAATCAATAATTGTAGTCTATAGGATTGCATGCAGATACACAACTGAGCTTTCTCTGAGCAATTGCTTTAAATAGCTGCATATATATATTTTTCCCAAGGCAACAATTACATAACAGTGTAAACAGCGCTGTAATTAAGGATTAAGAACTCTGTTCTGAGTTATCATTGGAGAAAAAATATCTGAACCTTTGTTAGGCCATTATCAGTTGTGGTTATTTTTTTATTGCTAATTACTAATTACTAATTAAATCATTTCAGTTTAATTTCCTGATGCTGTTGAAGAGATGTTGAGACAAGGTCAGACATGGAGACAGAAACTGGAGCAGGTGTAGACAAAGTAAGGGAAGAAGTCACTGTCACTTTGCTCACCATTTCTTCTTCTTCTTCTTCTTCTTCTTGTTATTATTATTATTATTATTATTATTATTATTATTATTACTGCATAAAGTTCCATAAAGACATTCTATCAGAATAGAACATAACAGAGATGTGGATACTTTTGAATGTAATGTACAGTATGGTATTTATTATAATATCTGTATATAATGTCAAATAATTTAAATTAACCTAACCACACACCTTTAAGAGGTACCAGGAAAGCACAAGTTGTCACCTATGCTTTTGCGATGTGAAGCGTTTTAACTTTTTTGTAATGGCACCCCTTAAGCACTGAAAAACAAGCCAGCCTTGAAAGATGTTTGTCGGTGAAGAGATTACGTAGACTGAGTGTGTGTTTAACACTTAAGTAAACCCGGTCAGAGTGCAAGTCAGGACAGAGTATGCCACTTAAGTGTGTGTTTGTGTTTGCAGCTGTGTGACGAGTGATGGTTTGGTTATATGATGCACTTTAACTTGGTCTTTTTCATCTGTGTGCATGTTGCTGTGCCTCAGTGTACATGCGAGTGTATATGCATGTATATGTATGTAAAGTATTTATGCCCATGTGCGTTCAGGTGTGTGTGAAGGTGCCCTTCCCTCAGGCCTATGGGTGTATGTGACTGCAGAAGCTTTTAATGTTCACACCTTGTCAGAAATCTTTCAGTTACGCCACTGACACACACACACCCACACACACACACACAGGCATATAGAGGACACATGTCATGGGCTTCTAAACAAAACCTGACAGAGAGAAGGGGAGAGAATGCAATGGAGAGAGAGAAAGAGGGAGAGGGGAGAGAGGGAGAGGGAGAGAGAGAGAGAGGGAGAGGGGAGGGAGAGGGGAGAGAGGGAGAGAGAGAAGAAGAGGAAAAGGAGGAGGAGGGAATGGTAGTGGCGGGGGTCTCCTAATTCTCGCTTCCTCTCTCTAATCCGCTCCTTCTCTCCTTTTCTCCTCCTCTCTCTCCCACTGTCTCTCAGAAGCATAGAGAATCAGTTTTAATGGTTTGTCAAATAATGCTTTTCTCCCCCACAGTGGATTGGTGATGCGGTGTTTGTGTTAGCAGTGTGCACGTCTATCTGTGTATGTGTGTGTTTTAAAGGGAAGCTTGCCCTACTTTAGCCCAGTGGTTTTCTCTGTTGATATTGCCCATAGCGCCGGATTATACGCTTTTCAATGTGGTCAAACACACACATACACACACACGATGCACACACTCGAATGAAAACAATGCAAACACGCACTGGGAAGAACAAATATGTACATAGGTAGTGTAGAAGTGCACACCAGTACAGACACATACCACATAAATGTATGCAGACACGCACAAACATACACAATGACTCATGGTGTTCATTACATACCTTATATGTAAATATCTTCTTAGAAGGATTTTAATTGTAGCCTTTGGGTTACCGTGTGTGTGTGTGTGAGTACATATGTGCGTTTAATGTGACAAGGTAACCCAGCTCCTTACCTAATTTTATAAACTGTACAGTATGTGTGTGTGTGTGTGTCATTGCATATCTGGGTTAATAATTCCTTGTTGCTATGTTCAATGATCCATGTTGTTTGTGTCTGTTCGGCTCTATAGCTTTGTGTGATCATTTGTGCACATGTATTTGTGACTTTATGTATATGTGCATGTGTGTTTGTACTTTATCTATTTGGCTCTCAAGGCTACTTATGACCAATGTCTGCGTGAGACTTAGGAATGTGAAATTGATGTAGTGGTGTGTGTGTAGAGTCAAGGTTGAAGTACCTTACAGTCTCTGTGTGTATGTGTTTGATATAGCAATATATCTCAAGAATAGCAGCTGTGTTTTATATGTGACATTTGTGTGTGTGTGTGCGTGCACACATGTGTAACAGTAATGGTTGGTTCTCCAGTAAGCACTTTGATGGATGGTAAGATGGCCTGACTGTGCTACAACATGAGCGAGGTGGACATGGTTGGTTGGTCCATGGTTGAGGTAGAGAAATAGAGCGTTAGAAGCGATTGAAGATAACTGTAAAGGTAAAATGTCAGTTTGTTGATGCATTTATCCAACTGACTCCTGTGTTTCAGTTTACTTAAACAAAATAGGCCTGTTTTTGGGTTGCAAATCATTCTCAAGGACCGTTCACTTTCAGATCTCCAAGGTGCTGTGTTGGTATCGGGACATGCTGCTACAGGTGCCAGGGATAAAGGGATTGAGTAACAGATGGATCCATGGTTTGAAGGCTTATCAGACACCAGAACACTGCACAGAGGTTTATGAATACTATGAGAAAGGATTTTAAAACAACTTATCATCTTCATAGCAACAGTCATTTGATCCCCTGTCTTAATGATGATAACATAAAATTACACTGTCACCTATTTTTAGAAATGGTGTAACAAAAATCTGCACATATTGTATGTGTTTGCTGGATAAAGTTGTAAATATTTAGCCAGTATTAACATTTTGTTAGACAACCCTGGCTTTCTTTTACTAGAGCCCTCACACAGCGTCAACGCGATCAATTTAAATTAATCAGGAGACTGTGTATTTTTGAGCAGCGCTATTGCTTGTCTGAACACTGAATTTTTAGAGGTATTGATAAAACGGAATAGAATAGTCTGTTTATTTATTTATGTATTTATTTGTCTCTTTGCATGTTTTGTTTTTGTTTGTTTTTTTCAAATGGACAAGCAGAATTGCCAAGAGCCCCAGTGTTTGGCACATATCCATTCACAACTTTTAGCTATTTTTTTGTTTTTGTTCCAAGTGTCCCACATTACTGATGGAAAAGAGCCAATGTCAGGCTTTGGGCCAGTTTTCATTTTAGTTTTCTACCACTGCCATGTGCACTAGTGATTTGTGTAAATACACTATGCGTGTTTGAGTGATGGAGAGACTTAAGTGATTCTCCATTTTTGCCTTTATTAGAAAGCATAGAGTAAATGGTAAAATAACTTTTATTTCTCCAACCCTTTGTCTGGTCAGAGCACTTTGCAGCACTTGTCACATTCACACACACAACCATGCAAGATGCCAACTGCTCATCAGGAGCGATGCAGAGCATCTTATCCAAAGAACTCACCCTTGATACATACACACACACACTCACGGCACAGCCATCAGGAGCAATTTGGGGTTCTGTGTCTTGCCCAAGGACACTGGACTGGACTGGAGGAGCTGGGAATCACCAGCTCACCAACGACCCTCCAATTTCTAGATGTCCCACTCTACCACCTGAGTCACAGAGAGCTGACAGGAAATGATGGTAAAGAGAGAGAACATGCAACAATGGTCCCTGTCCACTCTTGAACCAAGGACATTGTGATTATATGGTAAATCCCAAGGTCAAACTCAAAGGCTCAAACTATTTTGTGGTCCTGTTTTCTTGAGCGTTTCTGAAATGGGGTTAACACATTTTTCTTTTTTTTTTTTTTTAGCATTTTTATATATATATCTACACCATTTTGATATTTTTGTACTGTATTTTTGTGCTTTAGCTCGTAGTTGTCTTTATATGTCATCGTATGAGATGGTTATGTGAAGGATACACAAATGTCAACACACAGTGGTGCATTCAAACGTTTCTAAGTCTAACATTTTTTTTTCTTATGGTTTCCTTGCTACTTGTTGTGTCTGTGTGCTGTGACATTGCTGACTGACAGATGCATGTTTTGTAATCTGCAGTAGTTGTTTGTGACTGTGCAAAAACTACAGAATATAAGGTTCAGGAGGTGCTAAGTGTGTGATGTGTGTTGTGCCTCTATAGACTTGAAAACAAAAGCATGTTTTTGTGTTTGTGTATGTGAGAGACAGAGACAGAGAGTACTTTAGTCTGAAGGACCCAGAGTCTTGGCTAACAGCCAGCAGTCTGAATACCCACAAACCCATGCTGATGCCGCTGCTGCTGCTGCTAGGCAGAAAGTGCAGTTAAACCTCTATTGCTACATTTGAACTTGTAAGCCTCCAGGTCATTCCACAGTTGGCCATTGAGCCAGGTACCTAGATGCTGCTTTGCAGGTAGAGCGCAATACGTACTTTTAGTTCAAGTAAAATCTTTTCTGTTGTTGTTTTCTGTTCTCAACAGCAAAGCTTCATATAAGTCACAACAAAGAGAGCTGCTCTCTTCATGCTCCAATGACTGAAAGTACTACCTTATCTTGCCATCGAGGAGAAAATCAGTGTTTTTATCACATGGGACCCCCTTTGCAACTTCATTGTTTCAACTTGAGATCCCCATTCAATAAAACATCATCTTCCGAGGACCCACTTGAAGCAACCAGTGACCCATGTTAGGGGCATCTTCACAGATAGAAAAACACTGGTCTACGACCCAGTGAGAGATGTGGCTCACTGCCAGCTGCCTACTCACAATATCCTGCCGCCTTGCTCCTGTTCCTTACCACAGCCCAGACAAATTGGTCCCTCTGGGACTTTTGTGGAGCTTTTTTGTACCTATTGTGACCCAAAATTATGTTGACTTTTCTCAAAAATTGCAAAGCAATTAGAATTTTCATATGCAGGCTATTTTTGCAATATAATCATAATAATTGGTGCAAATTGCAAGTCAGGGTACTGAAAGACATTGAGTCAGCATTTATTTGATTCAGTGGGAATTTGATTTGTGCCCAAACTGTGACAATGTGTCACTGAGAAAGATGTACAGTATATCATACCTTCCCGTGATAATTAGCATACTGCGAATAGCAGTAAGCTACTGGAAATACTGTTCATCTGTTGAAGTTCAAAGGAAAGGGAATACATTACTGCTCTTAGGCCCCAGTCTTGATAAATATTCCCTCAACAAACACCAAAAAAATGCTAATTTTGGAACCTTTTTGCAAGATTTTAAAATGTATAATTTGATGTAAAATATCCACATTTATTTTGACCTTGGCTTTGTGTTCTTCTGAATACCATTTAAAGCTTATGATTAATGGAAGTATAATGATGTCAGTTAAATGAGACACAAAGTGCCCTAATTTCCTTATTTGTGTCGCGCTGAATAAAACTCACACTCATTGTTCTCTTAATCAGCCTTCTTCTTAAAAGCTTTCCTTAGAAGTTGGATTGTCGTGTTAGAGGATTTAAGTGGACATACTGTAGATTGTTTAAGTTTTATTATTTTAAGTAAATGGAAAGAGAGTACAGTTTGTTTATTTCATGATTTCAGGTGGGACATTGCAGAAATGTTGGGATTGATATGCGCATCGATTACTTTTGTTTCACACCTGTATACACACACAGCCGCACACAGACAATCTCACTCTGGTAGACAGCTTGACAGACTCTGTGGGGGTGGGTGGGGTTCCTGGTTTAAATCAAGAGGACTGAGCAGCAGGGTGTTGCTTGAGAACACCAGAGACTCAGCAGGGTTCTTACCTTCTTATCGAACAAATCAAATGCCTCCCACTGCCAAAGTGCCCTTGAACAAGGCACTCAACTCCTCACAACGCTGCAGCATTACTGCCACGTAGATCTGTGTGATCGTGTATGTACCTCTCACTTCCTGTGTTTTGCCCCTGTTTGCAAGAATGTGTGAATGAGTTTATGTATCTCAGTGGGTAACATACACTCCCAGAGGCAAAAGAACTGTAATTCCTTTTCAGAATAAGATCTGTTTGACTGTCTTGCCTTGCTGTTGTTTGTCTGCATAAAATGTGCTCAAACCCGTGAAAACTAATCTCAACTCCAACTTCTTCCCTTCTCTTATCTTCTGTTCTCCTCCAAAAGCAAATACAACAAACAGCATTAAACATCTCAGTAATACTTTTAAAGGCAGTATTTAAAAGTGTTGTTTTAAAAAGTTAGCTTAAGGCTACAGTTGCTAGCCTTGGGTAGACTGTTAAATTGTTCCATAGCTAGGGGTCTACAATTAATCCTGAGAACTAATTATCCATAAATACAACTCAATATCCTCTGAAAGTGTTGCACATAATGAGTAGTTGGAAAATAAGACATTTACTGCATTATTTTGTCATTGGGAATTTAAACCTCCAAACCAAACCAACTTTGTTGTGTTTAGTTTGGGCCCCGTGCATTTAAAAAAAAAAAAAGGAAAAAAAAAATCATCCATTGAGGTTTAAAGTTGGAGTTACAAGGATTTCAAATGGCTACAGTAATATGTATTAAGTTTTAACACAGAGGGAAACTAAAAAAGGAAAAATGCCCATCTTGCCTGCGGCCATTCACTCTCTCTCTGTCTCTCTCTCTCTCTCTCTCTCTCTCTCTAACTTCAGCAGCGCAGAGAGAGAAAAGAACCTCTGAGTGTTTAGTGTATCTCTATCTGGCTTCACAAAGTTCCAAAAAATCTCAGCCCAGTTGCCAGAGATTTATACCACCACTGTTTACAGATTCATTCCACACGGTTTTCCCCAACATATTGTCTCCAGTTTGTACAGGAAGCACTGCCAACTAAGCATATGATTTAAAACAAATCTCCTACTTTACTTAACAACACTGTCCGTGTCCTCATCCTGTTCTCTGCTACTTCTCTTTTATCAAAAATCTCCCCCACTGAAAAAATAGGTTGGTTATTGTTGTACAGGATGTTCTCTTCTTTTCAAAGTTCCCTCCATCGTTTGCTCATTGCCTTTTCTTTCTATCTCTGTCTCTGTCTTCACCACAAGTGCTTCTTGTCTATCCATTTACTGTGAGCTGTGTTGTGTCACTGATAGACTAGTGTTCCACCAGACAGAGTGAAAAAATGGATTACACTCCCGGGATGACAGGTTGAAACAAATAGTTTCAGCCAGGAACATACATCTACTGTACAAGTGCGAGGTGTATCTTGTGTTGGCAAGAAGAAGCCAAATGCTCTACAAGATGGAAAATAGTAATATTTGTTTTATGAGTTTACGTTGCTCTCGTCTCTGGTTTGTGTGAGACAGATCGTCTCTCTAGACGTCAAAGCCGGAAGATTCATGAGGAACCAAAGATATAAATTGCTACTATCTCTCAAAAAAGTCAGCTTTTCTAGGACGAGAGAAGTTCTCATGTTTAAGTGTTTCTTGTATAGTTTTCATAGCTCCAATGGTCATAGATTTTACTGGGTCTGTGGTATGTGTATTGCAATGGTAGCACAGTGTTGTGAAGGTGTTTCAGAAGGAAGAGTAACTGAATTTTATGATAGTATACAGTAATGGAGGTCATAGAAAATGCATGTGTTTTAGTTACGTTTATGACTTATAATTATATACAAATAACCCACTTTAAACCATCAAAATTGCATTTGAAAGTGTTTTTCAGTTATATTTTTGGAGTGTTCACACCAGATACAAACCAGAAAAGAATATTATATTTGGGTTTTGGGAGCATTAGTTATGATGAGTCATTGGAAAGTTTTACATGAACAGGAAATCTGGTCTATTTTTTCTGCTTCATTAGCTCTCATATTCCACACCTAAAGTATACGAGTGTCCCTTCACAGCCGTCTATTGTTCCTGTTATATTAAAGCAGTCGGATGTCAAGTGAGTCAAACGTATTATAACAGTCATGGAATAAGTCTTCTTTGCTTCCCCTGTCAGGATATCCCCTGCTGGCCGGTGCATTTCAGTTACGAGCAGACTACCTGTGAGGTGTTAAAATCCCCAAGCTGCCAGCATCATTCTTAATTTGTCCTTGTTAAGGTGTGATTGATACAGGTTGTCACGGACACCGCTAGAAAACAGTGTATGAGACTTGTAGAAAAAGTGTTTTGAAATACATTCGGTCAGTGGTCAATATCAGCATAAATCCTTTAAGTAAAGAGAAGAGGGATCAACTTTTGCACATCAATAGGTCAATATCTCATTAATTTAGAGACAGTAGTATACTTAAGGTAAACCAAGGAAAACAACAAATGCATACAAAGACCAGCCCATTTTTATCTATGTTAGCATACAGTATGGAGAATAAGACATCTAAGGTTTTATTTAGTAAGTATACATCGGTTATTTCCTCTTTATTCACCTGAAATGAATCCTGTGAGTTAATTCAGACAGCTGACTCGAATCCTCCACTACACTCACATGTCATACTCTCCTGCAACATTTATCCATTGCACCCTTTTAATCATGCCGTAAGTGGTCAGTGCTCTGCTCACTCTTTTGCTTCATGCCTGCTGCCACATCACTCATCTGAAACCGGCTGTATGCTGTCTCTAGCTGCTACTGCTGTTGCGGCCTATACTGACGTTAATATAGCATTTTAAAAAGCCCCAATTCCAACCCAGCATCCACCTGTTGGCTTTGAATCTGCCTTCCCCTAGAGGGGAAATTAAAGTATGTTCCTTCCCCACTTCCTCCTCGGTGTTTCCTTGTGGGAAGCAACAAGGTCAGAGCCTAGACAGCAAACATCAATGCGGTACATATTCTACATTCACATATCATCTATTCCACTTGAGTTGACTAACTGAAATACAGTGAGCTGCAGAAAGCTGCCTGAACCGACTCTAAGAGCTGAGTTATTGAAATTTTCTGCTTGGTGGACCACTTGTAAGACAATTTACCAGAAGACTGCAAGGACATGTTCAAAAGTCACCAGGCTTTGATCTAGATGTATACATCTGCAGATAAGAAAGTCAACATTTAAATGGGATTGCTATAAATAACCTGTAGTGACATTATTAGATGGGGTGTGGTAAAGCAATATATAGACAAATGCCAATTTATATTCTCAATCCCACCTTTAAATTGATAACATGACTGTAACTGGATATCTGAGCATGGTGACATCAAGCAGCAAACAGTATTGCATGTTTTGCACATGGTGTTTTTTTTAAGCACATCTGATATTTTCGTTCATAAATGTGCAGTGGCGCTGTGTTCTCAACCTGTCACTTAACTGATAGAAGAGTGGTGTAGAGATGAAAACAGACCTGGTTCTAAAATGTCTACCCCTTATCAAAATAGCCCATTTTTCACCAAAAGACTAACAACTCTATTTGCACCGGCTCATGTGAATAAAAGCTCCAATCTGTTTTTTTTGTTTTTTCTTCTTTTATCACCTTTGTGTCGTCATTGGTTCTTTGTAATTTATCATCTGTAACAGATATAAGATATCACTGGCTAATTTTAATGATGGTCGGGGTGATTTTATAGTAGTTGCATCACTGCTTTATCACACAGTGTCATGCACATCCACTGAGCCTTTTGACTTTAATATTTTTCTACCTGTCTTTGTCAGATTTTCCCTGCACACTGTCCCTTTTTATATTTTACTGTTTTCCTGTATGTGTAGAAGAGTTAGGGCCTGTTAGTGTTCATGGACTAATGACGCACATCTTCTCAACAGTAAGATGGTCGTTGACATCAACAAGGGAACAAGTATTCCCATCTCTGGCTGTCACTTAATTCATGGTAATCTCACATACAGATTTACTGAGATTTGCCGGGTCCTCATTTAGCGCAAATCTTAAATTCTGCCAAACTGCATGAGTTGCATCAACTCCTTAACACTAACATCAAGTTTGTTTTTCCCCTATTAAATCTGTAGATGAGTTTTCATGTGGTGGTAAAGAAAACAACACTGATGTTGTTTTCCAGCACTATGGTATGCCTTTTTACTGTGCTACTATCCAGTAGCCTAGCCTTATAGGAGTCTGTCGACATTAGACATGCCTACAGTCTGATAGACTGACAGGCAGAGCACGAGATAGACTGTTAAACAGGCAGATACAGATGGGCAGTCAGACAGATGGACGAAGCAACAGAAAAACACACAGGCAAGCTGGCTGGTTGGTCGGTTGACTGTAAAGACCGGCTGGCTCTGAGTGGCTGTCTGATTGCATAAGCTGGCTGACTGGTTGGACAGTTGACCCCCTAGATAAACCAACGGTCACATAGTCTTAAACCGCCTCACTTATTTTTGTGTAAATGTCAAACAGCAGTAGGATCAGTGCGATTGTGATGGAGAGTAAGAAGGAAAGAGAGCAGGGCTAGCGAGAGGAGAGACAGACATAGAGAGAGAAAGAGAGCTAGACAGGGATATAGAATCATGTCGGTCCATCACTACAGTGACAGCTAGACGATTACTGCTCATTACCTGACTGACTAACTGGCTGACTCACTGACTGACAATCTTGAGTGTGTACGTGTGTGTATGTGCACATTGTAAATGTATTCTCATCTATCTCCTGGTCAATCCTCCATTTGAGACACAAATCACAGCATCATTTTATTTCCAGAGACAGCTCAAGAAATGGGAAATGATAACACGTGTTAGGTTTTATATTATCTTTTTAGCTTAAGGCGTACATTTTGCACTGCTTATGGTGATTCATAACCTTTAATATGCATATATATGGGATATTGTAATGTGACATGTTTTTTTTTCAATCAATACATAATTTATTAATAAACTTGTTTGAGCTAAATATTCATCTAGGTCAATACCAGAGCTTGTTAAAAACCCTTCTCAAACAGTTTTACCTCTGCAGTTTTTCACTAGCAGCCACAGAAGCTTCATAACGCTGCCAGGAAGTCTTTGATCAATAGAAGTCCCAGCCAACCTCTCTCTAAATCTCTGACCAGTGTCAAAAACTAACCTTGGCCCAAAGCAAAACAGTTCAGATGCCCATGAAATTGAAAATGAAGCAGCAACATGTGCTCCCAATAATTAGTTATACCCATTTCACTTTATTCACATTTTATTTGTTGAGTGGTGAAATATTCATGTGAGAATGCAACCATTGTCCCCTGTGGGCCACCAAGGTGATTTGTTATAGCCTGTGACCAGGCAATTCTCTTTCTGTTCGAGAAAAATAGAAGGTGCTAAACATGCATCACGCAGCCTGAAAAAGTAGTCAATCCACAGAATAAAATAACACATAATAGCAGGGTGTAAGATGCTGGCAGGTAAAGCATACATAGAACGCCATAACCTAGTGGCTGGCATAGTGTACAGGAACATCTGGACTGAGTAAGGGCTGGAAATCCCTAGGTCAAAATGGAAGACACCTCCTAAGGTGGTTGAGAATGGCCAAACCAAGATCCTGTGGGACTTGTGGTGATGGCTAACCAACCAGCCATCGTGGTGATGGACAAACAACAGAAGAAGGCTATGGTGATAAATGTAGCAATTCTGAGTGACAGCAATATCTGGAAGAAGGAACACAAGAAGATCGAGAAATACCAGGGGCATAAAGAGGAGTTAGAGAAGATGTGGGGAGTAAAGGCAACAGTGGTGCCAGTGGTAATCAGAGCACTGGGAGCTGTGACCCACAAACTGGATGAGTGGCTACAGCAGATTCCGAGTACAACACCTGAATTCTCTGTCCAGAAGTGTGCAGCCCTAAGAACAGCTAAGATACTGTGCTGAACCCTCAAGCTCCCAGGCCTCTGGTAGAGGACCTGAGCTTGAGGAAGTCACACCACCAACCATAGGGTGAGAATGGGATTAATACTGTTTTAGACAGATGTTATACTGACAGGTGTTTTATTTTTTTTATGTGGGTAAGATAATTTGGGATCACTTTTCTCATTATGAACTGTAAAAAACAAACAAACAAACAAACAACAACAAAAAAAAACTATGAACTGAATTCAAACAGCTAACAAACGTACTTACTTACTGTAGGTCAAGCAACCTGCAACTGGAGGCATCAATTTTAGGAATTCAAATAAAAATATGATGAAATATATTGAGGAGGAGCAATTTTGACTAACTGAATTTATGTATCTATTTTAAACTTAAGAGTATATAAAAGGGATTTTCTACACATAATGAGTTTTTTGATTGTCATTTGTCTTGCAACAAGCATGTACTGTGTGAATATGCGTACTGCTGAAAAATCACTTTGTGTTTTCCTCTAAAAGTGCTCTTTAGCCAATAATAACGATACTAAAATGTATGTGGGGCTATCGTTATTCCTGTAAAATATTCAACAACACAACATGGCAAATCATCAACTAAACATTTGAGTTATACATAATAATGCATAATAATCAGAGGATTTATGGGGTGTTTTTTAAGTTGACTCAGTGACCTACCCTCTGCTGGTACAACCAGCACACAGCATTTAATTAGCCAAGGGACCTGAGCGCTCAGTCTAAAAAAAAAAAAAATCTAAAAAATCAAATAACCTAAAAGTTTATAGAAAAGAAAAGAGAAGAGAAAAATAGGCACCAGGCACTACTGTGGTAAAAATCTCATTCACATTTATAACAAGCAAAAACTTTCTTAATCCCTTTTCACTTCTCTTTCCCCCTCTTGTCTCACCTCACACCTTGCCTCTCTGTACTGTCCTTCTTTCATTTCCTCTGCTTCCTCTCTTTCCTCCATCTCTTTCTGTTTGTCACATTTCGCATGCTCTCTTCATCCGTTCTTGTCTGTCCTTTGTGTCCTTGCTTTGAAGCCATAGAATTAAAATGATTCATTTTTCATCATCCTGTTTTCACCGTCCTCTGTCTTGCTCGGTAGTTAAATGACTTAGGCTCTTTTACTTTTTTTTTGTCCATCCACCATCTTTTATCCATCTCTTTCCCCAAGCCTTTTTCGTTTCTGCCTTTTCTCCACTTTCTCACGTATTCTCTTGCTCTCTCTCTCTTTTTTTGTTCCACCTTAGTTCACCTCTCTGTTGACCTAGCTGACCTTTAAAATGATGAAAAGTGAATTGTACAACATGACTGCCAATATTACTGAAACCAGACTCATTATCATCACTGCTTTCATTACGTTCAATCCTGTTGGAATGTCTCTTTAGTTCCCCTTTACTCTCATTCCCTTTGCCTCTCCCCCCATTAATTGTTGCATACTGTTGTATGTAGAAGTCATTGAGTCCAAACTTGACCTCCAATGATTGTTCTTTTAATTGGATATACGGTATTGAGGGTTTAGTTGACTCTGCACTTCACTGCGCTCACTTTCATGGATACTTGAAATGAAAATAGTGTCACTAAATGCATTTTAATTTACTGCTCTGCTTGAACTGTGCCAAAATGAAATGTAAATATAAAATTATGCACAGCATACAATCAAAACAATCTGTGCATTCATACTTTTTCAAGTTAGGAAAAGCGAGATAACCCTAACGTTCTTTTTCCTCAGTCATACTCTGTAAGTCTTCCTGGGTATACATGTGTTCCTAGGCCAGATTTAATATAAACTTCCTCCAATGGGGTCTTGGTCTGCCCCAAGGTCTTCTCCCAGTCAGACATGGGGGCAGAATCCATAGGCATTCTGCTCAGATTCCCAACGCACCTGAACTGACTCTTGTCAGTACTATGAACCAGTGGTTCTACTCAGAGCTTTCTCTAAGTATCTGAACTCCTCACCATCTACCCAAGAGTTTGGCCCTTTGCAAATGCATTCTCACTCTCATCACCCGGAGCCTCAGGGTGAGGATTACAGCATACTGTAAATCTACTGGGAACATGAGAACTTTACCTGCTTTCAGTGGGCAAACTTGCTTGCAACCTAGAGGGGGCAATCCACCATTTCAAGCACAGTACCATGGCCTCAGATTTGATGGTGCTAATCCTCACACAGTGCTCATCCTCAGCTACAAACCAACCCAGTGTGCACTGGAGGTCATGGTTTGATAAAGCCAACAGAGTTACATCATTTATATAAAAAAAAGATCATCAGAACTGACACTTTCAACTTTTTGGCTGCTCCTAGAAATAAGGTCCAAGAAAGTAACAAATTAAACATGACAGAGTGCTTCAAATACACACAGAAACAACATTATTGTTGTTAATCTCTTGACTTGAAAATTCAATTCAGTTTTCCACAAGCAAGTGTGTTATTTAAGTAAAAACCTGCTGCTGCCTAACTTAAGATCTAACTTGATATATATTATTGAGGTTTTGTGCAACTAAAGATAATTAATTTAACCAACAACTCATTCTAAAAGTGCATTTAGAAGGACAACAAAGTGAACTTTCTTTTTCCTTCCATGTTTATTTGCCCCAAACAGCTAATGTACTAATTGTACAGGTATTAGCTACAAGCTAGCTGGCAATAGATGCACCAATCATGTGTATAGGAGTATGTCTGTGTGATTTTATTCAGCTTAGCTGCTAACTGAACGCACAAGGAACTCCAGAAAGGATTGGGACGTACAGTACATCTACTGGTAAATTGAGAGCTTTGCTGCCAAGACCTCAAAATACTTAAAGTGCATCATCTGGGGCAGCAACAGGCTTGGAGGTGTTTATCCTCATCTTAACCATTTACCCTTGGCTGCAAACCAACCCAGTGAGTACTGAAGGTCATGGTCTGATACAACAAACAGAACTGTATCATCTGTAAATGGCTCAAATGCAGTCCTGAGGTCATCAAACTGGATACTCTCCACCCAGAGTAAATGCGCTCGTCTTTGGTTGTTGTTCATTTATCCAGTTGTAAAAGTTAGATTTAGGTTGGTTTTATTTTTGCAGTGGCATTTTAAGATTTAGTTTTTGATATGCTGTATGTCTTTATGGAGCTCTATATGCCTAACCTAAACTGCATCTGTGCTTATTGCATCTATATAAAGTGCAGCAAGTTCAGTTATTTAGCTCACCTTGAAATTATCGGATTCCATGCCAGTATGAACGGTATGAATGTCAGATATTAGTTTCTGTATTGTATATTTCTTCATTACATGAACAATTTCGATCTACATTATTTAGGTGAGTCAGTTAATATCACTATACATCTCTTTCACTTTTAGCTTTCTGTTTTGTGTTATTTGTTCCTTCAGAGTCCTCCCTATTCTCCTCCCCAAATCGTTTAACCATCAGTTCTCAATTAAGTCTCAAAGGTCTGTTTCAGCACAACATCCAGTGTAATTAAGAGCTTACCTCCCTGTATCTGAGCCAGACTTTTTCTATCATGCAAGCTTGACCGTTCTAATGTAAATTCTTCAATTACTGTATATTTTTATTTTCTGTTTTCCTGCCTCACAACATAGCTGTTTACCAGGAATAGTGGGTCCTATGCACTGTAGCTCAATGATGTATGAAATTCATATACAGTAATTCATGTTTTAGAGAGTGGGAAAATCACTCCCCTTCACTCTCTTTTGACTTGGTGAAGAAAACAGCAGGAAACCTGAGTCTATCATGGAGTCGGGAAAACACAAAAGAGAAGATCTTGGAGGGATTTGATCTCAGGCCAGCAGGGGTCTTCATGGCTTCAGGGCTGGAGGTCTTATCCACCGCATCTGAACACACATTAAACTGAGCACATACAATTGTATTTCCTTGTGACATGCTTATTTATTTTTCTACGTTTCTGGATTTCAGATTTGATGTTGGCTTTTAGTTTGATTTCAGAAGTCAACAGTAAAATGTCTTGCTGTGTTTCAGAGATGTGTTCTTTGAAACATTTCTTTCTGTTTTTCAGGTTGTCAGGATTCATGCTGCCCTCCCCTATAGTCAGCAGTGGATCTATATTGGCCTTGTGGTTTACCACAGACTTTGCCGTCAGTGCACAGGGCTTCAAAGCTGTATACGAAGGTAAGACAATGTGTGAGTGATGTATGATATGATGTATGAAGGCTGAGCCAATAGTGATGACAGATTTTACCTGCAAAGTGATTGAACTGTGTTGGAAAATGTTGTGTGAATAAGCTTTAATGAACAAGTGCCACAGTATGCAACATAAAATAAAAATAATGCTGTGATATTACTGACAAGTATTCATAAGTAGTTTTCTGTGCTGTAGTCATGAATAATATGTTGTTTATTATAAAGCAATTGCTTGGAGTGACTTTGATAACATATTTGGATTTTGATTAGAGGGTGCATAATTCAGGCTGTCGATCTAGCTTTTTAAGGAATGTGTGTGTCAATTTAAGCGCAGGGAAATCAGGGGTTAAACTATTTTTTTGGTCAGAATTAGATGAACAGGCAGTCGCATACTGTATATGCAGGCATTTTTTTCTGGACTCAGGGCAAATCTGTATGCCTGAACCTTACTTTTGATTGATGAGATTAACCCTTCGTGGTAATAGTTCTCTTGGCTCACAGCCCAGAGCTGTTGTCTTGGTCATCCCCACATTAGTTGGGACCACTGTAATGTATATCCTACACTATATATGTACATTACATAGTTATGTATTTATGTGTCCTATATTCTTCTCTGACAGGAGCATGTTCACGTTATTGCTTGTTGTGTTGACTTCTTGGCTCCATGGTGTTTTTCTATGTATCCTATATGTGTGTTATGAACGGAGTATACAAGACTTTTCCTTGCCTGTGTGCCTGTTGGGATGCGACACAAATGCTCAGTCTGACCTTTTGAAGGTGCATGCACATACACGCACGCACACGAAACACAAACACAAACACACACACTGTTCCATTACGCTTGCGTAAGAGTTCATCTATGAATCATGAACTCTAAATATCAAAGACAAACTCGAGAGACCAGATATGCACACTTACTCCCTGTGTGTGTATGTATGTATGTGTGTGTGTGTGTGTGTGTGTTTCACCTTTATCCTTCTCTGTCTGTGTATACTAGCGTGTGTGTGTGCATGTGTGTATATTCATTGATGTGTGTCATTTGTGTATTGGTGTATGTTGAAAGCAAACCTGACAGCCATTAAACTTTTTCCAGGAAATACTTTGTCTTTATTTTTTTTATTTTTTATTATTTCCATTGTTCTGTTTCACATCTGTGGGGACCCTTAAGTGTGTTTGTTGCCTCAGGAGTGGCTGTGATTGTCTGTCTGTATGTGTGTATATAACTGGCAGGTCTTTCTGCTAATGTCTTTTTTTTCTCAGTTGCTTCGTTTTTTATTGATGTCCTAGACTGTGTTTGTTTTCATGTGTGTAAAATGATAATCTATATGTTCGCAGGGCTAAATGCTTGCGTGTGTGTGTGTCTGTGAAGAAACGGGCATTCATGCATCAAAACAAGGAATTATTTATTAAATGCTTTGTTTTTGTGTAAATAAGATCAGTTATCAGTTACGACCTGCAAGTTTCAACTAACTGGTTAGCTGTCTATTTGATATTTATGCCTGTAAGGCTAAGAGGCTAAGGCAAATATAAGAGGGTGAATATTGTGAACAAATAGCAAAACAAAAGAGAAAGAAAGGAAGATTAAACAGTAAATAAAAATAAATGTATACAGCCGATTTAATTCATGTAGATGTACAGATCCAATTTAGTTGGTAGTCCCTCAGCAGGCTATCAGAGGGAAGAAGAACAGTTAACACAGGGTAGATCGTGTTATGGAAACACCTGGAAATCGTTTAAAATGGCCAGTTATCCTAGAAATTATCTATGTCCTGAAAAAGTTTAATTGTATTTTTGCCCCTAAGACAAAGTCAGTCTGCATTGTTCAAAGGATTGTGTATCCCCAAATGAAAAATAAATAATTACTGCAAATCATATCCATAGCCATTTACCAAGTCACTGTGCATTAAAAAGGTATGTGTAGGCATGTGTAACAGATATCACATGTTCATCAGTTGCACATCTCAAATTGTCAGTCGATTTCACAGAGATTTAAGTGTTTTTGAGTGTTAATCACACTGCAACTTCAACAATCAAAGGTTCCTGCTAACTCAAATCAAAACCACTAATACCAACGTGGTCATGACTGTTTGACTCGTAAAAAAAACCTGTCCTATCCAAAGCCTGACACAGGAAAAAAAAGGTGATTTCAAGCAACTTGAGAAGCACCCCTGTGATTTTAATCAGTTAGGTCTGAATCCAAAGCAGATCCACCATTCAACTCTAATTTTGAATGCTCTTTGTACAATACAATACAATACAAAATACTTTATTAATTTGTATTGTATTGTATTGATAGAGATTCACCATTCAACTCTAATTTTGAATGCTCTTTGTAATCTGCAGAGTTCACCAGGAAAAAGTTTTTCATCCAACCAAGAAAAATACTGCGGTCACCTACAATGTGAGAATCCTGAGTTGAATATCTGATGTGAATAGGATTTTAACAGTGTTCATGTTCAGTAAAATGACATTTTTACTGTGCAGATCCACTGTAATGTTAATCATCCTTTAACCCAACCTCTATCCTTGTTATGCTGTTGAAAGCAGGAGACCCGGCCCATATCTTGCATAATTTGCAAATGTGAATACTGATCATAAAAATACTTTTTGATAGGTCAAATGGTCAGGAACTTGAATTTATAACTGTTTGAGATCTGTAGTGCTATTTCATAGTACATTTTTATCCCATTGTGGCTCAGTGCCCTCGTAGACTAGACAAGATAACAGTGAACACGTCCATGAGGACTCCAGGAGGTGGACATTTTCTGATACATTGTTGGAGTCTATTAATCCCTAAACTGACACTACCAGTGCCTGCAAACTTCAAGAAATCTGTTGTTCATAGTTTTGTTCTTCCTACTAAATACACATTTCTAAACTGTTTTTTATTATTGTTTTTGATTTTTCCTTAGACACATTCTTTGCTTTTGTTATAGCGTTTAAAGTGGTACCCCCAAAACCTCTTCCTAGCGTATTGTTAATGTTTTGCTGTGACTTTGTTTAATGTTTGTGTCTTTGTATTTTGGCTGTTGTCCCAGTCATTGCTATGGCTTTTTGCTGCAATCAAATTTCCCTATGGCATAAAAAAAGAAAGCACAAAATAAATGACTAAACTGAACTCTACATGAGCTGATTTAGACAAATAACGATTGTGCAATAAAGAAAATATTGATTCAGAATCATTAGACAATCTCAACATCTTCTTTCTCTCCTTTGTTACCTTTTGTTTGAACTCTCTTACACCTTTTTTATCATTCTCTCCCCTCTACATTCTTTCTCTGCTTCCATTCATTTAAACTAATTGACACTAACAAATAATCTATTGGGCTCTGTCTTTTTATTGGCCTTAAAAACCTGTCTTCCCTGTCTGTCTGTCAGCTTCTCTCTGTTAACAGCCAGTTCTGTGAACAAATCTTTCCTCTATTCTATCCCTTTATTAAAGGAAACCAAATTGAACTATAAGTCTGAACACATAGCTAACTGATAAGACCCCAGTTGCCTGAGAGAGGGATGGTGGTGGAAAAGAAAGAGAGAGGGAGCATGGGTCAAATGAAACTGTAAGAGGGGGAAAGCAAGGCTTTGCTAATTTTAAAAAAAGCAAGTTTGCAAACCAGCTCTGCAAGACAAGATAATCATCAATTAATTTCCCCTGAAGCAGAAAGAGAGAAAGAAAGACAGACAGACAGACAGACAGACAGAGAGAGTTGGGAATTGGGGGACGTAGCGGGGTTGGGCAAAAGAGGGAGAGGTGTGGAGAAAGATGGCTGGGAGGATGAGGAAGGGGTAAATAAACATAAGGAGGGGTGAATGCATCTGTCTATATTTCTAATTGTTTGTCTAGCGCCAAATATAAATAGTTATCTCACCATCACCAGACCAGTATTATAATCATCCTCAACGTGAACATTTTTCTTTTAAAAAAGGAAGAATTTGAGGTGCTCTCTTATAGTGATGATGTTTTTATGGTATTTTATTTATTATTGAGATGCATCCCAGATGGAGGATTTTTTTGTCACATGTAATTCTCCCAACACTGTCTGTGTCTCATCCCCCTGCAATAAATAAATAAAATAAAGAAAGTATTTTAGAATATTTAATATTTATATTTGTTGCCTCTGTTTTCAGGAATGAGTCAGTTAGCAAATGCTGTTACAGCTGCTTGATCAGGAGTTAGACCTGAAGCCGTAGCTGTGGATCTGTTGGAAACAGTATGGAGTAGAGCCTTCTGTCCGCTAGGACTTTCTCTTCACTGTGTCTTTCGAATATAAAAGAAAGATGTCTTGCTGCTTGGAGTTTAGCATGTGTTTAGCACTCACAGTGCCAAATGCTAAAAGTAATAAATATTTAAACTTTTATAAAGATTGCCTTGCCTCAAATGAGTTTGCCATCGTCGCTTAGCAACAAGAAGCACGAACAGCACTTACCCTGAGAAGCGCATTAAGTGCTGCTACCCTAACACGCTGGATACCAGGACTTACTGTCTTCTTCACAATAGTGAACAGTATAGAACTATCCTGAAACAAAGCAAAACTGTACCAAACAGAAACGTATAGTGGTCTCTTTACTGACTTCTTTCATATTTATCACATGTAAATGAATTAATGCAATGAGTGCAGCTCTGGTGTTTATTGCTGTCATAATATAAATATATACAGTATGTTTACTGGCCTCCAGGGTTCAGATCTCTTTTAGCTTGAAATTATTATGGATGTATAATACAATATAAATACAACGTGATTATGAAGATTAATTGTGTACCAAATGAAGAATTGTTACATCTCATTTTATTAACAAATGTAGTTTTAATGGGTAAATGCGATTTAAGGCCAGTATACAAATGACCATAAAAGTAATTATTTTCAGAACAAAAGATGTTTAACAATTCTCATTTAACTTCTTGACTAAGAATACGAAAGAACTGCTCTAATTAACAAGGTCTATTATTTATAAACTGTTGATGATTATGTACAATATGCGCCACAGTCCAGCAGTGTGTGCGTGTGTGTGTGTGTGTGTGTGTGTGTGTGTGTGTGTGTGTGTGTGTGTGTGTGCTAGAGAGAGAGAGAGAGGGTAAGAGAGATATTATTGACTTCCAGCATCACCTTTAACTTTAAGACAAAGTAGAAACATCATTTTCAAAGTCTCAACCTCCCACACTCATTCTCCCCAAACACACACACACACACACACACACACACACACACACACACACACACACACACACACACACACTTTGAAATAAAGAGGCCGAGTGTGCGTTTTTCAGTCCCTAGGCTAGCTGCAGAGTTTCCTCTCCTGTTGAGGGACTTCTGTGAAAAACACGACTTGGAAACCCTTTAAAGGGACTCTGCACATTAAACACAAGCACATACACACAAATTTCAGGCTTATACACACACATCCATACATGTGTGTTGGAGATTACATAGGGACCACTCTGGAAAAGCAACGGAGGTAGAATAAAGATAAGATGTGAATACAGAAGAGACGAGGGAAGACTGAGACGGGCCGGCCTGTGTGTGTACATGTTCTAGTGCATGTGTTACAGCTCACGGGCATTTTTTGTTTGTTATCATTTTTTGTTGTTATGGCATATTACCATGTATAGGTTATTATGGGGGTATCACTTCTACACTGCATTACCACATGCAATGTGTGAGTGCCCGTGCCTGAATGTGTGTATATCTGTAAAATTGCAGGAAGTTCATCCCCTTTGGTGTTGGCATTTCCACCGTCTCTCTCTTTCTCTCTCTCCCTCAATGCCCCCCCATCTCTGCTGTGTAGACTGGTGTAGAATCCATTAGGAACACTTCTAGGAGCTTCCAAATCTTGCTGACTTGATGCTAGGCTTTGCACAGACTGTGGCAAGAGCCCTGTAGCCACCAACCATTGGACGAGATGCAAAAAGATCGCAGCCTCCTGCTCAGGGATTTTGGGTCCTTAGACATGATGTTACACATAAGAAAGATTTATTCATCTGGAGTTTTTTCCGATGCCTCTAGCCAGATAGTTTTCTTAGTGGTGCCTTTATACTACAGAGTTTTGCCTTAGTAAATCTCAGAGGGCTACAAATAGCCATTGCAGAAAATTGCACTACTGCAGATGGGAGTTGTGACATAATATGAATATAAACTATGGGATTTTGGCAGATTGACAAAAAGGTGGGTTTTTTTTGTGATTTTTAAAGACAAGGTTTCAGATTTTTGACAATGAAATCAGGATGAACGATAGCATTGAGTGAGGACTATGATGAACAAGTTCTGGTACAGGTAATCTATTTTTTACGAAAAGTGAGCATCCATCTATTTTCTGTAACCACTTATCCTTATCAGGGTCGCGGGGGGCTGGAGCCTATACCAGCTGACTTTTGGCAAGAGGTGTGGTACACCCTGGACAAATTGCCAGTTAATCACAGGGCACATAGAGACAAACAACCGTTCATTCACTCACATTCACACCTACAGGTATTATATTATTATTATTATTATTATTGATATTATTATATTATATTACTGAGTATTAAAGTATCAAAGTAAAATGTGTCGATATCCATTTTCTTAGAAAAAAAAATCTGAGGCTATTCTGTAAATACTTTTCTAATAAATATAGAAACTTGTGATCAACCCATACCAATTCAGGTTCCACCCACATCCAGTTTATGCCCCACAGAGTACACATACAGATCAGATAACGTGTACTTGCTTATCCCTGATGACATGGTTATGGTCATTTTGTTAATACCTTTGTAAGGTAGTTATATTGTTAGCTGGCTGGTTGGTTAAATATTACATATTTTGACAGACCCTTACTGCAAATTCACATCAGAAGCAACACATGGTGTGTAAGCATCCAACTGTTCAATCAACACACAGAAGCAGCTGTCATGTCAGCAGCAGCTCTTGAGGAGCTGAAAGGACGGCGACAGGTCAAACTGTTATCACCAGGCTGAGTAACATCACAAGTTTACCAGACAAAAATAGTTTTGAAGTAGTAGTAGTGAGGAGCATACAGGGAGAAAATGGGATTTGTTTTTGTTTATTTATGCACTGATTTGTTTTCCCCCATAGAATATAGGGTGGACAAACTACTGTAGGCGCATGATCAACCATTACAGATATGTGTGATTAAAAAGACCAGAAGTACCTGGGGAAACTCCGTAGATAAAAAATAAATGTATGTGGTCCCCTGTTGCGTGTTAGTTAGGAATCTGGATTGTTGCATTTGATAAAGAGTATGACCAATGAGGAGTGAATTTTAAAGAACTATCTTTGAGGATTGGCCTGTAATATTTGAATTATTGGGGCCTATTTTTTAAAGGGTCGGGGTGTGTAGGATTTAGTGGCAGCTAGTGGTGTAGTTGTGGATTGCAACCCTCTCCACTCGCCCTGGGGTGGGCCGTCTGGCTTTGGCATGGCTGCGCATCCTTGAGCCATTAAATAGTAGGAAAAATACTACGCCATTGATTTCTCATTTTGGGCATGAAAATGACAGCTGCGCCAGTTGGAAACTAGCCGCTTTGCACTGTGTGTAAGATAGTCCCCATTGTGTCTTAAATCACTACCTGAATTAATTTCTAACTGCGCATTCCATTCCACGTTGCATTTCGAAACTCATTTCTCACCACATGCTGTACTTTGTTTTTCTGCTCAGATCTTGGCTGTTGTAATTTCCCTGTTTGAATGACAGTCGACCAGCCTGCTGGGTTTCAAAGTTAAATCCAGTTGGCCAGCTTGCTAAATAAAGAACGATCAACACAAAGCTTCAGGGGGTTCAGTTATCAAGGTTCAGAGATCATGAACGAATGTGCTCAAGCTGTTTTTGTGTAGGGAGAAATGCATTTTACCATCTGCTCACAAGCACCAGTGGCTAAAAGCAGTGTTGACTTGCATAATACATATTTTTCCACTCATTGTTTCCTAAAGTTGTTATCACACATCACTCTTGTCATTATACTTTTGAATCCATGTGGGTAGCTCCATCAACAGTAATGATCAGCTACATTTCTATCAGCATACGTTTCCCCTGAACACGTTGTAACTGCTGATGTAGAAGATTGCCTATGTTCTATGTTAAGCATTTATAGATTCACAATAATAATTTCTTTCATTAGGTCAGAGAATTACTGAGCTTGTAGGTCTGGCATCAGCAACACGGACTCAATTTATCTGAGTGAAACTTAGAGGGTAAACAAGTCTCAGTCATTCCGAAGGAAAATAAATTCATTTGGATTTCCTTTTGATTAGCTTGTTGAGGAAATGGGTCGCATGTATACTGATGAAATGGGTTATATATACATGTAAAATATTAGCTGTTTGAAGTGGAAATGGTTGAGATGACTCAAATGAATGGGCTTGGTGTAAACATAATGTGATGTTTATGAAAATTGCTTTCATGTATATAATAGGATGTCTTAAAGTAGGGCACAGACATGTAAATGAAAACCAGCAAGCACACACACACACACACACACACACACACACACACACACACACACACACACACACACACACACACACACAGACACGCATAAAAAGACTAATTTCAGATGTTTAGTGTATACAGGTTAGGTTTATGAATATGTAACTGTACAGTATCCCTTTATATCTAAAATGGAAATGATGAAACATGTTATATGAAACCTAGAAAATGTAACTTCCTACCTTTCTGTAAAGCGTGGGTTTTTTTTTTCAGCAGGATATTAATGATTATGATTACGACTGACATTTAGTGCATTTCTCTGTTACCTTTGCATCCCCTTTTTTAGCACTCTATCGACCTGTTAGCCCCTGCTCCTATCAGTATCTGTGTGCCCTTCATTGAGAATAATAGGATGGCGAGTTTAGTCAAAGCCAATGGATTCAGCAGGGAAGCATCTTAGAGCAAACACAGCAAATCATTAAAGGAAGGAAGGACTACCGGTGGATTCGTTAACTTGGATAGTCAGGTGCTGCTACATATTTGTCCATTCATGTGTGTGTGCTGGCAAGATAAAGACAGCAAAAGAGCGAGAGTGAAAGCGAGGGACGGTGAAAGAGGAAAGGGAGAAGCAGTCCGTTACACCATTAACCCATATTGACTGGAACGCCATAGGAAGCTCTTCACTGTGGGAGTGTGTCATATAACGCTGTTGTTACTGACGCCAGCAGTAGTCAGCTACATCGATCTAAGCAGCAATGTCAACTATCCTGCTGTGTGGTGTGTGTGTGTGTGCTTATGGTGGAGTAGCAGAGGAGTGTTCAAGGGTGATACCTCCGTCATCAAAGCATGTTGTCGGAGCCAACACACACACTTTCTGTCTCTGTCTCTCTCTCTCTCTCTCACACACACACACACGCACACATATACACGCGTACTTGTGGTGAGTGTGTAATCAACTTCCCACCATGTAGTAAAGTCAATATGACGTCTAAGTGGTTTGAACTTGGCACCCTTTATGTTATCCTCAGTTTCTTTGGGCTAACTCGTCTCTCAGCACAGCCGCTAAGAGCAGAAGGTGGAATATATGCTGACACTTACACCTCAGAAATGTTAAGCACATCCACGGTATTGTTTTGTTGGTGGACGTGTCTTCTTGGGTAGCTAAAGATATCAGACTATATTCAGGGCTGAGTTAAGTATAAATCATTTCTGGCAAAACTGTGTCCATCAGCATTCACAGACTTATCGGAGGACGCAGGCAGCTGTTCAGACTTAGTACTCTAATGGTTTTAGTCAAACACTGTCTTCCAGTCCAGCATTACTGTGGCTCCCAAACTGTGGCTCCCAAACTGTGGGGCGTGCCACTGCGGAAAAATATGGAAAGGTGTTCGGAAAATAAAGAAATAACAAAACACTGGTCTAAACAATCGACTGCAGCATGCCAGACTGGTGGACTTATATGCACGCACACCAAGCTTTCAAACATAAAAAAATAATAATAATAATAATGACTAAAATTGACAAATTGACAATTGATGATGATGAATTTAATTAATAGTGATATGAATAAATAAATGAATATTTATATGTAACACATGTCTTAATAAAATGTGACCTGATTTATGTTTTAATTAATCAGTTGTTTATGCCATGCATGACTTTTAATTATCCATATAACTTTATTGTAGAAAAACAGCCATTCTATAATTTCGACAGGCTAACTGCTATCTTATAGTTCGGGACGGTTTAAATTGTATTTCGTGATGGTTGTTAGTGAAGTTAGAGCCCTGATTTATGTTATTTTTACCAGAGAATAGATCTGTATGATCAAAATAATTTTTACACCTCTAATGGATGTCTCCTTGCAATTACTATTCCATTCAGATGTAGAAGAATCACCACTTTTTCCCCAGACAATTACCCTTTTCTTGTTGAGAGTGGGAGCACATGCAGATGGTTCATAATTTAGCTTTAAATTATCACTTCTTGTGCAAAAGGAAATTAAATTCATTAAATCAACCACTTAAAATAAAACACATTAATTTCAACTTTTCAATTCAACATTTATTTTTTTTATTTTCACAAAATTGACTGTTGCTATTTGATTTATTTCTAGCTCTGGTAAAGGTTCAAGAATTTGAAGTTTTCATATTGTAGTCAGACTTAAGATAAAGAAGGTTATCCATCAATATTATCATCTAAATTGAGTATGTTTGTCGTATGTGACATTCAGAGGAATGCAAGGAGAGTAAAACTAAAGAAATTCAAGAGGATTGTCCTCTTTATTAAATTGCATTTATGGTGATAATGCACATTATGATTACATTTAAAAGGCACCATTAGTTTTATTCTCTGGGAGGCTGGAGGATTCTAGTCTGTGGTGGTAGAACTGGGTCATTCAGGCTTTCAGGTCCTCTAAAGGACTTGGTTGCATCTGTCAAAAGATCCAGTGTTTGAATCAGGACACATTGCCCACCAGTCAGGTTAGAGGCATGTTTAGTGATCTCCCAGTCTACCACTGGTACCTCTCTTAATTGAGTCTTCATCCTGGGGGGCGCCCCGTTCATACTGGTGGAATAGCGTGCCTGCCATTAAACACTTCATTTGATGACTGGGATCATGAGGGATCTGAGGCTACTGATGCTGTAGTGGTATTAATATTTCTGCTCGATATTCTACCAGAAATAGTGTTTCCAAAGTCACACAGACCTCAGAGGTTAATCCTGCATTCAGTGACCTTCAGATATGTTTACATTTGGATAAAGTATCAGTTTTATCTGATAATGTGACATGGGACCCCCCAAGTTAAGATTATCTTATGGGGATCCCTTATCTCTTATGACCAGTTACATTTCAATGCAGTTCAATTGCACCATAATATTCTAATGGGAATTGAGGGGCCAGAGATAAAATATTTCTGTGGTATTTTCATATCTCGGTGCCCCCATTTTATCCTCTGTGTTTCTCTCTCTGGTGATAAGCAGGGCTCATAAAATCTGTGTGAAAATCTTCGATACAGAAAGTGCTCGCTTACTGTCATTTAAGCTACGCTCTCTCTGACTCAGTCATGCTTTCAGTTTCTCACTGGTTTTAACTGTCTGAGTTTCTGACTCTGTGTCACATCTTAATTTTTTAACACATCACTGTCCTTCAAGGGAAAGAGGCAGATTATTATTATGATATTATCAAATTTGGTTGTGACTTTTAACACGGTTCCATTGAATATCTATATAAAAAATCTGACTTGGATACTTATGCCAAATTGACTCCTTTCCTGTCTTGTGCTTTTCAAAGTGTCAGTTAAAGCCTTCTAGGCATCACAAGAGATTTTTCCTTTCTGTTATTACCCATTATTATATATAGATTTTCTTTTCCCTCTAATATCAAGTTTCACACAAGTAATTGAAATGTAACAGCCTTTTAATGTCCCTTATAAACAAGAAGTCTTCATCAAAAAGGTATAATCACAAGCTTTTGATAATCAAATATCTGTATATGAATCCAGTAAATAACAGCTATTATAATTGCAACGCATTCAGCTATTTTCTGCCATTATAGCAGAACGCTGCAGTACTGGCAACGTCTTTCACTCAGTCTTCTTTCATTCTCTCTGTGTGTGTTTTGGCATGTTTTAAAGAGTGGAGGCAGCAGGAGAAAGGAGAACTACACTCCCTGTACAAACATAGTTACCTGCTACACCAGATCATTAATTTTTTTAAGACCTGATACACATTCAATGGCATTATGAATATTTTTTTAAAGATTCTGAGTTAGTGAAAAACATTTTTGGTTATGTGCATTGCAAACTTTTATATATATATCTGTTAGGCTCACCTAGCTAAAATGAATGCAGTCTAATACAACAGTCCTGCAATAAATCCTCCCATTGTGAAGGTTTTAGTTTGTGGTGTTGTTGAATCGTATTGCTTTAGAGAGGTGTTTCTGTTATTTAGCTTGGTTTCATTGATATAAATGAGGTGGACAAAAAATAGAAATACCTCTCCGTATAATGCAATACAATTTAACAGTACCACAAACTGCAGGTTTCAAGATGACCATAAAGGTGAAACATTGCCTCTCTAAAACAGTTTCAACAAAAAGTGAGTAATATAACCTTCATGAAAGGGGGATTTATCGTATTAGATCACATTGGTTTTAGCTAGGTGTACCTAAGTTAATAAACCTAGAAAGTGAGTGTATTTCTATACAGAGTCTGGTTGTACACCAGCATTGTTCCATTCTATAAGGAGAGCATGTCTCAGTTTGTGAAGTAAAGATCCTCAAAGAGCAATAGTAGTGTAGCATACCTGTGAGCCCTGGTGCCATTTTTTGTGTGTGTTCACTTATTTTTTTACTTCAATGCCAGCTTTTCTGAAAAAGGCGATAAAAGAGCAACTTGCAAAGTCATATTGACCTGTGAACATTAAAGTAAGATTTCAAATAGCACGTTCTCTTAAATACAGGATGAAAATGGAGTTGAGTTTAGATAGGTTTCTGGATAATACATTTCAAAGTCTGCATATTTTCTTAAAATTAAATGCAGGTCTCAACTGAAGATGAACTGGACCTCTGTTCAGTCTTCTTTTGTTTGTGAGCTCTCACTTTAAAGCTGTATATCCTGCGGAGCACAGCGTATCTTCTCCAAGTCCCCAGGAAGAGCACCGGTCTTTGAAGCCAGTTTGATATGGTGGTCAAACTGCAATGACAGCAATAGCGTCAATCATGTGATGCACAGTGGGAAATACTTTTTGAAAGAAGCATCTGTGAAATGGTGGATACAGTTTTTGAAGTGTCACAACCCCTGAAAAATGATTTATTTCACTATCAGAACTTCAATTTATTCATTCGGTCAACATTTAGAAGGTCTAGAAGAGTCGCATAATTAAATAATTTGAGCCCAATTCCAATCAGCAGAGGGTTACATCAGAACCCGGTTAGCAGCTTAGCCAGCAGAAGTCTCTAGGGCACTTGTTCTATAGGCCACACAATGCAGAAGTACATGTGGAAGATGCAGGTAATTTAATGC
The DNA here is from genome assembly GCA_033000465.1 of Sciaenops ocellatus. Lineage (NCBI taxonomy): Eukaryota > Metazoa > Chordata > Actinopteri > Sciaenidae > Sciaenops > Sciaenops ocellatus. The sequence goes on along the minus strand of CP136888.1, from coordinate 12,874,622 downwards.
CCATAAATCAAACTTTTTTGGCTTCATGCGCCACTGAGCATCTTCCATAAGAATGAATGCAGACCTGCTTGTATCCAGTTCTCTAAACACATCCATGATCTTCTCATGCTCTTACTAAAGTAACTAACATGGCTACTCAGCTCGCTAACTTTAGCTAGGTGCAACCCTAACCTTGTCTGAGTATATTTTTTCCCCCCTTATTAATATATATATATATATATATATATATATATATATATATATATATATATATATATATATATTACAAATCTATGTTGGAAATAGATATAAGCAGATGGTATGCAGCAGAGTCCTGGAGTCATTGGAGGAGCGCAGCGGTCGTGAGGTAACATATGCCTGTACAAGGACATTTAAGTAGGTAAGGTGCAGTACCGGAGACAACTTTGTAGGCGAGCATTAGCGCTTTGAATTTAATGCGGGCTGCAACAGGTAGCCAGTGGAGCTCGATGAGCAGCGGGGTGACATGTGACCTTTTGGGTTGGTTGTAGACCAGGCGCGCTGCTGCGTTCTGGATCATCTGAAGAGGTTTCACTGTGCAGGCTGGGAGGCCCGTCAGGAGGGCATTACAGTAGTCTAGTCTTGAGATGACCACAGCTTGTGTCAGGAGTTGAGTGGCGTGTTGCATTAAGTAAGGTCTGATTTTTCTGATGTTGTAAAGTGCAAAGCGGCATGACCAGGCAACTGAGGCGACATGATTGGAAAAGGTTAGCTGGTCATCAATCATAACCCCTAAGTTTCTCACCACCCTGGTGGGGGCGAGACATAGGGAGTCAATTTTGATGTTGATGTCATGGTGTATAGTAGGTTTGGCTGGGAGGGCCAGCAGTTCAGTTTTTGAGAGGTTCAGCTGGAGGTGATGTGCCTTCATCCATGATGTGGCGATGTCTGGGAGGCAATCGGAGACCCGTGCAGAGATCGAGGGGTCCTCAGGAAGTTACTTCCAGACAACCAAAACTAATCAGGGTTTTTCAGCTTAATTGTTTCCAAACTGTAGGTTCCTCAAGTCACCATACACAGGGCAATAAACCATGAAATAAAATTCATCCTCATCAGCAACACGATCACAAAAACACTGCTCTTCAGGAGATGGATTTGTCAATTTAAGTGAATCAAATTTGCGTTTTATAACTCATGGCCTTGATGCCCTGGCATGTGGTCTTTGTGCCCTCAAAGTAATTGCCCTGTTGCAGGCCAAGTGGCCTTTCCACCTAGAAATTCTAGGCCTGGACCCATACCATGAATACTAAAGCTAAACACAGTTAGCCTTAGAGTTATACAATGTTTGATCATTTCAGCTTTTTCAGCGATACTTGATCTGTTTTCTTAGTGTATTTTGGTCAAATTTTTAATGACATAATTACTCTTATCTGTTAATAATACAAGTGTGTGGTGTGGTGGGTGGTAATGGAAGAGATCATTTAGAGGACAGAATCCTCCATCGCTCCCAAATTCAATAATGCGCAAACCAAAGGACACTGCTGTTAACACGCCACTTGGAGATCAGATCAGTCCTTTTAGGCTTTTGTGGTCAAAAATTTTATTTTAACACTGCTTGTGAGATGGATAATATTGTATCTGTGTACTTATATGTAATGTGCATGTGTGGCCTGCATCACAGAATAACAACCAGAGACCAATGCCTAAAGAGAAATCAGAATAGGAGAAGAGTGGATGTGAATACGCGGAAGAGAGGAGCAGAAGAGAGAAACAAAGGAGGTGCGTCAAGGAGCGAGAGAAGAGAGGTGAAGCGAGTGAGGAGAGAAGAGAAGTGAGAAAAAAGAGAGGAGCAGGAGAGTAGACTGAAGAGGAAAGAAGAGCAGACAATCCCTAGAATACCAAACACTCCTCTGGTCGAGAGGAGCATCCTCTGAATACCAAAGAGAGAATAGGAGGCTTTTCAAGTCATTTTCACATTAATTCCAAAGTCTTTGCTTGTAGTTAAAAATAGACACGTGTGCTTGATTTTAGTTAGTGGTACCTTGTTCTCGTAACTGTTTTTTTTTTTTTTGTCTTTTATTAGTTGCTTTGATGAAATTACTACAAAGTACTTTGTAACAAATCATATATTTGTTTTTACAAACACTGTCAGTAGCTGGACGTATTCAGAAATGTTACAGTACTGGAACAGCAGAGAAAGGTGTTCAGAAGATGAAAAGGGGTGGATGAGAAGATGAGTGAGAAGGAAAAATAAGAAATGAAAAGAGTAATGAGTAAAAGAGAGGAAAGAAAAAAAGAAGAAGAAAAAGAGAAACTGACTCTTAGAATCATGCTTGCTTGGTTGAACTCGTACCTTTTCCCAAGATGCATTCTGTTTGAGATGTGCCTAAAAATAGAACACATGCACGCACACACACATTCAGAGACACATACCTGTCCCTGGGGTACACACTGAGACATATACACCGCCGACAAGCTGCAGACACACACAGCTACAGACTCAAGACATCATGTTGTCCCACCTTAACTACCCGGCACAAGTTGTAAACGTTTTCATGACGAGAGTGAAAGAGCAGGAAAAAGGATTAGGAGTAAAGAAAGGTAAAGAAAGAGACCGATGGGTGATCCTGACACAAAATATCATAAAGATACCAACGCTGCACCCACAAACACAGACCAGCATGTGGACTGTCATGTGTGGAGTACATGAACCACAAAAGTGCATCATGATCACACTTATAGTAATCATGAGACTGGTTTCTCACAATGCATGCAAAGTACTGTGCATATCATTGCTGTTGGACTCAAATTTTGGTGATTTTCATGCTTTTAAATTCAGGCCGTGATTACATTTTCCTCTATGAGTTGAGACACATCTTCAGGCCCTCGGGCATTTTAAACCCTCTAAAAACCTTTTTGCATTTTTCCAAAACTGCACTGTCATCTAGCTTAAAACAAGAGTGTTTTCTTAATGCGCAGAAGTTGACATTTTAGAGATACATGGGGTTTCACCTGACAGCAGTGATATCTTACCGTGATTATGTTTACTCCAAAGAAGAGCATAATTGCGTAGTATAATCACTGCATGGCATTTACACGGGTCCAGCTTTTTGTCTTAATCACAGTACAATCACAGTGGTTTGTGCATGTAATTTTTTAATCAAGCCTGTCGCTGACACTTTTTAACACCTTCTTGTTTTCTCAGGTGTTTTTTAAATAGTTTAGTCGTAATGCTCAGTACCGTACTGTACATATATGTCTTAGTTTGCTCGGCTTATAGTGCATTATGTTATTGATTGCACCTTGTTATTTCAGGGTAGCTGCCCTTGTGCCCTTTAGGCTCCTGCTGTGTCCACCAATCAGGACATTTATGTTCTATAATCACAGCCCAAAGGCTAATCATAATCATGATCAAATTGTTCATGTGTTGACGTGTTACCTGTACTTCTCTGTGTCGCTCATGTGACTGTGTCAGGGATGTGCGTATTTCTTTGATGTTCCTGCAATAAACAGATGTTACACATAGTCTGGGTTGTAGCAGGAGGTTTTACTTTATAGAACCATGAAAATTGCTTAATTGCACTCATCATCTGATTAATAATAGTCACATGATTTGCATGAGAGGTAATGAGAAGAGCGATATAGAGCCGTCTGCCTGCAGCCTTTTAGCTCTTTGTTTTACCTCTTAGAAGCGTCTCGTCATACTTCTATGGCTCTATTTCTTTCTCCATCTCGTTCTCTCTTTTCTTCACTCGCTCATCTTTCTTTTCACAAGAGGGTCTTACGAGGTGAAAATAACTGGCTTGCTTTATTACCAGTCTGTCTTCATGCTGTCAGTCCATGGGCTATTTACTTTCACAAATCATGACTCAGCTCATGAACTGCATGTACAGTACAAAGGTAGGAGGGAAGTTAAGGTGAGTAGGTAGATACGGAGTAAGGACAGATGTGCCACGTCTCCTCCTCTGTGAAACCAGGTTAGGTTTTATTTCATTCTGAAGTCACTAATTTAATAAAACAGAAAATCTATATTTTAACATCACGCAGTAGTCATTTCGGTAATGCTGTCGTCTTGGTTACAGTATGAGAGGTGCAGTGCCAGTCAAAAGAACATCCAAAACCAACCTTGATGTATTTATGTATCATAAGGCGCACAGCCAGTAAAGTATGTACAACATACACACATGACGTAGTCGACTTCAAATCCTTTTTTCCTACTTTGATCTGTTGCATAGGCTTAATGCAATCCTCCTCTCCTCTCCTCTCCTCTCCTCTCCTCTCCTCTCCTCTCCTCACATACATACTAATTAGTGTTGACAGTATTTTTCTTGGTATTCTATATTTGTATTTGATTTCACAGACATAAATAGGGATACGTAAGTGATAAGTGAATGCAGTCCAGGTGCAAGTTTTACCAGTTGTCCCACTCTACAGGCAGTTCAATAGGCTGTGACATTTTCAATTCTGTCAGTGTACAAAACACTCATAAATCAAAACTAAGAGTTTACAGCCATGCAAGTGGCTCTGGTAAGCTGAACTAATGGCCGGGACACATTTACTGCATTAACAGTGCATGACGGCTACCTCGCTGACCTGCTTGGTGTCTACACGGACAGCATTGCTTATACATATAATACAATGGAATCTGTGTTAACAAATGAATGCATTCTGTCCACAGATAAGTTAGAGGGCTTTTAATTGAAATGTATAGAGGAGGTGTTGAGTAAAATGCCAGTACATGTCATAGACATGTAGTGAAATGATATGATGTTATGTTGCTGGTATACTATGAACAGATCATTTTCACTGTCTGTTTATGCTCAAAACCTCACGCAGCACACAGAAAAAAAATAGGCAAAGCCTCTAGTGAAGCATCACTACAACCTCATGCGTGACATGGACTGTGTGCTTGCTCTAACAAGGGCGCTGAAATAGGTCGTCAATAGGTTTTGCAACGCTCATGCACTGCACATGCAGCCAGTGTATTGTGTCCATTATGCACAGCAAAGCTTTGAGCTAAATGCTCATGTCGCCATATGTTAACCATAATCACTATCTTAATTTAGTCTGTTAGCATGCAAACTTTCGCTAATCAGCAACCAACATCCAACTCGTTCACATCAGCCAAAACTACAACTTTAGCTAATAATTTGATCATAAATCATCATCATACTCAAAATTTTACCTGACTGTGCTAGATGAAACATTAAGGGATCACCAAATTTATCAGAAGTCATCCTGAGGGGTATATTCGTAAAAGATTTTACAGTAAACCTTTCAATAGTTGTCAAGACATTTCACTCAAAATCACAAATGTCTATCTCATGGTGATGCTCGAGAAAGAGACAGGTCATCCCCTGGGCACCATGAATATCATGACACAACATTTTAGATTGGTGCAAAGTGGTAAACCAACTGACAGACTGATATTACGCATGAGATACATTATGAGTAGCCTCATGCAGCTGTTACTGCACCACCAAAGAGAAACTGTTGTTGGATTAGACATATTAGACAGAAAAGAAGGTGCCTTCACCCTGTCAGTACAGATAGTTCTGATGTAGAAGATAACTGATGCCCTGCTGTCAAACATCTATCATCTAAGTGTTTTGTTGTCAACATTACCACCATTACTCTTGATTTTGGATTTTTTTTTTTTTTGTACTGCTGAGAGGTTGCCCTTTCAATGTCAGCATGTTCTGCTATTTGCCAGGTAAATCTGTTAGATCTTTGTCACAGCCAGTAGACTGTTCACTACACTGCACCAGGATGATTTCTGAAAAGTTGCCATAACCTTGTCAGTGTAACTTTAAAATCTGGCAATATGGCACATTATGACAATTTGACATATCGCAGTTGAATTTGTTATACTGACAGTGGCATTTAATGAATTGAAGATGTGTCATATTTAACTTTTCTTTCACAGACGTGTTATTTTACCCATTGCATTGAGTTCAGCTTCTAGGATAACGAATATGTGGTGCTGCCTTTCAGGTGGCATTGACCTAAGAGAAAGACGTGGGAATGGCTGTCATTTGTAGAGGATTAAATGACTCCCACCTTGTGCATGTGTTGTGTTTTGAGACACATATATTTATATAAAACTAGGCTTTTGAAATTATCTTGTAGACTGTATCAAAGAGAAAACAATCAGTCATGGTGAATAATTTCAGTTTTGAAAAAAAGTCTAATATTTACAGAAGCTTTTCTGTTAAATTACCAAATAAATCCTGGATCATGGCATTAACACAGATTATAGACAGCATGTTTCTATTCTCAGAACAACAACAAAAAAAAAACAAAAAAAACAAAGCAAAACAAAACAATGCTTCCCCAACCATCGTCCCCTTGTTACATTGTAACAATCCCCTTTAGAGCAGCTTTGGACACCCAGCCAGCCAGTCAGCCAGGAGTCACATCCAGCTCTCAATGTGTGTTCTGTCATTTACCAATCAGAGCTGGAGCCATAACACAGATGGATTTGGCAAACGCAGCCAGCTCCAGACAGAGTTGGACCCTGAGCATTTTTTTTGGGATTTTTGGCTCAACAACCTATATAAGTAGTATTAGCATCTCCACTGCCAAATCTCTCTGCATGTAGTTATAAAACCATAAGCATTATCATCAATTAACCTTTTGAAACTGGCCTACTCCTTTAAAATTTTCCAGAATAGTTTAAGGACAGACATTTGTGCACACTGTAAGACAGTATTAGACACATACACAGACAAATGTTTGACATATACAACCTACTCCAGACCAGAAAATAGTCCTGCATATAACACCCAGTAAAACCACAACTTGTTGTTTACCTTGTCTTTACAGGACTGAAACAAAGAAGATATTACTAATTCAAGAGCTTTAGAGGAGCTAGTAAGCAGGTTTCCCTGTGTTTTAAGTATTTATGCTAAGCTAAGCTAAACTCTCCTGGCTTTCACATCATATTTATTATACAGTCATGAGAGTGGTATCAATTCACAGAAAACAACAAGAAGACTTTCTAAAAATGTCAAACTGTTTCTTTAAAATCATATTTCATTGTCTTGTTTTTGCAGGGATAACTACTGTAGCAGCAAGGAGTACAAGTTTAGTTAAAGCCAACGTGACAAAAATAAGATTGTAAGTGATAATTAATTAGTGTCAGTCACATGTTTAAAGTTGATATTCACTGCTGTGTACACCCTGTGTTTCCACCGTTGCAGAGTGGCAGCTCTCCTGCCAGCAAGTTTATCTGATTACCTTAATAGAATTCACTACGGTGAAATCTGAACTCTTCTCCTTGGCCAGTATGCACTGGGGGTGTGACGCTCTGAATAAATGAACAGGTAGCTCACTGATAGTACTCTGTCAAAGAGTACTCAGTGTTTGAACACACATTTTAAAAGTTAAAACTGGAATGCTGCAGACCGAAAATAGTTCCAGAGCTCTCCATGATCCTTTAGTAGAAATCCGAATATGGCTTTTTGATTTAAGACACAATTATGTATCATTGTCCAGTCACATCAAGAGTTGGTGTTTGATCAGCAGTTTTAATTGCCCCTACAGTGTTTGACAATTAGAGTGTTTCACAACATGAGGATGGCTGTTAAAGCAGTTTAGGTTTAAAGTCTAAGAAAAGCTCCTCTGGAAGGATGAAGCCACCCTGAAGAAAAAACAGCTTTCCCTTCTCTCCTCTATTGCTCTGTTTCTCCTCTCTCTCTGTGTCCCTAATGCATCTGTCCTTCCTCACGCCTTAAGGGTCATTCCCAGTCAGACACATTAACAAGGCTGACTGCATGAACGCCTTGCTCATTGATCAAAACACATTCACGCACACGCACGCACACACACACACACACACACGCACACAAGGTAGCATTAGGCAAAGACTCGCATAAGTATTTCTCCTTCACTCTCTTGCTTGGTGTGTCTCTCACTCTGTCTCCTTCATTTCAATCCAAAGCTATTTCATAAAGCAGACAGTCCAGAAGACAGTACTGACAGCACCAATAGAGGATCCATCAAAACCACCTAAAGGTGACAGATGACTCAAAGAGGACGTAGGTGATTTCTTTTGACCTACTGATTCTTGCTCACATTAATGATGCGTCTACACAGAAAGTGTTTCGGCCACATTTTTCTGTCATAAGTCACACGCATCTGACTGAACAGATTCACGTCTATTTTAATCAATCCAGCTGTCTACACAGGCCGCATAGCAAGTCGCGTTTCTCTCACGCATAAACACAGCCGGAAGCTTGTTTCTACGTTTCAGGTCTATTTTATTCATGTATGTGACTTTAATGATTGTATGTTGAACTCGAAGCAAGGCCAAAACACCGGTGACCTACACAAACGTAGAAAAAGTAACAAAGCTGCTGCTGTGTTCTGTAATTACAACCATGTGCATGATTCAATGAAAGAAGCTGAGGCAGAAAATCCCTCTTCGATTAAACAGCTCACAGCTCATTTCCACACTAAGGCTGTGACATGCTGCATTGATTTATTTTAAGGGGTCACACATCAGAAAGGTTGGAAATCAACTATAAACAGTCATCAAGATGCACAATGATGATTAACCAGTGTGAAGTCTCCTTGTTCCATCACTGGGAATGTCCATGGAAAGGACTCTTGTGAACACAGGTTTGTTTATTCAAACAGACCAAAAAGGAGGGAGGCTTTTTTGGTTGTAGATTTTTCCACAGTGCACACCACAGTGTCACATGATGGTAACTCCGAGAAAATGCCAAGATGATAAGATGATGATGAGAATGTACACACAATAGTTGAAGCTAGTTGAAGTTGAGCTGAATCCATATTGTTAACTCCAATACATGCATCACCATGACATCACCATTTGCATCTACGCTGCTCTTTGCAGAGAGTCAGAGTCACATCAGATTCTGCTCTGATTTGTCCTGGGGAGAGCTCAGATTGCTAGTGTGAATGGGTTAGTGTGACAAGTGCTGTAAAACACTTTGAGTAGTCAGTAGACCAGAGAAGGGCAGTTTAAATGTCCTTTTTATCTCAGGTATGCTTGTATTTGTTTGTTTTTCTTTTACCAATATGTACATATCAATATGTATAGTACAATATGCATGTAGCACAGCTACATGAGGAAAGAAAAAACATAGATATTATACATATCAAACTAATGATGGAAATTTCTGGTTCTACAAAGCTCAGGACTTTTTGTTTTATGTGTTTTGATTCAAACGGAATATACACAGAATGCATGTGTGTGTGTCTGTGTGTCTTTGCGTGCGGTCACTAGTTGTGTCGCTTCCCCTCTGAAATACAGGTCACTTCCTGCCTACCCAAATGTTGCTTTCTCTCACCACCAATGACTCGCACACACACACACACACACACACACACACACTTGTCTTGCCCTCGGCTGCAATGAGCATATCAGCAGTCAAATTCCCTCCACAACTGGAGTGCAACAAACACAGACTCACACACACAAACACACACACACAATTCCCGTACACTCTCCTGCTGGTTGGGTTGTAGAGTTGTGGCCTGTGTTGACAGCTTTCACTGTGAGAACCAAAATCATTCAAGGATTATTCTGCTTCGTGTGTGTGTGTGTGTGTGTGTGAGTGTGTGTGTGTGTGTGTGTCTCTGCATCTGTGCATGTGGTAACCAAACCAGCAGATTGCCAGCAGTTGCTTGGTTGTTTTCTAACTGCTCATGCAACAAATTCAATTCCAGGCAGTCAGCAAACCAGAGATGTCTATCTAAAAGAGTTTTGCTACCGGAGCCACTGAGGCCAAAATACAATTTTAGCCAGTAAGCAAAGCTTTAGCTATTATTGTTTTACAACTGAGTTTAAATATAAAGAAATAAATTCAAACACCAGGAGCTTAAAATGCTTGAAACCTCATGTGTGTGACAGCTACATGAGGTGAAATAAGGGCCAGAGAAGTAGGTCTGGTTTGGATTTTTGGTTCTCAAACTTTAAGGCCAATTGCCTCCAGAATTAAGCCATGTTGTCAAGTTGTTTCATATGATTTATTATCAGATTGTCAGAAAAGCAGAAAAAAATCCAATATTAGAACATCCCACTTTCTTAGGTTGACAACTGCTTGTCTATTTCTTGGAGGTGTTTGCTAAGAATTTCCTTTATAGCCAGCATCCGTTAGGTCAGCAGACATCAATACACACATGGTACACATGTTTTCATGTATGCAGTATGGTTTTGTATTTGTGCCTTCAGCACTTTGTGTGTGCAGTTTTACATAACAGTAGCTGTGAACCATGTATGTGTGAGTCTGAAGTGTTTAAATGTCCAGACAGACCAGCCAGTAGAGGCCAAGTAGAGCTCTGCTCTTTGTTACTTTCCACTCCACTGCCAGTGTTGGCTCTTGTCTCTACACTTGATTGTAACGGTGCTTCACTTGTTCAACTGCATTTCTCTTCAGTGTGTAATAGAGACTGGTTGGGAGAGACAGTGAGAAAGCGAGCTGGAATAGAAATGAGACTGTAAGAGTAAGGATAGAGTTTGGAAAATTAGCTGAAATGTTATCCTCAATATGACAAATGCCTAGTAAAAAAAAGGAACAAATTCAGCATGTCATTGGCTCCCGCCCTGATAAATACCAGGCAACCTGCTATGACATAAATGGCTGGTAGCAATATTAATGACTCTATGGTAGTGTCAGTGTGGCAGAGTAGAGCAGAGGATTTATCCAGACTTGAATCTGGAAGGTTGAAGAGGTCAGCTATCAAGTGCTCCACTGCAAACGTCGGCTCTATTTTAACCAAAACTCAACGCACTCGCCACTTCAATTATTTAACTACACGACTCTGTGAAAAGCAGGGCAGGTGGAGAGTGAGACTGAGGGACAGAGAGGAGGGCAGAGAAAGAAGTAAAGAGTTTGGATTGCAGTTAATGATGAACATCATCTCACTGATGATGCTAATGAAACTATCAACATAGAAAACCTTTGCTTACGGCTAACTACCTGGTGAGTAAAAAACATTTTCACTGTTCATCATCACGATATCGTGAGTGCTGAATCCATGATGACTAAATGTTATTACATATGCATGAAGACTGTTAATATTAATGACCACATTGCTGTCAGCTTTTTAATATTCAGAGAGGGAAAGACATAGAGTGGAGGGCGAGAGAGGTCAAGTGCTGTGTATAACAAAGATCCGCGCAAAGAGAAGCTGTACTTTACATAACACATCATGCTAAACCTGTTATGTTTAAGATTACCCATCAATTTATCATTAGAGCAGTAATTTTGTGACATTTATACACACAACTATGTGCTGCACAAACAGTTGTATGTTTTATACATGTGTAAGTGTTTATGTTACATAACTATTGGATTGTCGTATGGCACAGACTAATATCTTTGGCCATGTAAGGTTAAAGCTTACTTTTAGCCAACCTTTGATATTTGTACTCCAAGTTTTCAGTTATACAACTGCATGAAAAAAAGAATTAAAAAATTGTTCTTCTGCTCAAACCCTGCAGAGCTGCAAGGTTGTGTTTCTACATCAGCTAAAGCTCAGGAGAAAAGCAGGAAAGGGCCAGTATGGTCCAGCAACCACTCAAAAGTGACTGCCATTTACACGCAAATTTTCCCAGTTGCGTCTTTCTGTCAGAGCAGAATTAGCTTACGTAACTAGAGTAATTGTGGTCCATTTCCTTTTGTCTGAAATTACTGTTTTTTACTCAGAATTTTCACCCTTTGAACTTTCCCAGCTGTTTATTCTGTTTCCCCTCTCTCTCTCTCTCTCTCTCTCTCTCTCTCTCTCTCTCTCTCTCTCTCTATCTATCTCTCTCGCTCTCTGCCATCCACTCATGTCTGATGTGTCAGTCAGTCAGGGTCTTAGCGAATCAAAGTGTGTCTGTCTTTTTAGGATGCGCACGTGTTTTTGATGTATGTGTGCATGTGTGCGTGTATGTGCTCTATCTAGTGGAGCCAGCCTTGTGTTAATCTGACGTGCTTGGTTGACGTTCTTTACTTGAAACTTTGCATGACTCCATGACAATCTCTGCTTAAGCTGAAAGACAGGGCAAACCTGTGTGTGTGTGAGAGAGAGAAAGAGTAAAAGAGACAGACAGACAGACAGACAGAAGGAGAGAGTGAAAGGCAGAAGGCAAGAAAGAGAGCGAGAGGGCAACAAGAATATTAAGTATGTGTTCATGAAAAAGAGAGAGACAGTAAGCCTTTGAATTTGTATTGGGGTTTGTGTATGAGGGTTTAAACTAGGCCATTGTAGGATCAAATCTGTGTGTGTGTGTGTGTGTGTGTGTGTGTGTGTGTGTGTGTCTACGTGTTTTGCAGCGCAGGTGTGCTATTCTCAGACAAGAAAAAAGAAATCTATCTCTTTATGTTATATTGTCCACTTGAGAGAAGAAAAATGCATAAATGAAATGCAATCTCCTCAGGCATTTCTCTTTTTAAAGTTTATATGTTCTGCTGGTTTTTCATTTAACTAAACTTGAAGGTAATGTTCTCCATGGTTGCTAGAATACAATCCTACATAAATACAGTAATGTGACAAATTCAAATTTGCTCACGGAAATGCACAATCTACAGGATAACAGGCTCAGATTATACCCCGTATATCAGGGGGATTTTTCCTAGGAATTAAAGAGTCTTTCACTAAAAGCAAAAAAAAAAACCAAAAAAACAATGCATTTCAGTGCAAATCTGTCATATCTTTATTAACAACAGATGAAGATTTTTAATATAAATATAATATACAGTTTAATAGTGATAAAATAAAATTTTCATAAATAGAAAGAATAAGAAAGACCAATGGTATATTCCAAAACTCTGTACTACAGGTACTACTATTAAACAACTTATGAGATCTCTGAGGTGATTTTATATTTCAATTTAAAACATTTTTAAGTTTGTGATTTGGAGCAAAATCTTATTTGCAGCCAGCCCCAGGTCACCGTGCTGTTGTGTTTGAACTAACTGTAAAACCTTTTTCAAATAGCCGATTGCTGAAGGAACCATGAAGCCATTCGTCGAGAGAAAGTAGATCCTCACCAAAGTGTGGCATGCTTATTTGTGAAATGTCTCTACATTATTTAACGTCAACCCTGATCTGAAACTAATCTAACCCTAAAGGCAGCTTCATGTTAGGTGACTCTTTAGGTTGTTGAGGCTTTAACAAAAATGAGTTCTACGATCAAAGCAGTCTTGCTTTCCTGTCAAAATGGTGTGCAAATTTTGTGACATAGGGTTTCACATATGAAGACTAACTACCCTGGTTCTTACCCCAAAATGTAAATATCTCAGGGGAACAAGATGCAGTGATTAAAAGCAGTCAAAATGAAATCAATAGGATGCTGCTAAAAAAACTGTTTATATGCTTGACTGCAAAGCGTATCTTTACTCCTGAGTAACGAGTGATGGGTTTTCAGGATCGGCACGTTGGCAGGGTAATTATGGAGCCTCATCGCACTCATGCTGTGAGAGAGTCAGCATGCCAACATTTAATTGCCCTCCAATGCTCCTGACCTCAAGCAGGACATCCCAATTGTTATCAAACGTGCTTGAAAATTTTCTTTGGTATGAGCGGTCAAATGAGCACAGCTGTCACTTTAGTCAGCATCAGGACAGCAATTACACCGGGTAAAGCCAGCAGAACACCTGGCGAACAAAGATCAAATGATCAATGATGTTTTGTTCCGCCACCAGCATTATCTTTTAGACCATGAACATTAATGTGGAAAAAGATTTATCCATTATTTTTGGTTCTGGAGGCGGCTTCAGTCAGACATAAGTGTGCTGTTGCTCTTATTAAGAACAGAGCAACAGGATTTCTCCAAATCCTCCATCATACACAAAACCACACAAACACTGTCACGCTTCAGTGCCTCCCTCTGTTTCAACTTAGCTTGATCTAATCGAGCCGTGTGCACGACATACATGTACACATACACACACTGAAACAAGGAGAAATGTGGAACGGGAACGGTTAGCAGCTTTATACATTTTTCATGAATACAGAAGGTGTTCTTTCACTCCGTTGTGTCGTATGTGTGACTGTGTGTGTGTAACTGTGTGTGTGTGTGTGTGTGTGTGTCTCGCTCTGGGCTTGATCAGATCAGAAATTGAAAAACATCTGTGGATGTTTTTTGCTGGTGGCTTTCAACAGAGTGCGTATGTGTCATACATGAGTCCGCCGGTCACAGAAGCTGAGAAAATTAAAATTAAACATCTTTATTGTGTTGTACCCTTCACAGCAGTGGACTGGACAAGATGAGATAAGATGAAACTTTAATAAAGAGTGTGGAGAAATTAGGTCATCATAGGCACAAAAGTAGGGAGACGTGAATGTGTCCACACTAACAATAAAAATTGACAAAATTAAACCTTAAATGAAACAGTGGCAACTGTGCTGGTTGGAAATGTGACTGAGTATATGAATTATTGATTACTGAGGTGTGGATAAAGGCGGAACTCACTATTTCCATATCTTTCATTGGCTGAGGCCGCTGTTTGAGAAGATTATTCAAGATTTTGACAGATACTACGAGTAGTAGCACCATCACCAGGCGCACTATTCACATTGAATTCCTGATCCTGCATTTTTTCAGTTCATGTTTCAGAATGATTTGTGTAACACTGTACTCACATGTGTATCTATTCGCAGCTTGCAATAGAAGAGTCATGCCTTACATGTGACTACAGTGTATGTGTTTGTTCATTCTAATGGGTTGGCACATTTGTGTCTATGCTTTAACCAGTTTAAGAGTAGAGTAGTAGAGTTTATGCCAGTTCATGCAGGGTTAAATATACTTGCTGAGGCCCGAGGCTCAGCTCATTGGGAATTGAACTGGCAACCTTCAGGGTCACACAGACTGAATCTCTTCCTGGACGTTCTAAACGATCTAGATAACGAGCCCGTTGAGAGTCGATGAGTGTGTAGATTAGCATAAATTAACATAAATTAGAAAGGCAATTAATATTCTGTTCAATCTGTTCAGAGTCATCTGACTATCTAGAGGGAAAGACAGAGAAAAAGAAAAACAGGAAGGTGCAGGAGAGAGACACAAGAAAGAAATCAGGTCATACCTAATAATGTGCTGTCAAAAAATGTGATCAGACGAAATGATTTGATTGGTCGTTTTTGTCATCAAAGGCAAGTTAATAAATGTTTCTACTTAAGAACAAATACTATAATGTATTATTAATTCAGCTGAAGACGTGACTATTGATCTGATAGGTTTTTGATGTGATATTTAGAAGATGACAGTGTTGATGGCAGTGGTGATATAAGGTCTTAAAAAGAGAAAGGTCTTTTTTTATTTTGTATTATATTCATGCAAAATAGAATATTTGATAAACTATACAATTAAACTAAATATTGAACACAGTAACTGCAGGAACTTTGTGTCAAAAGAGCATTTTGTATAAATTATAAGAAGATTATTTCCTGTGAATATTGCGAAAATATAGTTTCCTTGATATTCTTAGGAACTTTTTATACTATTCTGTTTGTAATGATCCATATTTAAAAGTTTTCCTTTTGACAAATTCATTGTTTTATTCTCCCTGACACTTGGCAATTGTTCTATTACAGTAGCACTTTGGTTGTTTTAACTGTAGACTTTTCTAATGCAGGACGAGACTGTTTAGCAGAGAGGAAAATCTCTGAATATAGCTTGTGTTCAGGTCTTCACTCTGTCCTTACCGTTATATAATAATATAAACTTAACAGCAAACTTAAACTTAAAACTGTTTTCTTACACCCCTTAAAATCAAGAAGCCCTTGTGACCTCCCATGAAGCCCCTGCGACCCTTAGTGGGAGTCAGGATCCCCAGGTTGGGAAACGCTGACTTCCTAGAACACAGACACAGACGAAAAGTCCCAAGACACTTTTAAGACTTGTCCTCAAATGCCATGGACATAACAGCTACAAGGTGTGTGTCACCTGGAAGTGGGTTTGTTTTATCAAACTACTTGGAAGGTACATTCTCCCAAACTTATTCATTGGTGCTTTGGGCTGCACTCTTTTTTTTTTTTTTTTTATCTGCAACATTTTAATTAACCTCATTGCTTTAGTGTCCTTTGGTGGATATCAGTCACAGGATTTATTTCACACAATCTCTGTAAATGTTAAACAAGGTTATGCAAAACGACTTCCACTTTGAATATATGTACTGATAATAGTCTGACTTTACTATATATTACTATAAATAAGCCTTCATATTTGTGTAATCCTATCTTTGTGAGGTGTTTGATCATGTACAACATACTTTTTCACTGAAACATCAACATTTCCCTCGAGGTGAATAACGCTTATTAATCAATACAACATGTTACTGAACACCAACAAGAAGCTACAAGATGGCTATACAGTTTCATCTAAATGGGTTTACACGCACACATACACACACATACACGCACACTCTCACACATAAAGTAATTGAAACAACACAACACACCCTACAGTAGGAAGACAAATAGCAGTGCAGCATCATTTAAGGGATCACTAGAGAACATTCATCATAACCAAAGTCCCAGTATATCCTGCCCTGTTAAAATCAAGGCTTTAAGTAATGAGGAGGCAATTTCTGCTTTATTAGACAACACCCAGTTAAGAGAAAGCAAAAACAATACGTAGTAAGGATACTGCCCAGCACAGATTGTCACTTTGATTCTAACTGTTGTCATATTATTTGTCATTTCTTACGTATTAGACATGTAGAAAAGAGGATAGATGAGAGAGAAAACGCACAGAGAGAAAGGAAATAATGAGACAACACTCAGAGGGATACTAACTTGCAGCATGGATAACCAAGGACTCATAAAATCCAGGCATTTCTTCACTGCATTATGAGAAAATAAAGAAAACACACGCACACAGGGTTCTTATCTATTCATGCCTCTATGCTTCCTTCGCTTGCATCTCTTCCTCTCTCAGCTCCTCCCACTACAAACCCAAGGGAGAGATGCCAGGGATGGGATGCATGAACAGAGGAATCAACACATCACACATTTGCCCACTGGGACATCCTTGCCCAGTCAAGCATCAGTTAGAAACAATGTCATTTATTTGTGTTGTTCAGCTGTATCAGCTGACACAGAGCTTTTAACAGACTGCACTGTTTCGTTATGTCACCTTAGAGCTCAATTTTACTCGGATAATGAGATGTTCTACTGATCTGAATGCTGTTTTTCTCTGTGAGTTAATGCAGCCCTCTTTTCGGTGTTGTCACGGTTGCAAAAGTTCATGTATCTCTGCAGACTAAACACGACACATATCCTTTCTCTCACTGAAAAACTCCTCTGTCATTTCTTTTACTGGATATGAAATGAAGCATATTATTACTTTAAAGTGTAACTTTTTCAAGTGCAGTGTCACAGCCAATGTATTATTTATACATTGTTTATTTATATAAAATGAGTTGCAAAACATACATTAGTAGAGTTCAGACATGTGGGATGCAGGTGCTTAAATCTTCTGGACAGATAAAGATACAAATTTGGATTTAGAGTATCTCTCAGGTATCTGGGTTTTCTCTCCATGTGGTGTTCCATTCTCTCTAACTCTACCCTGTAGAACAACCACTTACCTTGTTAAGTAAATAAAGGAAAAATGCTATCTGGGAACATATAATGGTAGTCAGTTGTTATGAATAGTGAATCTCAGTGATAATCACATTATTCTGCGTGTTCTTGTGTAGAAACATTTGATGACAGACCAGATATTTCCACCAGGAAAAGTCCTTTATTTCCATGTCTGCCAACTACCACCTAACTATCTGAACCAGTTGATATGATCTTATTTGAATAAAACACATTCTGTGTCATTAAATTAAATACACTATAAGCGTTTAGCAGTGTTGAATCTGTATCACAGCAAACATGTATGATCCTGCTGCCTCCAGACTGATCCACACACAGCCTGCAGCCCCCGTGCCTCACCTCAGGGGAAACACATCTTTTTAAAGAAACCCACATCTCTCCTACACTACATTTTCAAATTGGCTCATTCGCACTATTACATTTCCAAAGTGGTTTATTGAACGGATTTTATTTCCTGGTGCATTCCAAATGATAATTAAATGTGAAATTCATTACAGATTGTGTGCAACCACAACGATTTTCACAGAAGGTGCATTGCGCAATTTTCACTGCACCCTGTGCATTGAGCCCTCTTAATAAAGCAGTCATATATACACACACACACAAACATTTTCATGCTGGCCAAAGGGATCATACATATCATAATTAAGGTGTCTTGCATATTTTAATCTATCAAAGGACACTACGAGGCAGAAAATCGACAAGTTTTTAAAAAACAATGTTTAAAAATTAATTGAATAGCGAGAAATGAATAAATATTCCTGTGTGTAGAGACCAGATGTATGTGTGTTAGCCATGCAGATATTACCTCTGGACTTTAGTTACTAAGAGACCATTTAAAAGCCAAGCTTTTGAAACAGGAATTGAAAGCAGAAACGATTCAGTCTATTTAAAAGGTGAGCAGCAGAGGGGAAAAAAATCAAAAGAGAGGGGAAACAAAATCACAAAGCATGGTTAGTGAGGGGGGAAAAAAGTGATGCACAAGGGCTTTAGAAATATTATGGAAATTATACTGGATATGATTCCAATAGATGAATATGGAAACATTTAACGATGAAGATATAAAAGAGAAATGAAATGGTAGATGGGAGAATGAAGTCTGATGTATGGCGTCCATGGCGACGACACAAGTCTTGTTATTTAGAAATGGGTAAGGCAAGAAGCGAAGGTGAAGTGATGTGAATGCAAAATGCTAAGTGCTAGCTAATTCATAGAGACGGTTTACAAAGGGAAGATGAGAAACACCAAAGAATAGGGAGATAAAATAAAGCTTTCAAAGGTTAATATGGATTCAAAAAGGAAAGGGGATATGAGACTGACACAGGAAGAGTGGGTATTGAGGGATGGAGAGGGAGGGTGAGAATATTGAAAAGAGTGAAATAAAGGAAGAGGGAAGGGACAAAAGAAAGAACGAAAGGAGTGTGGGCGAGAGCACTCCTTTCCTTTCCAACCCCCCTTTGCCTTTTCTTCCATTTCATTTTTCAGTAATCAGTGAATGATATGCATTTGCCTGTGTGTAAGTTTAGGTGTATGCCGTGTGTGTGTGTGTGTGTGTGTGTGTGTGTGTGTGTGGGTGTATCAGTGTGAGTGTAGGTATGTGGCTATCTGTGTGCATGTTAGATGAAAGTGTTGTGTGTTTATGCTAGCCGGAGTCATGCCGTGAACAATAAGAATCCTTGATCATACATCAAAGACTTCACATTGACACACAGACTCACACTCACTTTGACACACACACACACACACACATAGACTCCATACACGTACGCTGCCTCTGAAGAAGGGGTGAGCAAGTTTAAACATCCTTTCACAGTGTTGTGTACTTCTTATAAGTGCAGCATCATAGGTGGAACACACACAATCAGACACAGCTTATAGGTTGTCTAGAAACATTCATTAAATTTATAGGTGACCTTCATCAACAGTCAGTCACATTACACAGTGATTTGTCTGCAAACACCTATTTAAACGATCTATAGCGCATGGGCGAAGTGCACAGTGCAACTGCATTTGGGACATGTCCAGCTCCATTTTTACTTGTTTAATGGCGCATAATCTGGGTGCAAAATAACGTGCAAGGCACAAAGTGTGTGTATTTTGGACATAATATAAATTAAACCACTGGCACAGAGATGCCTGTCCCGGTCACAACTCCGTGTGACTGCATTTGAACAAATGCACGGATATTAAACTGAGGGTCCTGCCTGTAGGCGAGTCTAACTATCTGAATAATATTTCCTTTAGCAGGAAAATACTGCGCCATTTACTTTAAACCATTTTTTTGGGGTAAATGAGGCAACAGGAAGTAATCACTTTCCTCAAGATAGCAACCACACCTCGTTTTAAGACCAATACGATCATGAGTGCACAGATTTAAAGCTTAGGCAACATGGGTGCTTGTCGTGAAAATGACAACTGTATCGGGCAGAAACTAGCAAAGATATCTGCGGTGCGCTGTGCACTGCTTTGCACTGCTTTGCACTGATACATACACTGCATGCTTGCATTTACTAATCTACTTTCATATCTTTTACTAAAAAAGGAGGCTCAAGGGATGATAAAGACATTACAAAGTTGTCCAAAGAAGAGACAATAATTTCCTTTGAATTATCTGCAAGACTATAGTGAAGTTGCTGTTCAATACTCCTCTGAAATGTTATGTTATTATTTTGCACATTGATCATTATTTTAAAAGTGCTTTTTTTTTTTTTTTTGGCCACAAGGAGGCACTTTAACAAGCTGAGGACACAATACTGACAAACCGCCTCTTGGATTTTTAGAGTTTTTCCAGTGAAAACAGCTGACTGTGCTGCGCGAAACATAGTTGATGAGTTGTGGGCCAGACAACCAAAGCAATGTACCTCAATGAGCTGAGGAGAATGGCAGTCATTATTCTCTGTTTGTTAATCACTACAAACCACCACTTTCACCTTACGTGTCGTGATTTTGCCATCGATCTGCATTTCCTTTTCTGTACGTCTTCAAACATATCTTCATTTCTCCCATTGTTACTGTGCCCGGCTTACCTTAAAGTTACCTCAGTTAGTTTAACAGCAATTGATGCAATCTTACTTTTTTTCTGTTCAAGTCCTTCAACAGATCATTCTTACTGTAACTATCCAAAGCCTCTAGCCTCCTCTGCATTTCCGTATGTTGTTTCTACAAACAGGCTGTTGGATCCATGAATGGATGAATTCTGAGAGCTCAAGGAACAATAAGCCAAAGTAAATAATTTTCATTCATCAATAGTGAGACAATAGTGAGTTTCAAGTCAGTTCATCAGAGTATAATACTGCTGAACACAAGTGAGGCCAGGCTACCAACTGCAACGTCATTACTGAAAATCAGCCATAGAGTATTGGGCCCAGGTAGCTCACCTGGTAAAGCATGCGGCTCATGTTCCAAGGCTAAGTCCTAACTGCAGCATTCCAGGTTTGAAGCCAACCTACACCCTTTGCTTTATGTCTCCTCCTTTCCTCTCTGTCTTCAGCTGTAACTGCGAGAAGTTATTTAATTACATTAATGCAGTAACTTGTGGACCACCCCCCAACACTGTTCACATTTCATCCATTACATTTTTTATCTAGTGCAGCTATGAACCAACATCTGTTCTATAGAAATGTGGCACAGAAATATTATCTTCAACACGGCATAAAACACCCCAACAGTCACTAAATGTGCAGAGCCTTGATCCTCTGAATGCTGAGGTTAAAACAAAGGTTAAATTCACAGAACTGCTGCTACATAATCTGGTTTAGTGTTGTTGAAACCAGGCATTAAATCTAAAAGCCACCTGCCAAAGGCTAGCAAGAGTTTTGTTGCAGCTGATAAGTCTTAACCACTTTTGTAATCATCAGCATTACTTCAGTCTTTTTTTCTTTATACTGTGACAAATTCTCTGCTATGAATTACATTGCCTGGTGGAATCTTCTCGTTTCTGTGACCCGGTGACAAATGAATTAGTTACATTCCCTTGACAGAAATGAGACACATTTCAGTCACTCCAACAAGGTCCAGTCACTGTCGACATTGCCCACTGAGTTACTGACCCATGGCTATGAAATTTAATTAACAGAAAAATGGGATGAGGATTTTTCGACCTGTGCACTGTGTTTGGTGGCAATGTCACAGGTCTGCTCTGGCAGTACTGAAGTGCTTCTAGACTGACTCAGCAACAGACAGATATGATTGTCTGTTGAAAAACAGCACAGTCAGTGCCACCAGACTTTAGATCCACCTCAACTATTTACCTTACTGTAGGTACATAGTGAATTGTATGTGATTTGTAATCCAGTGAGCCATTGTTGCGCCCAGACTGCTGGTTAGTCTGGCTGAAATATAACCAGCAGTGGAAAAACAAAGCTACAAATCAAATGAAATACACATTCCCTGGCTCAGACTGCGTTTTATTGGAGTAACCTTCAAAAAGGCCACAAAAACAGCTATGGATCACAGGAAAGAGTAAAAATGTGGCTCTTAAAGAGAAGCAGTGGAAAAGATTAGTGTAAAACATGTAGGTGAACGGGAACGGTCCAGGTTTTTCATTTCATACAGGAAAGTCCTTGAAGGAGATTGTAGGATTACTGACTTTAAACATTCTCAGACATACTCATTCAATCAAATAATGTATATACTGCTAGCTCTGAGCGTTCTTAGCTGGGTTTTAAAAACATATCACACTGGCACCACAAACACTCAGTAGGACTTCAAATTGCAGTCATGCACAGAGACTCACAGTGACGCACACAAACATTCACAGTCTGTGAAAACAGAGCTCTCGATGTTTCCAGGGAGTGAAGAGACAAACCAGAAACTTCTCAGTGATGACTAGCTCATGTGACACAGCCTAGTGTATGTATTTGTGTGTGTGTATGTGTGTCTAGGTGTGTGTGTGTGTGCATGTGTGCGTGTTTGGTCTAATCCTGGTGATTCAGTTGTCAACAGCACATGCCAGCAGCAGATGCTCTGGGGTAAAATTCTCCTTTCCACCTACATATCAGGGTCCAGTGGCCACTAGACATCATAAAGTATGAATACTGGCACTACAACCTACAGATTTTAAGTCCCTTTTTTTGTCCCTTTTACACACACGGACACACACACACACACACACTTAGATCCAGCTGTTTAACTCAGCGTAGTCTGCATCAGCTTGTTTTGGAAAATAGCATATATCCCAATCAAACCTATCATTGCAGTGGAAACAATATAAAACAATAAATATTCAGTACACAGTTCATAGCAAAGAATGATAATGCAGTTGAAAAAGCTGCTCAGCTCGTTGTGCATGCACCACAGTCTGTTAGGAGAGCAATAAAACAGCCAAAACAAAAATCTTCTCCCTCCTCAAGTGCTGAATTTTTCAGGTAGCACATTTGATAGCCCCCAAAGAACAGAGCCAGCAGCACCATCCTAATGCTGCATGTATGCCCACCCTAAGGTATCATGTGGCAAGACACTGTAGTGCTCTGCTGATACATTGGGAATATTCTAAAGTGAAAGTGCCCCAAACCTAAAGCAACAGCATTTCAGTTAATGTATTCATTGTTTGACTTCGAGAGAAAAAACACACGCCTATCTGATGTATGCTGGTATGATGAATTGATGTCTCACACTCACTTGACAGCCAGCAGCCTTTTCGGATCATCATACATTTGCCAAAATATACACAATGTTTATTTAAATATAAACAAGCTTTTTTTTTTAAAAAAATAACCCACTACATGGAGGTTAATTACCCGCTGATGTGAAGCAGAGGGAGCTTTGCCTCTGTGCAGTGTTTTCATAACTCAGGATAGATTATCTCACATTTACCAAGACTACTTGCCAGAAATCAAACATTGTTTATGTTTGTTTTGAAACAATATGTTTTTTAAAGGAAAGTTTTTGTCCGGACTAACTTTGCCAACTTGGAATAAACTTTACTTTTCAAGGACATGCGTTACAAAGCTTCTCCCTGATATGAGTATTTATTTCAAACAGTCATGCGGCTGGTACATCTGAGCTGCCAAGTGTCTGAAAATAATTAAATTATGAAGTTATTATTATGAAGTTAAGGTAAGGCTTCTATTTCACAGTTAATAGCAGCTCAAGGCCATCCGATCAAATAAATCAAACATCAAATAAATACATTTGTAAAGAAACAATAAAGATTTCAGAAATGTTGTTGCAGTAGAAGAGGTACAGAGAGAGGAAGATGAAAGCATAGGTCCATCCATCGTTAGTAAGGGCACCAAACTTTAAAGAAAATGTCCTTTCAGGAGTGAAGCATACATGAGATGTATTTATTGGGAATACAGTCCATTATACAATTGTGCCACACCTTTTATCCTAGCAAATTATTCTTCTTAGCAGTAAAAGTAGGTAGACTAAAGAACCTCTTGTGTTTGATATTCATAATATGACAATCTGGAAGTTCAAGATGGAGGCACATAGGTCTAACATGAGTCTAATTCTACTGAAAAAAATAAAAATAAATAAATAACACAAGGTTCTTTCACAAAAACAGCAATATCTTAGTAGCTTTACAGAGACAGTGAATTTAATTGTCAATCTCAGAGTAACAATTACAGCAAAACATCAATTTTGGCAGGTGTTCTATGTGTACAATGTACAATTCTAGAGAGAGAGAGAGAGAGTTGTAGTCAGAGCTCTATAAAATACACTAATACACTAACACTAACACTAACTCTTTCTACACGTACGATGGAACTACTGGTTGTTAAGGTTGTATCTTTAGCAATAAAATTTAAAACAGCACACACATTTATGCAATCCGACTGTTTCAGTGCTTATAAATATATTATATTATATATAACCTCTGATGACACATTTGATAAACAATGATGGGGTCACTTTAAAGGCAGTCCTTTATGTGTAATGATTGTCACATGTGTAATGATTACGGTAGATGTGTGATGTGTGCTAGTCTATTTTATTAGGTGTTAGATGTAATTATTTTTTTCTGAGACTATAGCTATCATCTATATTGTAATTGATGAAATGTGCTGGGGGGGGGGGGGGGGGGCTAATGCAAACAAAAAATATATAGTCATGTAGACTAAAATTTGAAATAAAATCTTCTTGTCTTGAAACTTCAGAGCTTAAAATAAGTGCCAAAGCATACTGTAGATCCTGTAGCGAATATGCACCTTGTATTAAACTAAAAATAACTCAAATGGATAATCCAATCCACACTACAAAGCAAGTTGATTAGATTTTAAATTTAAGAATATCTGACTGACTTAAAAAAAGGAAATTTTGCCAGCCCCTTTAAAAAAGGATGTTAAAAGTGTAGTTAAATTTGAGATGCATATAGATGAACACACAACAAAGTTTAGGAAGTATTTTAATAGTACAGTTATTGACATGCACAATTTATTAAAGAATATAAAGAGTTACGGAGATTTTCCTCCACTCCAACTTTTTGCACTGGACAATAGCCTGTTTTTACTAGTTTTCTTTATAAAGAACAGACAATAAAAATACAGTCAATATTTAATAAATTCTAGCAATTCTTATACTCCACACTCTTTCTGCTTTTATTATTTTCTATTACTGTTTTGTTTTTTTTATACCTTCTAGAAAGTTTATTGCAACACAACTACTGTGTTCTGCAGAGACATTGTTATTGTTATAAAATCATAGCAGGAGGACATTAACGGACTAGAGTTCCCAGTAGTTTCTTCCTGTTTCTATTATTATTATATTAGTATGGATGGTAGTCTTCTCATCAGTTTCTTCTATCTTCTCATTTTCTGTCTCTGTCATAATTTTGTCAGAAATGTAATCTGCAGAAGAAGATAAAGGACAGAGTGTTCTTGTGTGGGCTACAGGCACGCTTGATTTTAATGTATTCAGTTTGGTTGTTTTTTAGTCACATGTGGGTGCATGTGTATTGTTTGGATGAGCGTGAAAGCGGGTGGTTTTCTGAGATGCTTGTAATTATTCTCCTCGTTGTTGTTTTTTTACGTGACATGTTTCACACAAGAACATCAAAAGTTTCTCTCCATTGCACTCGCCTTTCACATTCCCTCAGCGTACCGTCTCCCTTCGCTCCCTCTCCTCCTTCCTTAAAGGTTTCTTCCGCTCCTCTTTCATTTTCTATTTCACATTGTGCTTCTGTCAGTCTCACTCAGCTTATTATTTTTTTAGAATGTTTTTATTATGCACTGTTTTCTTGGTGTGTATTATAAAAGCATCACTCTTCATCCGTCATTTTCTGCTTCATGTTCCCGCACTTCTTCTATCTTTCCCTTTTCTTTCCATCTTCCCTCTATCCTACCATTCCTCCAGCCGTCCTTCACCCTCTGCTGAAAGATGGATGGACGGAACAAAGTGGTTAATGAATCAATGAATGATTTTATATGTGTGTGTGTGACAGAGAGAAAGAGGGATTGGAAGTGTGCATGTGTGTCGGTCTCTTTGCATGTGTGTCGCGGGCACGTGTTATAGAGTAGTGAATGATTGTGTCTGTCATTTAGCCCACTATAGCTCGTCACACTGTCAAATTTATTCCATTTAACAACCGTATGTGTGTGGGTCAGTGTGTGTACGTGCCCCTGTGGGGGTGTGTGTGCGTGTGCACAGATATGCATCTGCGAAACAGGATATGAGGTTCACCATGCGTAGAAATGGTTTTCTCTGGACTGAACACTATTTAAATGAAAACACTGTAAAAAGTTATAAAAAGCTATAAAACATTGTAAAACTAAGGTGCATTCAACGTCAAGTAGTTGCACGGTTCAGGCCCACACCATCAATCTACTGAGATGATCTTGACTGCTGCATGATACACACATCTGGGTACACACACACACACACACACACACACACACACACACACACATTTGGAGGTGTGTGTATGGACATACGTGCAGCTACAAAAATACACTTGTTCCAAGGTATTAACACATGCTGCACACACTGACCTTTAATTTCTCAGTGTTAAAGTGTCCACACATACACTTACACAGACACACACACACACCGCTTACATAATGATACACACTGATCTTTTGTTTTATGATGTGAAATGCACGCCCACTCCCATGTCTGTGTAGAGATGATTAATGGTCAGTGCCATGTTGGATAATGAACTAATGAACTTTAATATACATCATCATTTAACAATGTTTTATATGTGTGTGTGTCTGTGTGTGTGTGTGTTCTTTTACTTTAATGTCCAGAAGTCCTTTTCTGGTCTACTGAATGTAATTCAATGAAGTGTTGATACTAAGTCGCTCGTTGGAAGCATAGGTGTTAATCTTTGTAATCCAGTGTGTGTGAGGTTGTATAATCCAGTCAGACTTGCAGGAGTTTACTGTAAAACGTTTGTCAGGCGATTAGCTTTGCAGCCATGATAAGGCAAACTTGAATGTTCAAGAGCTGTGAGCTGAGATGTTTGTAGTATACTGTAAAAGTCTGTCACATAAAAATACTCACATGCCTATAAGAAATAGTTATTGGTTGCTTTAATAACTTTCTCTTTTTCTCAAGCACGAGTCATTATATATTGCACAGAGCAGTTAAAGTTAAATGATGACACATCTGCATTTAGTTCCTGTACAGGATGACACCAGTAAATGCTGAAAACATATGGCAGTGCTGTGGGGTGATGGTTGTTCGTTTTAATCAGTTTACGACACATTAGCGGTCAGGTGTCAGGAGGAGCAGTGTGGTCTTGAACAACCAACTCTGAAATCTTCTACATGCCTCCTGCACCATTTAGGCTAGTATGCCCCATCACACACCTGCTCATGTGGAACAATCTCCACACACACCTGTGGTTGTTAATAGCTCTATATGTGTTATGAAGTTCAGGCTCCTTCAAAAACCGAAGCAAATGCAAAATGTATTTGAATTTGTGTAATTGTGACACACCTATGGATTAAAATTACTGTACTATTTCCATGGTGTTGTTTTTTATTTTTTTTTTCAGCATAATTTTATGGAGAGCCACCCATAGGCTTTATTGCCATATTTCTACTGTAATCATGCAGCACTGCCAGTGTTCTTGTCTGTGCATTTGCACTGTAATTAACTATATGATCCATGACTATTGCACCTGTTATATTATCTGTTAAGGCTTTTATCTCCCGCTAGAAGGCCTGAGGAACATGCATTAATGAAGCTGAAACACTAAAAGTGACATTCAAGTATATAATTCTTCAGTGCTGCTATCTTTAAATATTTAAATTAATAAAACTGTGCACCTAGAGCGAGTTGTGCATGAACCATAACTGCTTTGTTTTCAACATTTTGAGACTCAAAGACGATCTTTAGAGCCATATGCTGTTTCCAGAGCACTGTGACAGCTCATATGATGAAAACATGAAATCAAAAGCATATCAAGTGTGCACTTTTGAGTTGTTGTGGATGATGCACATGTGTTCTTGAAAGCAGATGGATCAAGACAGTTGTCAACACGAGGTAAAATATGAGTGAAATTATCTTTTCCACACTGAATACAAGACTTACTGGTGTTGGTAACTCTGGTCACTCTGCCATATTTCTGTTGTTTTGTGTTATACTCCAGTAACAACTGAAAATCTGAGACGCAGGATTGTTCTTTATTGGCCGTGGAGTGTATGTTATAGGCTACATATGCGTCTTAAACATACACTGTAAAGATAGTAAGCTTATCTCAGACACATACTGTATATGCACAAAGATTTACAAAGGGCTACACACTCTTCACCACAGTCACCCATTTATCGTGTAAATATGTTGCGGATATGGCACACTTAAGCACAGAGGGCTTAGGGCATGAGTGTGTATGTCTATCTGTGTGTCTTTACGTGTGTGTGTTTGCGTTCCGCAATACCACAGAAAGTCCTATAGGAGCTGTATATTTCCCTAAACAGAACAAGTATTGATCCAGATTACATGAAACACCCACAAACCACACTGATTCAAACACGCAGACATGAACAGACACACACACACACAAAGTGGTGTACACAGGTCTACATGGAATTCCTATCTCTTACTTTATCTCTCTCCCACACACAACAATTGAAACACACAAATTGAGCTGAGATGAGAGTATTAGAGTTGAAATATGGGGAGGTTTAACAGGGCTTACAGTGTTTTTATGGTTAACACCCACAGAGGAACATACATACACACACAGACAGGTGGGCAGAAAGAACAGGAAAGCTGGGGATAAGCTATGTGATCGCGCACACATGCGTGCGCAAACACACACACACACACACACAAATAGTGACATCAAAGCAACTTCACAGTATTTGTAGAGCAGAATAGAACAGAACCAGAGTCAAAGATCAGGTTTGGCCTTTTTGCTAGTCACAAAACTTTATATTTGATTTTATATCCCGTGCCTTAGGTAGTGATCTGTTTTAACTGGCAGTATTGCCCATCTATATCACTACAAGAACTGCTATATTACCTCTCTAAGAAGTGTTTGACAGGAACCACGGCTAATGTCTGGGCAGATAGTGTCATTGGACCCTGGTTTGCTATTTCATTTGATACAAAAATGCAGGTTTGTGTCCCTGCCAAGTCATTTGGTTTGAAAGCAAAATATTATAGTTTATTTTGGAAGCGGATTCCTCATAGGAGTTCCAGGGTATCTATAGAAACATCAGCAATAGTTTTATTTCACTCTAATTTAACAGGTAAACCCATGGGCTTGCCCCTGGTTGTTTAAAACTGAAACTTGTCATCTTTTCCAAGCATATCCTAAAGATTTAGGCACATTTTCAGATTAGGGTTCTGCAGTGTTATCCATTTAAACACACTATACTTAACATCAAAATAACATGTTTGTCCTTCCCCTGCTTATCAAGCACACTATTTAACATTTAGGTCATGTCCACATCTAAATCTGTTTGGATAGATTATTTGTACCCTTCAGTGTTTAGTCTTTAATTCCGATTCTTTAGGTGAACACAATGCCATCTTGATCTTTTTAACTGCATTAACCTGAAGTCTTTAGCACAAAAATCAGTTCCTGATTGAATAACCAGCAGCAAAATAAGCAGGGATCTGTATTCAGCAGGGCAGGGTTAAAAGACTGATACTAGACAATACAGGAAACAGGAAATTGCACTAGATTATTACGTTTATTTGTTTGTTTGTTTATTCTGTTTCTGCTGCTCATTGTTTAACTGCAGTTTCATGCTTTGCTTACTAAAAGAGTCAAACTGCAGTCCTGGCGTCCTTCAGGTATTTGTTCCTCCTAGATAGTTAATGAGCCACATTTAGTCTCAGATACAAAGTGCGGCTCATTAACTTTCAGGGAACAAAAACCTGCAAGACATCTGCCCTTGACAAACAGGGCTTGACACCCCTTAACAGGATTATTGAGCTTTACACCAGTATTTACATCATATTTTCTCATCTAAGGAGAAATTTCAATCAGAGGCTTGGCCATCAGTCAAAGTTATCTGGTCGTCACAGCTCACAGATTCAGCTTTTATCACACTGATCAGAGCTACTCTAATATAAACATGTTTGATATTTATGAGCTAACATCTGCATGGACGGTTTATTATTATTATTATTATTATTATTATTATTATTATTATTATTATTATATTCAAGCTCCTCATGTAGGTTTACTGGTATTATTGAGGGATCCAAACCTTGCAAGGAGTGCTGAGTTTTCTTCTTTTTATTTGCAAATCAAAACCGATCTTTGTTGCATAGCTCTTTTCTTATTTTTTTCTTTTTTGTTATGCCAGTTAAAAAAAAGTATTGTTGCTCATGAAATGTAACATCAGTCTTCAAAAGCTTTGTTTTTTTGCCTTAGACCTCCCAACATTAGTTAACCTCAATGGCATTGTCAACACTTTCCGAAGAGGTTCAAAATCCCTACCGCTGCTTTCACATTTACTGTGAGGCACACGCAGGAAATGTTGAGTTAGTATCAGCAGTGGCTTTCAACCGAGCAGAACAGAAAACAATGGGACTCCTGCAGTGACAGTGTTGCTTGAGTGACAGAATGACTGCTGGAAAATAGTGATAAATAAGGCAATATTATAGACAGGGGATTGCAGTGGAGCTGAAAATTCAGGGACAGCACGTGATTGAGTATAGCAGAAACATTGGTTTGGGTCCTAAACAAGTTCTTTGGTGGCGAGATCAGACATTTATCCCAAGTGCAAAGCCACCAATATCCAAAGTCAGCAACATTTTGAAATGGCGAGTTAGAGTCAGCAAAATTTTGCTATCCACCTCCATTGTTGATTTGATGTCACACTGGATCATGCGAGTATCTGTGGATTTGGAGGTCCTGACATCAGTGATTTATCAACAGGAAGCAGTGTTATCTCAATTATGTCACTCCATTGATGCTTTATTGCCTAGTGTAAGCATATTTACAGCTGACGGACAAAAAAGTCTGTGCTATGCATCATTTAGCTTTAATTTGAGTGATATGATTAGGAGACGATAGTAGAGCTTCATGTAAGACTGGTGGACATGCTGGGGTGTTGATTTGGCATTGACAGATTTATTTTTTACAGGGAATTTATTTTTCTAATATTTGTTTGGTCTTTGGTGTGATGTGTGGCGTATGTAGTGAACATAACAGCTTATGTTGTCAGTGACTGTCCATTTCACACATTTAATTTCACATGTGTGCAAGTCTGTCACCCATTTTGTTTTCAACTGCTCCCTTTGACGTGAGCAGGCAAAGGTAGGATTAGGTACATTGGTGAACACCAAACAGACAGAAGAGAAGACTAACATCCATTTGAAGAAAAGTTATGTGGACAGTTGTCTAGTATTGAACTATATCATATAAAAGTGTCCATGCCGTATAAGGCAAGATAATAATGATAATAAACACAGTTAAATCTATGATTAGTATCATCATTCATTTTTTATTGGGGTAATTTCTGAAGAATCAATGATGCAGATGCCACATTTTTACAGACTCAAATTACCTGAACAAATCTATGCTTTTCCTTGACATTTTATTGGGAAAATGCTGTGATAATAAAACAAGGAAGGCACAAATAAAAATGAGATAGCATTTTTAACCATTATCCCAATTTATATGTTACTCCATTACAACCCACTTCTGTGGGTCCCCAAAACTGCCCAGCAGATAATGTTCCTGGCAGACAGTATAAACAAAAGACTTTTTCTTCTGTTTTTAAAAAGTCATTTTCATGTAAAATACTAATAAGACCCAGTTATCCTCTCTTATAATACGTGTGTGTTGGATAAAAAGATAAAATATTACATCTCACACTTTAAGCAGTACGATAACTGAAAATGTGGAGAAGATGCAGCAGTTCAGTAACACATAATGTCTAATTTATACATTTTACTGCCTATTGGTTTTCCCCATGAGCTACAATGCAAACTCTTAATGGCAATAAAACATTATATATATAGTGTGTGTGTGTGTTTGTGAGTGTGTGAGTGTGTCTTTGTATGTGTCAGTCGGATGATATATGGGAATAGTTGTGACATCGAGTTTACCCACGATTCTGTTCTGCCCAGGGGACCATGAACTGTCACCTACCGAGGAAATTGACTGTTTTGCTCACATGCACACATACTCCCACCCACCTGCACACTCGCACATAGACACAACACACACATGCATTAGTCTTGTACACAAAGATCATCACATCTCCTCACATGTAGAAGACATCAAGGCAGACTATTTCTTAAATACATATGTATTTATGTTTGTATATATATATACAAACATAAATAAACAAGTCATACACACACCCGGGAAGATAAATGGATTGACACATACATGCAGCGTAAAGAAAGACACACACACACACACACACACACACACACACACACACACACACACACACACGCAAACACACAATCCCATCCATCCATTTTGTATAGTGAGTTGACAGATGTAAATGTGCCCAGAGGACAGCAGGACTAAATGAAGATGCATTAGACCTTGTGTGTGTGTGTGTGTGTGTGTGTGTGTGTGTGTGTGTGTGTGTGAGAGAAAGAGAGGGGGGGGGGGGGGTCCTGTTGTATTCAATTGTATTCTCATCTATTCCTTTCTATTCTTAGCATTCATAAATATCAAATATTAGAATTGTAAACCTGCCATGACTGATCTGTGTGCCCAAACTTAGATTCTACTTCACACATACAACATCACACATATGAAAGAAAAACACTCACATGCAGACATAGTCAGCTGTGATGTATACTCACACACTAGTCTGTCTTTATCTTTTCAACAGACAGAATAAGTAACACTGGTTTAAAGCAGGAGAGCAGATTTACTTTGCAAGGGCACATATTGTGTGTGTTTGCATTTGTAGCTCACACACAAAAGTGCATGTAAGTATTGATGAGGCAAGTGGTGTTATTGTTATATATATGTTATATGTTTTTGGTTCCTTAGACACACCACAGCCTCAGGGCAG
Organism: Sciaenops ocellatus; assembly: GCA_033000465.1. NCBI lineage: Eukaryota > Metazoa > Chordata > Actinopteri > Sciaenidae > Sciaenops > Sciaenops ocellatus. The sequence continues at coordinate 12,841,713 of CP136888.1, read as the reverse complement.
GCCACTCTTACTATGGAAAGTCACAGCCGGGGCAGGGTTGTCATAGCAATGATGACATGAAGAAAAAAAGCTAGAACAGGATGTGTTGGCAGGATTCGTTGGAGATGAAGCAAGAGAAGGCTGACGAGCAGCGAAGGGGGAATTGTGAGGAAGACTGGGAATGGATGGGGTTTTAGAGATTTTGAGGTTTTCGGGCTGAATGAGATGTTATTTTATCTGCTCGCCCCTCTTCGTCTGGACTGTCTATCGTTGTGAGGCGTGGGGACCTTCAGGGGTTATTGTGGAGGGCTCGTGGAGCCCCGAGCAAAGTTTATTGCATAGAAAAATAGACAAGTGGGCAAAAAGACAGACAGACGGACTGACATTTTGCTGAGTTTGTGTTCTCTTTTTCTTCGTCATTCCTGTGATGCACTTAATACTATTTCATTTCAGTAATGCATTTCTCAGAGAGTAGCACAATTAAACTGCTGCTTCACTGGTTGCTTTCATATTAACTTGATAGTTCAGGCCTCAAGTGCAATATGAATTAGCCAGGAGTTCGAGCATGAAGCAATTTTTTAGCGATATTAACGGTATTTATAATAATGGAATTCAAAACTTTACACAGAAAGGGAACATTTTACATCTATGTAAATTGAATATGATTGTTATTTCACTTTACTGCATGCAAGCTGTTGTGGAGAAATTGCTGAAGTCAAAGGTCAATGGTGAGGTCAGGAGGGAAGAAAGTGTTCAGGAGCCTCTGATGTCTTATGCTGTAATATTTATTGACACTTGGCCAAGGAGAATTAGAGACACTCTCAAAGTACATCAGAAGTGTCTGAGTCGGTCTCACATTCTGCCCAACTCATCCTGGTGGATAGACTTTAAACCCCAAGATAACACCACAAATACTATACGCCCAGAATTAGCCAAAGAGAATGTCTTTACCCATGGAGGTGTTATTGTCAACATATTCTAGTCTGGAGACACAGATGTCTGTTTACGCAGATTGGAACGTCAACAGCCAGCTATCTATTATGTCTAAGAAGGCAGCAATAGGTCTCTTCGACCCTGGCCACCACAGTGTTGAGATAGACTGGCACCTCCTGTTCCCAATCAAAGCCAAACAATTAATACTGCTGAGGACCTCAAGGCCCACACGTGACCTCGTGTAACCTAAGGATAGAAAATTCCATAACACAAGCCTTTTTACAACTTCACAATGAACCTGTGCAGTGTCACACACATGAGCCTTTTAGTTTAGTCATTTAGTTTGAAAGTGAAAACATGTTGTAAACCCATTAGTAAACAAACTAAAAGTAAAACCATTAGCCATTACTGATGTTGCAGTGCTTTAAAAATAGAGTACTATATTAAAATTATGTTTTTCAAATCTCCAGAATGCAGACTGTCTTTGTTATGCACACTACTTCTTTAGTGCAGATATCCCTTTTTAGAGCAAATAACTAGATGTGGTTTGTTGTGTTATACAGAGGTTGACTGATGTTTGTCCCCTGCAGCACTATGTAGCCTCTGGTTAGGTCACTGTTACCATAGCAACCACTGTCTAGGAGCACATTTCTCAAAAGTACTATTGTGTTATTATTGTTGCACATGCCATTAAAAGAACTCTCAGTGTAGCAGTTTCCCAAAAACTTTTTTGGAATACATATTCAACCGATGTCATCATGTTCGGAGAGTTGCAGCAACAGTGTTAGTAAGAAACATGTTGTACTTCCTGCTTAGCCAATCCTTCCAATCGATTGTAGCACTCACGGCTAGTACGACCAAAACGTTTTTAAAAGTTTGAAGGCAAAGGATGAGATTTTAGCTAATCTTATTGATCATTGATTATTATGTTGATGATGCAGGTGTTATATTTAATTTAAGTAATCCTCATTTATTGAACCTCCTTAAAGAATTACATAATGCTAAGCTGGAAAGCAACATTTCAGTGCCCCTGAAAAGTCTTTTCCACCTAACCACAGTCAATATCTCTATGGATGTTAGTCGGTGTGGTTGCACGGTTGTAAAAAATAAAATCAGCTTCAGTTTCAGGTTCCCATGCAGGTTGTCATATTTTACCGGGACACTTGAGTAGAACAGAGCCATCATGAGAAAGGCCTGTGTTATATATATATTTTTTATAGTAATTCAGTTGTAAAAACAAAATAAATGGTGATGGTGGGGTTATGAAGTACAGCCTAAAAAATGATATGATGTCTTTATGATAAAGGCATAAAAGCATTAATAAAAAATAGCCGTAGTCCCAGTTCCACTATGAAACGGGAATGCCCTGAGGTCTCCTCCAAGTCAGTCTTGCCCAGAACCCCTCAAGGAGGCAGTGTCCTCACTTCTCAGTTCATGTATCCTCAGCTCCATATATCTGCAGGTTCATTCTTTCCCCTCACTTCCCAAAGCCAATAACATAGCTCTTTCTTCATCATCACTGTCTGATACAGTAGATATTGGCATTGCATCGTACCTGTACCCTTTGACCCTTTACCCTTTGTAGGGGATATGCTTAAAATGGTCGGATAAGATTTTGTATTATTATTATGTTATTATATTTAATAATGGTGTTATTTCACCCTACATATCAGACGTAAGTCTTTATTTTTCAATCAAACAGCAATGAAACTTTGTGTTGTCTATTATTATTTTTTTCTGACATACTGATAGCAAAACAAACAAACAAATACATATATACATGTGTGTGTGTGTGTGTGTGTGTGTGTGTGTATATATATATATATATAAATATATATATATACATACATATTAGGGCTGTCAAGCGATTAAAAAATAATAATATAATTAATTATAGGCTCTGTGATTAATTAATCTGAATTAATCGCACATATTTTTTTCTGTGAAAGCATTCAAACATGTTTCAAATCAAACTGAATTTAGTAGCTGAAGAAATCAATGACAAATAGACATTTTAAACATGAAACATGTTTTATATGGAAAACTAAAAAAGAGTTTTCACTGTTCATATTCAATATGAGCATCTCAGGACAAACCTCTAACCTCAACCTGACAGCACAGTAACAGTCTCTTTGACATCAAGACTTTTCTCCAACATCTTATGTGTCAAAATAAACTTCAGTTAGCTCAGAGGATGCTATCTGTAAAACCTCTGCCTGTCCTCTACCACCCACATTGACCTGCAGTCCATTTTGCGAGGGAGTTTGTTAATCAGTCGCTAGTAGACTTCATCAGTTTGCATCTGAATGCCTGGTCGAGTGTGGCTTGGCGAGGCTGGCTGCTAAGGCTAGCATCAGGTGTTGTGCTTCTCATCTGCCTCCATCATGTTTGCAAAGCAGGTGTAGGTAGAGCGTTTTCCTGACTCAAAGGTGGCACCAGCAGGTACCACGCAGCCTGATTCTTCTTCTGCGGACAGCAACAAGCGTTTAAGGGGCATTACCGACACCTACTGTCCTGGAGAGTGGGCTAAAGTTTCCTAATTCCACTAGTGGAAGTTGTTGGTCCCTGATGGTGGAACGCACTACCAGTTCCTACCAGAGCAGGGGCATCCCTCTCCACCTTTAGAAAAATAAAAAAGACCCAGCTCTTCAGAGAATACCTTCTCTCCTAGCACTACCAACAACTGGATATGACAAATCTACTCCTTTAAGAATTGTCACAAGCACTTATTGCTGCACTAACGCTTCTTATCGCACTATACCTTGATTGTTCCCTTCTCTGTAAGTCGCTTTGGATAAAAGTGTCTGCTAAATGACTAAATGTAAATGGACCCGATTAATCTGCATTATTTTTTCTAGAATTAATTAATTGAAATTAACTTAAAACTAAAACTAGACTTTTACACCTCTTTGCTTTCTGCTTTACAAAATCCAGCCCATAACGAAAACCTATTGCAGGTCATTTCAAAGAGAGAGAGAGAAAGAAAGAAAGAAAGCAAATGCAAGTGTGTGTGTGTGTATGTGTGTGTGTGTGTGTGTGTGTCTGTGTTGTAGTGTATCATCTCATGGTTAGACAGTGTTACAGCTGCCTCTAAAGCCTGGGGCACTCTGTCCTGGGGCCACAAAGCATTGGAAGGGCGATAGAGGTGTGAATCTTCACTGGCCTTACTATTCGATTCGATTATGATTCACCTGTGAACTATTCAAATGCTTAATGATTCTCACTGCATCTCAGTGTATCTTCATTTTCTATATCACGGCACATGACTTTTTAATAAATTCGTACAAGCGGTCAGATAAATCTGAACTCCCTTTTTATTCAGAAAGTGCTTTCAATAAGACTAACTGTCCATAAGCTGCATCTTTTCAATACCTGTGGGACCTACTTTAGTACATAAACATAATTTATGGACATTAGACTGTATTGTTCCATACAAGTCAGTTGTGACAGAAGTCCTGTAATAACATGTATTGGCTGCTTGAAGAGCTTTACTCATTGACTCCATTCTTCATCTTTGGTTTTGCTGTAGAGTGCAGATATTGTTTCTCGAAAGTGATTTTGTGTGCCACAGATTTGGTAATTTCCTTCCTTTTCTCAGACAGGCATACAGACAGACAGAAAAGTTGACAGTTCCTCATCAGTTCTTGGCTGATTAGCTGGGCTTTCTGTTTTCTTCATAATTGCAGATTTTAGCTTAGAGTGAAAATGGCTAATGTGGGTTTACACAGAGAGTGTGTCTTCATAAGTTCATGAATTCCCAAATGTGCCCAGATATCCACTTTGAAAATATTTTAGCCAGTGATGCTCTGTTAGCCTAATGTTTGCCTACAATTCAATGCAAGACAGCAATATTGTAGTGTAAAAATTCAAATTTACAACTATATTGGCAAGCTGAAGCTTGAAAATCAACAATAAAGTTGATAGTATGCTATAATCGTGTGTAGGCTGCAAACAGCTTCTTATGCATCGACGCAGAATCTTCCAGGTCCACATCATGATACATCTTAGAGTCGAGAAATTTCCATACCTTTTAGGAAGATTAGTCTTTGAGAAGGTGAGTCATGGTAAGGCTTTTGCTGTGGAAAGTGAGCCCTAGGTTTTGTGGGGCAACCAGCTCCCTCTGCTGCCATTTAAACTTCTTGGTTTAGCGGGTAGGGCTAATCAGAGTAATACAAGGCAGCAGAGAGGAGAGGCACAAGGTTTTTGCACAGGTTTTGCCTACTGCAACTTGAACTAAAATGTTATGTCTCTACAGCTATTAATAACTGAATATTAGTATTTTTTTATATTCTAATTGTAACAATTCTAAAGAGGTTACAGGCCCTGAGCATGGCTAGCTTCTGCTAGCTCTACGCTAACATGCAGCTGAGAACTATTATTAATCTGAATCTTTATTCTCAGCCTCATATTAAAAGGCTTGTTCTATTTTTTTTTCTCCCAAAGAATATCTCTAGAATAAGAGTATTTCTTGTGTTAAGTGGTACTCACTCCTATCTCATGCAGACTATCTTACTCTGCCCCGTGCCTTTTTCTGAACCAGAAAATGCTTAGCACAGCATAGCTCTCATGTCCAAAATGCAACTGCTAGATTGAATTTTAAAAACTGGAGACATGATTATATTTATATTAATTTTAATTCATCAGTGGTGCTAGTCTGTGTCATAATAGATTTTAAAATTCTTACAAGTCAACAGATTTTTAAGAGTTTGACTTAGTTTGCGTTTAGTCTTGATGCTAACCTCATCTGAGGATGAAAATTGTGGACTAACAATGACTCTAATCGTTGACAGTCATTGATTTTACTGTGTCAAAACACCCTGTAAAGACTGTTGTAAATTCAAAAGGAAAACAGACATTTTATTGTGGGTATCACAAAGCAGATAAACTGCTAAATAAAATAGCAGTTACTGACAGAGCATCTCCAAAGGTGAAAATATATACACCATGTCATTCTGTGGGTTTCAGATCTTTGGTTCACTTCTTGGTCAGCCTCCACAATAAATTGTGTTGTGTTGATCAGGGGCCACAATGTTTGAAGTGGATCATTCAAAGCTGTGCCAGCCCGTAGAATGGATAGGTTAAAACCCCTAATGTTATGAATAGGGCGACTGCACCACAGCTCTCAACTGGAGATAAAGCAAGGGGGGACAGGATTGAGGTGGCATTGCCCTTTTCGAGAGATGGGAGGAGGACTGAAGTGCAAGAGCAAGTTTTACCACCCTCAAGCACAAATCCCTTATGCTTCAGTTTAACAGGATCTGTCTTGAAGTAATGATCTCTTTAAACAAACATGTATGCTTCTGATGTGAAAAGGTTGAGAATCATTATTTGGTAACCAACTGTTCTCAGTGGCTTCGATGAAGGACACACTCACACTAGAGAACTATACTGTGCTGTAGCAAAACAGTAATGACATACCCTGAAATGAAGGAATGAATTGTTCCAATCAATAAAAACTTACAGGACTTTTCACCACATTAACTTTGTCAAAACTTGAGTAATTTCTATGACAATAATAGTTTGAACATCCTCAGAGCTGCACAATTCAGTAATTTTATCTATTAATCAGTCAAACAACTATATGTAATGTAGAAGGGTTTACAGGTGGTGATGAACCCACATAGCACTAAAAGCAGAGTGGATATTCGACTTGAAGTCTTTAGGTTAAGTGTTACCATACGCCTACATTTCTACTCCGCAACTGTTGGTGCATGTCTGGTGATTCTATGGCTGCTGGTCTTTATAGTGGCCATCACATCATGGGGATGTTGTATATTAGCAACCAATATTTCTTGCTTCCATAGTCAAGCTGGAAAGGCTGAGTAGAGCAGGTGTTTAACAGAGTGTAGCTGTTACAGTGATTACTCTGTTTTGCAGGTGATTGATTAGAAGCAGTGCTGGAAATGTCATTTGCCCTGCTAATATATTTTCACCAAGGGAACATAGGAAAGGCTATGTTATACAATAATACATTTTAATTCGTTTACTCTGAGGGAGCAGAACCAGAATGTAACTTTTGAGGGCTTAAGGTTTTTTCCACCTAAATGCTGTTAAGGTCTCAGCTTACGACTGCAGACTTCAGAGCCTTATACATATAGAACACGTCTGCTGTTGCAGTGTTTGGCATTATCCATACAAACCCAAGTACTAATCCATTGGTGTTGTTCACTACGTAACTTGTGATTCTACGAGCCCTTGTTCATTAGGCTGTGGTTTATTCTATGGTATTCTCTGTGTTGTAGAACAAAGTGAAGTCTGTACTCTGATTGCCCTCCTTCACTGGTGATCGTTGGGAATTAATGGAAACATCACTGGCTGGCACACTTAAAAGGGAAATCCAACATCCAGAATTGTCAAGCAGAATTCAGATATGTTGTTCTCATTATCTTAGACAGTGCAGTCACTATTTGAGATTATAAACAACTCTCTGTCCCAAAGCAATAAATGCAGGAATGAAAGCTCAGATCTGTAATACAGTATTATTGGGACGTACACTGCCGCACGATGCTTTGAGTATGAACCAAGTGAACTGTACTCACACCATGTTTGTTTGGGCTTCATCATAGTAGGCGTCTCTTGGTTTTAAGTACAGCTTGATCATCTCTTGAACCAAAGTAGTACTGCTTTTTCCGACCAAATGATGCATGAACATAGTCCTCCTGACTGAATTTCACTGATATATTACTGGTATACCAACTAATGTTCATGAAAGTACTGTCGGTAGTATTTTATTTTGTAAAAATGAAAACACACCATTACTTTGTTATAAATTCTGAAGCATGTAATGTAACTTTAAAAAAAAAATGGGTCATTTCTATGAAAAGCTAACTGCTTCAGCTGGCAGTCAATCCTGTTGGTAACTCTTTTTAAAGGGACATTACACTGAAAAACAATGCTTCTCTTATGCCTATCCCAAAATAAAACACTGAAAATCTGGTTAGAGAGCTCACTTAAGCAAAGGTGAGCAAAGGTGTGCTCAGAAGGCGAAACACCCCTTTTATGTCTTTGATCAATTAGTCAGTGCTAGTGGAAATGTTGCATTGGTTGTTGACACATTAAAACAAGGGGCGCACAGCAGGTGGTGAGGGGGAGTTCAGCTTTGGCCCCCGGCCACAGTTGGCCACTAGCTCCATTAGTGTTTGGTTGGTTAGAGTTATTATGTACTATGTGTCAGTGAAGCTGTTAATACATTTACACCATGGGAGCACTAGCAGTGCTGGGGAGTCCATTTAACTCAGGGGCTTTGGCATTTTTCCAACAGCAGCAATTCTACATCAAGAATCACAGATTAAAGGAGTATGGCGATTGCTATTTGTTAATGCATATGCACCATGGGACCTGAGTAGAGGTATTAGGTGTCGGTGTTCAGTGTCCCAGCAGATATGTGGATGAGGAGTGATTTGTTCAGACTGAAAATGGTGCACCTTTTCCCAACAGGGTGTTGTGTTTGTTTGACTCCTATTGTCAACTATATCAGAAATTCACTTGCTGGTCTGAAGATGTTTTCTAAACTCTAAAGTTTCCTGACCAAGGATTTTGTTTTTACAGGCAAGTGTTTGTAACCACAATTGTAAAATGTATTCAGAGTTTGCAGAAACATGACAGGATTTTACCAACCTGAGTTTTGAGTTAAGCCAAAAATCTTTTCATTTAAAAAAAGTTAACTCCACTGCCAAAGTTTTAATCACTCTGAAAGATGAGTTTTCCCAGACAAATTTCAAATGCTAACATCTGTCCAAATCCCAGTTTGGCAATATGTGCACACGGTTTGACATTTGTTCTGGTTCCGCTTGGTTTTAACTTTACAGCCCCCTGGAAACCAAACAAGAAATTAGTCATTTTTGCCAGGTATGAGAAGCTAGATTTAACAAAACATCTGTTCCAACTTTGGCTTGTGGCAAGTTGCATGCTGTGGATACAGATATAGTTCACTCCAGTAGTTTTGTTACTGTCAGGTAAATAGGGTTCATTTTAACTCTCATTCCACGTTTTCAAGGAGTGACGGCTCACACACAGCACAACCCACATGAAATTTTGATCAGTCGGAATATATGCATGATGTACAAATATCACATACATTTAAATTTTTCGTTTATTTAGCCACAAAGCGTATGGATTGTTAAGTCTGTACTGTACTCCAACTGCTGTTGATATCCAGCAGTAACTGTTAATGTTAATGTAAGGAACCCTCTTCGTAATCATTCCTGTGCATTCAGTAGTTATGATTTTTGATTTAATGTCAATTGATTAAGTCAATGTTTCTATGTTGAACTGAATCATGGTGTCTCTTTCCCCAGTGCACTGCATTTATACTATAGAGAGAAAGCTGGAGGTTATGATGGTTGGCTTTTATACAGTAGCAACTGCTTTAATGCATCCATAACAACACATTCAAGGAGTTGTTTGCGTTGCTATTTTTAGTGAATGGCTAGCTATGCGTCACTGTGGGAGAGAGCCTCATAGAGTTAATGCAGAGAACCTTGCATTGGATGTTTAACCTACTGTCAGCAGCAGTACTTTTAGAAGAGACCTCTAAAAGATGGAGACATGAAATTTCAATGGACACTCAGCCCTTACTGAACAAGAACAGTAAACATTCAACAGTGTCCATAATACAGTACTTACTATAACTGTTAAGGCACTCATATATTCGTCATTTTGTCAGTAAGAAAACATAAATCACACAAATGTCAGTATAAAACTGTTAATCATTCCTGGACATGATGTTTTGTGGACTGACTGCATCGTGTAGGCTCACCATATGCTTAATCCTATATTCTCCAGACTGAGTATGGCCACGTCCACAGAGAAAAACACTCTTATAGCTTTAGTTATTACTTTGCTCAAAATCTGCAGTGAGAGGCTGCCTGAACACTCTTTTTTTTTTTTTGTCTTGTTCCACTAATCGACACATTCAGGTGATGCTGTCATAAATGACGTATTTGATGGGTTTCCACAGACAGACCTGACTTAATTTGGACAATACTGGCACTCAGCGTCATACTAATCAGTGTCTGATTTTGTTGTAACTAGCCAGGAAACTGGAATGCTCCCATACCGTGAGTCAGTGATAATATGAACATACACATAGACATAAACATGGTAAGCCAATTAGCATGCTCCAGCATATACACAACAACTAGTGCATTGCCAAAAACATTCTGGGTAAAACGTTCTGTTACCTTTCATATGTGCAAGTAAATGGACATGAATAGACTATTTTGAGAGTTGCATACCAAATGGTATGGGACAAATGCGCTTACCATTGCACCTCTAATGTCTACAGTTAGAAAATGTAAAGAGTTTGCATTGTGAACAACAAGAAACTGTCTTAGGTTTGATGTTTATACACACAAACTCTCTACAAAGGCTAGCATTGTCATATGCCGAGTGTAGGGTAATTCTTTAAGTAATGTGCTGCTGTAAAATTATCTTGTGGTTGTTTGACAATAACAGAAAGGCATAAACTAATGAAAATGCATCATTTACTTATAGGAGGGAAAGAAGAAATTAGAAAAGATCAAATAGAAAATGAGATACAATTGTCTTAGTACAAGAATTCTGCAAGACACTCTTAATAATTTATTGATAATTTAACAATTAACACTTCTCTCAAACCACTCTGCCATCCCAGCTCTCATCTTTTACTTCTATCTTCTTTGTTCTTTCCCCTTTAACACAACTTGTCCTTTCCCTCTTAACTTTTTCTGTCTTTCTATTTCCCATTCTTCTCTTGTTTTATCACATTTTACTGTCAGCCCTTAGCCTGACTCTCCTCACCTTTCTGCCATTACTCACTCTTGTGTCACTATTAAAATGTTGCCCCGGCCTAGAGTTGCCTTAGCAACACACTGACCTGCCCTAAGGCTGTGATGGGCTAGAAGCGACAGTCACAACAAAGGAGCATCATCAGTCACTCACAGTAGACACACACTCTTGCGCACCTACACACACACACACACACACACACACACACACACAGTTTTGTATCTTTGTTTCTAAGAGTGTACCCATTTTCAGTAATATGAGCATTCCATGTTGTACTTTTTTATTTAAACCATTTAATTCCACAAAATCAACATTAATGTGATAATGGGAGGCATGTATTGTCCTTGTTGTGAGCTTTGTGCTCATGAAGAACATTAGCAGTTCACAACACACCTGATCATGGTTTGTATTCTGACGGGTACATAATTATAATGCACACTTTTTGGTAAAATAACCACAAAACACTTCAAATTTCAAGTGGTTAGAATAAATAAAAGTAAAAAAACATAACGGTCATTCAGTATTTTCAGTAAGTAAGTTATCAAAATCATGCTACTGAATGAATTTGTTACAGCTAAACAAAGTTGTGTAGTACTCCTGAAAAACAAGGCACATAAAATACTGTACACACAGTCCATATTATTCTCTCCATCTAATATGTTGCAGTAACCCAAAATGATTCTGATTATTGATGGCAACTTAAAGCAAGACACTTATCATTTGTAATCTCAATTTGCAGTGAACAATAACTTACTTTCTGTTTTATGAATATTAATCTGAACATTGTAGCCAAGGGGTCAACAATAAGGTTCAGCCAAGAGACAGTTTCTCCTGCACTACTCGCTGAAAGCAAGATCAGACAAAGGCCTGTTTGTTTTGAATTCATTTAGCCTCAAATATATAAATGTTTGGAAATACAGTAAAAGCTATATTTATTTAGGCAAATGTTTGAAATTTTCTTCTCGTAGCATAACAGTAAGTCCTGGCTTGCGTATTAACCCCTTCTTAGACAGCCAGATTGTCCCTGCAATGTACCTAAAGTAGTCTGACATTATCTGTCAAGTCAATAATAATAATTGGATCTGTCATTACAATAAGCTACAGAATGGACAGTGCCATTCAGCATTAAATTTGTTTCTGTTATCAACATGTTATCATATCTGTTTTTGTAAGAAACAGATATGTTTCTAGTTAACATTTACATGTAAATTGGAAAGATACGGTAATGTGAGATTAAAATGAAGCATTTCTATTTTTCATCTGTTATTCATTTGTTGTTGTTATTATTCATTTTTAACTTCAATAGGCACGATTTCAGTAAAAGGAGCTCTCCGTGTTATGACCTATTGAACAGCCCCATGCATGGTGCAGAACAAGGCACTGCTTCTGCTTCCCACATGCTATAATGATTTTAAGAAGCTAAATTCTCAGTAGAATTGACCTGTTATAGCAACAGCACATTTCCTCGCCTTGCCTTATTCCTTTAAATACAGTTAGAAAGCCATCACCTACAGTATACATGTACCAGTATATCAAAATAAAAGTGGAAAATGTCAACTGTCAGATCAGAAGTGAAACTTCAGTGGTCTTCACTTCATGCAGACTGAATCTCACATCCATCCTATATTAGCACTCAAGCAATCCACTGGTTTGCATACAGAACCAAAAGAGTATGTTGTGTTTCAAAAGTCTAATCTGCGCAAACCAGACTGCAAGCATTTAATATTATATGACTGAGAAAAACAAAAGTTTGTTGCCAAATTTGAAATGGTTTCTCAAAAATGCAGCTCTTGTTAAGTATGAGATTTGGTGGTAACACTTGTGAACACCTTATCCTTCAAAATGCCTCCTGATTCTTTCAGACAAATGAGGAAATACCTTTGTGCACCAAGCTGACCCACTAAAACATGCCAGCCTGGCAGATACAGGACTGCACGGTCATAGGAGTGTGACTAAGAGCGCATGATTCCTTTCATTCTCGCTTCTCTCCGTTGCTTTTTTTCCTTCATCGTGCTCATCCATCAGTTTGGGTTTAGGAAATTGCGTGTGTCTCACCTTGCTAAAACAAAGCAGGCAGCGTGTTTGTATAGAGGGATGGTAGTGGGCAGCTGAGTGTGAGTAACTTGCCTCTGATGCATGACTTCATACAATCCAAATAATGAGTCAATTAGAGTAAATTATACATGTTTAGGGCACACTGCAATTAGTTCACCTCGCTCTTTTCCTGTCTGACTGGAGTCTCCGTCTCTCCCCTTTCCTGTATCCTCCTCTCCCTTTCTCCTTTCCTTCTTCAATTTGTCTCTAGTCTTTCCCCCCTCTTCTTCCTCCTCTCTCCTGTCTGTCTCTTCATCTTCCTTTCTCTTTGTCTTCTCCCCACCCCTCCCTATTTCTCTGTGTCCTAGTTCTCAGGGTCTCTTGGTGAAGCTTTGTCTAATTACCATGCTAGCGTTTAATTGGAACAGCGTACACAAACACACGGATTGACTGACTGAATACCCCTTATATGTGGACACGCTGCATTGTGCATGCACATACGCACACATAACTAGCCATTTGGATACACATTACATGCACACATTACACACACAGCAAGTTAACATGCTCCAGTTATACAAACACACACGAAACACAGTGTACACCAGGGTCAGATACCGTGGCGTTCGTCCAGGTTGTACTACAGCCATTGCGCTGATGCCCCTTCTGTTGAGCCAAGGCATGTTGGCTACAGTCATACACCGATTTTGGCCTAGTTATACCATGAGCTGCGTGTTGTTGCTCCCTCTGTAGAGCAGTGTCATCTAAGAAGTGACAACAACAGATGCACATTGGAGGAAAAATACTAGTCAGACATCTAAATACCATGCATATTTTTAGGTTTATAGCAAACCAAGCAAGCACGGACATCTCTGGAATTTAGTGTTGTTAATGCTGATGTTCAGTATTTGGTTAGTTTACATTGTAGTCACTGTAAAATTGAAACAATTGGAGTGTTAATATTATGAGATACTGTATATTGGACATACCGTCTTATGTGAATCATTACATATAGCCCCAGTCACTCAGAATTGCCAGCCCCAGCTGGCTGCCAGCCGGCTGCCAGTCAGATATATCCATTCATTCCAATCAGATAAGCAAGGGCCTGTCATGGACCTGTCATAGACCAGCCGGCTATTTTATGCGGCTGCATATGTAATGGATCAGGACATTCAAGAGATATTGTTGAAGTTTTTGTTGAGACTGAACAAGGAGTCTCAAGATGATTAACTGCTTAAGAATGAAGAAAAACTAAATTTGGATTCCTTTCTTTGCTTTCGCACCCTCGTCCTGACTGCTTGCCTCTTCTGTGCTTGGTTGATTGAAAAATGTAATTGTTTTTGGTGTTATTTTTTGTAGTGATCAAATTGTTATGTTTTTATTTTAGATATGATATAATCAAAAACAATGTTCTCTGTTTTTTTTTCTCTGTTTCAGTCCTGCCCAGCCATACATGTGGCACCCCCGGCCTCATTCCAAATGGAGTCATTCATGGCTCGCGGTACAACATGGGGGACAAGATCCGATACAGCTGTGAGTCAGGTTTCGTGTTGGAAGGACACAGTATCCTCACGTGTATTGTATCACCTGGCAGTGGAGCACAGTGGGACTTCCCTTCACCTTTTTGTAGAGGTAAGATGCCTTTTCTATCTTTCTTTCTTTTTTTCTAGAAATGCCCGGTGCCTCCAACAGTAAAAGTAAAATAAAACATTAGAAAATGAACACTCTAATCGCTGGGGTCATGAGAATTGAAGGACCTTAACTTGAGGTCACATGCCTGAGGAAGATGAGAAGCCCCGGTGCATTGATTACTGAATTAGATGGAGCCCAAAATTCTCAAGCAGAGTTCTAAAGGTTCATTAGTTTACAGACAAGAACAAATCTGTCCAGGTTTGATGGGATGGTTGAAAAGCGCAACTCAGAGATTCAGTATCTTGTGATAAAACCTCTGAAAAAAGTTACTTTACATTTAAAGTGTTTTTAGAGGCTTCAGTTATGTGATTTGATTTTCAGCTTTGTATCTATTCAAGATACTCTTTCCTTTGTTTTTGAGGAGGTGCTTGAGGAGATACTGATGAAGTATTTATGAGAATGTAATGGTAGCAATAATAAGGATTTGAAAAGGACAATATTGTTATTCCTTTTGTTGTAATAGTCTTATTAACATGTGCATTATGTTAATTTATCTAACATAGATAAAACAAAACAAAACTAGAAAACTATTTATGAAATATGAAAAAAATACTTGCTCATTTACTCTCTACTCTCTGTGTCTCTCCAGCGGAAGGAGCATGTGGCGGTACATTGAGAGGTACTGCAGGCTCAATAACAAGCCCTGGATACCCTGCAGAGTATGACAACAACCTGGACTGTACGTGGTCAATCCTCTCTGAACCTGGGGACACAATAGCTCTCGTCTTCAATGACTTCTTATTAGAGGACAAATATGATTTCCTGGAAATCAGCGGGACAGAAGCACCAAGCATATGGTGAGATACATTTCATACACAGAGCATAGTGTTGAGTAAATACTGTATGTTGGAGAGCATGCAAGTCTTCATGAAAATCAGCAGGGGTGACACACCACATGCAAGTGGGACAGTAATGAAAGCAGACACACATAATCACCTCTGACATTTGAGAGGTGAGTAGACAACACAAACAAAGCGGACACCGTAATCTGTTCTGTAAATTATGTGTGGACACAATATACTACTTTGCAAGAATTAGTAGCCTAGAGGTTTATTGTTTTGTTAGCTGGCTTGTTTGCATTTAAGAGAGCAGTTGTTGTTTTTACTGCAATTTTCAACTAACTTGTATGCTTTCAAGGGGGGGCATTTAATATTAAAAGAGGACTAATGATGTTGTTGGGGAGGACAGATACAACGTCTGATTGATTAGCTGCACAGGAGTCCTGTTGATTTTCCTGATTTATTCAAATCCCACAGGGAAGGTGATAAATTGTTGTTTTCACTCCCATTTTCTTTGGTCCCATTTGAAAATTGGCACTCTGTTGTACCAGAACACACTCTGGTTTTTAAATTTAGAGCGCTGTTGGAATTCACGTTGGTTTGTTCAGAATATCACACATCTCTATTGAAGGCTTAGATGTGTTTTTGCAGGGGTGGAGGCAGCTTAATGGTTAAGCATGCAGGGTTGTCACTCAAGTTGCTACAATTGGGAAAATCTAGAGAGGGGGAAGTTAAAGAGTAGTTTGGCCTTCCTCAGTAATAACAACACAGATTCATGTGAGCCAGGTCTGCTCAGAAATTGACAGTAGTAGACTGCGATGTTTTTGAAGGGCTCAGGAGTTTCATGTATTCTATATATTTGTGAAGCAGATGCGACTGAAAAAGAGCATACATTACCTCCTCATTCAGTTACAGTCTTTGTTGTATCATGTTTTGCATCTGCATTTTATAGAAAAGGAATGATTTTGTTTTTGAACAAGGTCTTTTTTTATTTTCAAATATAACAAACAAAGAAAATACAATTCACACATGAGACAATCAAGTCTAGTTCCTGTCCATACAGACAAACCTCC
The DNA here is from genome assembly GCA_033000465.1 of Sciaenops ocellatus. Lineage (NCBI taxonomy): Eukaryota > Metazoa > Chordata > Actinopteri > Sciaenidae > Sciaenops > Sciaenops ocellatus. Next base: position 12,825,455 of record CP136888.1, on the reverse strand, counting down.
CAATGCCCCCCACCCACCTGTACTGGACCCCAAGCAAATTTCAATACATCCAGACATCGACACATACATAAACAAGGTAAATAACAAAGAAAACCATAATGAAAAAATAAATAAATAAATAAATAATTTAAAAAAAAGGAAATAGGTACATGTATACATTTGGGTCACATACATATGTTAATAGCTGCCGTGCCTTCAACAAAGGAAATAAATGACTGCCAAATGACATAGAATTTCCTGGTGGTCCCTCTTACAGTGTATCTAATTTTTTCTAGATGAACATGACTCATGACCTCCCTAATCCACTGGCCATATGTTGGGGGGAAAGCATCTTTCCATTTAAACAGGATAAGTCTCCTGGCCAACAAAGAGCAGAAGGCCATCATGCCTAGGTGGTTCCCAGAAAAACTGGCACCCACCGGAGCCACACCAAATAATGAAATCAAGGGAGATGGGTGCACCGTTTTCCCACATACTCCGGAGAGGAATGATTTTGTTTTTACCTTTTTTTTTTTTCATGAAAACACCAACCAAATCAAATCATAAATCTCTATGGCAGTTGCTGCCACATAAAGTGATATCCGGCATGGAGAATTATTTTCAACATGTCTGTAAAGTTTAAAAAAATGAGATGCTTTCACTCTCTGTCTGTTTTGGTGTCCCAAAGGGTCTCCAAAACTGCTCAAGGTGACATGGAATTTTCAGTAAATACAAAATGTCTACGCAGTGAGATATGTGTGTATCTGGAGAGATAATGTGATGAGGCAATGTCGTGTAACAGCAGCAATACGATTTCGGAATCTTAATCTTTATTAATCTTTTCTAACTGGTAAATATGATTCCTTCAAACGCATTTATAGATCAACATGCCTTACAGAAACTGTCTCCTATTTTTCACGTTCTTCTGTCTTCGAATGATGGATGACATTTTCTGTCATGTGTGGAAAATGGTTCATGATTTTGGCGCAACCTGCGAAAAATAAAATGGATAGGTCGACAGATAAACAAGTGGCGTGAAGGAGGCAGAGAGGATAGCACTAGATGGAACCAAAAGGAATGCAGAATAATTGCACGTTTAGTCTTGTCACCAGCAGAGTGGTACACATCAACCATGGCATTCTCATGATACCATTTGTGCGTATGTATGTATGTATGTATGTATGTGTGTGTGTGTGTATGTGTGTGTGTGTGTGTGTGTGTGTGTGTGTGTGTGTGTGTGTGTGTGTGTGTGTGTTTGTGTCAGGTTTTAAGAGGCCCTCTGACTGTAGTGTTGATCGTTTCTCTAGGCTCTGACAGGTTACACATACTCAAGTGTGGGCACAAACACACACACACACACACACACGCACCACGGACACGCACACACAGCTATTTTCTGACAGTATAACATTCAAGGACCACTGTCAACCCATAGGGGGAAGACATGATGTGTAATGGAGCCTTCTGATGTGACCATTCCCATTTCAAAAGATTGATCGTAACATTCCTAAGCGTTCACATCACTGAGTTGGAAATGTATTTATTCACAGTAAATAAATAATGATAATTAAAAAAACGTGTTTAAAAATTATAGCACAGATATATGCTTTGTTTAGTACAGGCATCTCATTAAAATATAAGTTTGGTAGAGACACTGCAGTAATATGAATTCATATGAGCTTCTTCAAATTAAAATCATTTTCCAAACTAAAATATAACCGTATTTATCACTGGTATTTTTTATGTTATACCAGCTTTATGAACTAGTTTAACTTACTTTAATAGTCACTATTAAACAACAACAACTGTAGTCATGTGTGATAAATTGTTGTTGTTAGTTTTTCCCATTATTATATCGGTTACAGAGGCACAAAAAAGAGCGGGAGGAAGAGGGGACACACAGCAAAGGTCCCAAGTTGGAATTGAACCGGAGATGCTGCAATTATATGGTTTGCATCTTTAGCCTCCATGGGCCACCCAGACGCCTTGTATATTTAATGGAAGCTCACTGAACCAGGCCTAAAACAATATAATTATATAAAAATAAACTTAAATGGGCTTCCGTCATGCACAGTCTAATACAACCCTAAATCCTTGTCTCTAGGGGTGGGATTAAGAGATGATTGACATTTTCACTGAGGCATGTGGGCAGGTCATTGTGAAAATGACTGACACCTGACAGAACCACTGTGACGGGTTCTTCCTGTTTACCGAGAGCTTTTTCTGATTGGCTGTCCCAAAAGCAATTTCCTGTTTCATGTTCCTGTCTGCTCACTGGCAGGTTGAATGTCAGGTTGACTAGCTGTTACATACAGACACACATAACCTGCTCCACACACACGGACACACACACGCACACACATACACACACATAAGTTATTGTGCCTGAGCTATTTTATTTATCTTATTTAATGCAACAAAGTGAACGATTTGTCAGAATAGAATTATGGTCATATCAGTCCTGTCTTGAGATGAAACTTTTCTGCAGACAGTTATAAGTAAATGGGCATCCTGTTTTTTTGGACCATTACATTACCCTAACATTTCTTACAACCTTAGTCTAATTTGAAATATTGTGTCCTGGATAATCTAAGTCCTGTAAATTGTTTTCAGGCAACTAACCTGTCAGGCTGCAATGCTTTAAACCTGCCTGGTGAGTGAGGTCAGACTGGTAAAAGACTGCAGTTAATAATAGATAATGACTGTTATTATATTTTTCTATTAACAAGTGAACTGTCAACAGGACACACATCTGCTTCTGTATGTGTTGAGGAGGTCATCAGCCAAGTACATGTTTTTGCTCATATTTTACATGAATCAAGGTGATGACTTGGGAGACAAGTAAAAATAACTAAGACACCACATTTGTGTAACCAATATGTATTATGTTTCAGTGTAGCCTTTTATTTGTAAGCTGTATAATGAAATTAAGATGTATTATTATTATTGGTGGATATGTTTGAAGAGAAAGTGTTTAAGACACTAACACTATTGACAATTTGATGATTGTGGACTGATCATGTCACAGCTTACTTAAAACATACTTCAGTGAATATTAGAAATAGATGGCATTAGGAATTACGTTTATTTTCAGACCAATATCCTGTAAATATCCTGAATTTGTTTGTTCGTGTAAATGATGTATCTATACCAAATACCTATTCAGAAATGGATATTTGAATGCACAGACAGGAATTTGTTGATATCTTAAGATAGAGACGACACTTTCAAATGTTTTTACAGAGTCCTTGGTGAGTCCAAAATACATTTCCATACGTGTGTACCAGGATTTTAGGATTTTTACCTAAATATGTAGACACAAACAGCTTACCACGAATAAAAGCTTTACATGGAATATAGGTTGCTATCTGGAAAACTGATGCAGATCACATCTTCAAATGTGAACAGATTTTCTGTCTGATTACTTAAAATGAGCTCTATTTATCGGTTTCATTAATATTTACAGCAGGTCTTCCCTGCTCCTGAACTCCTCTTCTCCTTTCCTAACCTGTGTCCTTTCTGTCTCTTTTCTCTCTTTTCCCTGCACTGTAACTTGCTGCATCTCTTTCCTCTCTCTTTTTCTCTTCCCTTTGTCTGTGCTCCTCTCCTCCTTTATCTTTGTCTATCAATGCATGAAACAAAACTGAAATACGTGAAGCCCAACAGTGTTAGTACTGTCATCTTCTTTAACTGAATGAATTCTTACTCTGCTAAAGGCCATTATATTCAAGCACGACCAACAGCGATTAATCATATTTTGTTCTTTATTGCTCACTACATTATTCACATTGATTTAACCCAGTTGCCAATGCTGAAAACAGAACATTTTGCTATAATGTATCATCACCATGATAGTCAAGGATTTTTAATAAGCAGTGGTTTGTTATACTGATTTAAAGAGGATGATGGGATCTTAGAATTTTCACATTAAATGAATCCCTTCCCATCCTATCTCTCCCAGACTTCTAACTAAATTAAAGGTCCTAATTGCCAATTATTTCTTTAATTGAGTAACAGATCCACATATAATGTGATGAAACCATTACCCACGAATCAGCTCTCCTTCCATAATCCATGACACCTGCAAGAAGTCATGGGCCTGATTTAGTGGTTCGAGACATGATACATGCATGATATTATATGATAGTCTAAGGTCCAGCATAAAAAAAATTCAATGTAATGGCAAACTTAATGTGAACATAGTACCACCAAGAGTTGTAATGGAAAGCACCTCCACAGTTCAAAAAGAACGAAAAGAGTTAGCCATTCATTCACCTATATTCATGTTTAGCCCATTCTTTCCACAGTATTTGTTTTCAGCTTGGCTGTATCAATGGCAGTCAGACAGTCGGTCAGCCCATGACTTTGGTGATACTCGGTGGTTGGCAGTTAAATGTCTTGACAATTTATTATGTATTGCCATGACATTTGGTACACTCATTCATATCTCCCTCAGGAAGTACTGTATAATAATAACTATTGTGACCAAATGACCAAATACGGCTAGCAACACAAGATATTGTTAAAGCCTCCCATAGCTGTTCATATAGCCATTGTCCTGCTTAAAGGACTACATTTCACCACAATAATGCAGTTCATGTTTGTTCTTTTTTATTGCTTCATCTTTCATTCTATCTGCATTGTTATTGTTGGTTGTTGATATAGTTTGCTGATTCCACTTTGAACAGACTTTTAGAAAGTAAAAAGAAAATCATAGTTAAGTAATGTGAATGCACAAAATAACCGGTAGTTTTACCGTCTACAAGCCAGTAGGTAAACATACAATTACCTGAACGGGTTATGTTGAAGGTTGATGCCGTTTATTTCCTTTTTCTCTTTTCTATTACTTCTGACTTCTGTCCTTTTTTTGCTCTCCCTCTCTCTCTCTCTCTCTCTCTCTCTCTCTCTCTCTCTCTGTCACACACACACACACACACACACACAGACACACACACACATGCATAGTTTAATTTTTAATTACTTTATTGGCAGTGATAGAAACAGTAGTAGAAAAGTAATTTCCATTCAACCATCAATTTTCTAGTTGTCTTATCCAGGTCATTTTCTAGTCATTTAACCAGCAGAAATTCCATTCATTTAGTAGCCATAGAGTAAGAACCACCACCCAGATGTCACTTTTGTTAGAACCACTTCCACCCCCAGATTCACAGTCAAGGCTCAGTGGGAGATGTAGTTTCTCCAGCTTGCCCTGGCTCACCCACAGAACCCCCTCTCAGTTGACTGGCAAAGCATCCTTAAATTTGCCAGAAATGCCTCAATGGCTTCTCTCAATCAACATTAAGTTCCTGCTGTTCACCAAACTTATTCATTCTTACACCCATCAGGAGTGAGACCATTTCACCTGGTGGTATGATGTCTACATAATGTTTAATGTCAGTCTTATGAATTGCATCTGTAGGTAAAACTCATGAAGCTGTTGATACTTATCAGAAGCAAATCACAGTTAATAATCTTCACCAGGAGAATCCGAGATGATGGTCTAATGAACCCAGGAGAGGACAACATCATCTGCAAACAGTAGAATTGCCAAGCTAACGTCATTGCTGACATCCTTGTCATGTTAAATACAAACAGTAGCAAAGGCATGCTGCACCCTTCACTGCCTCACTCAAACAACGTCCACAGCATCTCCCACAGAAAATTCTGGGGAATGTAGTCAGGCATTTTACAAAACCTCAAATCACACGTATACAACATTAGCAAATCACTGCTGAAATAACTTGATTACATGATCATACTTTTTTTTCATGACCAAGATAGAGCCAGCATTGCTCCTCATAAATGTAAAGTTTAACAATCAGCCAGAATTTTTTTTTTCTTGCAGCCTGACCTTGGTGGGCTTTCCCAGAAAAGATTTAGCCGTGTAATTCCTTGATCAATTGCACACGCCCTCCAGCCCTCTTAATGAAACTTGGGAATGGCTGGCCTTGTCTGCCAATTTAAAGGGCACCACAACAGGCCTGCAGCATCTGTGCTTGAACCTTGTCCATCCTCTGTGCCTTGCCATGAAGAATTCAGTGTCATCTGCCAAAGAAACAGACCCAGACTTTTGCCACCCTCTTTCTAACCTTAATCTCTTTCTTCATATTTGTTCTCCCCTCATGTCGCTCTGTTATGTCTCGTTTCACTCCTCCCTTTAAGTCAATTCATTCATCCGCTTTTCCTCCTCCTCTTTTCCTCTCCCCTTTCTGTAACCACCAGCCCTCTCTGAGTTTCTTTTCTCTATTTTCAAACACCTCTCTTGTCCTGTTATTACATTTACATTTTAAATTATGTTTACTGGCTCTGCATTTGTCTTTGTGTGTGTGCGTGTGTCGGTGCGTGTCTCTCTGTGTGAGTGCGTGGGTGTGTTATGAGATTAAAAGTACCGGTGTACCAGGGTTTTGCACTAAGCACTTGGAATAAACAGCTATCTGTTATGGATAATGTACTTTCTAACTTTTCTGACTTGTATCCAATCATTTATTTTACAGTGCCTTTTTGTTATTTTGCAGATGCTCACATCCACAGAGACTTTCAATAAGTGCTGCAGTAGAAATAATGTATTGCCAACAAAATAAGCAGCCAATAGAGAGTGCAAGGGCTAAGTCACCACTGCCTGGACAGTAGAAAGTAATACCAGTGTCTGTGTGATGTTCGTGAATGACTCAAAAGGTATTGTGGACTAATAATGTTTCTGTGCTACTGGAAGCACTGCTCTTGGTTTCTTTGTCCCTCTCTCCTCTCTGTTTTGTGACTTGTCCTCTCTTCTCCTTTTGTCTACTCCTCTCAGGTGTGTCATCCCTCTTCTCTCCTTTTCTCTTATCACCTCCCCTCTCCTGTCACTCTTTGTTTTATTCTAATATGAGTTCCTTTTTAATGTGAAACTTTCATGTCTCTTTTCTTTCCTGTTCTCCCATCTCCTCCTTCCTTCTATCCCTTCCTTCTAGCCTCACTTACTTTCTTATTTATCTCTATTCTTTGCAACCTGTTGTTTGTGTTGGTGTTTTCATTTCCTACTCTCACTCTTCCCATGTTCTTCATCCATCAGCCAAATATTTTCTTCTTCTGCAGATTCCTCTCATATTTTCCTCCTCTCCTCTCCTCTCCTCTCCTCTTACTCCTCATTTTCACTAACTTAGTCTCTCTCCTTTCAAACTATTATAAATCCCTCTTCTCTTCTCATTTGCTCCTTCCTCTTTCTTCCCTTTCCTTTCAGTTCATCCCTCTCTCCTCCTCCACTCTGACCTCTTGTCTCTCCCTCATTCCAGTGTCAGGCAGCTGGCCAGTCTCCATGAATAATGGAAGAGATGCAGCACATCTCTTACTTTTTTTTATCTGTTACTCTGTCTACTTTTCATATTTCCCTATCTTTTTGCCCTTCTTAGCATACATCCACATGTATCCTTGCAGTTCTATCCTCAACCCCAAACCTAAGTCCTGAAAGAAAAAAAAGCCATTTGAATGAGGACTGTTTTTCAGCAAGCTCTCTGCACACTTCTTACTTGTGATAATTGATTTCTTACCACTAGAGAGCAGGAAGGACACACCAAATCACTAAAATATGCAGAGAAACACACATTTATTAAAATACAGGGGCCAAACAAGAACAAATCTTCCAAAGCACTATGCATAAAGACCTCCTCTGGGAACGACTCTTAATCTTTTTGAAAGTGTTGACCGTTGCTGGCCATTAGTCTCTGGCAGCTTGACATACTGAGTGGATGTCATTTCAGCACTCACTGGGTCACATGACAGGGCAGACTTATCCCCCCGAAACCTTTCAGCCAATCAGGTCGACCAAAAAGGGAACTGGTTTGCCAAGTGTGCCTTGATATAATTATGAGGTGTACAGATGGGTCTATAAAATTATTGAGATGATATACATATTCTCGTGTGATTAATCTGAGTTGATATACAATAACACTTGAGTTGTACATAAAATGAGTGCATTTACAATGATATATCAACACTGTCACATATGAATAGCATTTTACATAGTATTTTATATATAATAATTATAATTATATATAATTATAATTATAAAGTATTGTACACTTGTTTTAAAAAAAGGGGATTCCTTTTGCAATACAATGTCTTATAATAGCTAACTCTGAGTTTAATATTGTTGATTGTGATCTTCACTTATAGATGAATTCATTGTCATTTATACATCAGATATGATTGAATTCTAATACTTTAGAATCAAATATTGAATAAAATAGAATAGAATAGAATAAAATATTGATTCTCCAATTGTTGTTGTCAGTCCGCTCCTATTTTGACTTTAATATGGAAAATCATTAACTTCTTGAATTGTTCTTTCATTCACTTTAACTTCTTTATTGAAATATATTCAGTTTTCCTCCCATATTTGATTCAAATGTAGACTGACTTCAGTCTGAGACAAAACAGCAAAGTCCAGGATTCTATGGTTATATAACAGTAAGCTGTTTCATCGTATAAATCTTTTTTATACCAGCAGACAGTTTGTCTAAGAACATTTTCTTTTACCAGGCTTACCAAGTATAACTGGGATAAAATCACACACTTATGTATGTAACTGGGGTAAAAGTGCACTGAAATTTGAAAAAAAGAAGAAGAAATAATTTGGATAGACTACAAATATAATATCATACTTTATTAGCATCTACAGGGAAGTAGATCAATTCTGCTTGTGCACCTGTGCATGGAGGCCATAGGTCATGTACAAAACATTGGCTGTGTCTGAAATCACTATATACAAACTATATACACCATCTGCTATTTTATTTAAATGGTACTTTTTTGTGAAAATTCACATTATTTTTCCTTTGGTTTTAAAGCTCATATCTCACATGTCATTATGTCGCACTACCATGCATGCCTTTTTAATCACACTGACTGTTAAAGACTCTACTCCAGTCTATTCACTGTGTATACTATATAGATAGAATGCCTTCAGCCAGACACATTGGCAGTGTTTTTGTCTGATCTGACATACTTCATATTATTTTTCTCTGATTTTCTCAAGCTGTCTCTTTCACAGATACAAAACTTTGTCTCCAATAATAAGCACTCAATAAGGTCCTCTAACATGCGCTCTTAATTTCTTTTTTTTTTTTTTTTTACCACTTCTCATATTTTGTTTCTGCCCTTTTACTTATCTTTGTTCCTTCCTCCCTCACCGTCTCTCTCTATCTACTCAATACACCTGCGGCATTATTAAAGGGCAGTTACAGTGGCTCTTGTTGCTCCAGGGAGGATGGTAGAACATTGGCTTCCAGGCAGTCTCTTACATCATTTCCTTTTTTGTCTTAGTGCACCATTTTCCCCACTTTGTTTTCATAATCACTGCCTTCGTTGCTGTTGGTAACGAAATGCGAGAGCAGCTAAAGCTGATGCAAGCCTTACCATAGGCAACCTACTCTTTGACACAGTGGTGATGCTTTATAATGCTTTTTGAAGATGTGAACTTTGCTGACTTTCTACTACTTCCTATCTCCACTCACCTCTTCCGCTTTACTATTTCTCTTCTCCTTATTTTCATTTGTTTTTGTCATAAATAAGTGTAAGACACACCTGGTTTTTACCCTTAGCCCAGAAACACAGATTCCAAACCATTATATCATAATTTAGACAACTTCACAATTGGGCTTTCTCTTGTTTTTTGGTTGATCAGAACTGTTCTTTTTTGTCGTTGGATAGATTTGCTGAATATTTCTTCAGTTAAACAGACATGTGAGTCATGGTGTACCCAATACAGTTGCAGTACTCTGCTTCTGGTCAGTGGTTATCATGATGGGAAGGGATAATATCACTCATTCAATTCCCACATCTGCACTTTCCAAACCAGTGGAACAAATTACCTTTCAACTAAAACCATTACTGCCAGACTCTGTACCTCAGAGGGCAACGCAAAGTGACGTCAAAAATCATGCTTTGAACTCCCTGGAAAGTTCTGTCTCTCTCTCTCTCTCTCTCTCTCTCTTTCTATATATATATATATATATATATATATATATATATATATATATATATATATATATATATATATATATATATATATGTAGGCGCTCAGATGAAGCAATTTAAGTCCTGGAGTTGTTCACGCTTCTATGTCCTGTGTTGTATGATATGCCATATTTATGATTATTTGTGACGAGTAATTTCACAACAGTGGTTGGGTGTTCTGCAGTCTATAATACTGCAATTCGTAATTACATAGCAGCAATTTTGAAGCACTGTCCTCCAACAACTGCCATTTGTCTTTCCTACCTGAAATTGAAATGTGTAAAGATCATTGCCCGCGAACACATCCATGAACCGAGCGCATGTACTGCCACAGAAAGTCATGAAAAACAGGGTGCATCTCTGGATGTAATCTCTCTGTCAGCGTGATATTTACCAGCAATGTGGACCATACGGAAACGTAGAGAGAACATACAGTTTATCCACTGGAGAGGGCCTCTGCTGTCATCATATATTCTCTTTTCTATCTTGTTTTTCTCTGCTACATTCTCTATAGTATAGTATAAATACACTAAGAAACTAAAAGTAAGTGATAGTATACTTTAATGTAGAGAGACTGATGCATTCCAGATGCTTTTTTAATATATATATATACATATATATATATATATGTATATATATATATATATATATATATATATGTATATATATATATATATATATATTTTTTTTTTTAATAATTTCTTACTTGCTTACTTCCAGGCTGACTGGTACAATGCTGCCTTCACCAGTGATATCAAGTAAAAACTGGCTTCGGATACATTTCACCTCAGACAGCAACCATCGGAGAAAAGGATTCAGCGCTCAATACCAAGGTATAACACACAGTCTCATTACTTATCTGTTCTCTGCTTCCCTTTTACACATATTGTATATGCACAAGTATTTGTATGAAGTGGTAATGTGGTCACATCTTTGTGTGTGTGTGTGTGTGTGTGTGTGTGTGTGTGTGTGTGTGTGTGTGTGTGTGTGTGTGTTTGGAGATGTGTCAGAGTTTAGGGTCTATTTTACATTCAGGTTTCTTTTAGATGCATTCACTGTACAAACTAATACATAGATGAAAACCCAAGATAGGATCGGAAATACATGGTCATTTCTTTTTGCATTGGGGACAGGAGTCTGAAATAACCTGACTGAACTTGATGGACCTTTCCTGTCATCTAATTGACTGGTTGCATGACTTAATTAGCATATTAAAGTGCATATTAGTTTCCACGTGGCAGCTCAGATTTAATTGGCTGCTTCCAACACAAAACACAGTGATCCAAGACTTCTCTTGCAGACGTGCAGGAAGAGAGACATGTCTTGGATCACCATGTACTGTCTGTCCATCTCTTTTTCTATTCAGTTTATTCTGTCTCTTTCTTCCTGAGTTAGCAGTCTCTCACTCTTTCCATTGGTGCTTCTGTCGTTTCCTTTCTGTCTGTCTCTTCTGTAAGTGATGTTTGTGTGTGTGGTTGTTTGTGTGTGTGAGAGAGAAAGGGACACAGAGATATGTGATTTTCATGCCAAGTCTGTTTCTCACTAGCAGATTTTTCTGTTATCCTCTGCTACTTAGGATAAAATAGAAGGAATACATTTAAATGTTGCTCCACTGCTTTCCTCTCCCCGCTTTTCCCCTCTTTTGTCTCTACTTTTCTGTGACTTTTTATATTTTTTCCTTTTCCCTCGTTGTAATTTTCAATTTCTGCCACTGTTGCATTTGTTGTAGATTTGTTATAAGAGGGGGCGTGTGAAGCACTTACTGGATTGCACACATAGTTGATGTGTTGATGTGTACTGTGTTGCAACCCTGAAAATAATAACCACTTAATAGATCTCCTGCAATTTAAGTTTAATAAAGCATCGTTTATAATTAAATCAATAACTTTCATCCCCCCTTTTTTTCTGCAGTGAAAAAAGCAATAGAGTTGAAGTCCAGAGGGGTGAAGATGATGCCCAGTAAAGACTCCAGTCACAAAAACGCTGTCTGTAAGTAAACTACTATCTGCTGTTTGTGTGTGCTTCTCGAAAGTGTAACTGTATGTCAGGTTGAAACCAGTTTGGTCACACACACATACACATGTGCACATCCACACATACACACCCACACGTATACACGGACATACTGTGTCGACACAACAACATATTGCCTGCATTCATCTTTGATGGTGCAAGGTCATTGACTTTATCTATTTTTCACAGAGATTCCCCATCGAGGAGATTTTTTCTCTTCTTTCTTTCAAAGGTTCAGAGGTCAAAATGAAACCAGTTCTATGAATAAAAATGATTTGTGTTTACATAAGCAAAATAGTTTATTTATATAAGCAAATATTCAGATATTTATCTTTTATCCTACAGAAAAAGTCAAGTTTTGACTATTTTATTCTGATTCAGTTCATTAAAAACCAACCAATAATGTAAATAAACAATCCTTTTACAACTGCTTTGTGGAAGATAAAACAAAAGAAAACAACAAATATGGAAAGTGCTATTACCATTTAAAAATGTGAATGTCAGTTTGTGTCACTTTAAGTCTTGTTGCTTCTCTCAAATGTGCATAATATTGCACCATTGAGCATATAAAATACACTTTTCGTTGATACTGAAAAAAGGTCAAGCTAGTGGCCATCATTTGTGCTCAAAATGTGTTTTGCTGCTTGGTATTCATGTCATTGTGTCAGCATTCTGTACAAACATTGTGTTTGGATAGCAAAGGCCTCTATTTTTTTTTTGTCTGTTATGATGGTTTCTTTTATTTTACCTTTAAAAAATATGACTGACTTTAGTCCATAATAAACTCAATGCAGCATAGTGACTCACTTTCTGCTTGCTGTAGCTATTCTAGCTTCTCCAAGGACAAGTCTTTGTATTGTCCATTTCAGCTTTTTATTATATTTTGACCCAAGATGGCGGCACACTAGTGGCAGCCTGTTGCAGCAGCTCCTGTGAATGTTTTGTGTTTTTGTCCTTTATCTTTTGTTCTGTGATGCTTTTTCTATATTTTAATAATTCAGCCAGCTCTCTCAGTATAACTTAAAAGCTGAAATGGATTTTGTGTGGCTCCAACCCATTTTTCTGCTTTTCCTGGCACTTTCAATTTCTGTTGTGCTGGGTAACCATGCCGACCGGAGCTGAGCCGTTGTTTACCTTCGCGACAAGCTGATAGTGTTCTCCAATCCAGCGCTGCTGCCCACAGAAAGACCACAGATCCCCGACCAGTTGAAGAGGAGACACCAGCGATGCAGGGCCAGTTTGATGTCATCAACTCTCTGCTTCACTCATAGCTGTTCACCAGTTTGTTACCTGCCCCACCAGAGGCAATAAAACTGCAAATGTTAAAGACGCACACTGCTCCACTGCCCTTCCCCCCCCTTGGCAGATCAGACCACAACCTGATACTTCTCACCTCCACATACAGACCTATTGTTCAGAAGCAGCCTGTGACCACCAGGATGGTGAGGAAGTGGACACAGAAAGCGAATGATTCCCTGCAGGGTTGTTTTGAGGCCACAGATTGTGATGTACTGTGTGGACCCCATGGAGACTGCATCACAGAGTACATCAACTTCTGTGTCAACAGTCCGAACAACAAGCCCTGTATCATCAGTGACCTGGAGGAGCTGCTGAACAGGAAGAAGAGAGCCTTCAGGGACGGGGACTGGGAGCTACTGAGGAGTGTCCAGGGGGAGCTTAAAGTCAAGCTGAGAGAGAGCAAGGAAGCATATTAGGAGAAACTGGAGCGAAAGCTCCAGGAACACAACGTGAGGGATGTATTGTCTGAAATGAGAACCATCACAAGATTCAAGGCAGAGGGAAGCCTGGACTACCTGGACATTGGCTTGGACAGGGCCAATAAACTGAATGCGTTTTTTAACAGATTCACTGGACCTACAGGAGCCTCACTTCACCCCTCCCTTAGCGGGGGTTCAGACAGGATCAGGCGCTGCGGCAAAAACTGAGGTTTTTCAATTCATTTCAGTGGGGGTCGTGCGTTTCCGCACCGGCAGTCCGCAATGCAGGGGTTGCTGCAAAAAACCACACCGGCGTGCTGGAGAGAAGTTGAGCCAGAGTAACAATAACAGTGAGCGAGCGCCGGCCTCGATAAAGCTGTTAATCAGAGAAATAAAAAGTTATTTCCTGATTGTTTCACAGCAGTTAAATTCAGCAGGTATAGACACGCCCATGGCAACCCACCTCAGCTCCCCTCACCCCCCCACCACTGGACAACCCTGCTACGAGTTGCCGTAATCCCTGATCCTGTGTGAATGCACGCTTAGCCACACAGACCACATATCCTCTTTGCCCCCACAGCTGCTTCTCTCCCACACCTCTGTGACCTGGACTAACGACTGCCCATATCTCCCAACCCCCACAATGGACCTCAACATTGCCCCATCAACACTTTCTCACACATCCAGGATCTCTGAGCCCCCCGTCACCTCCCCCACCCACCTGCCTGGCTGTTTCCAGCAGCCAGGTGAAGAGACAACTGGAGAAACTACGCCTGAATTAAGCCGCAGGTCCAGATGATACAGGCCTGCGTGGACTAGCTATGCAGGGTTCTACAGCACCTATTCAACCATAGCCTGATGCAGGAGAAGGTTCAAGTGCTGTGGAAGACATCCTGCTTTTTTCTGGTACCCAAGAAGTCTCATCCATCTGTGCTCAATGACTATAGACCAGTTGCCTTGACATCCAACATTATGGAAGTCTTGGAGAGACTGGTTTTGGCCCATGTCAGACCTCGGGTGATCACCTCCATAGATCCGCAGCAGTTTGCCTACCGCTCCACGGATGGTGTTGAGGATGCAATCATCTACCAGCTCCTTCAAGCTCTCTCTCTCACCTGGATAAAGCTAGCAGCACTATGAAGATCATGTTCTTTGATTTCTCCAGTGCTTTTAATACAATCCAGCCTATACTGCTGAGAGAGAAGCTCCAGGTGATGCAGGTAGACACCTCCACAATCTCCTGGGTTACTGACTACCTGACGGACAGACCATAGTTTGTGAGGCCGAAGGGGTGTGTGTCTGATCGGGTGGTTAGCAACACAGGAGCACCACAGGGGACTGTACTATCACCTTTCCTCTTCACACTGTACACCGCAGACTTTCAACACCACTCTGAGTCCTGTCGTCTGCAGACTCTGCAGTGGTGAGGCATATCAGTGATGGAGAGGAGACTAAGTGCAGGGATCTGGTTGATCGCTACGAGGCGTGGTGTGGGAGCAACCACCTTGTCTTGAATGCGGCCAAAACGAAAGAGATGGTCGTGGGCGAGGACTAGGTCTAACCTGAGCACAGTTTCCATCCAGGGTGAAGAGGTGGAGGACTATAAATACTCGACAACAGACTGTACTGGAAAGACAACACTGCGTTTACATGCAGCAAAAAATTCGAATTTCTGATAGTATCAGATAAAGACATGCATAAGACCGGATCACTTGTCTGAGTATACATGCCGTTCAGAGAATCGGATAAATGGCCGGAGCGTGGCTGACTCCGTTACGCTATGTGGTGCTGTAGCCCTCTCAACAAAGAGCCACTTCTGGTTGACCTCTACTTATCAGCAACAACAAACTATCTGACGGCATTCAAACAAAGATGGCATACGAGGAGATGAACGATGCTACAGTAGCGTACATTTCGTGCATTATTTTCCTCCTAATAATGCATATAAAAGCAACAACACCAGTATTTAATACGACGTCTCCTTTCACCTCCGGGTGAAAGCCCCGGCGGAAATTCTCGAGCATGCGCAGAATGCAAAATCCGATTTAGAGACATTGCTGAGTATACATGGCGTTAAAATGCCGACTATGAACGAATTATCTAGGTGTTCTTATCCGATTTTGAGATGTCCATTATGGTCCGAAGTAGGTCTGAAGTAGGTCGGACTAAGGTGTTTACAAGCATTTTAAAAGCCCAAACTATGTCTGATATGATCAGAAATTCAAATTTTTTGCTGCATGTAAACGTACTGACTGAGGCTGTCTAGAGGAAGGGACAGAACAGACTGTACTTCTTGAGGAAGCTCAGGTCCTTTAATGTGTGTGGCAGAATGTTGCAGATGTTTTACCAGTCTGTTGTGGCAAGTGTCATCTTCTTTGCAGCCATCTGCTGGATCTATCTATCTGTAGATAGTGGTAGAGTAGGTCGTCCAATAACCCGAAGGTTGGCGGTTCAATCCCCGCTCTCGCTGCTCGAAGATTGGAAGGTGAACTGACAGCTGGTGGGGTGGCAGTCCACCTCCTTGCCACGGCCGAGGCGCCCTTGAGCAAGGCTATCTATCTATCTATCTATCTATCTTTTTAACTTTCTAAATTTCCAAAAGCTAAGTGGAGGTTTTGTGTTCAGACTTTTCATGGCTAAAACTGGAAATGTGCCCACTGCCCTCTTATTTATTCCCTCTGGAGGCACGGCCAAGAATCCAGTAAGAGACAAAGCAGTCTGCATCAGGTGAAGTCATTAATGCGTACATTTTTGACATCCTACGTCTGAGACATATCGTACAGCAAGGCAGTAGAGAAGATGTAATCCTGTAATGAACATCAATGAGGGAGTATATAGAGTAAGTAAAAAAAAAGCGCAGTGTCCTTTAGTTTCTGTCTTGCTGGAGCGTTTTCTTCTCTCCTCTCCCCTTTTTAGGTGCTCTGCTCTTTACTAATTACTAATTTTCATATATCACACAGAGCACACGCTGCACATGAATTTTAATGTCCCACATGTCACCTCAATGGGAATTAATGGCTGTTGTCGTGCCTTTCACCACAGCGTTTGTAACATGGTGTAAGTCATGAAAGAGTTCTGAATGCAAAGCACTACATTAAAATTATTAAAATTCTCAACCATCTACAGCACAGAGTAGTAGTTTCCCATTGTTGCTGGTACTATGAAAATGCCATTAGCCGACTACCCAACCAAGTAACATCTATATATAAATTCCTGAAGTGATAAACAGGATTGACATGTTCAACCATGGAAACTGTACTACCAAGAAAAACAACATTGTTTGTTTCAGCGAATGTCCCCCAAAGAACAACAAGTTTACATTCAACAGACAAAACCTTCTAGAAGCTGCTGTGTTGTCCGTTGGGGGCAAAGGAGGAAATAATGTATCATTGTTATAGAGCAGCAATGTCCGCAGAGGGAGGAGATTAGGAAGGTTGGATGGGTCAACAAAATATCTGATATTGACACAGGAGTCAACTGTTCGCTTCCTGTTTCCTTCCGACGGTCAATATTAGTTTCTTTTAACCATGACAACATTTTTTTTTTTTTTTTACACTTGGCCCACCACTGGGGACATGCACAGACATTCTGAGGGGCTGTTGCTCTAACCTGAAAAAGGTTGTGGAAGTTGTGGAAAATTATTAATGGTGAATGATATAACCAATGGCAGGGGCAGAGCTGTAAGATAGGGGGCTTTTTTAGGGTTTTAAAATTACTTTGTGTCATTTCCCCTGAGTCTGATGTACAGATTTTAAGGCATGTCCTAAAGGGGAAAAAAAAAAAAACTCTAGGTTTGGGCTAAGCCCTGAATGTTTACGTGAGGCACCGCTGCTGACCAATGTGAATAAAACTTACAGCTTGTCACATTTACAAACAAATCAGACAAATCAGACATCTTCCTGCAGGTGTCGGATCAGAGAATCCTTTTGTGTGTTGTTCTGAAGTGTAGTTACAAGCCATGCGTTTTGTCATTTAATTTGTAAGACTTTCAACTTTCATCTAGAACAGGTGTGACTTTAAATACTGTATGTTAAAATATACTCAGGCATACAGATCTTTAGATTTCTAGTGATTGAAAGGAGATAGAAGGGTAGTTTTACAGTGTTAAATAACAAAAGCCCTTTTATAATTAACCCAAAGTGTAATATGTTGGAAATGTTCACTTTAAAATAAAACTGAACTTTGTTTTTAGCTACAATGGGATATACAGAATGGTACCTAAGACATCAAACATAAAAATCAGTTCATAAGTAGAAAAAGGTGGTTACACCATTAATGCAATCCTCACCCGTGAAGCTTCTCATATTATGAATATATTCTAAAAGGAGTAGTAGAATCATTGCTGATGCGTTTCGGCCATAGGTCTTCCCCAAAGGCAAACACAAGATAAAATGCCATGTGTAGATGTAAACCATCAAACCAGCATATTTCATGGGTATCTTAAAAAAAAACTGCTGAATGAAAAAAATAAATTAAAAGTGAAAGCTTTGTCAGAGAAAGTCTCAAGATGATTCATGACTAACACACTATCAGATTGTTTCAATGCTGGCAACTAATGTACATAGTAGGTGTCAGTTTCTATGGTTTATTTTGGAATGCAGGCCATCAAAAGAAAGCTCTCCAGTGCATCGGTTTAAGCATTTGCGTATTTAGTCAGTTTCTTTGTGATACCTTCATTCCTGATTTTTAATCTACTATTGGTATGAGGATCATTATTTTTAAAGGTAAATCCTCCATTCATGCTGCGAGCAGCTGAAGCTCGAAACTGTCTATAAAGTATTTAATTTGTTGATTGAAATGGGAGGCAGAGGCATACAGTGTGTTTATGTGGACCTCAAGAAAAATAGTTTTCACCTCATTGGCAGCTAATAGGAATCCAAATAAACTTAACCATTATGTTGACCACATGGCAGTAAAACAATTAATTTAATGATAAATGTCTCTACAGTCTGGGGTGGTAGTCATATTTCTTGGGGACGTCTCTAAAACAGTATTGAGGTCATGTGACAGAGACTTTTAATTATCAGCAGCCTGAGCTCATATCTCATCCGGTCCTTAGCATTTTGCTTCATAATAAAACCCTCATCAATAATTCTGCTGATTTACATGCTCAGTCAAGCATGTGCTGGTGCAATTAACGTTGGTATGGTGTTTGCTATGTGTATGTGTATGGGTGAATATGTGAAAAAAAAAAAAAAAAATCTTATGTGTTTCTTCATGTGTTGCAGCGATTAAAATTAAAACCTGTATGCTCTGTGTGTGCGTATGCGAGGAATCCCCGGGGCAAATCAGTTTGTTATATTTATCAGTGATGTGAAACTCGGTGAGGAGTTCAGATAACTCTCTTTCACACATTTGGTCGCAATAAGCATGCACACACAGATACACACAGATACGTGTAAACACACTTCTATGTAAAGTTATTTTCACCTAAGAGAATTGCCTGAAGTCAGTACAAGAGTCCAAAGCTGTTGTATTTGCTTGTTACAAGAATGGCCAAGCTAACAAAATCATCATGTTGTGAAGCAGTTGTCTTACCATGGGACTCTATGGAGGTTTCTCTCCGGCTAACATGAAAATGTTTTTAAATAATTTGCAATAAAGCCTTAGAAATGTAATGTTCTGCCTGCCTCCTAAATAAACAAAAAAGAAACTAATTCTGCAACCAGTTGAGCTCTCCTGCAATTTTTGACTTTAAATACACTTTTGCTCTGTGTCGATTTTCTCATGATGTTTAAGTAAAATCACATTAAGCACCAGTAGTTCTTGCATATCTGCTTGAAAACTCTCCGCTATCCCACTTGTAAAATTATTGCTGCACTGTAGAGAACAAGCTTTGTTATCTGCTATCACAATGTGGAGCTAAAGAATGACGATAATGACTGTTAACTGTGTAGTCCAGGGATCCCTTAAGCTTTTGCAGCTATAGACCTAAATGAGAAATTTAGTTTCTCACCATGGGACCAATGCTCATTAAAGCATTTTTATCACAGGGACCAAAACTGAGTAAATGCAGGTTTTTCACATCGGGCAGTGAGGTTACCCCAACATAGTACAGCTAGGTTACATCAATGTAAAGCCAAGGTTCACTTTTGGTCCCAAACCAGTCTTTGAACAACACTTCTTTACACTGTATGACCCCCCAGTGGTAATATTATAGCTGTATGGCAGAGCATGTGCAGTCTTTATGCAATATATAATCATTACAAAGAACCAGAGACTGATGATAATGAGTTTTACCTGTCTAGAGAATGGAGCGCTTATGAATCATAATCTAAAAGACTTGTCTGTAACAGCCTCTAGCCTATATTAAAGCACAGTCTAATAGACTGACACACATGAGAATAAGTTTAAATCAATTTGAGAGCAATCTGTTTATGAATAATTCTCACACTGAACTGATCTGAATCCTACCTGATACTGAAGACAGACAGATGGACAGTCAGACAGACAGACAGACAGACAGACAGACAGACAGACAAAAGAGAAGTCAATTAAAAGACGTATGTAAGTAAGACTGGTATACAACAAGAACAATGTAAAATTGTTCCAATGAAAGGAGCCCATCTTGCAGTTACCCTCTCTCAGCGGTAACATTAGCTTACTGCTGAGTATGTGTCATAATTATAGAGAGGCTGAAAGATTGTGATTAAGGAGTTTTACTCCCTAGACAATGACCTAGAACTGTAATGAATCATCACTGCGAGAGTGTGATTTATATTCAGTGTTTTCTTCGGGATTGTCAGGCAAGGTGGTGCTGAAAGTTATGTGACCACTTGAAACGTGGAAATCACATGAGGATACAGCGTAACCCCTAACCCTAACCCATAGCTAAATGGTTTTGGAAAAAAAAACCTCAAAATAGTGCATTTTTCATCATATGACTGCGTGGTTACATGCGTATTAATGTGGAGACTCTTTTGGGCTCAACAAAATGATGCCGGGAAGATGGCTGTAGACTCGAAGCTCTTGGCATGGCTGACCTATGAGCATGAAAAGGTGTGGGAGAGAGAGAGGGCAGAGTGGATAAGAGGCAGTGAGAAGAGAAGCAGAAGAGAGCATATCAACGAACTGCACTTCACACATTTCTCTCCTCATCCGGCAGGCATCTGAAGAGCACCTCAAAAGCTCTTACCTGAAACACGTGTCAGCTGATTACAAACACACACAGACACACACAAACAAACACGCTCTCTCTCTCTCTCTGCCTCTCCCTTTCTCCTTGCACAGTCTCTTATTCACTCTTTGACCACATTTTCTTTTTGTAATGGCTCATCTGTCAGATGTTGTAATAACTAAACTTTTGTGCTACACGGTTTAGCATTCTCAATGCAAATGTCTTTGTGTTTATCCGTCTTTATGTTGCCCTCTAAGCCAGCAGTTTACCATTTTTCTCCAATTGCATGAGCCAGTGGTTTGTAACTCTTTCTCTCGGGTTTCTCAACAACAGCTTCTTACAACAAAGAAAACAAAACTAACAGAAGAAAAGACATGCAACTTTGTGTACAACCGTGTACATTTTCAATATGACCTTGTTTCATAAGCTTTACCCTGTATTCACAACTCTAATTAAATGCTGAATTAAACACTTTGAATGAGGTGGCTTCCTGTAATGTAAAAGTGTTGCTAGTACCACCTAACTTGCCACTGTAAGTGCTGACACCAAACACTACAGCTCTATGCAGCAGACTAAACAATGGAAACAATAGTAGTTTAGTTTGTCAATTAAATCCACTCTTACAATATGTGAAAATACTCTGCTTAAAGGTCCTGCATACAAAATGTTATCAAGTAAAGTATCAGCAGTGAAATGTACTTGAAGCATCAAAAGTAAAAGTACTCATTATTCAGAAAAAAATGTCTCATGTCAGTCTTATGTTATTAGCTACATATTATATTATTGGATTATTGTGAGCAATTCCCTAAAGGGAAAAAAGAACAGAGTGCCTTAAAATTTAACTGAAAGTAAATGTACTTGCACTTTACCACTGCAGCAGCTCCATAGTCTTGTGATGCTTAGTGCCATGTTGAATACTTTTTACTTAATGGCCAGTCCTTTTCGGATATGCCATGTAAAAGTAAATTCCACCATTAATAGAGATTTTACTTTATCTTAGGGGTGAATGTAAAGGACAAACAGCAGGAAAAACTGTCATTTAGTGAGCTGAATATAGGTGTGGGTGCGTGATATCAAGTGAAGGTCTATTACAGAAGTCAGAAATGCCAATCATGCAAGGGCACCGACGAAGAAATTAACCACATTTTACAAATTTTGAGAAAGTTGACTTGTAGAGATGAAAGGTTTGCTGAAGACACTTTGATGATATGGAAATGACATTATGCATCATAAGCTTGTGTTTAAATGTTGAATGGTCTTTTAAGTGCAAATATGGGATTAAGTCAGCTTGAGGATTTTTGACATCAGCCCAGCAGTGATATTTGGCAGCTTTCTTTTTCCTATAACAAAATCTCATGTTGTTTGCATGAGCTGGATTTGTTTCTGCAATATGAACCTTTGTATTTGATGCCAATGAAAGCCATTTGAACATGAGTGAGAGAGAAAGGGATGAGAGAATGCAACACAGAAAGTGTGTTTTTGAGTGTCTTTGTGTGCTGATTTTTGGACAGAACATCAAAAACACAGCAGAGCAACAAGACAGCCTGTTCTGTTTGCATCATATCTCACACAAACACACATACACAGCATCTATACACTCACCACTCCTCAGCACACACATAACACAATCACACAAACGCAGCAAATCATTCATCCATCTTTTATGCTAGGATGCACAAAACTTCGGCATCCCTTTGTAAACTGCATCTAATGTGTGTGTGAGAGGAAAAGCGGGGAGAGCAAGCTGAGAATACAAAAGTAGAGAGAAGGAGTGAGTGGTAGCAGAGGCAGATGAGAAAGACAGGAAGAGAAGCGAGTGAGAGAGGTACAAGAAAAGATAGGCAGAAAGCAAAAGAGAGAGGTTAAGAGGTCAGATATTGCTCTCCACGTCATATTTTATAACCGACAAGTATATTCTCTTCTTTTTTCTTTGGGCTATTGTAGTCTATTTCCAGTATTCTCCTCATTTCTGTTTTATTTATTTTCTCCATCTTTTCACTTTATTTTTTTATTTTTTGCAAACCATTATTCATCCACAGAGTTCCATTAAGACAGAGCTGGTCTAAACTGGTTTCTGTCATGTTGTCTGGTCTCATTTACATTTACATTACGTTTAGGCATGCAGCAGATGCTCCCAGCCGGAGCGAAAGATCCCATATATGAGCTGGACAAAAATTGTCATGTCTTTTGCTTTTGTGCTTTTTTTAGGAATGAAACAGATCATGCAGATAGATGAGAAAAACATGCGCCAATGAGATGCTGCAATGTGTGAACTGAGGACAGTTCTCTTCATTAAATCTCTGCTTGTTTTCATTTTCATCACAACACTTTCTCCCTGAAGGTTTTATTGAATCTTCATGTAATTTTGCTTACAAATATTACACAACATTTAAAAAAATCCAAACTGTGCAACTGTAACAATTCTTCCTGTAGAATTGCAGTTAACTACTGGCAACTAGAGTTGCCAGCATCCTACTCTTATTATTATATAAGAGCCACATAAGTGCCACTACCATAAAAACAGTATATTGCCATTACATGTCTTACAGTATTCTACAGTAGAATGTGAGGTTTACGGTGTAACACTAGCTAATCTTCAAATGAATATACTCCATTTCTACTGTTGAGTTGAGTGATTTAGTTCACTAAAATGCAACAATTAAAACCTTATTTGTAAAAGATGTTGTAACCCAACATGTATTGAATTTAAACAAACAAAAATATTAATATTTGTTGAGGGTACAAACAACTCTTAAAACTAAATTCTAAAC
Organism: Sciaenops ocellatus; assembly: GCA_033000465.1. NCBI lineage: Eukaryota > Metazoa > Chordata > Actinopteri > Sciaenidae > Sciaenops > Sciaenops ocellatus. The sequence goes on along the minus strand of CP136888.1, from coordinate 12,801,864 downwards.
TTGACTGATGTATCGTGTTTAGTCAATATCACTGAATTTTCAATACAAAATGTACAATTTGTCAGTGGAATTGAAAAAGAACACCAATTCAACAAATATAATCTACAAGCAAGAAGAAAGACTTCTACTCGAAGTTGAAAAGTATGAAAAAGATTTATGGTGATTTTCTTTTTTTTTTTTTTTTAAATCTAAATGATAAAAAATCTAGTTACTTTAGGCAAAATTGGAGTGCCTCATCAGACAAATTATTAAAAATGATAGATTTCATAACACTTCAAAAACTCACACAAATTTAAACAGTGGTGAGTAAGATATTCGGTATGCAAGACAGATGACGAGGGCCCTGATATTTCACTGCATGGGAATACTAAGAAGTGATGAGAGAGAAGGACAATTGGACAACACAAACTTGAATGAATTCAAGTGTAGAGGCAGCCTTTTCTTGGTTCTGTAAATCTGTTGTACACTGAACAGAAGAAGAGAAGCACAAAAGTTGGTTGGATGTCCTCAGAAATGACACAGCTCTCAAGGCTAATCATCCAGTGTCCAACAGCTCTACCTAATATGTGAAATTCGAGTAAATTCAGAAAGCACCTTGACTTGTGTAAATATCTCTATTTGGAAGAACATTCATGCTTTGCTAGAATACAGATAATGTGAAAAGCTCATCTGATATTCAAGAGACACAACTAATATCTGCAAGTTATGTCTAAAGTTAGTCTTTTAGCAGTAGCTAACAAAATAATGGAAGAATTTCTACTAAAAGTGTACTCTCCAGTCACAACATGGCTAGTTAAGAGCCATGCATAAGAATGCAGCAAGGCAGCTGAGTTATAGCACTGACAGTCACGGTTAAAATTATAGTTGATAGTAAGCAAATATTGGCAGACAGATAAAATGTTTTTCAGTTTATGATTTGGGAATACAGGATTCATAGCCCCCAGACAAGACTCCTACACTCAGTCGATGACTTTACATAATTCAGCAGACATATGCTCTTTATTAACGAGAAAAGAAATGACAAGTCGTGACTCTCTTAAAGCAACATTATGTAAGATTTGGTATTTTTGCAATTTAGCGCCCCCAGTTTCAGAGTGCAATGCCACTGTTGTAAATATGAGCAGCTGCATGCATGCATTTGTTGTGATTACATTACTTACACAGCTAATCGTCAAGCAAGTGCAACAACACAAGACATGGCAGCAAGCCCTTTGAGCCTTTTATTTTTCCAAAACACCTGTGGTACCAGTGTAAACACTAACACTTCCCTGGGTGCTCTAAGTCCACAGTCCAGATTGCACGGCTAACAAACTGAGGTAACATAAGCTAACAGCAGCTATACTTTGGAGCAGTTTGCTGTCTACCAGGAAACTCTGTGGATCAGAGAGAGTTGAGGCAGAGCAGCTGGAGGACATCAGAGGGGAAATCAGAAAACTATTTCTCCGTAAGATATGATCCAGTTTCTATAATATCAGTAAAATAGCTGGTGGTGTCAGACTTACTGCAGTAAAGCGTAACACAGCTCTTGCAGGAGATTGTACCAGGAGTCCAAAGTTGATGCAAGAACAGGGGATGTAACAGGGGATGAGACAGACAGTGTAGCATCAAAATGATTGATATAGTGGGGAAGTTGCATAAGGGCAAGGAGGATCTGGGTATAGATGGAAGGATATATCAATCTTTGATATGTATAAAACATATTGCTATGCAGTTAAAAACAACAATTTCACAGTTTGCAACCACTGAAGACCCCATGTATGACTGTTGCAATCATACCCAAGCCACTCTAATCCACATGTTTTGGGATTGTTCAAAGTTGAGGCTTTTAATATTCCACATGCTTTCCAAAATACTAACTAAATCCTAAACTATAAGCCTCCCTTGCTTTACATGGTGTGGTGACATAAAATCCTGTTTTAAATAACAATATACTTATATAGTATTTTTTTTTTCCTTTGCCATGCTGGTGGCCAGACAACAAATTTTGATTAGATGGAAAGATGGTAATCCTTCAACATTTGCTCAATGGATAAGTGACATGCTGTGTTTATTAAATTGGAGATTATTTAGAAGGTCAGCTGACAGGCTTACATTGATATTACAGCATGGCCTTAGCCTGTTTAGGCTCTGATAAGTTTTTGTCTAAGGAAAGTCTGTAGGTATGTAACTTGGTTTGTTCTATAGATACAGCATGTCTCCTCTAGAAATATAGTAGTGCTCTGTATTTGGAGGGCATCATTCTCAGAATGCAGTGCTATTCACAGTATATTGCAATATTTTATGGCAAACTGCAAATATTGCCCATAATATTTGTCTTCTACAGCATAGTCTGTCAGAATTTGACTGTTTCTTTTACAGAATTTTGTTACCACATAGATAAAGTTTATTTTGAATCTTCACTTATTTTTGAAGGCAAACATTTGAAGCATTTTACTGTATGAACTCTATTTAAGCATATGGAAGTTTACGAATGGTTTGACGAGCACAACAACAAGTTCAAGGTGTTGACTTTGCCTCCAAAGTCCCCAGATCTCAATGCAATTGAGCATCTGTGTAATGTGCTGGACAAACAAACCCAAACCATAGAGGCCCCACTACACAACTTACAGGACTTAAAGGATCTGCTGCTAAGGTCTTGGTGCCACATACAACAGCACACCTTCAGAGGTCTAATAGAGTTCATGCCTCGAAGGGTCAAGGCTGTTTTGGTGGCAAAAGTCGAACCTACACATTATTAGGCAGGAGGTCAAAATGTCATGACTCATTGACGTAAAATTTGCATGTGTGAAATAGCGAGTTGCTAGTTCCAGGGACCTGGTATTGTACATGCTGACTCATAGTTATGGCTCACTGAAATGTATGATGGAACTGAGCCAGCGTAATGTTTCACCTGTGCTTTTCCTGCTATGACGAGTCAAAATGTCTACTGTAAAATGATGTCTTCAGTAATATTATGGTAGAATTCTTTAGTTTCCTGATTTATGTCAAAACAAATCATTATTATTTCTTCCCTTTAGGGAAGGAAACAAAACACACACAGAGATGGCTGAGACTTATTTATTTTGTGTTTTATGATCTCCATAGACAGATAAATTATCAAAGGCTGATTATAATAAGGCTGTCCCGTGCTGCTCTTTAATGAAAACATCTTTTTAATCCTTAAATCTTTTGTATTATTATTATATTTGTCAGCTAGAAAAAAAAATAAATATAAAAGGAAAAGGCATATTGAGGCCTGTGTATTTTTCATGTTTCATGTGAGTCAGTGGAGAATAGATGTATTTTAAAATTCAAAGGGTGAGTGAATTCTCAACAACAGTTGGGGATATTTCTCAGTTGGGGAGTTAGTTGTGCTTAACCACTTGACTGTCATCATATATTGAAAAATACTCTGTTTGTGGTCACAATAACAAAAGTAATGTTCTGATTTTTTTTTTCTCTGTCACTTTCATCTTAATGTAAAAAGTGGTATGAAAACAAGTATAATAGAAAAGGTAGTTCATTGATCCCTCAAGGGGAAATTCATTTTTCACTCAAGTTTTTACATATATAGGCCTGAAATACAACCGCACACACAAAGGGCTCATAGACTGTATGGTGGAGTGATCGGAAGCCACGTATCAGCGCCATGGGAGCAGTTAGGGATTCGGTACCTCGCTCAGGGGTGAACTGGTACCTCTCCAGCTACCAGTCCACCCTCCATACTTTTTGGTCCATGCTGGACTTGAACCAACCACCCTCCGGTTCCCAAGCCAAATCCCTACAGGCTGAGCTACTGTCGTCCCGTAATGATTTACCTGTCATGATAATATGCCGCCGCACATGCCTCCAACAAATACAAGATGTCCCTAAAGTGTGTGAAAATATCCTGATTAATTGTACATACAATGCTTAGCATATTTTTTTCCTCTTTTTCAGTGAGTCAAAGCGGTCTTGCTGGTGACGTTTGTCCAGATCCCGGAGTTCCAGAAAATGGCAAGAGGATGGGCTCTGCCTTCCAGTAAGTTTACTTTACTCCAGACTCAACTGCTCCCAGTCAGACCTATTCAAATCAAGTATATTAAAAACATTCACAAGTGTGTTGGATATTGTTGATCTTATGAGCAGCTCAGGGATTGTGATTGTATGTGTGTCAGACATGTAGAAACAAAACTGCCAAAATGATCTCACTCAAAGGTCTTTTCCTGCAGTGGATTACATTTACAAGCCTGGCACAAGACATCAAATTATTTGAGTGGCATGTGGGACAGGGCCGAATATTGACAGTTAAAAATATTGAGCCTTGCTGCAGACAGAGTTACACTGTGAAAACACACACTCTGTTTGTTTGCACAGTATAAGCAGGTATACTAGGTGACTTGCTTCCCCACACCGCTTGCTTTGGCCTTACAAAGTACTTGACTGTGCCTCATGAAAGATTGACACTGGGTCCAGTGGGGGGCTAACACTTGGTGAGCTTAATTTGGATCTGATGACCTTTCATGTTTGAAATAGGATTGTTTCTGTTTGTCGAGATTATCTTGAGGTTACAGATTCAGATTTGAAGTTATTTCTTCAGAAGCCACAGTGTGTTTTAGTTGTTTCCCTCCTCTCTTCTTAGCTCACGGGCATCCTTTAGCTCCCTTGGCTGAGTGTGAGTGCCACTGTGCCTGCCTGCTGGTCCCCAAATAGGTCCAATGAGCATGGAACCTCCTCACCGAAGTTCCCCTTCGTTTTCACGGAGACTGAAGTGTTTTGTGGTTTATGTATCATCATGAATAATTTATGTCTGTTGGAGACCTGTCGTTGCAGCTGGCTTTTTAGATGTGAAGCACCTTATGTAACTGGCTTGTAACAAACTAGAAAAACTCACATATTCACATTTGCAGTCTTTTAAAAGAAGGGAGCTGTTTAATGCTTGCCAGACCAGTTCTACACCTGCCAACCTGTGTCACCAGCAAAGCAAATTATTCACGGCAACAGTTTCTACCTACAGATAGAGACATGTTGATGTTGCCGTCTCACACACACACACACACACACAGAAAACAAAGTGCAGTGTTCTTTTATTCTTTGTGTGCGTTGTTTTGAGGAACACTTTCACCACTTGTTAGCTGTAAGGTAATTAGTGAACACAAGAGCATTGTGTCACTTTCTCCTCAAGTAATTATTAAATATTTAAAGCTTGTGACTAAAAACATTAAATGTTATCTGTTAAAGAGTTAACAAATGAATTTGAAATTTTCCTTTCTAAGCATGTGGTTTCAAGGCCCTTGTTGTAGACCTGTCTAGGTGATTACATTTATTTTAGCTGATTTATGATCTCCGGACTGAGATCATAACATACTCCCTCTGTTTGATTGACATCTTGATCATTGTGAAAATATGTACCTATTCTTTATATCTTTAAATCATTCTTTTTTAATAGTGCAGAGTGTCTCGTGAACATTCTAGCACAGCTTTGTCCACCTTAACCCAACTTTGACCTTCTGACAACTGAGTAATTTTTCCTAATAATATTCTGAAACTAAATATTCTACTAAGAAAATAGCATATATGTTACGTTAATGCTTTTAAAATGACTCAAGGTTAGATAGATATTGTTCATAGACAGAACTCAGTCAACTTATATTCCTAACTTTTTTTCCTTTTTTTCCTTCGCAGGTTTAAATGTAAAATGTACATTGTCAAAAATAACACACAAACAAAGAAAACGAAAAGAAATGCAGATTTATTCAAGCACTATTAATATATTATTATTTTCGTAGAGCTTGGTCAATCGAAGGAACTATTTTAATAATCACATAATCGCTTTAGTAAAGAACAGTCATTTCAGATATAGATTAAAATCGATAATAAAAAATAATTTCAACATGTAGTTGCAGCCCCACAGTTAATACCGTATATGTCTACATCTGTAGTTCTAAGCTGCTATCAGTGCTACTTTATTTGCCCCTAGGTGAGGCAGACTGGCCTGTAACTGTTGCTCTATAACTGCAGGTCTGACACTACACTTCACATATGTTACACACGTTCAATGTTTCACATTGTTGACTGTGCGTGTTTGATCATAGTCATTTTAAATTATCACCACTTTGGTCCAGAGACACGCATCAATTTATTCCAATCTACATTACTAATCACACTCCAGGTTTTATAAGGGTCCGTACTCATATCAGGGTCGTAGCAAGAGAATGGAAAGGAGTGTTTTGGAAGTAAGAGCTTGACTAATAAACAAGGACTTTGTTGCTCAGATTTTTCAATGATTCGCTCCATGGTGTCTGTCATCTTATCAGTGGAAAGGGAGCCATAATTTCATTTAATCAGGAGTGAGCAATTATAAAATAATCACCTCTCCCTACGACTCATCCACTTAGCATCAGTGGCATCTAAATCGTTCTTATGTTTCTCTCGTGGTTATGAGGGAATCAAAGTGGGCATTCCATTTTTACCTTCATCTGAGACTATTTTCAGGCCAGAAAACTTTTAAACGATAATCATCTTTAAGCTCCCAGCTCCTGGTGCTCTGCTTTACCATTAGCAACTATGACTGCACAAACTCTGTAGGACTATTAGTGGAGCTGTCTGAGTTAGTGAAAGGTCATTACCTCCATGCGTGTTTCTCTGTGAGTGTTTATGTCTAAGTGTGCATGCATGTTGGCATGGATGTGTTACAGGTTTGTATCTAATCATCATTAGGCACTGAGATGCAGGAGCTGGAGCAGAATTGTGGTGTGATGAAGTAAAACAGGAGAAATGGAGAGAGAACATGAGCTGTGGAGAAAACCCAAGAGTTTTCACTGTTGGGCAGTGCAGATGTGCAAAATGGCTGTCATGGCAGTTTCCATTCTCAGACAACCATGTACACAGTTGCAATAGAAAGTTCTGTTCAAGGAAATAGCAATAACAACAAAGTTTTCTCTCCTGTAATTGTAAATTTCACAGTGAGCGGCTGGATGCAAGGTATTTTCAGAGTCATCAGCATCGCCAAAGTAGCAGAAGCTGTAAAGTGAATGACTCAACTCTCCGTGACAAAGGCACTAACAGAGAGATTTGGCCAGGCTGTACGACTCTACAGTGTTTAACAACAGGGTGGAGCCACTGAAAAACCAGAACCCTACATAGCAAATGTTTGACCAGGTGGTAGACTGTGGTGTATGCCAGCAGGGAGGAGACATTAAGCTTTACAGACAAGACACCATGCAGACTTCCACTTAGATGGCTGAATGTCCCTCTCACGTGTTAGACAGTGGGGTGTTGGAGAGAATGAGAAAACAAGAATGATCGGTGCTAGTGAGAAAAAGGGCAAGAGAAGTGTAGTAAAGAAGGGAGGAGAGTGTAAAGGAAAGCAAAGGCATGAGTGGAGAACATTTCAGGGTCTTCCAAAAAGAAAGGAATAATAAATCCTGATTGAGTGATGTGTGGTGACAGATGACTTCCACAGAGATTCTAAAGCATCTGAAACATTAATATCATGACCACGATTCATACATTATTTCTACAATTATCTCCAGTTCTCTTGAAATACAAGCAGTGATGGAAGTGTTTTTTTTTTCAATATAACCTGACTGTGAAATTGTGAAGCGATCAGAGCAAGAATCAATGTCACTGTTGTTACTATTTTTGACAAGTGTTGTTACCGTTGTGTCTCCTTTAACTAGAGTTGGCGCCAGCGTCCAGTTCAGTTGTGATGACAGCTATGTGCTACAAGGATCTAAAAGTATCACCTGTCAACGAGTCACTGACACACTGGCTGCCTGGAGTGACCACAGACCCATCTGCAGAAGTAAGTTTCACCTGTCATTTCCTCTGATAAGATAAGATAAGATAAGATAAGAAATGATTGACTTTAATGATCCCACACTGGGGAAATTTACTTGTCACAGTAGCTTGTATACACAAGGTTGATAAGAAATTACTCACAAGTAAGAAATATATAGACAAAAGTCAAGCTGAAGAAAGACGTTGAGTCATGCTGGTGTTAAAGAGTCTAACAGCTGTTGGAATGAAGGACCTGTGGTAGCGCTCCATGGTGGGAGTAACAGTCTGTTGCTGAAGGAGCTGTTTAAGGCCTCCACAGTCTCATGCAGGGGGTGAGAGGAGTCGTTCATGATGGATGTCAGCTTTGCTAACATCCTCCTCCCCCCCACTTCCTCTATGGAGTCTAGTGGGCAGTCCAGGACAGAGCTGGCCTTCTTGACCAGTTTGTTGGGTCTTTTTTTTTTTTTGTCTCTCTCTCCATGCTTCTCCCTCCCCAGCAGACAACTGCATAGAATAATGCCGATGCCACCACAGTGTAATAAAAGGTTTTTAACAGAGTCCTGCACACTACAAAGGACCTCAGTCTCCTTAGTAAGTGGAGATGACTTTGACTCTTCTTGTACAGAAGTCTGTGTAGTCCGACCAAGCCAGTGTGCTCAGTGGTGTGGTCTTCCTCTGGAAGTCGTTCCTCATCTCCTTCATCTTGCTGGCATTGATGTGGAGGTGGCTGAGATCTCACCAGTTGATAGTGTGATGACGCCCCTTTACTCCTGCTCATTTCCTTCTAATACTAATCCAACGATGGCTGTTGAATTTCTCACTGTTCACTCTCACAAGTTGAAAGCCGTCCAGAGTTACCAGCGAATCTGTGTTGATTCCGCCATGTCTCTGTGCGGAACATGATGCTACACTCTCGATATTCCCTCTGTAGCCTGGTTTGCGCCGTTAGCTCTTCCATCTTATTGGGGAGAGAGCCTACATTCCCCATGATAACAGATGGCACGCATGGTTTGTACCGTCTTTTCTGCTCCTGGCGGTTATATCCAGCTCTGCATCCCTGTCTTCTTCTCACTTCGGCGGCGATCTCTCCACAGAGGGTATGCTAGTGCTGCCTAGTGCTAACAGCTTTTCTTGACTGTAAACAAGAAAGCTTTTTTTGAATAGCTCACCTGATGTATTCATAGAAGCAGTCCATATAGCAGAAAGAACAAAAAAATGATCATAATTCCCATAGTTCCAAGTCCATGCTTGCCCACAAAACAGATGGAGATTGGTGTAGAAAAAATGAATGAACGAAAAAAGTACAAAAAATATTAAAAAACGCAGAGAAGTGTTCAGAGCTATTGTAACTGACTGCCAACCACACTGCACCATGGCACCTGTTATGACTTGTTCATGCAGATGCGCATGCATTAGGGTTAGAGGAGAGCTAGAGCTAATTTATACAGTAGTTTCACATCTATCATATTTATATTTACTGTAATCTTCAAAATCACTTATTAAAAGGTTTAAATGACTTCCGCAGACTGCATTTATACTGTACATTTATCCTGAGAATGGTGAAAGGAGCCACAATGTGTCACATTCACACACAGTGTTATACACAGTCCTACAGTGATGACTGTGAAGCCATGAGGCAAGGTGCTGACCTGCTTATCTGGGATTTAGTTGTACGATCAAGAACACTTCAGGGTGCTGTTAGAAGGAGCCAGGAGTTAAACTATCAACCTAGAAGATCCACTTTACCAGGGTACAAAAGATAATGCCATACCTGTCATCAAAGATCCTACTGCTGTAGGCGATGAAGCACTAAAACTAGACTTTCATGTTCACATGTATGAAACATTACGGCTCTTCTTTGGTTCTTAATGGTTCTTGGATAACAGTAGACCTACATGGCATTATTACTATTTGGTCACAGTAACATGTTAGTAAAATGGTCATAAAAGTTACAAACGCAAGAACTCGGATTAACTTGATTGAAGTCAAGAAGTTGAAATTAATGGCTTCAAGCAACCATCAGCAAAACTTGTGAGTCCACTGAAAATGACAAAAATGTACATCTGCACAATAATGCACTTCTGATCTCCATTTGTAAAGAAAATGTAAAATTTGTGTTAGTGTTATTTTGCCAGTCCAAAGGCTATAAAGGTATAGTGTCATGGAAACATAATAAATAATATCACTGATTTACAATTTGTCATTTGCTGATGTGTTAAAATCACGATCCACTTTCGGACTGACTGGCAGAGTGACTAAATAAATAACTGTGTGAGTGGCAGTGCAATGATGCAGGGGCTCTCACTGCCCACATGTTTACTGACAATACCCTGTTGGGTTTATTGCTCCACAATGAAAAGACAGACAGCTAGTACACACACCCACGTGTGCGTGCACACAACACACACACTTGCATTAACAGCAAGTGTCCAAAGGACAATGTCACGTACCTCATAGCTACAGCAGTACTTGCCTTGAGCTGTGTGTGTGTTTGACAGGCAGGAAGTCCCTGTGCTGAGACACACACTATAGGGTCCCTGTCACATCATATTACAGTGTATGTGTGTGTGGTTGTGCCTGTTTGTCACTGTATGTCTGTAGGAACCTGTCTGACTTCATGATACTGGCCACTCTTGTCAACAAGAGGAACTCCACCGTTAGGACTTAGAACTTTATTACCAACATTAGTAGAAAATTTGTCCATTTAGCACTTCTTTAAAATATTATTGACAACACTGACAGTATGACTATTCCATGTCATAAAATAAAATGCACAGCATTTCAGTTTCAGTTTATATTTACAAACCAGTTGCCTGTGGGACAAATGGCTTTTTATAAACATTCTTTGCAGCTACTGAATCAAATGAATTTACTGTAAATGATTGCTCTTTGTGCCTAAATCATAGAATATTATCATTTGACTTCTTATGGTCTATGGAGCTTTCTAGCCTCAACCGCACACAGACAAAGTTATTGAGTGATTGGTGAACATAGCTGAGTATTTAGCAAAAATGCAGTAATTCCCTTTTCATTTTCTAGCAGTACTGTTTCCGCCACACAGTTTTATTCATCGAATGAGAAATCTGACTGAGTCTGACCTTGTGGCAGGCATCAAATACAAGTATATAGAAAAAGTTAATGTTCTCGCTGATGGTCTTATAGAGAGTATTAAATGGTGACTGTTTCATAACCAGTTAAACACTCTTTGTAGTAAATTGCTTGAAATGACATTTCACACAATGAAGAAAGCTTAAAGCACTTTGTCACTGCCAGACTCACCTGTAGATCATTTCAAACAATGTGGTATAGAAAAGTATTGTGTGAAGCCAACTTTATTTTAAATTGTTTTGTAGATCCAAGAGCTTTGAAATATGCCTCATATGTTAAACAAAACTAGAAACAAATATGAATAAAATGATGCATAAAACAGTTTTCACACTTTCAATTTCCATTTGAATTGTGTGACACTCAATATGCATTACATTTCGTATTCTTTCAAGCAGAAGCGGAAAATATTTGTGAGATTTTTAAACTGCGGAACAACTTGTTTTTCTTACCTTGAAACTACAGAAGGGCACATTTTAGAGGAACATAATTCAAGAGGGGAATTTTTAGTATGACACAACATAGCGACAGCTGCAAACCACACATTCAAGGTAATGTGTATTTGACAGTGATTTATGTCTTTTGATATTTTATTTGTAATTAGAGAGAGGGTTATATATGGAGAGAGAAATTGAGAGTGCAAAGAAGGGCAAGAGAGAGAAGAAAAGAAAAGCTATTACACACAAAGAAAAAAAGCTATTCCACACAAACAAGTAGGCAGGCAGAGGTTAAAAAATCCTACACTGTTGCTGTGCTGTAGTGTGTTATCTGGTATGATCACTCTCCTGGGATTCAAACCCATGAGCCTCTCTCATTTTCTACTGAGACTTTAATGTTAATTAGAAGCTGGTCTCCGGGATGAATTGCCATGAATGTGTTTCTGTGTGTCTGTGTGTGTGTGTGTGTACCTGTGTGTATCACAGTGTGTTTCAGCTCTCTTTTCTAATTAACAGGCAGATCAGTCATCTGAGGTCCTCCTCTCTCCCCCTTTCTCTCATGGTATTTTGTGTCTCTGTCTCTTTCTTGCCTTTTTGCCCTTCCTCCTTCTCTTTCTTTTCTCTTCCTGTCCCACATTATTGTCTTTCACATGCTCTACTCTCTATTTCCACCTCTTTCTAACCTCTCTCACTCGTGTCTCCCCTCTCTGACTCCCAAACTCTCTGTATTTGCAAACTTCTTTATTTTATTATTTCCACCCATCGCTCTTTTTTACTCCTCACCCCCACTGTTAGCCTGTATCATTCTTATGTTCTTCTTATACCCTTTCTTGTCTCAAATGTCATTGGCCTTCCCTCCCTCTAATGGCAGTGATCGCCTCCAGCTAACTCATTATGATAGATAAAGGGCAAATATATGATCTGATAAAACTTCCTCAGCGGTGTGATAGTGCTTGTTGACTAAAACTGACTGAAAATGTCAAGTAAGCTCTTTAATATTATGTGCTCGAGAGAGGGTTTTTTTAAGGGGACTTTTGACACTACACTTTTTTTTTGCCAACTATCCCTTTAAGGCAATAACACATGGGTGACTTTATGATGTACTGAAGACAAGAAATACTACCTTGAATATCACACAGGACAAAATCAATATGGATGTAATAGAGCACTAGGAAGAATATTATGAAAAATGCTGTGGATAACAGGGATCTGCGGAGAGCAAAGGTACTGAATGTTTAGCTGCAGAGGAGGAGAGCAAATGTTACCCATATCCTAAAAAAGAAAAGTCATATTATTACAGTTTTAGCCATGCTAGCAGAATGTCAGATGTATGTTTGTCCATCTTAAAATATCATAACAGCTATTGGATGGGTTGCTGACCTTAGCATTACTCACAGACTCAAAATTACACTTGTAAGGATGCCTCTAAAACTATAGGTTGAATGCTCAATAGTTTTAACTACAGATTAATGATAACATAAAATATATATTTTAGCATGTTAGTATATACATTTCAACATTGGTTTAATATTTCTGTCTTTTAAGCTATAAATATTGTGTTTGTGATGCATTTTTAAAATATTTTTCATTGATATCGTTAATAGCTAATAATTTAAGGGATTGAGCTAAATAATAGAAACAGTCTCTAATAAGTAATATGATCAACACATTAAGTAATGTGTTGTGTTGGACATTTTTCTCGAGAGAGACCCCCAATTTTTTTGAAGTGACAAGACATTTGATTTAATTCTGGTTTGTAGTTCTTGAAGTAGCTCTTTATTTTTGGTGATTTCCTGAATTTGAACATGGATTTGACCTGACTGTTCGAATTAGCCAACGTGTGATGGTTGTTGATATCATTCATCTCATCATCATGTTTGGCAGTAAACATTTTTGGTTTAAAAGACTCAGACAAATTTAGATGTGGGAAAAGAGATGAAAGAAACCCTTTTTCCCATTGCACAGGGCTCTAGGTTTTGTGCTCATAGCAAGGTTTCTGAAAGGCAGCACTTCTATAAATACTAGATTTGTGGAGCTCATGAAGTTTCCAATACTTTTTCTCCCCATTTACATATATGAAAGGGCAGAAAATTAGAAGCACTATTCAATAATATAAATACAGTATAATGCACTCCAGTACATACATCCAATCTTCATCCATTTTGTGTGCAAACATGGACTCGGAACTATAGAGATTTGTGATTTGCCTTTGCCTTTCTGTTATACAGACTGCTTCATGAATATATCAGCTGACCTATCAGGGGTGGACAGCTGAAGTTAGACAGGGAGAGACAGGCCAGAGTTGCACCCCATTTACTTATTATTAGAGTATTTTTCTTGTCCACTTTGTATATTATGAGCTGCTGTAACAAGTGAATTTCCCCTGTGTGGAATATATAAAATCTTATTTTAGCTTACCTTATTAGATAATCAACCCACTTCAACCTTAAAGCAGCACTGTGTAGCAATAGCACCCCCAGTCTCAGAGTCTCTCATTTGTTGGAAATATGAGCAATTGTACACATATAGTTGTTATGATTACAGTACTTATGATCAAAAACTAGCCTGTTGACAGCTTTGCTAACACAGCCAAACATCAAACAAGTGCGTCTTTCAGCCTTTTATTACATGAAGCTCTTGCCAAAGATTTCAAGTCAGTCCCAGATTTACTGTTGTACAGCGGCTTCTTGCTCTACCTGGAGCACAAAGTTACATAGTGCAAGAACAGATGTATCTCCTGATTACACATCAATGTTGCATCAACATGACTTAAAATCTGTTATTTTATGGTAGAAAAATTACAAAAAGTTGCTTTAATAATAAACATAAAGCAAAATTATTAACTTTCAGTGTGAAAAATGTTAAGCTTTGTAAAAGATAGCGGAGATAAATGCTTTATTTTTTACAGTCCATTATAAATGTATATCAGATTTTGCTGGGCTATTGTATGTTTTTGATTTACCTTACGGAAACTATGGTACTGTAGTTCTGTATGCACACTGTTTTACAATTACATCAGGTGTATGCTACACCTTGCCTTCATTTTTACTTTTTACTGTATGAGGTTAAAAATTTGTATCGTGAGAGGGGTGATGAACACAGCTGGAAACATGACCCTCTCTACGAGGTTATCACAATTTATTAAGTGTGATAACCCCTGAGTAGAGAGAAGTGTTTATCTTTGATTGACTGATGTGAATGACAAATGAAAGGCTTGACAGTCTTATCGCTGATGACTTGTAAAAAGGTTAGTAAAGGTCACTCAGCGAGTTTATCAAATTTGAAACTGGTGCAAACTGTGCAATAGATTAGATGTAAGTAACAAGGTGAAGCAGAAATAGAATGATTAATGAGTTTAGTCTCACCAGCAGTTGGTGTTTGTGCAAAATACTTGTAAAAGGAAGACGGGGAAAGGGAATATAATTGATTTAATAGTAGGTAATTTTAAAACAGACTCAAAGTCTTTAATTTATTAAAGGTTGCACTGATCATTGTAATATGTTCCCATGGTAAATATGACACTGAGATGTCTATATGTACAGTAAATATGTCCACCAAAATGCCCAAATTGTCCACAAAGTTGTTGTTTTTTGGTTACACTGAACCATGGTATTTACCTTCCTCCCTCCTCTGTCACTGCCACACCCTCTCTCTCTGTTTTATCTCTTTTTAAGGTAAGAAGCCATTTGCAATCTGCAAGTGTAATTTCAATTACCCCATAAATCTTTTTTAAAACTCTGTGTCGCTCTGTCTCTCTCTTTTGCTATCTTCCTCTGTAGCTCGTACCTGTGGCAGCAACCTAAGGGGACCCAGAGGGATCATAACTTCACCTAACTACCCTGTTCAATATGAGAACAATGCCCACTGTGTGTGGGTTATCACTGCAATGGACTCTGAGAAGGTGAGCTATTTTTCATTATTTTATTCACCCTTTGATTAACAAGTATCTGCAAATGATCTACTCTTTTGAAGATCTTTGCCAAGAGTGGCATATTGTCCACAAGATGGATATTAACAATGTGTCATTTATTTGAATATTTTTTATTTCTTTATTTGTTTTTATTAACCACAAATCCTGGGTGTGTGTGTAACTGCCTGACTATGAAGCATAGCTTTCCTTAAAATGACAGAGCCTTCTTGTAGTAAATGGGAGATTAAGAAATACAGTGTGAAGTGACATGAGAAACAAAAATAAAAACCCACACGCACACAAATATTCTTTTATGTGGTCCAGTGTTGAGAAAGTTGAAGGGCTGTTGTTTTAGGCTCTCCGTTTGTTTTCCTGCTCACTGACTGTTTCTGTTTCCATTGCTGAGCTCATGGTCAACATACCTTCCCAATTTCATGAAGGCAACTTTGTTGTTGAGTCACTGTTGTGCAGACATGAATTATTCATATACCTGCGGTACAACATCTCAAGTTTCTATATCTGCACTTTCTTTTGTGGTATTATCTTTTCCTCATGTCTCGTCACATATCTTGTCTTCACTTCAACTCCCCTCTCCCAGTTCCTGTACTCTCTGCTCTCCACTTTTCCCCGTCTCCCTCCTCTTTACCCTCTGCGTGCCTCTCTTTTTTTTTTTTTTTTATCCCTAACATCTCTGTTCTTTATTCTCTATTCTCTACTCCTCTCTCCTAACCTTTCTCCCTCATCGACTCTGCTCAGCACTGCTCCCTTTTCCATCTCTCTCTCATTCATCTTTCTTCTTCTATCATCTTCTTTCCTACTTTTACTTTGATTTGTCTAAAATGTTAAGTTTGAAGATGGTTAGAGGGGAGAAGGGTAGAGAAAAAAAGAGAGCAAGACTACAGAGAAAAAAGAGAGGGAGAAAGCAAAGAGGAGCAAAATGGGGCTAAATATTCAGCTAGCTACTACACGATTAAACACAATTACAAAGCGAGCGCAAGGAAAAGAGAAAAGGAAGAAAATACTGAATGCCCAAGTAGATACTTGACATGTGTCACTGAAGTATTTTTCTCTAAAGATGAAATGGAGAAATGGAGAAATGGGGTCTGCTCACCTCTGAGCCTCTGAGGGAGTTGGATGGAGAAATACTGAGATATAATTGAGAGAAGGGGGGAAAAAAAATTGTTGTTTTTTTTTTGTTCTCACCTCTGTGTCTCTCTGACCTTGATAGAAAGAAATGGCAACATAAGATGAACAAGCGCTTGTATGTCAGTGTGGATTTATCTCTACTGATGAGACTATGACTTTGTATTTTGGGAGAAGTTTGGAGATTCTGATTCTGAACATTTCTTTTGAAGTGATACCAGCTGTGCATACGTTGTTTTCTGTTCTTATTTTAAGCAAGAAATCACAGCTATAGGTAAATTAATGGACTCAACTGCATTTGCAACGTCTTTATCGTGACAAATGTACAGCGTATCTGATCTGTAACGGATGAAAGTCATCCTTGTGTTTTGTATGTGTGTGTGTGTTGCTTGGGTTTTAAAATATAATATAATACAATAGAGTATAATAGATTCACATAGTCTCAGCCTATGACAGATGGAATGTATTTTATCTGTTCTGTGTACCGCCTGTATGAATGTGTGTGTGTGTGTGCGTGCATGTGTGTGTTGAAAATGCTTGAGGTTTGAGAGCACTTTAAGAATGTGCTATAATGACAGATTATCAGCTACTACAGCTGCTGGCATTTGCAGAATGTCACTATCTACATACACAGAGGGAGAGACAAGGACAGAGACGAACAAGAGGATAAAGACAGTTATAGACTAGACTGGAGTAGAATAAAAGAGAATAGAATAGAATCGAAATGAATGACGCTGTGAATGAAATTAAATCTGATCCCTCCAAAATACTGAGACATTGGTATTGCACTGTATTATATACAATGAAATGAACAATTGTTTCACTATTCTAATTGCCTGTTTTAGACGTAAGGCATATTCTTTATTCCAGCACTTAATGGAATGATTCAGCTACGTATTTGCATGTTCATTCGCATATTCCCAATTTGCATGTTCTTCATCTGCCTTTCTGTATGACCGGAACCTGCCTGACTTTTATGCTCACAGTCTACAGATCACTCGACCGGCCATCACGAGGCTGCTCCCCCAGTCTGTTTTGTCCGGTGACAGTTCTAATAAAGTTATTGGAAGTAAATAGGTCCCTTAACGATGTTGATAAAAACAGAGAAAGGCAGCTACTTTGTGCAATTTTACAATGTACGGAAAGTAAGAAGAAATAAACAATGCCATAGAGCCGCAGATGGCTGGAAGATGCAGACAATCTGGTTTCTCTGTCAACAGTGAAGTTCAGTTTTATATCCCAACGTAGTCTCAAGACTACAGTTTTAGACAATACATATAAAACACTATAATATTAAATGTAGCCCGGCTGATACATAATCATTTTAAATGATAATAATTTAATATTAATAGTAATTTTATAATTTAGCATTTTCCTTACATAACCCATAACATAGATAATAATTTTGATACGCAGCAGGTATGAGGAAAATTGGACCGTGGAACGTGTTAAACTGCGAGACAGCCGACAGAAATTTCAGACACACTAGATTGTCCGAGAAGATCATTGATTATTCAGGCAATTAAACCAACGTTGTGATGTCCCTCAAATCAGTGCAATGTCTGCCAGGCTTTAGATACACAGTTCACAGAGTTTTTCCAGTCTTTACTATAAAAGTTTTTTAACAAGCTTCGCCCTAATCCTGTAGAAATTCTTTAAAATGTAGAGCACAGAGTAGCACAGACTTGAGCTCGTTGGTTATGTTTACACAGTTTCATTTTGTACCTCAGTATTACTGTATGTGATATAAGATGGCATCATCATATATCATCATATAAATTAATCTGCCTATTCTTTATGAAGCTCCATATACATATATATGAATGAATGTTTAAGGATATTTGGGAATATTTTCATTACTAGTAATTACTTATTTTTATCTTACTGACCTCAACTGAGCCTCAATTGTTGATCTGTTAAATGCCCTCGATCAGCTAGCTTCTTTTTTGTTTAGTTTTTTTTTTTTCATCAGAAGTCTCTCTGTGAGGACACCTTGCTTAAAAGCCCTTACTTGTTTTTTGTAAACCTCTTTCCCAAGCACATCTTCCTTAAGTAGAAGACATATGTATTCCCGCTAGAACATTGATCTTTAATCATGATTTAATTTGTGTATACAGGAAATGAGACAGATGATTAAACACACCACTTCAAATCCCAAGTGCAGGTTCCCCAGAAGAAAAAAAAAAGATGTTTATATGTGATTTTTGTGGCTGGTTAGAGACAAAGTGCAGACAGAGAGAACAAGATATTTAAAGAGTGCAAGTGAGCATGAATAAATGAATAACAGTCAGCTTTCTGTAGACCTTTCTTTTTTTTCTTTACATTTCTCTGATTCTATCTCAGGCTCCTTCTCTGTCCTTGTTTGTCTCCTTTCCTCTTCCTCTTATTTATTCCCTCCCTCCCTTGAAGAGCCTCTGACTGACCATTATTCCAGATGACTTCTTTCATCAATAACACATTATACAAAATTGAGACAAAGGCAAATGTTTTTATGGAATTGGCCGTGTCTTTTTGTTCCTCCTTTGTATGGCTTTACGTGCACAAGTTTCAGTAGCCAATAAGTAATTCTGGCTGGTTGTGTGTCTGCTGTCATTCTGTTAAGTTCTAAATAAAAGCAGCACAATCAATATAGTTTGTAATGGTCTGACAGCCTCTCTGAGTCGTGAGTGCACTTCTATTTGTGTGTATGTGCCTGTGTTATTATTTGTGTCAAGTGTGCGCACAGGCATCTGTTGTGTGTGATTTTATGAATGTTGACTGTGTGTTTTCTGTCTGCCAACTTAATTGCTATCTGCCAGAGGTTGTAAAAAATATGTTGTAGGGTAAACTGTCAATTTTCAGGTAACAGTGAAGAAAAAGTTGGGTGTGCAGCAGAAAAAAGGACTTCTATGTCTATGTGTGTGTATGTGTGGGTGTGTCTGTGTGTGTCATTCATTTGATTCATCAGTATCAAGCAGATAATTATTTTGTTCAAGTCTGAACCATGCCTGACTGCTCACACACATACACCCTGAAACGCATCATCACACATGCCCATTAGGCCTCTAATCATTGCTGTCTTTTTCCTGATGAATACATATTAGTGTGTGTGTGTGTGTGTGTGTGTGTGTGTGTGTGTATTGGATCTTGGGTCATTGTCATGCATGGATCATCATCATATTCATCATCACTTTGTGCTGGCAGGACACATTCTGTGACGTTCTATCAGATTCTGTTAAATTTTACTTGATACAGAAATTGAGGCCAATAAAGGCCTTAGCTAGAATATGTTTAAGTCCGATACTTCAACAGTGCAGTTACATCATAATGACATAATCCCCAAGATTCAATGCATCATCATAATGGCATGTGTATAGTTTAGTACATGTTACAACTTTTAAGTTTGTTTTTAACTTTAAGAAAGTATGTATTTTTTACTGCTTGGGTTTAATTTTTGTAGTTCTGGCCATTGGCCCTTTGGATTATGACAGTTTCTTAGTGATTACTTTGCAGTTTTGTTAAAAAATAGGTCCAACAAGGAAACAAACACAAGATCATTCATGTTGGAAACAGTCCAACAGTTTTGCCAGATAAGTGTCCACCTTATTTGGAAGTGAAACCAAAAGTGAGTGCATCAGCAATGTTACTAATAACCCCTCAGTGGACAGAAAACTGTACACACTGCTACATTAGGTTACATTGAAACAGGAACTCTGTCTACTAACTGTAATGGATTGTTGCAACAGCCAGTTTAGGTCATAATTTTACCTTTGATTTAGTTTTCTGTTCCAAATAAGTTTACTTACTGGGGGGGTTGTGTGATGATCTGACTGTTATTACCCACTTGGAGCTGTCTTAAGTTGTGTTGTTGCTTTTGGAGATTTTATTATTAAGAAAATGCTACAAGCTACAAAAGGTAAATCTTGAGTTGTAATAAACCTTAGTTGTTGTTTTTTTCAGTGTTATAGGACTAACGTTTTACTTGAATTACTTGAACTGTTGACACTGTAAGCTTAAGCTCAGCTACTACATACTTTATATTTATTTTAATACTGTACATCTCGTTGTGTTGGTAGGACATCATTGTTACTATAGTGAGATAGTGTGTAATCTCTGAATCATTACAAATTGTACAGCATAGACCTCATAGCTCAGGGAGGATGTTGATCACATAGACCGAGCATAATGCATCAGCAAAGTGCAGAGTAAATAACCATCAGTGTCCATGGTAATGTAAAGACATTCACCAATAGCTGCCTAATTAGCACATTATCTCAATTCAAGGCTTTTTGCTATTCTGGCTTTTGACTGTAATTTGGCAGTCTGACTGACCATAATTCTCAGTATTAGCTCTGTCTTTGGCTCTCATTCCTGAACCTTACACCTCTCTACCAAAGGAGGCTGTCCCTGGTGATGCATGACTCAGCAAGGTCACACTTTTTATTTTTGTTCACTGGCCTCTTCTAAGGGTGGTAATACACGAATTACACTTTATTTTAGAGCTGTAATGTAAAACATTCTCGAATAAAGCCTCTGCCAAAATCCAGAGAAGTCAAAGGAAACTTCCACACACAGCCTGCTGTTGTCAGGTAGTTTTTCCACATATCACAAAACAGTTTATAATGCAGTGTCCACAGAGCTGTCACACAGCTGTTGCTCAAACATAGTATGCAGTTTATTTTCCTAAACTGTCTAGCCAACAGGTCAACAGCACTCAAAGGTGCTGTAACACCTTGACAAGGGAGTTATTTTATCAGACAGCAGCCGTTTGCTTTCTTACCACTTAAAGCAGAGGTCACCTCGGGGCAGGACTGCAACAAATAAACATGGCACATCTGGGTACTTTCAGGGTACAGCCAACAGGCTAGCATCCACGCCATTCTATTTTTAAATTGACTGGTACTGCTGATTTGTCCCACATGGAAAATCACTTGTCAGATCATATAACAACACTAAGAAGTTAGCTCAAAAACACTAACTTATAAATCCAAGATGCAGTAAACACCACAACTGACGCACCCTCTATTGTGTAATGAAACCATTTTATCATATGCCGATGTAATGACCTCGTTACATGCATTACCTGTGAAGAAATTAGTCTCTAGTGGCCAGATCTTGAGGATTTCAGTCATTCAGCCATTTTACCTTTTAGCTCTATTACCACTTTTTTCCTGTTTTCACTGATCAGAGATCGAATGGATGTGCTAACGTCTTGACTGGCTGCACGGCTTCCCTACGGTTACCTCTCTGCACCATAGATCACACGTTTATTTTCATTCATAAGCCTCTTTTGTTTTCTCCATCCACTTTTGTCTGCAGTAGAAGGCGTTTAACAGGTTCTTCAGTTGCGTAGAAAGGTGTTTAGATCTGAGGGAGGCACAGTGGCTCAGAGCAAGTCAGCTGACCTGGGAACAGCTAGCAGCCCCAGCCTTCTATCTATTGTTTTCATTTTCTCCCTGTGCTGTTCTGAGTTTCCTCTTGGCGATCATGTTTCTTCACACAGTCCAAAGACATGCAGGTCAGGTAGACTGTTAATGAGTGATTGTATATCTATGCCAGTCCTGTGATTGCCTGGCCATCTGTCTAGGTCGCTATCTGCCCTCTGGTCAGTGCATACTGGGACAGACTCTGGCCCCTGAGACCTTGAATAACAATAAACATGTAAAGAAAAGCAATTAATGAAATTCACAGCTTGATTTATATTAATGAGAGCACAGGAACCACCCACATAACAATTAGTATAACAGATATAACTTCTGAAACATTTTATGACTTAAGAAATAGCAGTCTGTCAACTAATTGGTTGACCCTACCCCTAAACTACTACAGTAGCTCATGTTCTGGCCTAGTGAACTGCATGAGACTGTGACAGTTGACACTTAGACCTCTATGCACATTCAGCAGCACCTGCAATAGTCACTTCTTTTTGCTGGGCAACAGCTTGCAGAGTCTGTTCTAGTATACATCCTGCTGCATGTGTGTGTACTTCATTGTCCAGCTGCACGGTGTGTATCTGTCGTAAAATTCACATGAGCTGCAAGATGCAGCGCACTGCGAAAGAATATTTATAACGCTCTCTTGAGCTGCAAAGAGCAGCAAAAGTGCTCCTGAAATTCTGATTAGATTGTCAATGAAATGCTTCCAAGAGACTGAGTGTGGAATCTATGAAAAAAATGAAATATGTTAATAAGAGTAATCTGATAAATCGTTGAATACAGATTGTTTGTTTTCTGTGACTGATTACATTTTGAAGATAACTTTCCTAGGCATGAAGGGCGCACTGTGGGTTGTGTCCTCAAGCAGGGTTTCAGGTTATTCCATACTTGTTTATTTGGCTGAAAGGCTAAAAGTAATCTATTGGAAAAAAAAGGCCCCAAATTGCCATTGTGGCAGCTCACCAATGACTCGACATAGCTGCATAATCTCAGCAAGGGAATTCTCCTGCACTCTGCTTTCAGGACAGCTGTTCCCTCTGCACTACTTCTGACAAGGGGTCACCACAGTACATGGTTTCAACTTTTTCCTGACAGTTTATTTTGGACTCATGGCAGTAGAAATGCATTAAAGCTCCAGTGGGTACAATATTTGTAATATTTATGTAAAGATACACCTGTCTTAAGCCTAAATTCCATTGGGACTACAGCGGAATAGTTTGTCAACATTGATTCTGCCACTGTTTAGACCCTTTATATTACTAAAATTGTTTATTCGTTAATTAGTCATCAGACACTGTCCATGTGTTAATGAAACAACATTAATGAAACAAGCTTTCTAACCGGGCCGTCAGGAGGTGCACCAGGCATTGAAGCCAGTCTGACATGTGATGCACACCAGCCCAAAAATAATTTTCCCATAGACTTACATTGTGAAAGAAGCAGATGTTAAACAGAGTGGCACAACCACTGTGGAAATGACTTGTTTCACTATTAGAATTTGAGCCATTTGGTCCAATAACATCTGCAAAGTCAAAGCACTGATGCCCATAGAGCATGCATAGTATATGTTCATCTGTGTAAGTTCTTTACAGCAAGAAGTGGCTTTTTTGGGCAAAATGTGGCACTGAGTAACTTTCACAGGGAGCCCCATCTCCAATGCTGTATTCAGCTCTCTTTATACATTCATGGTTCTAACCAGAAGAAGTCAGACAACATGATTTTGCCTCTCTTGTCAGTCCAGCATCCTCAGTCTTAGTCATGTTGTATAATTTCTAGGCACTTTAGTGTGTTCATTTCGTCACCTCTCTTCTTAGTTAGGGTTGTCAAAATGTGCAATCTAACTTCAAAATATTAGATTTCCATTTTGATTTCACTCATATCACAGTCATCTGGTGTACACACACACACACACAGAGAGACGCCCACTTACTATACACCATCACTGCCAGCTTTTGATTCAAGTGAGTCAATTTGCAAATGTGTTGTTTTGTTAGAGAATAAATGTACAAAAACAGCATTCTGTCATTCTGTCATGTCTTCCAAAGCAGTACTAGGTAAATGCCTCAACTTTATTAAAAGATACATTTCATTTTGCAATATCTGCCACATTTACAGTGGATCGGTGAGAGGTTGATCAAATGCAGAGTGAAAATATTGACTGCAGTTTTAGAAATCACTGTGCGATGTGAGGAAAATGACTTGTTGTAGTTTTGTTTGGTGTGATAATAATGAGGAGGTTAGTGTTACTGCCACCAAGATTGAAATGAAACCGATGTGTACTGCCCTTGGCAGGGGTCACCTCAACTTATTCTGTTGTTGAAATGGCTGACTGAAGGTAATTCATTACAGGTACACAGATTGTTTTTGACATTTTAACAGATCAAACCTTATTTTTTAGGAAAACCTGTGAGCTGCACAACCACATATTAAGTAAGGTAGGTAGGCTTCCAACTGACCAGAGAACCTGAGTGTAAATAACCAGAGGAGAACCAGAGAATAATCAGAATAATAGAGAGAAGCCTGAGGTGCCCTTGAGCAGGACAGTTAACTTTTACCAGCCTGTCAGTAGTCAAAACTACAGTGAAGTAGTCAGATAGATAGATAGATAGATAGATAGATAGATAGATAGATAGATAGATAGATAGATAGATAGATAGATAGATAGGATTAAGGATTTATATTTCTGTGATAACCCCCCCACCCCCACTCAGCAGTGACTCAGCACTGCTGCAGCTTCAGCTCAACGAGGGAATTCAGGAACTAGTCCACCCAATTATGGCTGTGTGTTCTCTTGCACTGCTCTGACGTAAGGTCACAAAAGTGAGGGCAGGATCAGCAGGCATAGTATAGTTTTTCAGTTTCAAGATTTTTCTTTCTGGGGCAGTGGAAGGGGTGTAGACAACCAAGCCATTATTGTTCTGCGTTATTATTCAGATAAGCTGAATGTGTACAGTGTGCACTGCGTGTAATGTTTATAAAACTCTGTCGACTGAGCAGCAAAAGTATTTCTTTAATTATTTGACTTGAATGCCAAACACATATCTGCTGTAAATTTAGGACAATAGAAGGAGAAAGATTATCGTCAGTATCTCTCCAGCTGTGAGGGTGCCTTGAGGAAATCCTGAAATTTGCGGCACTACAACTTTACTGGCTGACTGACTGAAGGTATTTCACTGTAGGTTTGGATTGCACACTATTCTTAATGGTTAAATAGCCTATTGAGCTGCTCTTAGCTACTCTGCTGCTTGCTAATGACCTCAAAATGATAATGCTTCACTTATCCCTTCAAAGAGCATCCACCCTTAAACAGAAACTGTTTTCTTTTTCCTTTTTCTGATTGTGGACCGGTACGGTACTAAATTTACTAAATGGAGACTGCCCTGAAATACTAGTAGTATTCTACTGCAGAAACTAAAACTCAATAATGTGTTTAAATAAAAAAATAAAAATACTGCAAGATCAGAACTGCACAACATCAGACTGACGACAGATTTGTGTTTAATGTCAGCACAGTTTGTCTCAGTTGAAGATTTGTAAATGCCTTACACTTTCTGTCCTTCCTTCCTTCCTTCCTTCCTTACTTACTTGCTTCATTCATTTTCTTTCTTTCTTTCTTTCTTTCTTTCTTTCTTTAGAAAACAAAGAAGCTTATCTAGTGTAGTTTGGGGTTGCAGGCTGCTCTTAACGCCTTTCTAAATGGGCCCATTTGGATCTATTGAACAGCACTGAGCTTCTTGCTAATGACCTTACTGTGATAACGCTTCAATTCCTTCCTTTAAGTCCGCTGCTTCTATGCAATCTGCCTTGACTGTCTAGACACACACATACACACAAACATATGAATAAACCTGGAAACATGTAGGCACTGAAACACAGCCAAACTGTGCTCACACATTCAGTGATACATCATTCTGCATCAGTTGTTAAGACAGATATACCCGAGAAAACCATGTCATACACACACGGACACACAAACATATGGATGCGCAGAAGACCAGTCTGTTTCGGTCTTAACAGCAACCTTAACTTTTCTGACACAAGCACACAAACAGTCTGCAGCAATACCTCATTTGTCACTCTTCTTGGTTTGATTATTGCGTTTCACGTGGCTAGATTGAAAGCCCAAACAAGATGCATTAAAAAAAACAACAACATACAATTTAATTTCAGCTTGACTGCACATAGTATGTCTGTGAGTGTGTTTTTTTGTTGGTCTAGTCTTTAACTTTCTTTTAAAATAGTTATGAAAAGAATAGTTTGACTGATGTTTGGCAGCTAAGAGATGCTTTTCTGGATCCCCCATAACACCTGGGTAGCTGATGCGATCAGCATTACTTTTGAAGTTTTTTTGCGTTCTTTGAAAATGGTTAAGAAACATCTGAAGAATTTAACAGCAACATTGACGTACTGTATCTTATACACCCATGTATTCTTGTGAACCTTTAGATAAAGTAACAAAAATAATACAAAAACACATCAAGTAGAATGGTTTATTAATGCTCCCTGTGATTTGTTTTTAGCCAGGAGTTAATACCTCAAAGTTTTGCTTTGCATCTTTTTCCCATTATTTGTAGCCATTTTAGAAAGACCAAACATTGCCAGAGGCTGCATCGTTCAGTGTATAATAAGATGCTTTGTCCAATGTGAGTCTCGTATTTATTGAGGTGTGTCTTGAATATAAGTTACAGTAATAATTGTAAAAATAAACAAGTTTTTCCTTCGAATGTTAACCTGTTTGACTATCAGTTTGTACGGTTTTAGTGATATTGTGTGTGTGTGTGTGCGTGTGTGTGTAGGCGCGTGGGTGTGTGTGTGTGCATGCATTTTAATATCTATGTATACATATATATGTGGCTGTTTGCCATTCCTTTCATTATGGCAGTTAATCCTTCAGATGCTTCCATACATTATTTGAACATTTGCTTGCCATTTTTATTTTTGACAAAGCACGGCCAAAGGCTCAGTTATGCATTGCTGATTCCGGCATGCTCAAATGGTTTCTACATCCTTAACACCTGCGGTAAGGTTTTTCCTCACTGTAGTTTGATTTGCCATGTGATGGATTCTCAGCCATAATATTGCATGTTCATGGTTCATTTTAGTCCTCTTATAGTCCAGAGACTCTGACTGAGACCAGTTCTTTTCTCCGATTGAGACCAGCTCTTTTCTCTTAGAAGTTTTCTGAACACAGCAGAAGCCTGCCATCTCCCATTCTGTCAGGGATATGATCTACACCTAATAAATAATGGACAAGCAGCAAATAATAGAATACCAGTATTACGGCATTTTAGAGCGCACGATAGATTGATGATCTAGTGCTGTACGCATGCAACTACAGCCATGAATGTGCCTGCAAGTAAGGCATTTAATTTCTGTGTTCAGCAGCAGAGGGGTGTTTGCAGGGTGCAGTATGCGTAGCTCCCAGAGGTGATTTGTGTAACTATGAGTGTAAAGGAGGAAGCTGCCAAATAAAAGCAAGGGTGCTTTCAGTTTCAGGGTTTTGTTCTTTCACTCTGCTCCCTTTCATTAAAGATGGATTATTTTGAAAAACTAATATGTCACTGTCAAATTAATAGTTATACCTTTGGCATTGCAGCTTTAGTTAAATAAGATGGCGGTCACGGCCAAGAACACCGGTTGTCTCTCTCACTCTTGTTCTGCTTTTATCTTTAATAAACCAACGTTTTGGAATAGAATATTTTCTCCCATATTTGTTGTTTCCTGCCACAAAGAGGACACGGCTCCAAATGCCTTTATCGCCTTTTTGTTCTTTCAAGCTAATAATTTTCTTTTTACGTTTAATAAATTGGATAACTTGTGTGATTTCCCCTTTGTGTGTTATTTAATATTTCGGCATATCAGGGCTGCCCCAGTCCCCCCTGTCTTTGATGATGCTCACGGTTTTTGAAGAAAATTGTTTTTGAAGATGCGAATGCACAGCATGCGCATTATAGTGCTTCAGAGAGTATGTTAGCACTGCACCATTGTTCCACTCATGAAGGTAAGTCCCTTCATTGTGAAGAAATGTAAAACTTTAGGACTATTTGGACAGGGATAATAGAATCCTGCTTCCTATTTTCTGCTCTAAAATGATTTTCCTCCATGCTAATTAAATATGACTTCGTGGCACAAAGTCATATTACAGGAGTCATGAGGTCATGAGGTTGGCGGAGACTGCCAGTCTTTTCAGAAAAGGTCTTTATTGTTTACAAAATGGTACTTTATAATAGATGCTGTTACTTCAATGTTATTAACATGCAACTCATAACACCATGTAGTACTTTCATTGCTCAAGAGGCAGTTGTTTGTGAAACAGAACTCCCATCTCAATACTATATAAATATAAATTGTAAAAAAGCACAAGAATATTCCTGCAGGAAAAATCTCCCTCTTCCTTTTGCTTTTTATTAATATTCTCACCTTTCCACGTGTGTGTTTTAATGCTTTATTTGTTTTGTTTTTCCAGGTGATTAAGCTGTCGTTTGAAGAGTTTGACCTGGAAAGAGGATATGACACACTAACTGTGGGAGATGGAGGCAAGATAGGTGATACCCGGAGGGTACTCTATGTGTAAGCATCACTTACTGTATATGTTCTGGCCTAGTAATATTGTCATGAAACAGTACATAACAAGCTAATGTTGGCAATTAGAAGAACAACTGGAGATACGTGGATGGCATCATGCAGGTACACATTATATTTTTATTGGATATGGTTATCACTTACCACTAATACACATGGTGCTCTGAACTACATGTGGTACAATAGGAACGTGGCCCCTTTTTTCAGTGCTCAAAAACAATGCTGTACAGCCACCTTAGCTTAAACCATCTAAGTATGAACATGTTATTTTAGGTATGTAAATAATTGTAAAGTTTCTTTTAAGTCAAAAGTGATAAACAAGTAATAATGCTTATTAACAGTTTGTGTTGACATGTATATTTTCTTTATGTGTGTGTGCGTATAGACTTACTGGCTCCAGTGTCCCTGACCTCATCGTTAGCTTGTCCAATCAGATGTGGCTACACCTGCAGTCAGATGATACAATCGGCTCTGCAGGGTTCAAGGCAGTCTATGAAGGTATGGCTTTGTAATACAACAACTCTAAATGAGACTTTTGAGCCACACTTTTCTTTCTCTCTCCTTCTCTTTGTAACACACAGACACACACACACACACACGCCTACACACACAGATATATATATATATATATATATATATATATATATATATATATATATATATATATATATATATATATATATATATATATATATATATACTCACATAATGGAGTGTGAAAGTCATGGCATTGCTGATGCTGACGTGGTGATTCAGTACTGAACACAACTGTTGTTGTCCGCCCTTGTGTATACATGTGATGGTATGCGCATTACTAGAAGGTAATAAATGAATTATGAGTCAATCAGTTGATCGTTTTGCTTGGTTATTTTTCATATTATGCCAAAGCTGACACCGTTATAGAGATAAAGATGGTGATAGTCACAGTGAGTGAAGGTGAGAGGGAGAGATATAGATGTTACACTAAATACTTATTATTTGAAACAATCCATTTATTCTATTTATATATTTCATTACATACTGCATCTTACCATGACTATGCTGCTCTTTAAATTGAATTGAACTAAATGGAAGTTAACTAAATTGAATTAACTTGAGACAAAGTGGTGAGACAGGTAGAGAGAGAGAACGAAAGAGAGGCTGAGGGTAATTTGATAAATGTAGAGACAGAGGAAGAGGGACAACAAGAAATTGACAGAGTGGGACAGAAGGAGACAAAATGGCAAATTGAGTGAGAGGAAATAAACAACTCAGAGAGTCTCAGAGAGGCCGAGGGAGTGCGAGAGAGTACGAGAGAGGGGAAAACTGAGCAGGATGGAAGTTGTCCTCTTGGTTCTGCTTAGCTATGTTTGATTCAATGATGTTGCTGACGGTGTTGTCCAGGATCAGTTACTGCTGAAAGGGAATCAGCACAGTGTAGCTACAAAACTCATGTGCGTGCATGCATGCAGCTGTAAATGTAAGCAGATGATGTTCACCATCAAGTTTCCTCGGCTCAATGTGAAGATGGCGGTGACCTTGATTGATTTATGGGCTAACATTGATTTTGTGTGTTTAATATTTTTCCTAACGGCAGTATGGGTCTTTTTATCTGATACTATATATTCTATGAAACACATGAAACAAACGGTACTTAATGACCTCTTGATGATCTTGTAGTTTCATTTTTTTTCCTGAACTGAACAAACGCCTGTGGTGTGTTTTGTGTGTGTCCTTGCATGTATGTATGTGACGCTGTCACATTGTATAATGTCACCATGTTACACTTTGATCACCCCCTGGGAGCTCTTAGGTTTTCATCCCTGCAGGAAAACACCCAGCGTACGTGTGTGTGTGTGTGTGTGTGTGTGTGTGTGTGTGTGTGTGTGTGTGGATGTTTTGTTTTTAAATGCTCTCATGTTACACTTGTTAATCACTGCAGCTTGTGTGTGTGTATGTGCATGTTCGAGAGAGCGAGAAAGAGTGAGTTAATATCATAAACACACACACAGCCCATTATGGTAATTGAAGCCTTCAGTGAAATTCTGCTGTTTTCAAGTGGATGGCAATTGGTTGTGAAAAGAGTAACAATGTAAATAATGTATTTATTCTTTAACTCATCAAAGGACTGAAAATGAGCATTAAATGTCTTTAAGATTCTTCTGTAGAATCAACAGTATCAGTATTAAAAAATGGTGCATCTGGATACCAGCCTTGTCGAATTACTGCAGATTTAAAGCTTGACTTTGTTGTTGCAAATCCTCAAAATGCAAACAATAAGCATACATAAATGATGTAAAAAGAATACGTTGGTAGTTGTTTGCAATACAGTGATTACTGTTTGAAAGCTGATGCTCTTGATTAACTACATCAAGGACTGTCTGTTCTCTGCAAGTTGATTTTCATACTGTCCTGGCTAAACTGACACTGAATGTGGCCAAAATACATTGAAATACATTTAAACCTGTGTGCTATGCCTGTGAATATGCTTGGGAGTAATACAAAGTTAAAATGATTTATAGTTATTGGGCTAAAACACACAAAGCTACCAAAAAGTAGGTCCCTAAAGTATCCATCTGTGTATTTCCCCTTCCTTTTGCTTAATAACATGTGAATACATAAATCTTACATTTTTTGTTTTATTTTTCGAGTCTCCATTATGTAGATGACTTTATATAATATGTGACTGTTGGAAAGGGAAAGGAAAAGAATCATAAAATGTTGTTTTGAGTCGTAAATCTATGTTCTGCGCTTCAGTAAAACTCTTTAAACTTAGAAAGAAAGGGAAGAAAACATGAGAAGAAGCAACAAGAGAATGAACAAACTAAAAAAAGAGTGAGAGAGGCAGTTACAATCATAATGACAGACTTACCAGGGCCTCAAGATTGCTGATATCCATCTTGACACTCGTCAGCTGTGTGACAGCTAGCTGTGGGCCATACGCACACACACACACACACACACACTCGCGCCTGCCACTTCTTTGAGTATTCTATTCTTGTGGGACGTACTTCCATCCCAACAGATAGTAAAAGTGTAGAACACATGCACTCACACGTACACGTACATACACACATATACAGTGCTCACCTTGAGATGTATTTGCCCAAAGCGAATCCAGGAGCATGGTGGAGCATGTGTTACAAGATGACAGACGTCTGGTAGAATGTCAAATTTTAAAGGAGGTGAGCGAAGGAAGAGCAGTGGATAAAAACACACTGCCATTAAGGGGCAGTGAGGAGGGGATAAAACGAATGGGTGAAAAAAATGAACAGAATATGATTGCAAGCTAGTTCGGCAGTATCGCTAATGTGACACTCATGCCAATAAAGCACAGTGTATTGAATCAGATTGAGAGAGCGAGAGCGAAGAAGAAAAAAGAGCACAGTGGGAGAAAAGGACAGAGACAATTTGAAACAAAAAGATTAAGATAAAGAAACATGGAGAGAAACGACATCTGTGTCTGAAATTTTCACAAACAGCAATGTTGCTGTCTTTGATTTTAACCTCCTGTTGGCTACTTAACAAAAGCACACATGGATCAGTGTGTGTTCGCTACCTGTGTGCCTCCACATATTGTTTTGCCTTTCACATTTAAAGCTGAATTACACTACAATTACCCTGATGGCAATTAGCTGTGAGACGGGAAACAATAAAATTAATTTCTCATACTCCAGGTTGTGCTTCCTAACACAGCAATTTAAAATTATAGACTCTTGACTTCAGACACCCTAGACACTTTTTTTCTGCTGCTCCACACAGCCATATACATACACAGCCAATAATTTGTTGACAATCAGGACTGCTGCCAGCTGCCTTTTAAAGAAAGTAGCATATATTTTAAATATGGCCTCTCTCTTCTCTCATTCGGTCATCTTGGGCCCCAGCTTAGTGGACAGTCTAGTTCGCTGGTTGCAGAGTCATCCAGAGATACAGCCGCATTAATCTTAACCCTGACCTAACTGTGTACATCTTTGAGCTTGTTTTGTTGGCTAATTGCAGACAAATCTTCTCAGATCCCTTTAGTGACCAAAATGTAAAAATTGCAACCTTGACAGCCAGAAATATACATGAGAATAAACATAGCTACATTACTATAAACACCACATAGAATCCATTTTTGATTTTATTATCTAAAAATCATTGTATGCATGTTGTTCATTTAACCCCACCTCACAAACAACAACAGACAGCCCTTTATCTGTATGTCACCATCTCACATGTTGACATTAATTATCAGCATAAAAACATGGCCGTCTGCACCGTGTTTGTTACAGAGATTGAACGAGGAGGCTGTGGTGATCCCGGGGTACCAGCATTTGGTCGCCGTAGTGGTGAACGCTTTCAACACGGTGATGTGTTGACCTTCTTTTGCCAGTCGGCCTTTGAACTTGTGGGCGAGAGGACTATCACATGTCAGCACAATAACCAGTGGTCTGGCAATAAACCCAGTTGTGTCTGTAAGTACACGTACATTTTGTGTCTTTACTTAGTGCTATATCTATCTCTCTGTGCCTTTCTGCTTGTATTCTTGCCCAATTATATACCATCCTAATCTCTTTCCTTCCTGCTTTTCTTCCTTTGTTCCTTCCCGTTTGTAGTCTCATGTTTCTTCAACTTCACGGCTCCATCAGGTACTATATTGTCCCCGAACTACCCTGAGGAGTATGGGAACAACCTGAATTGTGTGTGGCTGATTATCTCTGAACCGGGGAGCCGCATTCATCTCCTATTCTCTGACTTTGACCTGGAGCCACAGTTTGATTGGCTGGTGGTCAAAGATGAAGGTAATTATATCTTAATATTAATATTTAGACCTTAGGATATGGATTTGCAAATTCTCTATTTCTTTAAAGTATGTGGGCATGTGTATACGTACTTAAAAATGGTAAAATCATTTGCGTAAAGAGAATTTCACATTGGATTTGGTTGATGAATAGCTGACTGGCTGGACAGTTGTATAGTTGTTTTCACTTTTCCACTCCACACAGAACCACAGGGCAATTAGATCATTGTTCCCAATTGTAATAAAGGTTATTGATTTAAACTGAGTCAAGTAAAACCTTCGCTTGACTGGCTGGTCATTAAAGATGAAGTTATGTTTAATTGACTGGCTGCAAACCTGTCTCTCTGCAGGGATGTTATTTTGTAGCAGTGTTTTGAAAATTGCAGGGCAATTAGTGCTGTTGCACTGGGCAAACTGAAATTAAAGATGTTGCTTCAAAGTGCTTGTCCAGCTAGGTGACTGCTGTCACATGGAAACCACATGGTATGTCATTCCCTCTTGAAATGAATCCCAGTTTTGAAATCATGATATTTAGTGTCTGAGACCCATTTGGAAACTTCATATTCACATTACAAAAGTAAAGTGAAAACCACACATGCTGTTTAGTGACGTGAGAAATGTTACTTTAAAATCATGTGAACTTTTAAGTTTTAAAAGTCAAATATACAGTAACTCAAGGGAAAGCCACAAGTGTATTTAGCGCCAGTGTGTAGGATTTAGTGGCATCTAGTGGTGTAGTTGTTCAAAGCAACCCCATTCCCCCAACCTCTTCCTAGCATTAAGGAAAAAAATACAGTGGTGGTGAAAAATAGGCTTCTTCTAAAGTAATAAAAACATAATGATTCTTATTTTCAGGTGATTATACACCGATGAAAAGTTATGCATATTGTGTTTCATTTCTTTCACATTCTGTAAATAGACCCCCCTAAATCTGACACACTGGACCTAAGTATGACAAAAGTGGTTTTCTTGGCCAGCAACCAGATCAACCATGAACATACAGTATGTTGGTTTGTAAATAGGACCAGCATTCACTAATGTGGCACTCATTAAATGGGTGAACTGATTGGTCTTTAGAATGTTAACTACTGTATGATTATGCCTCATTTAATACTCTGCTTTTCAGAATCACAGAATATATTTAGAAATCAGTTTGAACTTAAAGGCCGAATCACACTTCTCAACAGGGTGATAGATGAGAAAATCAGTTTAAAACTAACACAACTCAGCATTGCAATGATACTTCCATGTAAAACACTAATAAAAAAAGTAAAAAAACAAACAAACATATCTGAGCTGTTATTTGAAGAGGCAATAATACACGTATCAAGTGTTGCTTTTACCAACATATCAATATGTATTGTCTAATATTTTGTCCTTAAGTGACACATTCAAATGTAAAACATCTGAATCCATATAAAAAACAATTTTGCACTTATGCAGCCAGTGCAGTTATGCCTTTTAAATGCATACATAATCACAAGAAATGCTTTAGTCCAGGAAGAAAATAAATACGCATCCCAATGCAAGATGAAAGTTTTTCTGCATTAAAAAACCCAAAGGCTTTTCTGTTCAACATGGATTTTGTGTGACCTTGACACTCATGCCTTTCACTTGTTTTTTTTATTCCTGGATAATAAAACATTGAAATACAAACAAATGACAAGCAAAATTGAACAGAGCAACCACAGTAATAACCCATAAATCTCCTGATCTGGGAAACAGCAGCATCAAATCCAGCCTAAAAAAATCTAATAAAGCTTCAAGCTACGCTTTTGAACACCATGTGCAGTAAATGGTTAACATAATCAGAAAGCCATTGTTGTCGTCTAATATAAGAGAACATAGTGACTACAAAAGGCTTTTCTCTAAATCTCTCCTCTTTGATAAGACAACGCAGGACCTTGTCACTCTTTCAGCTATTGTCGCGTTGATTCTCTTTCCACTCCTGGTCTCTTGCCTATCAATGCAATAATGAGTAAGTGAAAGAGCTTTCGGATTGCTGAAGAACAAAGAGACTGGCACTTTGCAACTCAGTCGCTGTATGGCTTAATTGAGTCTAAGTGCATGGGATCCAAAACTCCAAGTCAAGGAGGAAATAAAAAGAAAACTTTCTGTGGAAGTGTTGGTGAAGAATCCCCATTTCAGATTACTTTTATTACTGAAGTGTTCTCGAAACCTCTCTTCTATCTCTTGCAGGGTTGTCAACTCAATGCTGCTTTTCATTGTATCTTTTCTAGTTGGATTCATAAGAGGATTTTTAATATTACTTTGTATATACTAGTCTAAAACATACTAAAGGGAATCACACTGATTGCTTTCTGTCATGTTTAAAGATTCAATCCGGCCTCTGCAGAAGAAGTAGGTCTTACTTTGGGATTGCATGTCACAGCACATGAATTAACGATCAGATTTATAAACACATTTGCTCTGTATCTAGATGGTTTACCACATATTCAAGTAAAGATCGTTGTCAGATTTTTAAAGAGACATGATCATAGATGCCAGATGGTGAGTTTTATCATCACTAAGATGAGCTGTTTGAATTTTTCAATTGCATTCTCAAAGGTAATCGATAAACGGACCAGCGCACACATATCAAACTATTTGCCATGTAAGTAGAAGGCCCTTAGTGGATGAACGCAGGAAATGTTGAGTGGAAAAAGCCATAATGAATAATCACCGGTGCTGCTTCTCCTACCCATGCAAAACTGCAGGTGTTTTCTGATGAATCACAGTTCCTGCTGCAGCACCAATCTGCTAGACTCCTGGTGGGCCATCAACAACAACAAGCATTGTGTTAGTTCTGGCAGTGAACTGAAGTTGTGCATGCCAATAGCTCATCAGCATTAGTTGACATTTATAATCACTAATCATACTCAAAATAAATTTCCAATCACATTCAATCAACACAGTGAGGTGGTCTTTATACTCTCTCTCATTTACTTGTGATCATTATGGTACTGCTGCTAATCTGTTTATTTCTACCTGCTACAAACTGCTGTTACTGGCTGTGGCGATTGATTTCTCCATCAACCACCTCAGCCTCCTCCTGTTCAAGTGTCTTATTACCATATGTGGGGAAGGAATATCTTTCCTTGTGCATTATGTATACTCCATATCTCACTGATATGGGCCTGCTGGGTTCTGTTCTGTGTAGCCCTATAGGGTTTTATTGAGCTCCCCACTGAATCTGTCGTTGGCGGTTGGATCATCGGGGAGCATCCTCAAGAGCAGAGTGTATTCTGCCAAACAAAAGTGTATAACCATTTGTTGCAGTAAATGGTCTTAGGCTGTGACACAAATGTCTCAGACAGAAATGAGGTGATGCATGGTTACAGCTGTATAGGCCAGTGGGGGAGGTGTAATGGTTTCCGGGGCCATTCAATTGGTATACAGTGGGTCTTGTAATGGCTACAGAGAGATGCCTTAATGCCAGAGCACACCTTAACATAGTAGCCAGATTCAGGCATTCATTGCAATCATGTACCCCCAAGGGGATGATGGGTACTCAAAGCAACATAATGCTCCCGCCAAGGTGAAAAGAACTGTCCATGGATCCATAGTTCAAGGCACATTCAGGTGAAATAATGTTAATGACCTGGACACCACAATCCCCTGATTTCAGTCTCTTGGATTCACTCAGATGCAGCCTCTGAAAAGAGAGTATACCATTTGCATCAACCTTTTGCAGTTGTGTGTGAAGCACTGCTGCCTGTCTGGTTTGCTTTAACACTAAAACCCAGCAGGTACCTTGCTGAGTCACTGCCAAGACATGTGGAAGCTGTTATTAGGGGTAAAGGTGGTCCAATGTAGCACTGAACAGGCATCTGTATTTTTCCAGTCACAGAGTGTGTATTTTGTCTTCTGAGTTAGAAATAAAGTTAGAGCTAGATATCAACAGGATGACCACGTTTGATTTCAGTTTGATGAGTCATGATTCAGTTTCATCTGACATTAATGACATAGTTCATGAAACAATCCTGTATTAATGTACATTAGTGAATTACTATCATCGAGAGGTGAAAGGAAAGTGCATCACACTTTGGAAGACTTAATTTATTATTATTATTGTTATTTACTATGCAGATTAGAACTGAGATTTAATCTCTTTTCCCTAGCACTGATAACATTTAATACCTCTGTTGAGGTCTCTGAGGTATTTTTTTTAAATATATTTCTTTCTTTATAGGAGTCCTTCACATTCCAAATTTGTCCTTCGCCTAATGTTATACAGACAGAATTAGATGAACACCGTTAAAATATGTCTTTAAAACATTGTCTGTTCTGTTTTAGGCCTGTCTGAGCCAACAACATTTGGGACGTATTCGGGAAAAGACGTTCCATCACAGATCGCCTCAAATGGACACATCATGAGACTGGAATTTCAGTCTGATCATTCTAATACTGGAAAAGGGTTCAATATCAGCTACACAAGTATGTGCGACCTACATACCTTCCTATCTCTCTCTGTCTATCTGTGTCTCCATATGTATCTGTCGGTTACATTTACCAACGTGTGACACATGAACACTTGAGCATTGCCTTTGTTAAATCAAAATCTAGTATTTGTAAAAGATTTATTGTCATCATGACCATCGCAATGCCATGTAAGTGTAAGTTCTACATGTTAGTCCCACTGAATGTAGTTAATTTTTCATTTATCTTCAATCTGTTGCCAAGCACTCTACCACTTTTCTATCAATATAATTTGTATTCGACTTTCTGTAGTTTTGTCTATATTCAGCCAAGTGTGCTTGAACATCTTTGAATAAACCTGTAGAATCACATGCACTGAAATCAAAGTAAAAATGCATCCTAAAATGGTTTAAAAAAACATCATCTGGTGCCCCATCATTTGTGTCCAGTGTGTGTGCTAGTTTTGTGTACTGGTGTATTTGTGTTATTCCTGCAGTTATCCAGTCAACTGTCAGCATGACATCACATTTGAGATATTTCCAGAGCAGCTACAATGGAGTTTTGATAGCAGAAAATTGTTCAACAATCTAAAAATGACAGCAGTGAACATGAGCAGCAGATTTTTGAGGTCAGCTCCTCAGACTGGAAGAGAAACTGTTTCTTGTGAGATACAGCAGTTTCTGCTGGTGTATGATTAGAGAGATTAAAACAGAACCGGCAGTTGTCTATAAGTCAGTGCAGTTGCAATTTAAAGTATGTTTTGAATAAGAGGAGATGGTCTCACTTTTTCTTGATCAGGTAAACACTTACGGTCTCACTCTTGGTATTCCACCCCCCCCCAAATAGCCTTCTCTGTATGTGCAACAGGAAACTTTAAAACAAATAGCCA
Organism: Sciaenops ocellatus; assembly: GCA_033000465.1. Classification (NCBI taxonomy): domain Eukaryota; kingdom Metazoa; phylum Chordata; class Actinopteri; family Sciaenidae; genus Sciaenops; species Sciaenops ocellatus. Next base: position 12,763,460 of record CP136888.1, on the reverse strand, counting down.
CTTTTTTTGCATTTTATGTGCCGAATACATTTCCAAATATCAGGGTTTACTTTGAAGGGTTTGAAGTGTGGAGCTACTATCTCTGTATAAAATATCTATTAAAGGCCATCCAGGCACTCATATGAAATATAGAAACACAGTAATTGGCTCAGGTTCATCGTACCATCGCACACTAACCAAAGCTGAATAATACTTAGATGACAGCTTTACCTAGTTAAGCCTGCCACTTTGCCAGCTTTAAACCTGACTACTGCAGCCTGTGTATTTATCTGCTCTAAGCTGAACTAGTTCTGCATGACTGATTCTGATTAATTCTCTGTGATTTCCATGTGGTTTTGCACCATTTCACACACGGCCTCCCAAATGACTTTGTCTCTGACTCTTCCTTGAGAGGTAACTTTTGACAAATGAAAGTACTAAATGATATTTTGCCTCTTCAGCACCACAGCATATTTAATAAAAAGGCCCTATCTCTAAATCTAATGAAAACATTTTTTTCACCTGCACCGCAGCACAAATTGGAAGCGAAAATATGCCACTAGAGTCCCTTTTTATTCACAAACATTTCCAAAGCTAAAGTACAAATACATAAATCATCTTTATACTCCTATTTACCTGGATATATTATGCAATGTTTTAATGTCAACAGTTGTAAAAAACACAATGTGTTGTAGATAAATACCCATAACTTTAGAGAAAGACAAATGCTAATGACAAATAAACTACATTTATCTAGTTTTTGATGGGGAAACTTTTTGAAAATGTAATTTCAATGTCTGATCACATAAATTCTATATTGGCACTTAAGAAAGATTAGACAACTTTGTGATGTTTCAGTAATTCGGTCTATTAACATTTTAATGCATTATGAAAATCATTTGGTGTTGCTTTGGGTATATCAGTATCTATTTATATGAATAATGTCAGAAACTCATACACACACACACCAAGCAGTTATTTGAAAATAACAATGTATCGGAAGTCAAAGACTGGTCAGAAAATAATAAAAGTTATTAATTTATGACTTTAAAGTTGAAGTCAATTAATCAATTTCTGTATGTAATTGCTGTGCCGTGATTTACTTCAGTGTAATGACAGCTGTCGTCATCAATGTTGTATTTGAAATTAGACTGCAAACAAACAGTAAACAAAACCATAATCTTGCCTAAGCCTTACTTAAAATTACCTTAAAGCAATATGTCATGGCATAGTGCAGTGCTGACTCGGTTTGAGGATGTAAAGATTGGTGCAAAATTATACCAAAACTCATGTGGTCCATGTGGAGAAACCAAGATACATGAAATAATTGTATATGTAAGGACAAAAAATCCACCCTTAAAAAGTCACACGTTGCCAACACCCCAGTAAGCTACACAACATGTTCAACATATTGATGTCAAAGTTAGAGGTCATGTCTCTATTTTTCTTTCTGTTCCAGACATATTATTCTGTATTTTTTCCCCTTATTTTCTTTTCTCTCAAATCCATCATTTTGACCTCAGTCTCAGGCTGTTGTTTTACTTTATCCGAAACACTCACAGCACACTCTCTCTTCTTCTCCCTCCCCTGAGTTTACACCAGTGACGTGCGGTGAGGTTCATGGCTGGTGAGACTCCATCAGAATCAGATTTACAAATATATGAACCCAACAGAGTAGATTATTCAACATTAGATCGGCAGCATATGTTTCATATCTCATATCAGCATTCTTTACACATACAAACTGTAGCCCACGTGACGCACATTTCATAAAAAAAAAAAGAAGACGTTATTATGGCCTTACCCTTACTTATAGATCAAGTCCATGCGCCGATCCTTCTGGACAAAAATGTCCAATATAGTTCAAACCATTTGATAATTATAACCATTTAATTTATTTGTTTATTATAAATTTTATTTTTTCCATGATGACAGGTGAGGCTCTGCCTCTCCTGACTGCACGTCACTGGTTTACACATATAATATGAATATTTTGTGTAATGTAATTTTGTGTGTATTTTCTCGTATGTATACATTTCTGCCCTCTGTTTATGCCTCCTATCGTATTCTTATCAGGCGTGTGAATGTGTGCATAGCTATTTTGCATGCAGTATGTGTGTGCTGAACATGTATATTTAAACATGTACTCAAATGTGCTTCAGTATGTGTGTATGCGTTGCGTTTGCATACCTGCAATTTCCTCTCTTGCTCTTGTTTTTTCTCTCTCCTTCTATTTCTTTCTCTGCTTTCATTTCCTCTCCATCAGTAGCTAATCAACCTGAGACATGTCCAATCACTGGGTGTATGCTCCAGGTGGGATCAGGTTAATCTCTGAAATAAGGATAATATAAGCTAAACATGACAGGGTTGAATCCACAAGAAGATAATTCCATGCCCATATTTCCATATCAGTGAAGATGTCACATTCACTGACAGTGATATAGCTATGCTTTATAAACTTGTTTCTCCCTCTGGTAGAACACATTTTCAGGTATTGAAGTGAATTGAAAAGATGGGTTAAAAATAGGAAACAAGCATGTGTTTCTTTGTCTTTTCTGTCACATTTTCTCTCTTTTCAGTAACAAAGTAATTTCCCTTTGTTTCAGTGTATTCTGTTTTTAGCTCCTATTTAAACTTTTCTCTCTGTATCGTCTTTCTGTAGCCTTCGGTCAGAATGAATGTCATGACCCAGGAGTTCCTGTTAATGGTCAAAGGTATGGTGACCAGTTCCAACTTGGCAGCTCCGTGGCTTTTCGCTGTGATCAAGGATTCATTAGGACACAGGTAAAAGTCAGATATCTGTCTAAAGCAAGTATCACAGCATACATAGTAAAATACTGGTAAAATGCTATATAATCTCCTGTACTTAAAGACCGTGTAAAGTCAAAATAAATATGTGTTTTGAGTTTGTCAGACTAAAGAATAAAGTGTTATTAACCACCCAGCCAAATTTGAATGATTAAAAATAACGATAAGTTTATTAAATTAGGTGTCACAATCAGGTAAAAATGGGCAGTACTCTTGTTACCGACATCCGTAAACTCAGATCTGAGTGGGGGGGGGGATGACTGGCGCGCCCGGCAGGTGGTCACACCCAGGCAGGTGTGCCTCGTCCGTGTGCGTCGTTACCGACAAACGTAGACTCAGATCTGACTGCATATATTCCCTGTCATAGCGACAAGATGCTGTTACATATAAGATATGTCCCGTGTCCTGGTTGTTTTTTTTAAAATTGAAATAAAGTAATGGAGCTGTTGTGCACATTCTGGCATCCAGAGAAGATGCATTTTCGGGATGCTGAGGGCAGAGCTAGCTAGCAACGGCTGTACGTATAAGTGTTGCAATTCAAAAATGAGGGGGTGGAGAGGGGGTGTTGCGCTGAATGTATTTATACCGCTACAGCAGCAGGGGCAGGTTTATGCTAATCACCGCTGCGTTACGTAAAGTGGCGTTGATTTTCAGACCCGCCCACTAAATCCTGACACAGAAATGTTGAAACACAGTTTGTGAAGCCTAGGTCCACAATTCAAATCTAAATGGTTGAAATGCTTTTTACACATTGTTGAGAAATACATTTATGAACTATTTAATGTGTTTAGAAGAAAATGACTGAATTCACTTTACACGGTCTTTAATAAACTTCTGTATAGAGCTTTAATTTAACTCCTTTGTATTTATGGTGTAGTTATCGTGATGTTTAATTTCTAGTTAAATATCTTAATATCATACAAATATCATATTTCTAGGGGTCAGATCAGGTCACTTGCATCATCCAGGATGGAAATGTTGTTTGGTCTGCGGCTGTACCTCGCTGTGAAGGTAAACACACATGCAAACCGTTGTCATTTATGTATGAGCATTAGATAATCACTGAAAATGTGCCACTTGCCAGAATACAAGGTGGCAAAGCATCGAGCTATTTGGCTCTCTCTGTGTAGCTTAAGTGTGCTTATACCCTTTAGAAAATGTATAAATTTCCTGTTCTAATTGCTTTAGCCTCCAGCCTCCCCACACTTATTCAGCCTGTTTGCATGCATCAGTCTCTCTCAACAATAATCTTAAATGAGATTGGCACAAGTTCTGCTGAAACTCATTCAGAGAGACACATTCATTATATGCAGACTCTCATATACAGAGATGTATGTATAGTGTGCAGATAAACTAATATGTGAAATTAATAATAAAATGACAGTGAATGTGCCATTATTTCAACACTTTTTAAAGGTGAATGGCAAACAGTGGCCTCTGAGTATTTGCTGTTTTTTTGGGGGGGGTTTTTTGTATCCCCTCCATCTTGATTGTATTGTCTAAATGAAATTATCAAATGTTGCCTGTTGTTAGTAAATGGGATGGAGGAGACAATCAAATTGAATAGAGTTGTCATATTATTAACTATGGAATATGGAAAAATATTATCCCTCCCTTTGGACACAGAAGGATAATTATGTTTAGAATTACTTTCTCTTGTTCATCCCATCCATGAGTACCACTGCTCCAATATGAGTGAAGTGATTTTCTTTTTAGCTTGCTGAAAGGTTGGAGTTATGAGAGCAGTCAAAAGGGCAAAGGTATGAGCTACTTTAGAACAGAAGACGTTGTAAGAGTGTGAAAGATAAGCCATTGCAAATTATATATTGTATGAAGAGCAGTGGATAATATACAGATCATGAACTCCATGTATAAGTTTTTTTTCAAGACTCTTGTCTGCATGTTAGCTTAATGCTTAATCAAAAAGAAACTGTGAAAATCAAACCAAATATAAAGTTACAAAGTTTTAAAGTGCTTTATTTCCATTGATATGAAATCTCATAGTTTCATGTGCCATAATAGAGATTTTTGTGACTCTAAATTAGCTATAAATTAGTGTCGAGATGTGCCAGCTTTGCTGCCTGCAGCCTTCTGAGTTGCAGGGAAATGAGGAACCACTTTTTGGCATAATGTGACACATAAATATCCTTGATTTCCCCTATAAATTATCATGCTATAATTATTTTAGCCTTTTTCAAACATTAGCAGCTCAAAATTGTTTACTCTAGCACAAGGTTGCCATGGCACATTTCTTGAGGTAAATGTTTATGTATGAAAACTAGAAATTCAGAAAGGATTGGAGAGCTAAAATAAATTGAGCAGATGATAAATCTGCTAACTCAACGTAGTATGAGTGTTTTGCTCTTGCCGTACCACGGTTATATATATAAAAAAAAAAGTGATTAATTTCTCTTTCTCTGGGTTGCGTGTGTGTGTGTGTTTGTTTATTTCCCTATAGCTCCATGTGGAGGACATCTCACAGCTCCTACTGGTGTTCTGCTGTCTCCCGGTTGGCCCTCCTTCTATAAAGATTCTCTGAGCTGCCAGTGGGTGATTGAAGCACAGCCAGATCATGCTGTGAAGATCCACTTTGACAGGTTAGATTTGGTTATGTAAGAACAGAGAGATGTTTAAGTTTGCTCATCAGTTACTCGAGAAGGCAGTCAGATTGTTACAAGTTGCATAATATAGGCATGAAGTATGTCACTCTCTTAGTTGGTCAGTCTTTCAGAATCATTATACGTTAGCAAATATAAATGTAGTTAGTGAGTTACTGCTGCAGTAAATAATGAATTTTGGCTTTTTGCACATTTTTTCTGGAAACAAGCCACAAGCAGATGCAGCGTAGCCTGAAATTGCTATAGCTGAAATTTGTCATTTTGGGAAGTGATATAAAGGCCAAGCTATCTTCATCGCCTGTGAGGCATTTTGTTTATACATGATTCATGTTTGCATTGCAGGCAAATGTCTGGTTGAGAGGGTAGTTAATTGTTCAGTTAGCTGGTTAGATATTCACATTGTGGAGGTGTATCAGTGGTTCCCAACTCTGTGTATTCTATCCCAACAGGCGGTTATTGCATTCACATGATATCCTTTTTCTAAATCATTATTATTTCTCTATTATAATGCTAAACATTATACCCGAGAAGTGGTTCTCAGGGCCCTGCAGCAACAACTGCTCAGTCAGTCAACAAGTCAGAGTACAGGCAGAGAGTCAGTCAGTGACAACCTCTCAGTCAGTTGTTCAGTTAGGTAGTTACACAAGGTGGCTGTTTAAGTGCTCAGTAATTTAAATAGTTATTTAAATGAGTACAGTGTGTCACTAGACAGAGCATCCGTCTGTTAGTGTTCAATGTTCAGTACCTACAATGGGTGACATTATTATTTTATATATCTATATATAATTTTATTATGCTCATTGTAAACAAGCATTCACTCTTGTTACGTGATGTTTGAAGTAGCCTGCAGACCGATTATGTAAGGCGGTCATATAAATGTTATCTATGTGTTATGTTATTGTGCATGTTTTTGTTTGTTTATTTGTCTCTTTCTAGGTTCCAGACTGAGGTCAACTATGACACACTGGAAATCAGGGATGGTCTCTCGGCCTCTTCTCCTCTAATCGGTGAATACCACGGCACCCAAGCGCCTCATTTCCTGATTTCCACGTCCAACGTCCTGTTCCTGTTGTTCACCACAGACAACAGCCGCTCTGCAGCAGGTTTCAGCATCAGATATGAAAGTAAGGCTGATTGACTGATACAAATGTTTGGTTGAGGCATACTAGATGTCTTGCAGGCAACAATATTTTGCTGGTGTAATCACCCCATACACACACATATCCTCACCCTCTTGACTCTGCGGCATTTGCGCTTCTGTGATGTGATTCTCAGGTGTGAAAATGGAGTCAGACTCTTGTCTCGATCCTGGTATCCCCGTCAATGGTCGTCGCCATGGCAGCAGCTTTTCCATTGGCTCTCGTGTGTCATTTGCATGTGACCCAGGATACACACTGAGTGATCAGGAGCCAATTGTTTGCGAGCAAAATCATCAGTGGAGTCACGCTCTTCCCAGCTGTGATGGTGAGAATCTTTCTTTCATTTTTCATTTCATTTTTGATGAAAACCTACACTGGGCTGAACCCTTTTGGATCCTATTCCAAAACAAATATGTGCTAATGTGAGGGACACAGTCACTTGCAGGAGGAATTCTCTGAAGTTCTCTAAACACAGGAAACAGTGGAAAATGAGGTCATCATGCAAAGAGTTAAAGTCTGTAGCACTGTAACATTTCTGTCAAGAAAACAGGAACACATTGAAAATTTCCTATACAAACTGGCACACCGGGTCAGTGTGTCTTTTGCCTCAGAGGACAAAGCCAATTATTTCACCTTGAGTTGCTTAAAAAAGCTGTTTGTAAATACACAAAAGCTATACTAAATCCTGTACTTGGCAGATAAAGTAATCTTTACTTTAATCTTGGACAAAAAACAGGGTGTCTGCTTGATTATATAAGCTTTAGAGATGATGTTTTAAATTTTTAACTAAACACAGGAGCTACGAAAGAGTAGCTAGAACTTACTGGTGGTATTTTGGAGCCTCTAAGATCATACTCTCTATATATGTGTGTGTTATTAGAGAAATTAATCCAGCACTGCAGAATAACAGTGGGAAATAAACATTGCAGTTTGTTAGAACATGATTACATTCATTTAGCTCTTCTCTTCAGATCGATCCATTCCCCTGTTCTCTATAGCTGCTTATCCATGCAGGGTTGTAGGGAGGGGGGTTAATTTTTAATAACACTTAATAAAACTATTTAAAATAAATTGCCTTCGACAGAGTTTCTGATGGTGTCTAAACTATTAAAATGCTAGATAGCTCTTACTTTAAAGCGGAAACCAAATACAAAGACAAGGTAGATGCAGTTAGAAGTTATATGGTCGTCAGGCAGGCTTACATTTGGCAATAAGCAGTCAGAGTTTCAGCAACCAGCACCAGCATCATTATCAGACAGAACTATGCTCCACTTTGACCACATCACCTAGTATTTGTTTTAACTTTATTTATTCAGGAAGGTTTCAGTGAAATACTCTCTGTCTTTCAGAGACACCCTGATCATATTCACACAGTTATACATTCACACCTAGAAGCTGTCCAGTACAACCATAGTTTTGATCTGCTGGCCACTGAGCAGCTCCACTGGAGAATCTGGGGTAAAGGGCATTACTCAAAGTCACCTCAGTTGTGGTAATGAGGAAGAAGCAAAGGCTGTCTTTTACCTTCTCTACCCAGATTTATCCTACTGGTCTGAGGAATTTAATGCACGCTCGCCTCTGTAACGTTTAGGGCACCCCTGCAAAATGCAGTGCCGCCAGCTGTGTGGTTGTGCATGAGATAAGTTTAGCGACAGTCATAAAGAAGGTAATTAGTTTATTGACTTAGATAACACAATACAAACATAACATACATATACAAAACAATTCTGTCAGCACGTGAATAAAATTACATGGTCTTGTTTCAACATTTTCAAGTCGTATGTCTGCATCAGTGCACAGTTGTTGCTTGGGGGTTTTATATTTCACTTCATTTTCCCGCTAACTGGTTTGAGATGGCCCTGAATGTCACGGCCATCTCTTCGTGAACATAAAAACAGAAGTGTAATGAGTAGGGCAAAGTGACTGGTAGAGCCAGAGACTCAGAGGCAGAAGAGGTGAGAGAGGTAGTCTGTGCACATGTTCTAATCACTAACTTCTTTCATCCATAGGACAATATTAGAAAAATGCTATTCCCAGTCCTCTGCTTTTTTCCATTTCACTAGGTGTAATTGGCAGTCATAATGTTAATTGTACAATCAGTCCCCACTCCAAAGCACACACTACCACAATGGCCCAAGTTGGACTTCCAGCCTCAGTGAAATCACGAGGGTCAACAGGCACTACTGAAACAGATGCTCACAGGCCTTCCCATTCACTGTTTGCCCACAGCCCATGCTATCATGGGAGATGAATGCATAGCATCTGATTCAATCTGCCAACTGAAAAGAATCCAATTTGAAAACCAAAATCAGGATGTCTCAACTTGGGAGTGAGTTCATACCGAGGCAATCTATCTCACAGTATCAGCCATATAACATAAGCAGTTTTAAATGGCCACTGTGACATTTTCAATTTTCAGCCAAGCATGCCATCTCACCAGACAGCTGTTACATTACAAGACACTCTATTTCAGAACAACACTTTTCTAAAACGACGTATAGGCCTTGACTAAAATGTAATATGGCAAATTTTTTTGTGTATTTTTTGTGTTCTGTGTTTTTTATGTTTACCGTAATTGATTTTTTTTTTTATTAATGAGATAATTATTGTCTTTTTATGTTCTACCTACATTATTGAAAATTTCATCTGTTTAGTTCCGCTGATTTGCATGTTTGGAGTTGTTGTGGGTAAAAGCCAGAGAAACCTACGGACACAGAGAAAAAAACTTATAGGTGCACAAGAGCTTAGACATGTCACATATTCATATCACATATCACTTATAGCAGAAAGCAAATCATCTTTAAAAACTCCCATGGCCATACTCAATGCAACTCATATACACACATGTACACAATAATGACAATAATCTTATTTACAGTGTAGTCTCAGAGGCACAGTTAGCATTTTAACAGGAAAGGCCAGACCTTTTCCTACCACCATACACACTGCAATACACAGCCACCAATACTCATTATTTTGAGAATATTGTGCATTTCCACAATGTCGGTTAGACCCAAACCACCCATCTTATTCCTGCAGGTCAGCTAAATCACCAAATAGATAATGCAGAACACAGCTGCTCTTTTATGTGTCAGAAAGAATATTGAAAGGGCGTTGTGACATTTTAAAGCTTGTAGTTAGAGACAAGACAACAACTTGTTAGAAGTGACCAAAGTTACAGTGTCCCTTATAGTAAAAAATGTCTCTAAGAGGGAGATAATTAAAGATAGAGAAAAACACGGAGGCAGGAAAGAGGAAGAGGACGGTAGCTGAAGTCTGGTATACTATCTTTCTCAATTTTCTTGTCCCCTTTCTAAAAAACAAGCCATATCTTTCTGTAGCTGCTTTTTGACATTCAGCCTCACGCTGCCTTTCTCAACATTGAAGGCCACCATGCTTTGATTTGCCTCATAGATTTTTGTTAGTCATGAATAGTCTTTCTTTCTGTCTTATTCATCTCTTTTTCTCATTATACAGCTCACACTTTCTCACTCACAAACACTGACAGTCCGTCTCTTTTCCTCTCTCCCACAGATCATTCATACACACTGAAGTACCTGCTCTCACACACAATAGATACAGTCTCCACGCACACATGCCTCCCTCAACAAGGGTCATTTAGTCAGACAGTGTCCTAGTTTCATTTTAACTGAATGCTGATGGGGGTGTGGAAAAAAATGTCAGTGGTTACTACAACACACTCAGAAGGCAGCTAGTTAGAGAGAGCAGCTCTCATCAAGCTACTCAACTCAACTGCAGCTCTGTTGAAATATGATATGGAAAGAGATAGAGGGAAAAGGAGATAAAGAGGGGGAGAGGTGGACACACAGCAGCAGCATGAAGAAGCAGGAGAAGCTGCAGCATCTGTCTTCCTAGTCTAAATAATAAAATATAATTTTACGAACGTTTCACCAAAAGAATCATCACTGTGTTTATTTTATAGCTAAAAATGACTTTTGTGCACCAAGAAATATATCTATCTAAACCAACAATCAGACAGGAGGGACATTAACAGTAAAGAAAAAACTGCTATTTTCTCTGATTCAGTTTATAGTCTGGAATGTGTTCGTTTCATAAGCGAGAAAATCACTCCTTTTTTATTTCCACACCAGTCAAGCACTTTAATTGAATTAAATTGAACAGAATTGAGCTGAACAGAATTGAAAAGGATGTAGACACAGTCAGAGAGAACCAAAGAGTCAATGTATTATCTTAGTTTAACAGTCTCAAATATACCTCAAGCATGTTTTTACTCTCCATTGTGTGACTATAGTATTTTCCAATCTGCTCTATTCCAAATGAGTCTGTCCTGTTCCATATCAGTGGTGTGGTTCTGTGTGGCGGTTTGATGTCAGGCAACACAGACACCAATCTCTCTCTTCAACTCTCCTTCAACAAATCACTTTGTCACATTCCCCCTGCTCTGTTTCTTTTTGTTTGTACGTCAAGTGCATCTCTGGACTCTGGATATGGCAGAAGTAGAATATAATATGCATAACTATTAGCGTATAATAACCCATAAATGTGAATTGTTGTTTTTGTTACCTTAGAATGAGTATTTATCTACATATGTTGCGGGTCCTCTTCAACGGTGTCCCCATATTGAACCGCCATGTTTCTTCCATAACCCAGAAGAGACAACATTGAAACATTGTCTCAACACGGCTAAAAAGTCAGATATTTCCATGAGGAGTTGCTAGAAACCAATAACAGAGCTAAAAGAGAGTGAATATTTGACTTACACTTGCTAGTTGCCCAGAAACACAAGTCCAAATCCAAATGTGGTTTAATCCCAGTCCGTTAATTATGAGTAGTCATGAAGAGCAAAGTCCATCATTATGTGGTGACCTCTTAACTCTACTGAAAGGTCCAGTGTTTAAGATTATGTTGATGTATTTGCAGAATATTGAAATGGAATATAATATTCCATATAATAGTGTGCTTTAATTTGTGTTTAATCGTCTGAAAATAAGAATAGTTTTGTTTTCGTTACCTTAGTAGGAGCCCTTTATAGAAGGTGCGAGTCCTCTTCCACAGACATGTTGCACCACCATGTTTCTACAGTAGCCCAGAACTGACAAACCAAACAGTTAGGGCCTTTTGTGTTTTTCATGAGTTTTGCAGCCACTATAGTTTCTCCTACATGCTTGGAAATGGCGGTTGAGGTGAGCAGTATTCACTTGGTTGCAATCCACAAATTATATATATAAATATATTTTAGGTGTCAAATTTGGGTTGTATTTTTTCCAGAATTTTTGAGGTCTGCTTAATGCAAAAGGTTTGAAAAATAGTAGAATTTTATTTTTTTTCACCCTTTTCTGTCTCTCACTTTCTCTGTAGCCCTTTGTGGAGGCTATGTCTACGGTAAAACAGGGACAATTCTGTCTCCTGGTTTTCCTGACTTCTACCCCAATTCTCTTAACTGCACCTGGACTATAGAAGTGTCTCATGGGAAAGGTAAGAACACACATACACAAGCATTATGGAAACATCCAAAAATATTGTTCTATTTTTCGTTTTATATGCTAATAAATGTGTTATATTGAAGAATGCATTTACACTATATTTCTATATGTGTCGATGTGTTTCTGCTTGAGTTTCTGTATTCATCTGCTGCCTTTTATGTATCTCTAACTCTTTTTTTGTACTATCCATCCATCTGTTCATGCATCCACCTGTCCATCCATCCATGCATCCATCCATCCATTCATCCATCCATCCATTCATCCATGTATTTTCAGGAGTCCATCTGGTTTTCCACACTTTCCATCTGGAGGAGAACCATGACTACCTTTCCATCATTGAGGACGGGGATTTCCAGGTTCCAGTAGCTCGACTCACTGGCTCAGTGCTGCCGCCTAGTGTCAAAGCAGGGCTCTATGGGAACTTCAGTGCTCAGCTACGTTTCATATCGGATTTTTCCATGAGTTATGAAGGCTTTAATATTACTTTCTCAGGTAAGAACACAAGAACAGAAGCTGATTTTTGTTCACATGATTATAGCGACATACATTTACCAAATCAACCAGTTAGTTTTCTCAAATTTTCTTCCATTTCTCTTGTATTAAAAAATACTGTTTGAAGGAAAAACACATCTCTAAACAAAATATTCCATGCATTCATGTCCATATAAACTAATAATAAAAAAAAAAGTTAATAAATTAATCTTGAATAACATTTATCTACGAGACTTAAAGGTGAAATTAACTACATCAAATCATTTCTTTTAAAATTTACCATATATTTAATCACCACACAGTTTCTGTACATGTCACACCACTTTAGTCTCCTCAACAATGTTATTTATCGGTCCTGGATGTATAGAATACGATTTGGAGCCATGTGAGGATCCTGGCGTGCCGGCGTTCAGCAGGAGAATGGGATTCAGATTTCGAGTTGGCGACTCATTGGCCTTCTCTTGTTTTCACGGCTACCGACTTGAGGGAGACAGCAAGATCACTTGTCTCGGAGGAGGCAGGCGAGTCTGGAGCAACATACTACCACGATGTATTGGTAAGATAGACAGACAGACTCACTAACACTGACAGTTATGGACACTACATACGAAACACAAATCAAGATAGATAAATAATTATTTTGTACACATTATAGTAGTATAGTTTCAGACATGTAGTTGTCCAGTGTTTGGGCATTATAGTGTATGCTAATTGAACTTCCCTTATACAACATTGCTTTGTACACATTATACAGTATATAGCGATGTTTGAAAACGCCTTTGAAAACTATGTCTGCCTTCAGTATTTATAGCTTTGGAGTGGTTTATCTTCTGTGAAAATAACTTCTAAAATACAAAAAAGCCTGGAGATAATCAGGTATCAGCATTTTCCTGGTTGTATTTCACCAGTATTTTATTGCTGACACAACTGTAATTTACTATTATTTGACTATTGGTTTTATTTGCCAGCATCTAGCTGTTAGCAGGTTGTAATTTGCTGGTATTTGATGAGTATCAGTGTTTTCTTAGATGCTGCTGCTAATTTATGTGAGAATGACTGGTGGCTGCTGGTAATTTTCAAGCCCCAAAGAAGAGCAGACTGAAAATGCTATAATAGCATTATCTGTCAAGAGATCAGGCCTGACTAAGAGGAAACTGAGCAACAGCAGCTGGCAACGTACACTGGGTTCATCTTTCTGTTCCTCTCTTTAGCTCTCTGTCTCTCTCTTTCTAACTTTCTAACTGTTTCTCTTTCTCTCCCTTTGTATTTAGACAGTCCTTGGGTAGATAATTAAGGGTATTAGCTGCAATATTTAAAGTGCCATTTGTTACTCCCCCTTTTTTAATTTCTCTTTGCATATTTTCAAAAGGCCTTTGTTTGTCTTGGTTCATCTGCTACCTTTCTTTCTTCCTCTTCCAGCTCTTTGTTCAGCCCTTTCTTCTCCCGCTTCACTATCTCATATTCTCTCACTCCTGCTTTTACTGCTGTCTTCACTTTGAAAAGATTTATGCTCCCCATCGCCTGCCGTAATCTGCTTTAAAAACAACAGAACATTTCCAAAAATGTTGTTTTGAATTTCAGATTTGATAAACAGATTTGACTGCATCTTTTGTTTATTTCTTTTCTCTGTGAGTTACATGTTGTTCCACACCAGCTTTTCTCTTGTCTATCTCATTACTTCCATTTTCTTTTTTCTCCCTACCAAGTACTGGTGGTCCTCCTCAGTGGGAGTTAAAAGCTGTCTCATGTCTCTTTCTCCTCTCCTAATTTACATATGACAAAAGTCTATTTGCACAAATTGCCACTTATTTGAAATCCTAACTTTGATGGCCACTGCACCTGCAAGATAAGTCTGTATCATTTCTATGAAACACTCCCTAACAAACTAATCCAGACCCTGTATTTTACCCCTATTTTTTCAATATTTTGTTTTTATGTTTGTCTGTACTGTTCTTCATCCTTGTTTGTTTTGTCGTATTTGAATCATATTTCAAACACTCGCTTTTAAGCTATGTTAGACTGTTCATTATTTTTTGCATCATTATTGCAATCATGCCTGCTGAGTTAAATAAGGTTACTTCATATCTCTTTTCTTCATGCAGAATTGTGAGTCCCCCTTTCACCCCTCTTTTTAACACAACACGTCAACCCAGATATTCTGACTGCTCAAAGACAATTAGGTAGAAATACTGTGATTTTAATCCATACGGTCCTGGTTCTCTTTACTCTCTTGCTATAGCGGAGTGTGGAGCCTCCTCACTAGGACCAGAAGGTGTTCTCCTCTCTCCTAACTTCCCCTCCAACTACGATAACAACCACGAGTGCATCTACCGCATTACTACCGAAAAGGGCAAAGGCATCAGGCTGAAAGCTGAGAGCTTCTTGTTGCAAGAGGGAGACTATCTCAAGGTATGTGGAAACACACATGCAAATATGACGAGCTTTTCTCAAAGGCAGGTGGTATATAATCTATAAATGCATAATTTACTCATAAATTCAGATACATACACAATGCACATACGGTCTGTCTGTTTGTCTATATGCAATGACAGAGGTAATAATATAGGGTAGCATTATTAGGTTTTATTAAAATATTTTCAAATTTTCATTCAGATATCATAGAGCATATAGTATGTAGCCAAAAGCATATTATTTTCATGCTCAAAGCCACCTGTTTTTCTGGTGAACATTTTTTGCAGATATGATTCAACAATATAACAAGAAGTTTCAGAATATTCAACCTTGACTTGACTTGCTTATATAATTTGAAGTCATGTTAGCCACTATGAGCTTCCTGTGCTTCATATGACTCATCAAGATATACAGTGACCTGTGTGATGCAATTTTTCATGCTTTGACTGCTCTTTCTTCTTTGTTTGGCACAAAATCAAAGAACTGTCCTGAATGAGAATTTCTCATCTACACCTTTTGTGTCTGTATGCTGGGATTTTTATGTTGCATTGCAGAGCCCAAACCTTCTCAATGCAGTCCTCAAAGCTCACCAATTCTGTAAGCTTTTGTTCCAGCCATGCACACCTGATCCAATTAAGGTGTCAGGAAACGTATAGCACTTAATTGTATGAGGTGTGCAAGAAAAAGACTGGAGTAAAAGCGTGAACAACAGCAGAGGCTTTGGTTTAGTCGGTATGTAGTTAAATTGTATTAGCAAGGTTTGCCCTAGCTGTTAGAGGTGTTAAACATTGTTGTAAGAAGCAGTAACATCCCTGCAGGGGTTTATTACCCATGTTCTCTATTAGTGCTGATGGTGCTGCTGCTGCAGGGTCCATCCACGGCTGAATGAATACAGGGTGAATAGAGGCACCAAAGGATCAATTCTGCCTCTGTTAACCCTCTTACGATCCCATCACTGCAGTGTATTATTTTTCTATCTGAAGGTTAACCTTGTTTCTCTATACTTTTATTGGTCGTCAAATGTAGTAAGACTAAGTTAAACAGAACTGTATATAGGTATAGGACATGATACTATACAGCTGGCATATCATGGTGCAATATTTATTTGTATTTAGACAACCATCAGTGCTTTCTGATTGCTACACATAATATTGACTGATACTGTTTGCAGTGTCAACTGTAATTTTGTTGCACTTGAAGACACTGGGAGGCTCTACAAACTTGACAATACAATATCTCATTAAGATTCTTCTCAGTCTTTTAGTGTCCCTATAAAGGAAGGATTAAGGATTTAGAGTTGTCACAATATAAAGTATATATAAGCAATTTATTTTGTGTTTACATGTTATAAATTTATATGTGAATACTTGTGTACATCTGAGCTACAAAGAAAATTACAGATGTTCCCAAGACTCATAATTCCTCATAAGCCCTCTCTCGGGTACATGTGCCCACTTTAGTGTCAGTTAGAGCAGAGCAGCTGTGTGAGCTGTTTTACAGTCTTGACGCTGTCCTACAGACACCGTCTAAGACTTTTTCTATTCACAATGTCTCTTAGCAGTATTAGGCCTGAGGGCATGGTTAAGCCAGTATGTGGTTAGAGTGTATTATCAGCATTAGGCCTAGAGCATTGGCTGAGCCTTTTTGTGGTTAGATTATATTAGCAGGGTTCTCCCTGGCTTTTAGAGATTCATGACATCATTGTAAAAGGTGAAATTCTTCCCAGTGGGATAGGCATTAAATTCAGAAAAATCCTCTTGAAGGAAATGAAAGTGACACCAAGGTGGTTAACAGACATAAACATGCTTAAATATTGCTTATTATCCAGTATATTCCAGCATAGTCTGAATTCTGAAAATAGACATGAAGAGAAGCAGATCCAGCCTACTGAAGTTTTTTTCAACTTGCTTTACACCACAGCCCCCCTCCCATTATGTAATTGTCTTTGCAGTTTAACAAAAGGATGCAACCTCCATGACTGGAGAGGAGAGGGAAGCATTTGACTATGATTGTGTTCATCACAAGGCATTTGACATAGTATTTACTGTAATAAATTGATTCCTTATCAGAAAATAACAGGAACAGAGAAGCAGAGTACAGAGAATGACGAGAGATCACAGAAGTTAATGAGGACACACTGGATGCTAACATAGCAATCAAAAAGTAATGGGAGGCCCCAAGACTGATTGCAAGAATGACACATCACGTTTAACATAGGGCATAGAACAATATTAGATTTTGCATTTACTTTTGACGCTTGCGGTTCTAAATTAATGATAACAAGTAAATTACATGAAAGGTACGTGTGTTTTTGCAGTCACTCCCCCTCTCTGTGCAACCCAACTGTTGTACTGTATATAGTGAATTTCCCAGTGTGGGATCATTAAAGTCTATCTTATAACAGCGATGTTCATACTGTAAAACACAGTAAAAATACTTGATAACACATGATAATTAATATTTCTATGTATTTAAATGCACACAGTTGGACTAGCATCACACGTTTCAAAAATATTATTATTGTTTTCATTTATTTTTTATAAAAGTGCAAACAGTTGACATCTTCAGTCTTTTCACACAACTGTTTAATTAATATGTCAATCTAAATGTCAGATCAGATCAGTAATTAGAGAGCTGCACATTTTTAATTTTCATTGTGTTTTCAGTATCTCATGAAGTGTACTGTAGCAACACCCTCTGAAGCCTGTCACACCACCAACACTTCATTGTTAAATACTTTTAAGTTCTTACAAAACTCTCAGGCCAAACTTCTGCATTTTTGCCCCACTAGAAGTAAGGATCTATGAGTAGTCAAGTTGTTTCTCCACTTTCATAAATCAAACATTTTTCTCTCTGGTGTGTAATAGCCAAATGAGGCTGCTGGCATGGCTATTGACCTTTAGTCTCATAAATTACATACTGTAGACAAAACAGTGTAGTAAAGCAGTTTTGGCACTTTCCAGCTGAACATTCATCATTTTAAAAATATAGGGTACGGTCAAAAATCAATCATGCTAAAGTAGTAATTATGCAAACGATAGCAGGTGCTTGATGAAATCTGTACTATAGTCGTCTTGTGTGATGGTATAGAAATGGGCGTTTATGAGAGCGATGACTAGTAATTTACAACATGCCTATTAATTATATTTTTCCCAAAGAATTTGCAGAAAGCATAACTATAATGAACTGGAAGGAATGCCCCAAAGTGCCACATAGGCTTGCAATTAGCATGACACTCCCCAGGCTAATGTTAATGGAGCTAATGCAGCAGAATACTCTGAACACAAACCATTTGTTTGACAGTTCAGGCGAGCTTCAGGCTACAATCTCCTGTAACATATGAACAAGCTCATTACAATTCCTATTGCTATTGGCTAAGGTTTCACCCAGGCGCTGTTAAAGAAAGGGCTACCCGGGCTCAATTCCCCGAAAATGCCCTCTAATACAGTGTTTGACCAAATTTGCTCAGATGTACTCCAACCCCGAAGAAGAAAAAAAGAGAGGGTGAGAAGGAAACAAAGTGGGGGTGTGCAGGAATTGTTCTATGAAAATAGAGGTGATGGAGAGCAAGTGAGAAAGAGAGAGAGCCAGACAGACACAGAGAGGAGGGGTGGCAGATGGTGACATGTTGATTTATGAGCCGCAGGGCTTTTCATTAACCATACTGAATTTTACTGAAACAGAGAGAAGTGGAGAGAGGAGAGAAAGAAAGAGAGACAGACAGACAGACAGCGAGACGCAAAACTGGGGGACACTGACAGATAGAACGGGAGGGATGCGGAGGGGAAGGAAAGGAAATAAAGAGTAGTAATTCTACAGATACCACCTTTATTTTTTTATGCTTTTGCTCATTTACCCACTGTCCTTTCCCATGTCTCCCTATCTTCTTCATATTTATGCTTTCCATCACAACCACACACTCCACTATCGTGCAGCTCCTACTATGGCTTCAGGTAGATGTGTCTCCTCTGACTGGCAATATTGTGCAGCACGAACAGTACACTGCCTTAGCCTTTTTTCTTTGGCATTCCTGCCACCTGCAGAAATGTCACCACCAATCTGTGGAAATGTCTCCGGCTGCCAAATATAAGTATGTGCAGTTCACATTTAGATCCCAGCTGTGAGATAGTATTATGAGGCGCTTCAGAATCCTAATTCTCCTCTTCATACTGTAGTCAAAAGTACACTGCACTTCCCCAGACTACTCCACATTACAGCTAGATTCATAAATTTTGACCACCAGAAGATAGAGAATAGACTCCAAAAGAAACTTAAGTGTCTCAGAATCTAATACTTCCTTCCTGTAAACTAGAAAAGTTACTCTCAAAGGTCCATCCATCTAAATTTCTGTAACATCTTCTGCTGCATAGTCCTCTACTCTGCTCTGTGCCTCAGTATGCTGCAAACAATGATTTCACTAAAACATGCCAAATGTGACTAAATACACAGTTTGCATTTGTCCCTGTAAACATCAAAAGCTGCTCTTGAAAGTCCATCCATCCATCTATATTTCTCTAACATCTCGTGCTGCATCTTGTCCTGTACTCTGCTCAGTATGTTGCAAACAATGATATCAATAAAACTTTGCTTGTCACTAGCACGGTTTGCTTTGCTGTATGTATGTTAGCTTATTTCGGTTCCAAACAATAAAAGTTAGCTGAGCCAAGGACAAAACTGTATATTGAGACATGTCTTGAAGAAACTTGGTAAGTGAACGTGTCGCACTAGTGATGTGTGTACATCAACCATTCAACTGGACACTGTTTGTTTTTGCTTTGACATTTGTATGATGTTCAACTCTGTCAACTCTGCTCAACTTTCTTGTGTTGCCAAGCTACAAATATCTCTCTGGGAGCCAGTACTCCACCCTCTGTATCTACTTGTCTGGGCTCATTTGAAATAAATGACCTCAAGCTGTTTTGTCTCTTGTTTGTGCTGCCAGTGTGTGCACACAAAACCAGGCTGATGATGATCATAGTGCAAACAACAAGAGGCAAAATAGTTAGGAGACCAAAAGTTCTAAAATGATAACATCTTCATCAATTTCCTAATTTTTACAAATGGAAAGAAGAAAATGCTCATCTACAAAGAGAATACAAGCTGAGTCCTTCAATATTAATCAGTCCAGTGATGTTTTTTGGTGTAAAATTAATATATCCTATTTTCACTTTCCTCTTCTCACTCTCCTGATATTCTCACCTCCTGTTATATGCATGACAGCAACTCAAAACATGCACACACACACACACACACACACACACACACACACACACACACACACACACACACACACACACACGCGCGCGCATACACACACATTGACTTGCTTAGTTAGCAGTAGAGAAGATTCGTCCTGAGACTTTTAGCTTTTTCGGGTGATTTTTCTAGGAAACACATATTACTTCGTAATGGTTTCCTCTGTTAAAATGAATCCACTTAAGCAGCGTCATTTTTAAAAACATCAACAAAAATTTGGAACACTTATCACAGCCGGAGACAAACCCAACTGTAAATAAACTGTTTTATTTTTTATTGAGGGTTGCAATATCCCCTCTGCCAATACACAAATTAAAGTGATACTTGAATACTGCTTCCCACTGCTGCTAGACAAGAATTAAACTGCAAAATTCAAAGCAGGTTTGTAAACACTTTCACTCCACCACTTTTAATTGTTACAAACAACATTTAAGTGCCGTAACCTATTTATTAACCCACCATGAAACCCCTCAACGTTTTTTTTTTTTATTTAGTCCCTTGAATGATGAAAAATCTTGATGGTTTAAACATAAAATAGGCTTCATCGGTTCTGCTGACTGTTACTGCAGCTCGTTACCAACTCTAATAAGGCTCTGTTCATTTGTGACCTCAGCTTCCATGTGATATTTAAGGCTCTACATTTGGTGGTGCTTCATAAGGTCCACACTGATGCAAAGCTAAGCAAAGTAGTTTATTTTCTGAAGGACAGTGAGGTTCGCTTGTGTTGTTATGTGACATTTTGGAGGCTCATTGTGTGTTACAGAGGAGAGGCACAGGCAATGCAGAGATGCCCTGCATTTTTGGGTTCACGACTGATTACATTTTGTGCTGCCTTTTTTTCCAGACTATTATCAGCAGTCCACTGTGCACGCATGTTCTGTGATATTCTCATGTCTCAAAGCGGTAGACGTGCATCCATATAAGCGTCTACAAAACCACACAAATCCGTTTGACTCGTGTTTTTATTCATGATGTGTGGTCTCGCTCCTGTGTTTTGATCGACAGGCATATGACGGAGAGAACACTTCATCCCGTCTCCTTGGCAACTTTACACGTGATGGCATGATGGGTCATATCATCAACAGTACATCCAATCGCTTGTGGCTGGAGTTCAACAGCAATGCCTCTGGAACCAGTCAGGGCTTCCGCCTCACATACACAAGTGAGTTGTTTGAGAATTTTTTGACTGATTAGAAATGCAGCAATACAATTTTTTCCCCCTCTACATTTATGGTTACAGCCATGTTAATAAAGCACCCCTCTCTTTCACTCTCTCACACTGTTTTTGCACATAAACACACACAAAGAATAATTTCCTAAATTTTAAGTAGCTCATCATGAAGGTCCTTGTAAGGAGATGTTTTTAATTGAAAGCTAGAGTGGTTGTCATTGTGTTAGACTGCCCTCATGGATATATCCTGCATCTGCCCTGTGCCTCAGTCAAGTGATTCTTGAGTGCTACGTACCAGAACAAAATAGGTGTCATGTACTACAAAACTCTAGAGACTAGTCTCTAACCGTTAGCAAATTACCAAGCTGTTTCTTTCACTTCTGACAGCTGAAAAGAGATCAACAATCAGGTTTCTGAGCAATTTCTGTTGAAGGTGTAGTCCAAAGTGCAACAGTAGTTTGCCAAGCATACAGAAAAAGGAAATGGGCACCTCTCTCTCTCTCTTTCTCTCCCTCTCTCTCTCTCTCTCTCACACACACACACAAATCTTAAAGGCTTTAAAGATAGTCTGTTAAGAAGCCAAGACCAGCTGCTGTGTAAGTCAAAGAGGCTATTAGAGGAGCATTTATCTGCAAGTCATTAAAAGAAGGTGAGAAAGTGACACATCTGGAGTGGAAGAGCGGCTGGACGGAGGGACAAACGGATGAAAGTAGATGGTATATGGACACTAGATGGATGCTGTGTATGTCAGTTAAACCATTAGACAGCCGTTAATCTGCAAGTCATTAAACTGGAGAAGGTGACACCTTCTGCAAAGTTCTGCTACAATGATGAGCTGATGGACGGATAAGAGCGATTGATAGAAGGTTTAAACAGGAGGAAGGAGTGAGAGAGGCAGCGATGGTTTCTTAAGTTGGGTCAGGCACTGAGTAAAACAGCTTAAATACTACAAAGTGTAAGAGGCAGTTTTAATAGAGTAATAAGACTTCAAACATCTGTTCGTGACATTAACAAGAAAGGGTGACAGAAGTGAGATGCGTCTGTTTTGCTAAAATGAATACAGACAGACAGTTGTAGACACACCTCACAAAACTGTAGAGACAGCTCACTTAAGAAGTTGTTGGCCGTGTAATAGATGTTATTACAACACTTTATGGAAGAGTAAATTTTGATTGGACAATGATGAATAAGAGGTAGCAGGTATTGTTTTACATATAATAGACCTTTTTCATAGCCATTTTGACATGAAATAGTAAACACAGGTGTTACCAATGATACTAATAAGGCTCTGTTCCATTCAGGTCAAACAGAGTCAGGGTGCTGCATGTTGGCTCACTGGAAAGTCTCTGCTGTAATAAATGGAACAGAACCTTATTTAGTATCGTTGGAAACACCCTACTATTTCATGTCAAAATGGCTGCTGTGAAAAAGGTCTATTACATCACTCAACAGTCGAGAGGATTGGTGGAAGATTGCTGTAACCAAATAATTTAGCGACATCTTCTGCCAAAAAGACATTACACAGTCTTTACTGATAAAAGCTCGATTTATCACCAACAAATTTGAAGTATCACTTAATTTATTTGGATAACAGAATCAGTTTGGTCAGATGGTTTTCAGTAAATTGTCTCATGTAATGTATAGAGAGACAAACATTTTATGATAGTGATCAATTTACTGTTCAGTGTCCATTACATAGCAACCCTGGATGTCTCAGATCTGAGGGAGGATGTTTTGAGGAGGCTGACCTGATGGAAAGATATTATGTTGCCGACATTGTTGTGTCTTTGTTTACCCATCTGTCTTAGAGGCGAGAAACTTTCCTATCCTTTGTTATTTTCAGACATCCCTCGCAATGGGCTCATTCAAGTGTACAGTATATTTGTGTTTGTGTGGGAAGTAAAATTATGATTTCATGTTTTCTCACAGTTTCATATAGGAACCGCATTTTAAATCCATACATATAATCACTGGTGCTGCTCACTGCGCATCTTTATCATATACCCTAACCCTTTAGAAAAAGGAGAAGCCTTCGCATTTTTAAAATTTAGTAGAAACAAACATGCAAGTAGAATCTGTAGAAATATCCAATAGCTTTCACCACAGCTGTCACACAGGGTTTCAGCATCAACAGTGAGGTAAACTTGAAATTTCTGCAAGAAGTAGTGGGGTTCAGGAGAATAGCAGTGTGGTACGACCTTATGCCCTCTTGTCCAAAACTGCTCTGAACCACCCTGTTCATTTATGCAATGTTGTCTTACTGCATGGACAGGAGGTTCTAATCTGTATGTGTGTGTGTGTGTACTTGTGTGTTTCTCTCGTCTATTTCTTTCTAGGTTTTGACTTAGTGCGCTGCGAGGAACCAGGTGTCCCTAGTTATGGCTATAAGATTCAAGATGATGGTCATTATGCCAACACTTTTGTCCTGTACTCCTGCAACCCTGGATACAGTCTCCATGGAAGCAGTACACTGACCTGTCTTAGCGGGGACAGACGTGTCTGGGACAAACCACTCCCCTCCTGTATCGGTTAGTATGCCAACACATGTGTAGGTTCTATGTATATCAATAATTCAAAACTACAAGAACTGAATTATTAACCTCTGGGTGATTTTTCTTTTACCATTCAATGAGAAATATAGCAGGGAGAGGCAGCAGTCGAAGGTTCCTTGTGTCTATTTCTGAGCTCCAGCAAGCGCATGATGACTCAAAGAGAGAATGAATGAACGTGATCGAGTCAATACAGGGGAATACTTTGAAAAGGGGGCATGTGGACTGATTCAACACTCTGTGGGTGATATTCATAGTGGCACTAATACACCTCCTTGCTTTAAAAAAAAAAAAAAAGCTCTTGCTGATCCATCAAACTGTGCACACAGGACTATCTGGGCTTGGACAGCAGGATGTCACCGGAGATGAGATTTTAGTGCACCAGGCGTCTGTGTATTTTAAGGATGGCATGGTTAAGGTGCAAAAATAGGGGATGACTGTCTGAATTGAACTTTGATAAATTTATAATGTAAGCCAGACTACTTTCTTGTACCCTGAAGGTGTGCATGGTATTTTATGCCAAGGACTTTGACAGAAGCCTTAGCTTTCTGTTCTATTCTCAGCATGCACAATAAATAGAATATTCTATCAACAGAGACTTTTTCAGATGCCAGAAAGTGATGTGATATAAAAACAATATTGATTCATTTGAAATTGTTGAGTGAGTGTATCTTTTTCAGATACTGGACAATGTAGACTAAAATGAAAGTGCACCCATTTGCACTTTATTGTGACAGCCCAAAATTGATGACTGCATCCTGTCGTACTTTCAGAAGTTTTTATAATTAATTTCCCTTGCCTGCAAGCTTTTATGTCAGTATAGTCAAAGTAGTGGCAATGATTCCACCTGGAGAAATTAAACTTTTCTCATCTAAGCCTTGTCACTGTACACCCACATCAACTGTGATAGAATGACTAATTATGATATAAATTATTCTGGGGATAGGACTCAGATTTTAGATACTTCTGACTCAGTGAGCTATAGAGTATGATGACAAAACACTGTAAAAATATTAATAACGCCAATCATGCATACCGCTACTTAATACACCAAAAGGCTGTGATTCTTTTTGCCTTTATTTCAATCTGAATCTTAGGCGAACACATTGAAAACAAGAAACCTAAAATCAATTAAGTTGTATTAAGTCGTAGAAATTTTTAGTTGAAAGAACACAACATTGAGAAAATTATGAGAACTGCCCAAAGCATTATGTAATGTAATAATCAGCCTACTGCTGTGTACTCCGACAATATTAGGTTTTATTTTTCAGACGGTGAAAGTGACAAAAATAGCTTTCTCATTTGGCATATGTCGAATATATTTAAATATTTCTCAGGTTTTAAGGTAGATAAGTCTGCCAGAAGGCAGATTTAGCTTTAGCTTGCACTTGGCAGCCCTTAATTAGAGAGGAGTGTGCCAAACGATTCAGGTGTTTTGACATGGTGATTTCTTTTTTTTCCTTTTGCTTATGGACCTATGAAAGTTGTTTTGTATTTTAGCTACAGTGCAGCGTATACAGCTGGCCATTTTTACTCCTTATTGTCATTCAGAAACCACCAGTGAAGCATGAACTCGATTTTTGTTTGTTTGTTTGTTTGTTTGTATTGTTTCTAGCTTTGAAATCCCTAAAGCAGATTCCCAATTTTTAAAGGCCATAATTCCTGCTTGTCCATAAATATTTTGTGGCTTTGCATATTTTACAAATTAAATCACTTTCCCTGTAAGTACTTCTGCCCTGTTGGGTAGATGTGAGCACTTGGCACATGTTAATTTGGAATTCCCTTCTGCAGAGCCAAACCTTGTGTCTTTCTAACCTGCCAGCACACCTGAGCTCTCTTAGGTGGGACATGGCCTGATGTGGTTGCTAATGGCAACTAAAGAGAATGTGTGTTCAGCTGTGTGCAGTGAATGTATTTATGTGGGTGTGAATGGGAATGAGTGTGTGTTTTTGGCTGGAAGTGTGTGAATCTCAAAGTGCGCTTGTGGGTGTGTGTGTATATCTCTGCAGTCAGTCACTAATTTGGAGCTGCCTTATTTCAGATATGCAAGAAACCAGGAGAATACTTGTTGGTGGAGCCCTGAGCTAACTACCTCTATAGCTACCTTTGTATCATCCTGTTTTATCTGTCTGTTGGGCGTTTGTCTTCCTTGTCTGTCTGGCTTGGTTCTATATCTGCATGTACTAGCAAAGAGATCAGGAGATGGCTTTGCTTCAGGCTGTTTCTATACCATCTCTCTCTCAGTTGTCATTGGTCCAGACTTACTAAATAACTCTCTTTTTTTCTCTTCTTGTGCATTGTGCCTCTTTCCTTCTCTACCCGCTTTTCCTGATAAAACATAGCAGAGTCGTTTCCTTTTCTCCCATGTTTTCTATTACCAGGGACTGTAACAACTGGTTATATTCTGTGTGTGTATGTGAGGGGGTGTGCATTCATTTGTGTGAACCGTATGTACTTGTGCATCTGCAGAAGTATTTTCGAGCATGTTTTTGGCCTTGTCGTGTCATTATCTTCTACTCCCTTTGTGTTTGTGTGTACATGTGAATGTGTATTTGTTGTGTACTCTGCCTCAGGTAATGCAACACCAGTAGGTTGTCATGGAATTGTAGATTGCAGAGCTGTGTTAAAGGTGCCCTCTTAACTCACAAAAACATAACACACATTGCACAGAGTGATATAAAGCCTTCTCTTTACCAAACCATTTTGTAATCAGCAGCAATCTGCTGGCTTAGTGGTGTACCACGTGTACTACATACGACCATTATGAGTTCAAATCTGCTCCCAGCTTTTTACCCTGCTTCCTGTTCTTTACGACCGAAAACAATATAAAAATAACACAGAGAGCCATGTTCTCTCTTGTGCATTAAATAACATCTTTTTCTTGAACTTTGATCACTATAGGGATGTCCTTAAGGGAAAACAGCCATCAAAGGTATTCACCAACCTTGAAACTGTATGGCGGGATCTGGGATAATTCAAGGTTGATTTAATGATTCAAGCCTTTCTTAACTGATTCTCATTTAACTCAACCTTCACACCTCAGAGTAATTTACTGCAACGTAGAGGAGCTGCCTCTCATGAAGATGAACTGAAATGTTAACAGGGCTGAAAAGAACACCAAGAAATATGATTCCAAAAATCTGGTTGTATTGAGTGCAGAGATCTTCGCAAGGATAATAGACCCAATTCAAAATGCAGTGGACTTGAACAAAATAGACCGTACTAACACTGGCAGCAGCATCAAGCTATTGATTAACAAGCTATAGCTGTTGAAAAGAGCAGCAATATAATAATAATGTCCTGAGAGCAAATGTAAAATCATGGAAATTAATGCCAAAAATCCAAAAGGCATTTGTCTATATGGACCAAGACTATTTTCTCCATCACCAATATTCTTTAGTCAGTTGGGCAATCGATAGACATAGTTAAAATCTGTATATTTAATTCCTTAAAAATATAATTAATCATCACAATCATTTAATGGCATACTTTTTTAACATAGGCTATCGTTTTCCCAAAATGTTTTTCGCTGGCTGTGGTTATTTCAAACAGTAACATGTGATCAAATGCATCTCTCATTCAGATCCAGTCTAATATTAGACATATTTACAGACAGACCAACAAGACCCTACTCGACCCAATTAGACTGAGTATAATTTTATCCCAGTCCAACTCAGATCACGGTTGTGGGAAACTGAGTGAAGTTGTGAAGACCTGTTGGTATGAGAGCTGCTGGTGTAAAAGGATGAACAAGAGAGAAAGGAAGAGCTATTAATTCACAAAGTACTTTGCACAAATCAGGCTGCGTTAAACAGATTCAGATTTACCATGACCGTGCTGGTGAATTGTTGAAATGTCATATAATTTTGCAGTAATCCTACGCTATATTGATTTGCCCCCTTTATGTGTGTATGATTATGCGTAGTAGCATCATATCTGCTGTGGTTTTATGTGTGTTTTGTTTATTTGGTTAAAATGAGAATGTGGTTCTGTATGTATTTCTGACTGGATGAATATATTTTAATTGTTAATACAAAAAAACCTAAAAAAAACAACAACAAAGAAATCCATTGTTGATCATCCCTTTGTCTTCTTGCCCTTGTAGCGGAGTGTGGAGGTCACATATCTGGAGCAGTGTCTGGACGGATTCTGTCTCCAGGATATCCTGCTCCATATGACAACAACCTCCACTGTACCTGGACTATAGAGGCTGATACAGGCAAGACTATCAGGTAATTATGAAGCAGTTGGATATACACTGAAGCCACTGTGAGAACGATGATGACCTGCGGCCATCTGGAGGTGTTTTGTTTTTTTTTGTTTGTTTGTTTGTTTTGGATTAAATGAAACTAGCCAAGACATTTTTTCATAATAAAATAAGACAAGTATACTAACAAGTACCAGCACAATTGCTGTGCTCTGGTCAAGTTTACTTGCTGACCTTATATTTAATAGGAGCAGTAATAGCATTATTTCAGAGCCACAATAGCTCTTACTCTACTGTACATGTACTATAGAGGTAAAAACTCACCAGACTGTCAGGTAATGATATATTCACTAATTATAGATAAATGTTCACTGTCAAAGCTACTGCTGTGTAGGAGAGTACACCACATTATTCATTATGCCAGCATGTTGTTTCTGAACACATTGTGGCTACTGCTGACATTCCTGTGTATGTGTGTGTGTGCACGCACTCGTGTCTGTCTTTCATCAGCTCTGCCTCATTTAATTTTATGGTTGACATGATTTTTGGTAAATCTGCTGAATAAAGAACAGTTGGGGATGTTTGTATTGGATCTCTGATCTTCTGTTTAATTTCTGCGTTTTCTCAGCCTCCACTTCATCGTCTTTGACACTGAGGTCGGCCACGATATCCTGAGAGTTTGGGATGGTCCATCTGGGCCGTCAGATGGGGGGATCCTGTTGAAAGAATGGTCTGGCCCGGCCTTGCCTGAAGATATCCACTCGACTTTTAACATTCTCACGCTTCAGTTTGATTCTGATTATTTCATCAGCAAGCAAGGATTTTCTATACAGTTCTCCAGTAAGTAGACTTGGGGTGTCAGTTAGCTCAGTCGGTAGAGCATCCGCCCCATGTACGAAGGCTCAGTCCTTGCCGTAGCGGCCCAGGGTTCGAATCCGACCTGCGGCCCTTTGCTACATGTCATTCCCCATCTCTCTCTCCCCACATTCCTGTCACCTTTCAGCTGTCTCTATCCAATAAACTTGAAATGGCCCAAAAAAAAAATCTTTAAAAAAAAAAAAAAAAAAAGGTAAGAAAAATCACTTTCCAGTAAGTAGACTTATCTCTATCAAAAATCAGAATTCATTGAGCTTGAAATTCACATGAATGACAGAAAAAACTCTGAATGTGCCATGATTCTATTTACTGTTTGGGTGGTCTTCCCCACTGTTTCGCTGACATCCATTGATGAAGAAAACCTAATTACTCAATCAGTAATTAAATTAGCTAATTAACAGACATATAGTTTTTTAGTTGTTATATAAACCTAAGTTATATTGGCATATATGACACAATTAATCTGGAAATGATGCTGCATTTAACAGGATTTCTGAAAAACCTTTAGCCAGATGAGAAATTTAGTCTCTTACCCCCTTGAAGGAGTCCCAGTTTTGGTTATATCCACAACAGGAGATGCAGTAATAAAACTATGAGTGCTGATTCTTGTCAGGTTAGTTAGTTATTTAACAGCACTATGACATATTTTGTAAAATGGATTCTTATAATGATAATTATAATGATACTAATAAAACAAACGCAAGAAATAATTTTACAGGCTAGTGAACAAGTCGTTTCCATTTATTTTAGGGGTTTTACCCTGAAAACTGGATAATTAGCGACAATCTCAAAATTGTCTTTAAATGTCAGTTTTGTAAAAGGATTTTGTCCTTGTTTTGTTTTTTATCAAACTCTCTCAAAAAGATCCAAGACCAAAGAAAGGGCAACCTGTACAATGACTGTGTCTTTTGCCTGCAGAGAAGGCATTTGTTGTTTGAGCCACTGGACCCAAAAAGTTTGTACCATCCTTTTACAATCATTGACCAAAGTTACTGCGATCCATTGTAGCAGCAAAATCAATCAGAGGCACACTGAGTAAGAAAAGTTAGAAAGCGGAAGAAAGGACAGTCGAGACCGTCTTACATTTAAAGCTTCAAATCACGCACGCGCACACTTTCTCGTGTTTGTTCCTCTTTAGACAGCCATTCAATACCAGCACAATTCTTGCTGTGGTTTACGTACATCTGCAGGCACAAGTGTGCCCACACGGGCACACATACACAAACTCCAACACACATAACTGTCAAAACCTATTTTTTCACAGATCCATATTTCCAGTCATAAATATTTACATCCCCTGCTTTCTGTCTCTCATTCTCTCTTTATCGCTCTCACACATTTAGTTGTTGTTATTTATATTTAAAACAATAAATATTTGCACTCACTAACATGCTAATCAGAGCACCGTTATCCCATTACTATGGTAATGACTCCTTATACATACCTCCATGTTGATTCACTAAAGCAAAGGTAATGCTATTTATCACCACACTCCTTCATTTAAAGTAAGGTTTATTGATTTATTGATTAAGTGGGTTTTTTTAAAGGGTGATACTACTACAGATGCATTTCTTTTGTAGGTTCTTCTCACTTCCAGTTTTTCCTATCTATATCCCCGTCTGTTAACTGATCTGATAAATACTGTTTTGTTCAGGAAACATATAATGAGCACAATGTTATAATACTATGGTTGGCCATAGAGCAGCTGTTGCAATATTTGTGTAAAAGATAATATCTGTGTTCAGTGGGTTGTAATTCATAAGACTGTCCTTCATGCACTCATATTATCGTGTTCTTTCGGCCAGGGCTCTGGCCAAGATCTGATCTATAATTGTCACTGAATCTAAAGCTTCATGACTAATTGCTCAGTCTACTAAACAATGATCATTAAGGCAGCAGCAAATGCTGTCTTAGATGATTGTTTCCAACCTTTTTTGTCATACTGTATGAGTAATTATTAAAGGCCTGAAGGAAAATTTCAAAAGAATTGAAAAAATAAATTTCATTTTGGGGGGGCAAATGTTTTTATGTTTTTTCTGGTCTCCTTTCTTTAATTATCTCACAACTCCTTAGATTTATTGTGTGATCCCTTGAGATGTCCTAACCCTTAGTTTGGGAACCACTGATGTACAGCAGATGACATATAGCAATAAACACGGTATATCAATGAAAGTAATGCACAATTTATATATGCATATACAGTATGCATTATCTTAAATATTGGTAATAGAATTAGTCTTGCATCAATGTTGATTGTGCACTTTTTTGAGTCTTTAAACGTTAATTGTTCCAATAGAAGCTCTACCGTATACAGTATGGAAACACAATTCCAGACCCAACAGCTGAAACCCGTACACACAGAGACTGATTGCTGCGAATGCCTTCAGGCTAAGCAATGCGCTCGGTAGGGAGTCATAACACCAGTTAAAAAGCCAAAAGTCAGCACCAGGCTAAATTTAATGGAACCTGGACAGACAATCCATTTAGTTAATAACTGGTTCAGCATGCATTTTCACAGTTTCTATACAGTAACACTACATGTATGTCTTAGTTCTTTGTCTGCAGCTGCCAGCGATGGTAGCACTGTTGTGTTTCTGTGTCTGTGTTACGACCTCTTTGTCTATCTACCAACAGTATGTCAATATCTGTCTCTCTTTGTCTGCTCTACACACTTCCAGCCACTACAGCGACGACTTGCAATGACCCAGGCATCCCTGTAAATGGCTCTCGGTATGGGGACAGCAAGGAGCCTGGTGACAGTATGACGTTCCAGTGCGATCCAGGCTACCAGCTGCAAGGCCAGGACACCATCACATGTGTACGGATGGATAACAGATTCTACTGGCAACCTGACCCTCCAACGTGTATAGGTCGGTGTACATTACTCTGTGGATCTGATGCTCAGACATTGTGAGTTTGGAGACTTGAATGTCATAATGCACACTAAAAATGAGAAATTGTCATTAAGATTTTTAGAGTATGAAGTGTAGACAGTACTGTAAATAACAAAAAATGACAGTTCAGCTCCTTTAGGTGCCCCTCTGTTGTTATGCCACATCTGACATACTTCTCTGGAGGCAAATCAACTGAAGCTTGCTGGTGAGATGATCGCTAATCCAAAATGCTGTTGTAGCTTGGAGCATCAGATAGTTTTCCATACTGGAGGCATGTTCTTTAAGATCAAGGAGAAGTTTAACAGGTTCTGAAGAAACTGTGGTTGGGATAAGCATCGAGCACTGTTGCTCACAGGAGCAAACCTCCTAAACAAAAAAAAAGTAAGGTCAGAATTGTAGCATTAAAACTGTTAAAAAAATAGAGATTGTTGCCTCTATTTTCTCTGTTATGACCACCATCAAGCCCACCTGCTGCTTATAGCCCAGTGAGCCTCTTCAACCCACTCCACACCTCATTCATACGATTCTGCTGCAGTTTGTTTTTCACTCTCCTACTTTCAGGTGAGCTTTCCTTTATTTTCCTCTTTCCCTCCTGTCACACTTGACTCACTCACTAAAGGAAGGGAGTGACTTCTAGCCTTGAAGTCTTTTTTTTTTTGAGTCAGAATACCAGGAATAGCAGAGTCAGTGCAAAGGAAGGTACAAACTGTCATGCGGCAAGAGCCCTTCAGTGTCCTCACCGTGCAACCTACAAATCGCAGTATGTTAACACAAAACAAGCCTGCAGCACGGGGCAGTTGTTTGCAGGCTGCTGCTGAGCTATATTCCTTTATTGAGGTGAAAATGCATCAAGTTCTTTTCCTGATTAACTGCTGCCTCTAGTTTAATTTTGCCTCGCACATGAAATGCCATGTCAAGTTAGTCAGAGTAGATGGATGAGGAAAATCACCAGATATTACCACAACCATCCTACCATCCTAGGCTGCTGGGTTTTTAATTATGCAAGGGCCAGGATGAGGTATGACATCAGACACAGCTGAAGGTAGGATGTAAACACTGTGAGCAAGCCAGTGAAAATTCCTGCAGCAAGTAGCAGGACTTGCAACCGACATTTGCCACAGCT
Organism: Sciaenops ocellatus; assembly: GCA_033000465.1. Classification (NCBI taxonomy): domain Eukaryota; kingdom Metazoa; phylum Chordata; class Actinopteri; family Sciaenidae; genus Sciaenops; species Sciaenops ocellatus. The sequence goes on along the minus strand of CP136888.1, from coordinate 12,730,471 downwards.
TCCCTTTATGTTTAAGTTCTGCTTCTTTTTATCAGCCAGCACTATCAGGAAGTTCTCCAAGCCGGTCACAGAGACCAGTAATTTGCCTTGTAACCATGCCTGTGAAACACATTATGCTTTGTTCCTGATATTGCCTGTGACTCTTTGCCATTGACCTCACGTTTTGCATTACTGTAGATAACATGTAGGGCTTTAAATCTCCATCCATTTTCTATAAGCTTAGCCTGCTTCCCTGCCCTGCACTTTTCACCTCAGGTGGTGAATCCCTGGGTGTTCAAAAGCTCCTAAGATTTAACCAATATTATACACAATAGTCTAGTGTGTAAGCGTGTCTCTGTCTGTGAGTGATTTGCAGCTGTTAATGCCTTTGTTTACTTCTATTTCACTGTTGATAATCCGTTCACACCCACCTGCCATCCCCAAAACACCTCTCCATGTTTCAGATTCTTCCTTCACATCACCAAATTGCTGCTTGAATGCATCTCTCTGTCTCTCTTGCCAATATCTCTTTCCTGCTCTCTGGCTTGTTGTGGGATAACAGGACCACTAGGGGTGATTCTCTCCGCTAACTACCCCCAGACTTACACTCTGTAACTAAATCTCACAGTCTCTCTCTATCTCTCTCTTTTACTCTTTTACCCTCTCCAGCTACCTGTGGAGAGGGGGAAAGACCAATATCAGTGGTCCACCAGGGGTAATTCTCTCCTTCTTAACCAATCCCTGCCATACTTCCTACTCTAACTAACTCTCTTCCGCTCTGCCTACCTGTGGGGTAGTATGTGTGGTCAATCAGGGGTGATTCACTTTCCAAATTACCCCAACCCCAATGCTGTGTAATCATCTTTCTTTCTCTCTTCTCTGTCTATCTCCCACTGTTTGTCCGTCTCCAGCGACATGTGGGGGTAACGTCAGTGGCCCTTCTGGAGTAATTCTGTCTCCTAACTACCCCCAACCTTACCCCCCTGGAAAAGAGTGTGACTGGAGAATCAGAGTCAACCCTGACTTTGTCATTGCGCTCATCTTCAAAAGGTAAGCCACCTAAATTTAAAACATGGCTCTGTATCGATGTGTACACTCTTTTTATCTTTGTCATACGTATTCTTAAGCTTTGAAACAGGAGTTTCTGAGCTTTTCTGTGCCTGCGCCCTCTTGTATTTCTGACATTTTATTGTATGTGCTAAAGAATTGTTTTCCTACTTTAAAATGCTCAAAATAAGCCGAAACATATTTTCAGCATGATTTTAATTTAGATTTTCCCGTGAGGGTTGGAACTTTCCTCCTGTGTTTGCTGCATAAAAGGCTGTCCATGTTATTTTGGTGGAGGATATAGCCGCAACATGAGGTGCAACAAGAAGAGGTGTCTAAACATAAATCAAATAAACCGGTAGCTTTTTGAGAAACCACTGTTTATTAAACATTTACACTCAAGCTAGAAAACATAATGTGTCAGTGGCATAATGTTGGATACTGTATGCTGTTAAGAAACAATAACTATCATGTCAGGATTTGAAATATGCCGATTGAGGATGTGAAATACATAGTTATTGATGCATGCCTTGTGTTGGTTAATGGTTCAGTAATTACAATGTAATCAATATTTAGGTGTTTGTGAGAAGAAGTGTTGTTAAAAAATCATAAATAACACCAATGTACAAGAAGAAAAGCGTTTTTTTTTTTTTTGTTGTTTGTTTTTTTCTTTAAATTTGAGGCAAAGTGGCTGCAGCAAACACATCAGGGCAGAGCAATGGTCTCACTGATGATATTAATTTTTAACTAGTTTATTCAAATACCTGATAAAAGATTAAAAATTACAAACTTAAAGATTTAGCGAGTGGATGGGTTCCCCAAAGCATGTTCTGAAATAGGTTTTTCCGCTGGCTCAAATTTAAAAATGTATAATCCTCCATGGACTTTGTTCATGGGTTTAGTTTGGACTTTGCATAACTCACTGTGGCCACACGCAGCGTAAAAAAAAAGCCCTGTGCTGTGTAAACTGGATCAAGCCCAGTTTAGTCTGATGTTAATTAACACACAGTTAAGGGTCATTAAGGTTAGTAATAAACCCATCTCAGTGAGAAAAAGCCTCTAATAGACATAACATTAGTCTAAGGGTGATTTCACACCTTTACTTTGGTTCATTTGGTCCAGATCAAGGGGAACAAAATGATACATTGGTTCATTTCAGTTTTGGTTTCGGTTCCTGTTCACACTGACTAAAAACAAACCAAGAGCTGTAAACATGAAGTTATGATTGTCATCCTGCATCATCAGCACCCACGTGGGGAAATCAAATTCAGGTGACTTTATGCAGCACTTACTGCTTCTGATGTGTACATGTATGAATACCTGATTATAAATATTATTGGTATTATTAGACATGTTATGAATAATGACTAACACGTGGTTACAGACTGATTCGCGGTTCGCTTCATGAACAGATTTCATGCTCGATTAATATCTACTATCATAAAATCCTGTGGTTGGCCTGTTTGCTTTCGCACCACAAACAAACTGCACCACGTCCGCTTGAAAGTGGACAGACCACCTTTTTCAAGCGTCCTCGATCCGGCCAAATAAACTGCACTAACCTGGCTAAAACACTATAGTAAAGTCAACTCCTAACATAACTAGCTTAATTAGCTGAATGGTTATGTGGTGAGATGATCTTTGAAAGCTTCAGCTTCAAATTGAAATTTGAATAAATATCAGACTTTTTTTCTATCAGCCATTTTTTGTTTTAGTTTGTCAGTCAATGTGAACTGGTGAATTGGTGAATTCCTATGCATCATTCATGAAGGCAAAGTGATTTGTTCAGGAACTTTTTGAACAAAGTGAAATTTATGAGTAAATGACCATTTCCATATTTTTGTTTTTTGGTAACAGGGCGGTGTTTATTTACATTTCAAGTCTTGATTATGCCTCAGTGGTGGATATTTTACAGGTCACAGTGGTTAGGGGCTTATGACTGAAGCAAAAGTGAAGATCAGAGTTTCACATGGAAGAGATAAAAGGAAGGCGGACATTATCCAGATTGCCAAAGGAGAAAAAATGACCCAATTTTGGTTTCATGTTTTTCAGCCGTAGAGATAATTCCCTTCTGTTGTAACAGCGAGACAGTTTTTATTTTACTTTTAATTAAGTTTTATTGATATTGGTTGTTTTGTGACATTTCTTTGTCATTATTTATCTGATTTAACCCAGTAAGTGTGTTTATAAGCACAGCTGAAATATAATTAAATTGATCCACTTACTAATGATTCAGTCTTTTGATCAGTCTTTCAATCAAATCCGAGTACAATTCTTTCTTCTCCAATTAAGTCAGGACTCATTTTGTGGTATCACATAATCAATCTATCTATAAATGTGCTGTCTTCTGGCTACGTACAGTCAGTGGAAATGCCGCATTCTTCTCATAATGAGAGTGCTGACTGCTTTGTGGCTGTAAATTTCAAAATGTACAATTCATTACTAACCAAACAAAGGTATATTTTACCCTTCTCTGCTCTTAATTTGCATTCAAATTTTAACCTTAAACAGAACCTTGTGTTTCTCCTGTTTGGTCATGAGAGGTTATGATGCTGCTCAGTGAGATCTGTATGGTCTTTTTATGACATTCAGTAGCTTTAGCATTCAGACTCAGAATGTATCACTAATGCAAAAGGTATTAGCACAGATCATTTTAATGCTTTGTCAGTGCAAAAGGGGCTTATGTGCTGTTAAGCTCATTCTGCACCAGATATAAACACAGGGCTTACACTTATTATTCACACTTATTTTGACTTTGGTAATGATTACATAAGTTTCTTTTTTCTTAAGTTTCTTTTTTCTTTTTTCTCCAATAATAAATATTGTTTTCAGCCAAACACCTGTCACAAACACCTCTTTTGCCCAAGCTCACATTGTTTTTGACAGAGAAGAATCCTGTAAATATGTCAGTTTTATATAGCATTTCGACATAAACATAAACATTTCAATTAAAACAGTACATTTTTTCTTTATTTTCTGGTCTGGTCTATCTGGTATCCTGTAGCATTTTCATTGTAAACAAATGTTTTGTTTTTTTTCTTTTTTTGTTGTTGTTTTTTTAAAAATTGTGTGTCCATGTTGTCCTAAAGGCTTGACAAAAATGCTGAAATGCATTTCCTAACTTGCTTGGAAAACTGTTGTTTTAAATAATAGAATATAAAAATTTAAATAACTGCTCTTCGCAGAGCCGTGTATCACGTCATACCTCATGTCCATGCTAGTGGCATGAATGTGCCTCATTATGTACATGTTGATGGAATACAGGATACAAAAAATAAAGGGAAATAAATGTTGCTCAGCACTCCTGGTGCTTGAAAATCCCATAGGGTACCTTTATGGAAGTTATCAATACTGCTACACTATAAAATGCCCAATACATCTTTTCTCTCTTTCTATCATTTATGCTCTGACAGGACACACCAACACACACAACCACACCTCCAGCAGGCTAACACCGAACAGGACAGTTTAACCAAGTGGAAGACAGAGCTATTATACACATACATACTCTGAGAGTGTTATTAAGTCAATACATACACATGCACTCACATACAAATAGGATATACAGATCAAAAGAGATCATGACATGTTATGTTATGTTACATTGTTTTTGACTATATTGCTGTATTTGATGTTCAAGAAGAAGAAATCAACAAACACTTTTTAATGAAGTAAACACATCCAGTAAACATGTCAAAATGAAAGTAAGAAGATTAGCAGATAGGACAAACTGCTTGTCAGTCATTAAATGAATCAGGTTTTTGAATTTAACACGCATCACTGCTGTCATTTGTTTGGGTATTTAAACATGCACATGCACTCACACACTCACAAATAGCACAATATTCCTAGATTCTTAAACCTAACTCTCAATGGTTTGTTTTTGTTATTTTACCCCAGTTTCAACATGGAGCCAAGTTACGACTTCCTGCACATCTACGAGGGTGAAGACTCTAATGGGCCGTTACTAGCAAGTCTCCAAGGCAACCAGGCCCCAGAGCGAATAGAGAGCAGTGGTAACAGTCTCTTCCTAGCATTCAGATCTGATGCCTCACTGGGCATGTCTGGGTTTGCCATCGAATATAGAGGTAATTAACCACCAAAACTTCTCCTTTATATAATGCCCTCATACATTTTCCTGCAAGGTCACATTTAAGGTGGAGGTTTTCTTGGATAATGAGCAAATGTTTTAAAAGTAATTTGCAAACTATTGATTAGTCATTTTCAAGGGTGTTTACAAGGCGCATTCTCTCTCCTCATTGCATAAGCAAGACATGTTAATAGAATAAAATCCCACTAGATTTAATACTATCGTGTAATTAAAGTTTTTCTCAGATGTGCAAAATAAACATTTTGCAATCAAGATCAGTACATTTTTATTTATTTTCTGAGTGTAGTGATAGTGACAGAATCCCACTGCTGAACTGTGCCTATGAGCTCTCCTTCACTTTCATAGCATGTCTCAGAGGCCAGTCTCAGATTCAGTCCAGGATCTGACTGTGTAAAGAGCTGCTGTCTTAGTAAATCTGCCGTGATTGACATGCAGATTGTAGTCGCAAAGTCAATGAAAATTACAGTGCACATTTGCGCAATGCCATTTTCGTAGTAAATTTGGCCATGTATTTGATAAATACCTTGAATGGGTGTTCTTTACACTAAAATGAAAAAAAAAAAACCAATCATTACTAAACGTCAATAAAATTCTGAGTTTATGAAGTGTAGTGATTAAAATGTCGATACAGGAGTGTTTTCTTGTGCAGACGGAATAATCTTTTAAGTTGCCTACTCTATTAATTTCACCCCTACTGTACATCAGAAGTGTTCTTCACTTGAAGGAACATGCTGTTCCATGTCAGCACATGAGTTGTTTACGTCCACAGATTGTGACTCATCCTAGTTTTACAGATGTTGCTTGGCTGGGGGTAATTTAACAGCTAGAGTCAATGTGGAACTGATGATGAGTTGTTTGACTGACTAGAGACTAGATCTGCTCTGTCAAGTTTTATAAACTCTTTTTTTTCTCTTGTTTCTCTTTCCTTACTCCATTTATCTCTAATTAAAAAAAGATTATCTCCTTCTCTGTTGTCTGTCTCCTCACGCTACCTTGCACCTCTGTACTTTTGTCATTAATTCACTACCTTTCATCTGCCATCTCTCTAATTAAAATACAACCTTAATCATCTCCCTGTTTCACTTCCATCTTGCCCTCCACCTTTCTCTCTCTCTATCTGTCTGTCAGTTTCCCTCTGTCAAGCCCAATATCTCATTGTTATTGGCCGATCACAGTAAAGGAAACAAGCTGGCCCAACGCCAAGTCATAAAGATGCAAGACAGTTTTTAACCATGGTCAACTCCACGTCTTAAACTCTTTTATTCTTGTCATCTTCTTTCTCTTTATTCCTCTTTTACCCTTATTTGTTCCCTTCCTCTCCCATGGGGTGAAATATATTAGAAGTTAATAGAGGATAGTCAATATAGCCTTTATTAGGGCTTGACAAATAGCAGCCTGTTGACTAAACTTGGCCCAAAATTATCGCCAAAATAGCTGCCACCTAATGAAATCTGGGCTTTGTTGGGCTGTAGAAAGGATTTAGGTGTAGAGATGTAAAGATAAAACTATAACCATTTATATCAATTCTCATGAAAATGAAATGGATTATTATTAATACCACCAGGTCAAGAGTCGTTGTAGTGCCTTTTCCTGAGGAGTTAGTGAATCTTTGTCCAGTAACACCAACTTTCTCCACTCTCCACAGAAAAACCACGAGAGGCCTGTTTTGACCCTGGTAACATTATGAACGCGAGTCGGACAGGTTATGACTATAAGCTGGGATCCCAGGTCTCCTACAACTGTCACCACGGCTACACAACAGTGGGTGGGGATACCATCACCTGTGTCATGGGGCACGATGGGAAGCCAGTGTGGGACAAGGCTCTCCCAACATGTAAAGGTAGGGGACACACATCATGACCTGCATCCTTACAGACACATGCACCATGGTGATGAAAAGCTCATGTGGTGGCCACCTGTGCAGTGTACTTCAGCTGTTTAGAGGTGTCACAGAAGTGTGAAGTGATGTGTTGTGTGAAGTGCACCCTTCATGCATGTAATTAAGAAAAAAACATTATAAACTTTGTTAAAGTAGGATTTCTAAAATAAATTCTATAATAATGTAGTCACTTAGTGCATATAGTGTGCCAATATTAATGGACTACTACACCATCATTGTCAAAACCAAATGGTTAAAGTGCAAAACATTTATTCAGTTTGATTTTAGCCAAGGACTTTTGTTGCATGTCATCCATCTTGCTCTTTTCTCTTGTTGACCATGTGCCTGATTTTTATTCAAGGTTAAAGGTCTAGAACATTTGGTGATAACAAAGTAGTATTTATGCAACTACATTTACACTAGTTGTAGAAATTGTGCACTAGAGAAAGCGAGACATGTTCTGCGGAGCAGATAGTAAACTCTCTAGTATTTTTTTTCTTTTTTTGTGGCTTTTGAGGCTTTATTATATTGGACAGCTGAAAAGCGACAGGAACGGAGGTAAAGAGAGAGAAAGAGGATGACATGCAGCAAAGGGCCGCAGGCTAGACTCAAACTAGGCCCACTGCGGTAAGAACTCGTTCTTAGTTCATGGGGCACATCCTTGACCAGGTGAGCTACCAGGGTATCCCAATTCTCTGGTATTTTGATGCGTGAACTTGACAGCAATAACACACATTCTCTCTTCAACAAATATTTGACCATTGAGATCCAGTCATTTGTTGGGCAGGTATTCGGTTTTCAACTTTGGGATTCAAACACTAAGCTGTCTGTTACCATACACTGCTGCACGCGCACACACGCGCACACACACACACACACACACACACACACACACACACACACACACACACACACACACACACACACACTGACTTACCCTGCACCGCCTCTTTCTGTTTATTTCTCACAGTATCATACAGGGGCTTACACATGCTGTATGTGTCTGCCCTGTTGACTTTATCCGTCAAAGTCATCCAAGTTTTCAACAGCAGGTGAGCCGCGTGAGGAAGAGGCTTACTCTCTCTCTTTCTCTCTCTCTCTCTCTCTCTCTCTCTCTCTGTCTCTCTCTCTCTTTCTTGCTGTGTGATTGTCAGTAGACAGTACAGGGTGGAGAGAGCAAGCATTCATTGATCATGGTTGGCATCGGTCTCTGTCTCTCAGACGGATAAAACCATAAAAATAAAAATGCTCATCACCCATCATGTTGTTAGAAAACGTTACACTTCATAACATGTTGTATTCATTACAGCCGGGTCTGGATTCGGTCTAGACTTTGAGAAGCTCTGTACTGTCAGTTATTTGATAAAAAATGTCACAAAAACAGTATTTGCAAGTCACACCAGAAACTTGTGTTTACCATGGAACTCCATTTAGGTAGCAATACCATGCAAAGTAATGCTGATTGATTTATGGTTGGTATAATGATATTCTGTGTGTGTTTGTGTGTGTGTGCATGTGCTTATGTGTGTGCACATCAGAGACAGAGAGTCTGTCAGGGATTGGAAGGCTGAACTGTCTAATTGATTGACAGCACAGAGAGCAGAGGAAGTGACACCTGCCAAACTGCCATTCAGAGTGTAGATGTGATTTTGTGTGCGTGCGTGTGTGTGTGTGTGTGTGCGTGTGTGATCTCGAAAGTGACAGAGACTTGGCCTGGTGCCATGTCGGTAAAAAATTCAAATAAGCCACAGAGCAAGGTGACAGGACAAGGAAGGAATTTTAAAATGAGCACAAAAGACACACACAGACATAGACAATACACACTTACACCTCTTAACACTTTGAAAAAGGCTCCCGTGAAAGCTCTGCTTAATAATGTCTGAGAGACAGTGAAGATGGGGGGTTTGGGGGTGGGAGAGAATAAAGATGAGATAATTGCACTCAGAGTAGCTATTTGAGAACAGCAACAAATAACAGACAGCAAGAAAAAAAAAGCTCATCAAGTCATTCTCATGTTAATCATCAAGTTTATTTGAAGATAATACCTCCACTTATCAACTTTACATGTGTTAGTTACAAATCTGGACATTTCTCTGGAGCACTTCTTTGTCCAGCTGTGATTTAGAACCCAAAGATGTGATAATCTGTGCATAAAACCAAAAATATCAATTTGTATTAAAAGAGAATAACATTGCTCTTTCTTTTTGTGCATTTTATTATATTGATAGCCAAGAAAAAAAAAAAAACAATGTCTTAAATATAATTTCATTGGTCCACCATCAGTGCACTTGAGAAACATTTGCAACGCTTTAGTCAGTTATTCGGTCGAAACATTACACCCTAGCCCTAACCTGTGACATTTCTCGAATGTCTTTGCTAACATCTACAGACCTTCTTTGTGATAAAATAAAAAAACTTGCGTTCAGTAGCCAATTAGGGTGGCTGAAAGTGATTTAGTGTTATACTGAAATGCTATCCCCCACAATAATAAGAACACAAGCCAAGTATTGACATTTTAGTCACATTTGAAGGCAATGGAAGACCACATAATGGTCCTCTATCAAATAAAAAAAATGATCTTGATCTCTAAAAGGCATTGAACTTAATAAACTTCAATTGATTTTGACAGAATTTCCCCTTAAGGTGTGTTTCTCACAGCTTGTTAATGTGGCAAAACATGAATTGATTGCAGTTTTTAATACACAGAATATCAAGATCATATTCATCACACTGTCACTGTGGGAATATCACAGTGCCTGGACATATTGCACAGGGGTTTATTGAACGATTCGTAATTTCATAAATTGTCAAGGACTGTTTTAAGAGACTGTGTTGTACATAGTGTTCAAGAACATCTTGATTGACTCAGATTTTACCATTTTTAGCCTGGCTCTCCATTGGATGATTTGCTGTTTCCTCACAGTAACAGACTTGAGTTTGGTTCCTAACAAAGGCCCTTTCTGAGTCCCAGATACATGGATTGATCTTCCAAGATCACTACCACCTAGACTATAGGACAATTCACATAATCAAAGCAGAACAATTTAACTAAATCCAGTCCTACCCAGGAAATCTTGCTCTTTTCTTTCCCTCAGCTCATATTGCACATTGAATTTTCTCACCACATAGTTAGGGAAGTTTCTCTATCTGTCTGTCTCTCTGTCTTTGGGCAGCTCCTGGGGCTTTTAGACCAAACTCATTAGACAGGGTGAGACCTCTTTAAATAATACATCTCCACTTACACTCCCCCCTCCCCTGTCCACTTCCCTCTTTTTCCTCCTTCTCTTTCCTTTTCTCTGTAACTACCTCTCTCTCCTTCAGTTTTTTCATCCCCTCTCTCTCATTCTACCTTCCTCCCACCTCCTCTGTCTGTGTCTGATTTACTCTATATTTTTCTCTCTCCATTTCTCTCTCTCTCTCTCTCCCGGTCTTGCTCTCTCTCTCTCTCTCTCTCTTTCACACACACACGCACACACACCTCCCATCTTAAACCGCTCTTTTATTGGTTTCCATGGTAACTAAGAGCTGGTGCGAGAAAGAAGAAATTCTCTGTGACTGTTGATAGGGTTGAGTGTGTGTGTGTGTGTGTGTGTGTGTGTGTTTGTGTGTGTGAAGGAGAGAGAGACACAGGGGTAAAGTAAGAGAGCGAGACAGAGCTATTAGAGAGTGCCGCCTAGAGGCAGTATTCACGCACACACACACGTACATACACACACACATACATGCACATCAATACAGGATCCCACTCATCCTTATACATGCGACATATATGTGTGAATATTTAGATTTATTTATTTGTTTGTTATGTACATATAATAACATAGATTCTTGTTGGCCTATGATGTTTATACACATAAAACGGCTCATTCTGCTTAAAATTAGCTTGTATGTGTCTGCTTGGATTTAAAAGTTTGGTGCAGCCAAATTCTCTCTGCCCTCCCGAACCATGACAGAAAAGGCCAGACTCTGAGGTCTATTATGTGCTGTACATCAACTGTCCAGCCAAGTGTGTATAGCAGAACAATGGTTAATCATAGCCCCAGTCTGTGCTGCTCCTCACACATAGCTGCTGTTTGCATTAGCACTGGCACAATAAGCTTTAGCAGAAAATAGATCATACATGAACAATTTATTTCTCTGCAAAGTCAGTAAACACTAATAACTGTACTATATTCATAGCTGAACAAGATATTTAGGGATGACCAACAGTAATCCTAACCCAGATAAACAGCATGACTATGGCAATGCACTGACATTGACCACAGACACCTGGGAGCCTCTTGTAGTGGAGCTGTCAGCTCCTCTACAGCACAAGTACCCACACAGTGACTCTGTCAAAGGGCCATAAATGTGCTCCTACTCACGTCCGAAGCTAAAGTGAAGTTTGTTTGTATGACATTTATCTTGTTTTGTTAGATGACATTATATTATTGATTAGAAATAGCTTTCTTCACTGTGAAATTACCTCCTTTGACCTGAGAGCTACACTTAATGCTTGTGTGTATTTTGAGGATTTTCATTATTTGCACTGTGAGTCACAGAAGGTCAGCAAAGATACAAAATGCTCTTTCCATCATGAAGTCTATTTCACTTATTCCATCACCATAACAACATTGACATCATACTCACCACTCTGCGAGTCGAAGTCACGACAACACCTGTGGGATAGCTTCTGTTCCACTAGCTTCTGTAACTCTCAAGCAGTCTTTAATTCAGCATTTCTGCAATTGGTCTTTTGGATAAAATGAAGCGTACTCCGGCCCTTAATAAATCCATGTCCACTAAAACACTTGCCATTAAACAGTGATTCTTGGCATGCAAAAACTACAGTGGCCATAAAAATGTGCTATTGCAGCAGCGTGGGTACTTACGTCATTGCAAAGTAATATTTCTTATTCTTGGTGTTATTACTGACAACAAACTCACAATGAGCAAAACTTATTACGCCAAAACTTTCACTGGACAGATAGGGTCATGCACTGTTAAATGTGATGTATTTTCAGGTAGTTTACCAAGTTAGTTAACATTCTTTGCCCTAAGGCCCAAAATCTGTCATGTTCATTCAGGTACAGCTGAGGTTTAGAGGTCTACTCCTGCCACTACTACAAATGTTGAAACGAGCAACAAATGGCTTTATATTGATATAGGCTAAAAGGTTGCAGGATTGAAACATGACACACTGACTCTATAAAGAGCATATGTATAAAAATAATTCTATATTCTATATAAATTGATCTGACTTTAAAGGTAGGTTGTGGTCTTCCTGATCATCCTCTCATTAGGTGTTGCACTGTTGCAGACACTGGCAGATGTGAATTCATTTTTGTTATAAATGACAGTTGTCAAATCAGTTTTGTGAAAAAACATACCAGAGGTTTAGGGTCCACGTTAAATATGCATCAGTATATATGGCAAAACACTCTCTCTAAGGTTTCACAGTATTTTATTCTTTCTGTGTTTCAGGATGAAAATAAATAGACTCCATTGTGTTTATGTATTGTTCGCTCAATAGTTTGTAGTTATTTACATTGTTGTGATAAATGTACTCTCTGAAAAGTTGAACTCACTGTAACTATCCTGTTTATGGTTTTGGAAAAAGCTCCTGGAAGAACTGCAACTCAACTTTAAAAGTTTAGGACATTTTAGAAGTATTTTCCTGCACTCTCACTACCAGCCCAAAGCTCTGCTGCGTGTGTGTGTGTGTGTGTGTGTGTGCACGCGTGCGGGTGCGGGTGCGTTTTTGTGCGAAAGGAAAGGGAAAATGAGACACAGACAGTGAGAGGTAGGACTACAAAAGTGTTGTGTATGTGTGTGTTCTTGTGTATGCGTGTGGATGATCAAAGCGCATGGATGTGTGAGAGAAAGAGAGTGACTCGCGTAGCATTTTTTGCATTTATTTGTGTGTGTGTGTCAGAGGGTGTGAGTGATCAAAGCACATGTGTGTGAAGGCTTTTGATAAGGCTGACACCTGAGCCTAGAGCAGTACCGCTGGGGGATTGTGGGTAGATCAAGACAAGACCTCTAGACCTGAGGATTTGAATGCAGCAGCATAACAAGAATCAATCCAAAAAATATCAATCAATATCAGTGTGCAGGATCAGGAGAAGTGGAAACACAGAGGGTGATTACTCTGATGCTTTAGGAAACAAGAAGAAAGTTGGAAAGAATGGGAGTGGGGAGGAGGAGGACGAGTGGGTGGGAATACAACAACTGTCTAGCGAAGGAGTAGAAACCAAACCAAGTTTTCCTTTTTTTTTTTTTCATTCTAGTCTTGTAAATCGTTGTTACTCAGCAAGGCTAAGCCATGAATGCGGGCCGAGTCTTAATGTCCACACTCACAGCCTCATAGACTTTGACATGTGTTTCGGATAAGTCTGCAAGGGCTGTCCCACTGTGAAATCTGAAAGTGCTTCAGGGCTCTCTGGTGGACTTTTTGAGCCCTTTATGCACAGTTTCCACAAGACTGAAATGCTGAAGACTTTGCTTGAGGGAATTACCCACAAGGAGATGTCCAAAACCAGCCAAAAAGCCAAAAAGAAAAATAAAATATGAAGGAGATGGGAAATGTTAACAATTTCAGAGCACCAATAACTGTTTTTAATTATTATTTTTTAAGTAAAGTATGATTATGTCAAATTATTTTAGCTGTTTACATAACATTTAGGCTATTATTATATATTAAAAAGTCAGTTATATTAAACGACATATAAAACCACATCATCACACCTGAGTGGACACAGACAGGCCTATCATACAGGTGACTTAATTTACAAAGTGCAGGCCAATTTCTAAATAAGGCATTTTCAACCTTTGTGCCCTCGTGGTCTCACGTTTTCACTGATGATAATTAAAGTCTGTTAAGGATCACAGCTGATACTGTGTGTGGACTGGGCCACATATACACACACTAGCAAAAACAAGACAAGGAGAGAAGAGGCCAGAAGAGGTGAGAAAAAAAGCCATAAGAATACACCGTGTGTGTGTGTGTGTGTGTGTGTGTGTGTGTGTGTGTGTGTGTGTGTGTGTGTGTGTGTGTGTGTGTGTGTCTGTGTGTTTGTGTTGCAGGGATGACATTGCTTAATGCTGATGTTTTATACACACCTCCCCACACAGAGACACGCACACACACACACATTCACAGCCATTTACACTAATTTCATTGACCTCTGCTGGCCTAACCTGCAGTATAAATGTGCAAACACCCACATACTATTCACACACAATGGTTTCTAACTCTCTTGGGGGTGCTGAAGATTGATCAAGCTACTCTTAGGTCTGTTTCTCATGGGTCATGCAATGGTAGTAGGGATTAATAGGCTTTTTGAAATTGCAGTATGCTGATAACAGAGATCCCACACTGTGCCGTAGCTCAGCACCACATAAATTCATTCAAGTAAGTTTTCATTCTGCTGGCTTTTTGTGAAGAAGAACTGTTCTGAAGAGGGTACAGCAGAACTGCCATCTCAGTTAAAAAATGTTCTGCTTCATTGATTTGATATATAGCCACCAAATACTACTGTTGCACAATAGCTCCATAGTGCCACAATATGTATTTGTTACGGGTAAATGTGTGGGTGTTTATCCCGCTATCACTCAATCAAAGGCTTCTTTTTTAAGACACATTTTTCATAATTTCACCTAATAAATGATAACGTGAGAACTGGCAAATGAGTTTATTTAGACATTTAGATAAGTTAGATCTTTGATTGGATGCTATTTGCACACGCATACACACACACATTATATAACAAAGTCTTGGAACTAAAAGGGTCCAAGTGATATTTGGGGACAACATGAATTTTCTGCTAAACTAAACAACTTTTGATAAGTTGATTTTTTTTTTTTTTTTTTTAAATACATAATAATAATCAATGTGGGTAGTGATACGCTTTCCAGCTTTGAGTTCAATGGGCTGTGCTCCCGGCAGCAGGGGAAAAAATGAAGAGACACATCTGAATTCTTCATTTCAACATGATGTCTCTAAATCTCTCAATGATTGAAGCAACAAAGCGGATGAATCTGTTTGGACACTGTTGACAGAAGTGTTGCTTGCTATATTGTCACTTTAGTTTTACAAATGTATTCAGTGTAGTCTGTAAGCACACTGACATTGTTGTGTTGGCTTTATATCCTGCAAGATGGATTAAAGTGAAACAATGACAATGATGTTTAAGTGCCGACCTTCAGTGTTAAGGGCATTTAAGGGTGTTGAACAATGATCCTAACATATGACAACCAAGGAGTATTTTATTACCAATCACAGGAAATGTGCCTCTGTTGCCAGTTCAGTCGCCCAACGTCAATCTAACTGATCATACTTTTCAGGAAACAAACAAACAAAGTGAAGCTGGCTGCAGTACAGACTTGGCAGGGCATCACTAGGGAAGATACCGAGTGTATGCTGATATCTGTGGGCTTTCGACTTCAGTCACTCACTTATTTATTTATTTTAACCTTTATTTATTCAGGGCAGTTTCTCTCTGAGCCAAGCTCTCTTTTTCAGGAACACTGTGATCACACACACACACACACACACAGTTACACACATTCACACCTGGAAGCTGCCCAATACAACCACAGCCTGATCTGTTGACCACAGCACTTTGGGGTTAAGGGCATTTCTTAGTAAAAGCAAGGAGGGAGGGGGAAGTATTTCACGTTTGCTTTTCTCATCCAGATTTATCTTGCTTGTAGTAAGATTGAATGAAAAAGTAATTATTTTCACAATTTTTCATTTTCTTCCAGCTTGTTCAATACATTTTAGTCCCCTAAAATGAACTAAAACTACTGTATATTTAGAAATTGCTGTAAACATTTATAGTTAATCTTACTAGACTATGTTAATATCTTCTAATACATGTTAAATATTAGTACTTCATTTAAAATCCAATGTGCAGGTGTACAAAAATGTGTCATTGTGCATATAGTGGCTGCATCCATGTATTCACTTTTAGCCATTCATACTACTCAGGGTTGTGAGGGGTGAGACGCATGGTGAGAGGCAATGTACTCCCTGGACTGGATGCCAGTCTAACACATACAGATAGAAACAATTTACAGTTTTCCAATTCACCTAACCTGTGCAGTTCAGTGATTAGCACCTTATAAAGTGACTCCCTTACTAACATGCCTAAACAAGTCAAGGTTTTACCTCGCTCCCTGTGGCTTCAAACCACATTTATTGCGTGCACATGAAAGCACACTGCAACTTTGTACTGTGCCTTTTATTCAATTTGGGCTTGCAGTCCATGTGGAATTAAATCTGGTTTACAAAGGAAATAGATTATTACGTAGTAAGTGACTAGGACTGCCTTTTAGATGTGTTTTGTGAGGAGCACTCAAAGGTAGATGGTTTGTCTGAGGTCAGTTCAAAAAGTACTTTGTTGAAGGGTTTATAAAATGTACTCAATAGGAGTCATTAAGCAACCAATAACAAAATGAAAAGGATGCGTTTTAAAAAATAAACAAATGCAAAAATACCAGTGTAACAGGCAGAGAATGTGCAGCAGTATTCATATCGCTCTGATACAAAAGTACAAGGATAGTTATCTGATATTGATTATTGACAAATATTCCCTCATCAATAACATATTTTACAGCACAGCTAGCCTAATAAAATGCTATATGAGCCTAGATTTTAGGTCTTAATCATGGAGAGACCATTATAAGACAATGCCAAATATAGGTTGCATATTAATGGCTTAGTAAGATCTAAAATAGATATTAAAAGGAAATTAACTAATATAAATTATATATAATATATAATTTAACAAACAGAGAATCCCAGTGTTCTTCAAACCTAGCAACGCACTTTGACAGAAACTGTCAGACACCCCAAAAACCATACCCGCCATACCCCGAAAAGCAATCTAATGTATGCTGTCCAATGCAGTGATGAGTGCACAGACCTATGCACCTGTGAAACTAAACAGCCAATCAACAAACACATTGCTCAATACGAGGGCCAACTCAGCAACAATGACCACTAACGAACCAAGTGGAAACTATGGACGGGTCTACAATGCCTAAGCTAAATACTCAGATCTCCCCACCAGTCAGTCAGAAGTGAAGAGGCCTCTCTGATGAGAGGTGAACCCAACCAAGTCCAGCTGCCCCAGATTCAACCCTTCTTGATGAAAGAATTTTTATTATTTGTTGTTGCCCATTTGTGGAACACGCTACCAGTTCCTACCAGAGCAGGGGCATTCCTTTCTACCTTTAAAAGACTCCTGAAGACCCAGCTTTTCGGAGAGTACCTCCTTTCGTACCACTACCAACAACTGGACATGCTGAATCTAACCCCCTCGACTGTCACTGTCACTTGATTCTATGCAAGTAGTACTTCACTAATATGTCCTTGTTGCACCGTACCTTGATGGTTTCTCTTTTTGTATAAGTCGCTTTGGATAAAACCATCAGCTAAATAAATAAATAAGTGTAATGTAACAGCTGATGGCTTTTTAGAATCCCAGGTAACTGCAAATGTAATCAGTGAAGTGCAGTTAGTAGCTCAACACCAGTTTGAGTTCAAACTGGATGACTACAGCACCATAACTGAAGAGTGCCCTGTTTGGTTGGTGTTATTAAATTCCCGGATGTTGTGTTCATTAACTGCTTCCTCTTTATTACTCAAAAGCTGTTTTTTATTTTCAAAGTAATTCAGTGTAGCTCCCTTGCACATATTTAAATTTTGTGTTTACACTCTGCTGAGATTTCTGTCGAAGATATCGTAGGTTAATTAAATTCTCCTTCTTCCCATCGCAGCCTTCTTTTAATACGTCTGCACAAAGTTGCACCTGCTCTTTAAAGGTGAATAATTTCCCACACATGGCCCTTGCAAATTGTGTGAACATTATTAAGTGCAGGTCCGCACTCATATCATCCTCCCATTTGCAAAGTCCTTCCCTAAATGCATATGCATAAAGCAAAGAGGAGCACTTCAACATGGCTCTACGAGGATAATAAATATGCGTTTGTGAAAATATGCGAATTTAATTTTAGAGCTGTTAAATGGAAAAAAAATAACGCAATTCCCTTTCTCTGTCTTTCTATAGCTCCATGCGGAGGACAGTATGGTGGATCTGAAGGAGTTGTTTTGTCTCCAAACTACCCTCTAAACTACACTACAAGACAGACTTGCTCCTACTACATCACTGTGTCGCCACAGTTTGGTGAGTACATAAATGACCACACTATGCATGCTAACAATAGATTCTGTGATTGACACCAAGACAAAAGCTAATTAATATCTAATATATATTTATTTCTTCTTCTTCAGTGGTGTTTGGTCAGTTTGCTGTTTTCCAAACAGCAATGAATGACTCTGTGGAGCTGTTTGATGGAGCCAATGAGAACGCCAGATTGCTCAGCTCCTTGGCTGGGTCACATTCAGGTGAGTCTCCTATTGGTTGACATAGTGTCAACACTACTGGGGTTTTCACATATTGTGACTCAGCACAACATATTTTTTTGAAAACCTGCCATTCATGTCTAATGTTTTAAAGTTTTTACCTTGTTTTTCTTGTTTTGTGCTCCTGGGCACATCTTTGAAAAAGCAAAATAATGAAATCGTCTGTAAGAAAGCAGCTCTTAGGGGCTGTAGAACACAGCACCAGTGGTCGTTATCACAATTTATTTGACAGTGATGTATTTGGTGAAAATCCATTATGGGTTATCTTTACAAAAAGAAATCAGCAGTGAAAAGTGTCTCACTGGGGCCATACAATATACAGTAGCACTGATACTCAACGTAATCCTCCCTGGGTTTCCTTATCCTTCAGCTTTGAGTCATCTCTGTTTGGCAAAATTTTGAGTTAGTACACAGCAACACAGCATGGACAGAGATTGAAATATCAGGCAATATTGATGTAGATGACACAGTATGAAGAATGAAATATGAAGAAATATTGATTAACACAGTTGTTGGCAAAATGTGCTCTTGTTGCCTCAGAGTTTCGTGTTCCTCTGTTGTATGTAATGGCCAGGGGGCATGCTGCAGGGGAATCCCACTGGAATTCACATTTAGTTTCTTTTTATAAAAATCAGGGCTTTTAAAATATTTTCACTGTAATGTTTATTCAGTTGTGTGCAGATAGAATTGTGAGTGGGGGGAAAATTAAGCTCTTTAATAAAGGACAAGGCCGCAACTGCCAATAAAATTCTCTTTCCAACATTATATAATATCAAATACAATAGTTCAGTTTGATAATAAAAACATCAATCAAAACACAAACTTATCTAAACATATGTTTATGCATTTCTTGGGGTATTTCTCTCTGTTTTTACACTGTTGTACTGCTTTAAAGGTTTACATATTTGCTTTTCCTCCACTAAGTGGTTCAGGGAGCTTATTTCAACACAGTATTAACTAGGAGAATGTGACACTTTTCAGTTGACTAAATGTAGCTGCACATTATGCACATTTTTTTCTTGTTAACTACTATCTATCCAAGTTAGTAAAAAGGCGCAAGGCCTGTTTATATAATGCAGAATGCGTGGCTTATTCCTTAAAGTTAATTTAGGTTTGAAATTCGCCTTTTGGCTAAAAGTGGCAGCAAAGAATGAAACACACCAGGCTTTACAAAATAATGTTAGCCGCATCATTACCCTATCACATGCGCACCCGTACACGCACGCACACACACAGACAAACAGCTTTGTAGCACATTGTTCCAGCTAACTGACTGATTATCCTGACACACAAACATATTAACACACATGCGCATATAGCAAACTTACACATACACACACATCCCGACGCAGCTAATGATGGTTCTAAATGTCAGCCACACCAGGCCGTGTTTTTCTCATTTATCACTGTTACTTCGTTTGCTTGTGTATGCGTACGCATATAAATCTCTGTGTGTATGTGCCTGTGAGCTGGTGTATGTGTTTGTTCCTGCATTCTTATTATTGTGAGGACCAGATTTTCCTACCAGGCAAAAATAAAGCATAAAACCTGCTAATTTATGAATGCAAACCAGTGCAGTTAAATGTATGGTTGTGTGTAGGTTGTGAGTATGTGGAGCAGACAGGCTGTGTATGTTTGTGTGTGTGCATACGAAACTGTACGCTTTGTTTGTGATGTTCTCAACATGTCTCAATTGTCAAAAAATAAAGGTAAAGAAAATGATGTGTATTTTCAGGAGAAAACATTTTTTAGCTGTTTTTAGCATATTTATATGTATG
Source organism: Sciaenops ocellatus (assembly GCA_033000465.1). NCBI lineage: Eukaryota > Metazoa > Chordata > Actinopteri > Sciaenidae > Sciaenops > Sciaenops ocellatus. The sequence goes on along the minus strand of CP136888.1, from coordinate 12,710,267 downwards.
TCATATTTATTCTGAAATCATTATGTCTCGGTGAATTTGTGTGTGTGTGCTTGTGTGTGTGTGTGTGTGTGTGTAATTGTCCCAGGAGAGACATTGCCATTGGCAACTTCCAATCAAATCATGCTGCGGTTCAATGCTAAGAGTGGCCAGTCAGCTAGAGGCTTTCACTTTGTCTACCAAGGTAACTCTCACTCTCTTTGCCTTTCTATTTCTTTCTCTCACATACACTATACACTATATGTTGCAGTTCAGTGCAAGTTCAACATAAGTCTCTCTACTGATAACTATATCTTCTGATCTGTGTTTTTCTTCTGATATCATTTAATCACAACCATCATTGTAGCTGTGCCTCGCACCAGTGACAGTCAGTGCAGTTCAGTGCCAGAGCCTCGGTATGGCAGGCGGATCGGTTCAGAGTTTTCAGCTGGCTCTGTGGTCCGTTTCGAGTGTAGTCCAGGGTATCTGCTGAAAGGATCCAGTGCTATCTGGTGCCAGGCTGTGCCAGGTGCCCTCGCACAGTGGAATGCAACAACACCAACCTGTATAGGTAAGGCTGAAATGTATAGAGAATGTAACAAGCAAACACATGCAGCTCCAAAATGAGAAATCACTTTCTCTGTGAACCATCCAACAATAAATCTAACAAACTAAATGTATGCCTGCGTGAAATCTCTCTATGCTGAGAGCAAGTCTTTTGCAAACGGCTTCAACTGTCACCTCAGTTTATACCATAAATAATGTTTGTTATCATATTTTCTCTCTCTGGCTCCCCATTGTGCTAATTTGAACACCATATTGTCCCTGGGTATGCAGAGCCATATTCCAACAACCTGTCCTATCTGTTAGCTATTTAGTTAATAAACTTTGCCAAGGAATCCATATTTCATGTCTTCATTCTAGTTCCCTGCAGTGGCAATTTGACTGAACGTCGTGGTACAATACTGTCTCCTGGCTTTCCTGAGCCCTACCCAAACAGTCTCAACTGTCTGTGGAGGATCCATGTCAGTGAAGGAGCTGGGATACAGGTACATACATGGATACACTTCTAAATGAATATATAATGTATGAACACCAATGATGGAAGACGCACATAAACCTGGAAGCTTTTATGTTCGTTTATTTTCATTGTTTGCTATTTAGATCCAAGTGATGACGTTTGCTACTGAGCACAACTGGGACTCTCTGGAGATCTACGATGGAGGAGACATGACAGCTCCCAAATTAGGGTCATTTTCTGGTATGACAATATGTTCACACACACACACACACACACACACACACACACACACACACATACACACACACACACATGAACACACACAGTTGTGCACCGACATCCATGCACACAAACACTCCAAAGATCTACGATGGATGAGATATGACAGCTCCTAAACTATAGATACACACACACACAAATAGATTGACAGACACGAACACACACAAACACGCACACAATATCTATGATGAATTGGATATGACAGGTCTTAAACTATAGATACACACACATACAGCATACACTGGAGATCTATGATGGATGAGTTGTAATACCAGAAAATATTATATGTATCTTAAATAAATGATAAATGTTTTTTAAAGACAGAAATCTTCCGATTTCCAGGGAGTCAGTGGGAGAAAGAAAAGAAAGGAGGGAGGGGAAGAGTTTCACCACAAGGTTGAGTGAAGGATGGAAAAAAGAGGGAGAGAAAGAAGACAGGGTGGGGATAAAGAGTGATCTAACCTTTTACAATTTCCCAGCGGAGTTTCCCCTGTGACCTGCCCCAAGCACATACCTGTCACACTCCTATCACACATAAAACATGCCACCCATAGGGCAACATGCACACACACACACACATGCACGCACACACAGACAAATGATTGTGCCCTTCTCAAGAAGGCACACCGGGGAGCTGCCCACTATAACCACAGCGATCTGGTGTTGGCCACTGAGCAGCTTCGCTGGGGCAGATGAGGGTTGCTTCACATAAGGACACTAAAATGCTAGCTGTCCACGGAGGGCAGGGGGTCATTCACCTTCTCTACACATAATTTCCCAGCTGGTCTCTGGATTTAAACAAGACTTATGGTCTAAAATGTTGCTTGCTGAACTAGTGCCACCATGTATATTTAACGTAAATTTCTCCCTATATGCTCAGTGATGTGTCTTTTTTGTCTTTGACAGGAACCACTGCTCCCGCTCTCCTCAACTCAACGTCCAATCAGCTCCTCCTGCACTTTCAGAGTGACATCAGTGTGGTGGCAGCAGGCTTTCACCTAGAATACAAGAGTGAGTTTAAGCTTTTAACATAGAGAGAGAGATAGAGAGAGAGATTGGGTGCCTTCTCACCAGAAACCGCAAATGCACACAAACCTACAGACACACGCATACACACATTACTGCAGCCAAAACTTCAACATCAAATAGCAAGAGTCAGTGACCTGAACTGGTACTGCCTAAAAGCAGACACATACTGAGCACCCCACTGGAGCACACACAGAGCACACACCTAGAGGGACGTAAAGGGAAACACATAGACTCGTACATACACATGCACAAGTGCTTTTGCTTGTGTCATACATGCACATGCACTCACATATATGTAGACGGACAAAGGTATAGACATGGACATTAATGTCATGCATTTAGGCACATGCACACCTGTCAGGGCATGGTTGTGCTTTTCAGTTCTTTGTAGTTGTTTTAGCTTAGAATCACTTCTAGATCGATGAACATGTCCCGTTTTGTGAGTGTGTGTGATAGTAGTGGTGTGTGTGTGTGTGTGTGTGTGTTTGTAGGTGAGTGCACACATTTGTTGCTCAATGGTCTGTATGGCCTTTTTGTTGGCTTTATGTGTTGACATGCCATCACAAGGAATGAAAATCTGGAAGGATAGTCACTTTTGGTTCACTTCAGTTCAGTCTATTTCTTTATTTTTTTCCTCACTGTATTTCTAGCTGTCGTCATCTGATGTTTTTAGAGTAGCTTTTATTACCAAATGTGCCAGATTCACACGTGACAGTTACATTTGAACTGGGTCCGCTGCATATATAATCATCAGATAAAAATGGTACTCAGTGTGGGTCAACCACTCCTATTTTTGTCTTTTAGTATTTATTTTGCTCAGGCCTGCAACGCATATATTACTGAGTTGAGAGCAGTGCAGGTGGGAGTCTTTTGGGGCTTTATTGGCTTTTGTTCTCTGTGATGTCTCCTGCCTCCCATGGCAGGAGGATTTCAGGTTGAACTGTGCTGATAGGTGTTGATTAGAGGTCTTCATGGGTGCTCTCAGTTCCTCATAACCAACTTGAGACCTGGGCCAGCTGAGTCAAATTATATTCAGTCTAATCAGGTCGTGTCTTGGGTGTGTGTACAACTATGTGACTGTGTATAATATATATCTGGATAGGTTTTCTACATCTACATTTTTAGGCTGGGTCCAACTTTCTGTAGAAGGAGTTGTAAAGCTGTATAAGGCAGGGTAGAGGAAGTACATACACACGGGGTAGGAAAAAGGGTCAACAGAAAGGGAGAGGAGAGTTATGTGAAGACAGAAAGACAGTGACATACAGAAATCCTTTATTTGTCTATACAGTAAAGAATAACCATCTGTTCTCCTGGTGTATCTGCCTTTTTTTGTAAGTCAGTGTGTGCTATGTTGTGGCAAAATCAACACAATACATGCAATTTCATAATTTTAGTCAGCAAGCAGCTTATTTGCTGTTATCACAGAAACCAAGTCCAAGTACAGCATGCTGAGCATTGAGGCTGAAAAAAATACATCATACATTACACCACCATAAGAGTTCTTGCAGGACTCAGATGGTTGCTCTGCTTATCACAAAATGAGTGCCAACACTTTAGTCTGTAGCAGAATTTTCTCCAAGTATGCCTCAGAGGTTCTTTACAGGAGGTCTTGATACAAAAAAGACTTTTAACTTTTTTTCATGAAACACAAAGTTCTTTCAAGATCGACCAAATTGTCTGTCCAATTGGTGATAAGAACAGAAACCCCAAAATTATTACCCTCAGATGATCTTCATTCTGATCCTCCCTGCAAACACTCTTTTGAAAACAACTAGTATTATCCAAAAAACGAGTTCCAGCACATTTAAAATATAGACTCTTGCCAATGTTTTTCACTTTATTGTCTTTAAACTCACAATGAATAAACGTCAACTCAAAAAACCTGGAACAGTGGAACTATTTGTAGATTTTTTTGTTCTGTGTTGCACTGTACTGCCTTCTGTTTTTCACTCTTTCCTGTAAAAACAGGGAAAACAAGAGGCACTGTTGAGCTGCTGCTAAAAAGCTGCTGCTCTCCTTGTCAGTTTTGCAGTAATATGGTAGCCTACATAAGTGGAAAAAATAATCTGCTGGGGACATGTGAATGATTGTGGTGATGATGTTCTCATCATTTTAAGCTGACTACTTTCCTCCAAAGGGGAGAGTGAGACATCTCTCTTCCTTGTCTGTCCTCAAGTAAACTGAAACTGAAGTATAGTAAATCCAGTCAGTTAGACTTAAATGCTGACACTGTCTAGTTGTAGTCTAGTGGCCCTAGCGGGGTGGTTTGTGGTGCTGTCAGCATTTTACAGAGCAATGCTGCTCTGTCATAACCAGGGAAAAAAGGGAGCCGTTTGCTAGCACAGAGAAAGAGAGAAAGAGAGAGAGAGAGATAGAGAGAAAGAGATGGTCAGCCAAATGGAATAGTTTCATTGATCAGTTGTCCTGACAGCCTGCTGATGCTCTGCCTAATAATACTCTGCATGTGCATGCGTGTGTGTCTCCAAGTTACAGTCTCATGCAGCTATTTCAGCTATGCTCCATTCCTCTCTGCAAGCACACAATCATGTAACAGTCAGTCACAAACACACACTCAACAAATGTCATACAGCAGGGCCACCTGGATTTCTATGTGTGTGTGTGGGGTGTGTGTGTGTGTTTGTGTGTGTGTGTGTGTGTGTGGGCGCTGTGGGTGTGGGTGGGTGGGTGTTTGTGAGCACAGTGGGATTGCATCGTTTTGCTGGTTGGAAGATAGATAATGAACGAACAAGACCAGAAGCAAACACACACACACACACACACACACACACACACACACATACACATACACACACAAACATTCACTCCTCTCTCTCCCTTTATTTTACTCTATCCCTCTTCCACCCCTGTGTTACCATGGCAACCGCTCTAGGGCAGTCTCCTGCGGAAGTTTCCAAGTGAAACACACAAGCAGACCCAAACGCACACACGCAAACACAGAGATACACCCCTACTGATGTTGTTTTATAAAGGGCTGGCTGCTGTCAAACTTATTAAGGATGTGTTTAACCTTTATTGTGCTGGGAATACACAACCAAAGTCATTATATTACCTTCACATATTTTTAAGCACATTTCAGAGGCTGCTGTTACCGCTGACAATTATTATTATTATTATTATTCTACTAGCTGTCAATTTTTAAGTTGCCTCTTGTATGTTAGGGGGAAAAAAACATTATTTTAAAAATTAATATTCCAAATAAGTTCTCTGTCAGATGAATCTAAATATTGTAATTCTCCTATGTGTTGAAAAACTTATTATGCTCATTTCCAGCTCTATATCTTTAGTTTGGAGAAAATATTTTCTGGTCTTCCCTCTGATATATTCTGGCTGCTCTGCTTCAACTTTGAGTGATTTACTGAATTTCCTGGTGGACAGAACAGAACTGCTGTTAGCTAGTTAGTCCTAGTTAGGCTTTATATTAACTGACTCTGCCCATACTGGGAGCTCAGATCACCAGGGGAGTGTTAGTGTTTAGTGTTACATCTCACTGACCATTAGGAGCTCCGTGCCTTGAGCCGTAAGCAGTTAGCAATTAGTGGCTAAAGTAGCTAACCTTTATGATTAACAACAAGTAAAGTTCCGTAAATCACAGAGTCGAGGCAGAGAAGCCGCAGGACATCAGACGGAACATTAGAAAATATGTATCCTAATATCTATCCATCACGAGCAAAAAGCACCTCCTGCAAGAAAAAACTTGTAGTTTTTGAAGTGTAGTCCTGAGTGTACTCAGTCATGCTATGCCTGGAGTAGATGACCAATCAAAAAAAGTTTGTGACGATTTTAACTCAGCTGGTCTCATTAAATGGAAAACAACCTTTCATTCTTAGCTGAGCTTTTTGCTCAGAAATTGCTTTTACGTATGTTTACTTCATCTGACACTTTGGCTTTGTTTAACATCAACAACATCTGACATTGTAACATTATATATGACAAAAACTGAGGAAAAGCATAATAGTTCCCCTGTAATGTACTTAGAGGCACTATTATCCTGTGGAATGCAAATAAGTGCAAGGTACAGAAATGAGGTAACCTGCTTTGAAAGAAAGGTCACATACACATGAAGGAAGGATACAGGAAAAACAATGGTAAAGTGGCATGTACTGAAGCAAAGACAAGGTAGAGAACAGAGGAAAATTGTTTTGCTGTCGTACTGCAGAATGGAATTACTTTACTCAGCAATGATAACTTTGATAATAAAGGTCAAGACAGCAATGTGGTTAAGCTGTGCAGAACTTATTTGTTTTTCTGTCCATACCTGGATGAAGTCAGTCAGGACCCAGGACTTGAGCCAGAGGCTGGGTGATGTTTACATAGAAAACTTAATGATAACATATTGTGATAAGATGTACTTCATTTTCCCCCCTTTTTTGTAGCTGTTGGTCTTACCACCTGTCCAGAGCCAATGGTCCCAGCCAATGGCATTAAATCAGGGGACAGATATATGGTCAATGAGGTGGTAGCATTCACCTGTGAACCTGGCTACACATTACAGGTAATGAACACAGCCATACAAACCAATAAACAACTGTATTGATACTGAATGTACATACTGTACATAGTTTTAGATACTGATTGTGCATAGTTAAATACTGTTTTTTACATAATATGACAATTTCCACATTGGCTGCATTTCTACTTAAATAAATACACACCATAATTACTGTAAAGTAAATATCTAATTTACTACGTTAGAAAATACTAAAATTGCACATTTTCTCTACTCACAGTGTAAACAATGTTTTCATTCAAAACATTGTATACAGTATCTTAGTTTCTTAAACCTTGAGCCACTGTGTTATCACTTTCAGGGCCACTCTCACATTTCCTGCATGCCAGGGACTGTACGTCGATGGAACTACCCACCTCCTCTTTGCATAGGTAACAGACAAACACACACACACACACACACACACACACACACACACACACACACACAAACACACACTGCTCTGCTGTTATGAATCAATCGATCCAATAAGGAGAAAAAATATGTAATGCAGGTGTGAGATTCACATTAAACTTTTTGGCCTGCACAGCAAAGTGACAGAAGATTTTTAGTGGATAAGAGATGTTACTGTGTCTCTGTTTGTAACAGAGTTCTCTATAAAGCTACTGTTGATTGAATTGGTATGACCTTTAGAGGGTTAAAAAAAAATCAGTTAATTTAAGCAATTGATTACGTTTAATCGTGTAATCTAAAAGTTAAATACTTTTTAAAATGAGATTGCATCCACTCGCAGTAACATACTACGGAATAATAATTCTTCAGATAAATAAATATTAAGGACTGAATGAGAAAGTCTAGTTCAGACTTAACTGGTATATATAATTTTATCACCTTGAAATCAGATTTGTGGAAGTAAGCAACTTCTTGACAGACATAGGGTCAGCGATCTATAGGATCAATACCGTATACCTACTGGGTACAAACTAAAATTTGTACTTTGTGCTGAGAACCAAGTCTTCCTAACTTCTGCAATAGTGTTAAGGAACCCTGATTACATTGCTGTTTGTGTTTGAGATTGAATTATTCAGTCCTTGGTGAAAACTTGTAGCACGTCTGGGAAGCCAGTTCTACTTAAAGTCAACCTTGACATGTCAGGACTAACTAAGCTCAGTCCCCAGTCATAGAGGTGCTAATATATGTATATACTTTAGTGTTGATGTTATACTTTGTGATATGTTGTGTTGTGCTTGACTAAATAATGTTTAGAGGTGTTTCTAATATGCTGCACCTTTCATGTATGTAAACAGAGGACAAAAAATTACACACATTCAAATATAATGTCGTCCCTTGCAACACCACCTTTAACTATCACCTAATAAACAGATAATTGAGTTTACAGTTCCAACAATGTCACCAAAAGCTTTAAACTTTGCAAAGGTAGAATTTATGTCAGAGCTGTTGAATTGCAATAGATTGTACAGGTGTACCTAATAAAGCAGCCACACAGTATAAATGTCAATACAACAAATCTGTGTTCCCCTGAAAGGATGTTCAAGCCCCTGAGGTTGCCGCTTGCAGCTGTATTTTATAACATGTCTGTCTTTTTTGCTGTGGGGCAACTTCTCTGTTCAAGCAGAAAGGCTGAAGTGATGATCTCTCTTGTACATTGCTCGTATGTTGCCTATTTTAACAATGTGTTTGCTTTTCCTGTGTTGTCAGCTCGTTGCGGTGGGGTGTTGTCTGAGATGAGTGGTGTCATCCTTAGTCCAGGTTTCCCTGGTAACTACCCCGGCAACCTGGACTGCACCTGGCAAATCACTCTGCCAACTGGATATGGTAAGCATTATGGGATGGAAGAGCATTCCTAAAAAGATTGTGTCACTTTCAGTACATCTGTTGGTGTATTTGTGAAACACAAACCTCCTTTTTTAGCACATAATCTGCAGCACTAACACATGGTTTATTGAAAGCACCACATGTTTGATTGGAGGCTGACACATGGTGTGTGCTGTTTAATGACTAGAGCGACTGATGTTTTGAATAGTATACAGTTTTAATCTTTTTGTGTGCATGGCATACATGTCCCTGTGTGTAATTATTGTCAGTTTTTAGTTCATATGCAATGATGTAATGTTATTTCCAGAAATGAAAATAGCATATTCAAATGACAGCAAAACTAGATTCAAGACAGCTTTATTGATATTGTCTCAGACAACATAACTGCAGTTCTATCTTTAGTGCAAGTTGTCAAAATATAAAAATAACAATATAAAAGTACCAGATAAAGAGATTGTAATAAAAATAGATATCAAAGTTTGCAGTACTGTAAATGTATTACTCTTGGTCTATGCATACAACATGTCTCTATGCTGTATGGACACGCTGAAAGCAATGTAAAACCTTGTTATTTTCAGAGCCATAAAATTTGGGTCACCTATATGAATATTAGCATGAAATTAATCATTTAATCCTTTCAGCTATAAAAATCACATTTACTGTAATTCTCATATTTTGTTATGATGTATTATATGTAGTCTATCATAGTCTTTGTTTGTATTTTAGGAGCCCATATCCAGTTTCAAAACTTCTCTTCTGAAGACAACCATGACTTTCTAGAGGTCAGAGCTGGACCACAGCACAGCTCTGCTCTTATTGGACAGTTTACTGGCTCGCAGATCCCACCAACTTTGCTGAGCACTACCCACCTGACAATCATCCACTTCTACAGTGACCACTCAGAGAACAGGCCGGGGTTCAAACTGAACTATCAGGGTGAGTTCATGTGTGATTGTAAACCAATTAAGATTTTGTTTTTTAAGGAATTGACTGCAGACCAGGTTTGAACCTATTATGATGTCACCCATTTGTTTGTGAAGCCTCAAGTCTGGCATTATGGCAATCCTCATATTGTTTTTTTAAACAACATATTTGGAGAAGAGTATGGAGCTGGTGACATACTACAAGTTGGGCTACCCTTGGTTTTGGCAGGAAATAATGGTGGCCGTCTGGGTGGCAAACTTTCTCATATCACAGTCAAACAGTACGTTAAAATATGTTTTGAAAACATCTTAGGTGATAAATATTAAATGCAGTAACATAATTTTGATTCATATTTCTTATTTAATATTTAAACAAAACCATAAAATTAACACAGACAAGTAATTCAAGTCATCATGTCTCAAGTCAAATCACAAGTCTTTGACTTCCAAATCCAAGTTGAGTCCAACTCACAATGACTTGAGTGCACATCTCTGACTGAAATCATAAACTCATTAAGAAAGAAGTGTTATTTTCTCATACAAATCCATCCAATTGCCCTGCTGGCCATTACAAAGACTACAGGTTTAAGGCAGTAACGCAATGGCTTCACTTTTCAGACCCAGAATCTCTGTCCACTAATATATGCTGTCAATGCTGCAGACACAAAAGGCCACAAACCTTGAGGTGTTACTGCAGGCGGTAAGAAGTTGAAAGCTGCCGCCTCAAGGGACACTGAGGGCCAGACCTGTATTCAAATTGAGCCCACTGTTTGTTTGTTTTTTCAGATTTGGAGTAGGAAAGACTAGATAGTTACTTGAATGATTTAGAAAAAAGAAATAGTCTCTTCAAATATTCTGAATAAATTAACATCCCAACCTCGTTGCCAAATTACAAAGTGTTCCCAACTCCAAGAAATGAAGGGTAGGATGAAAAAATGTATTGCTGTGAGGTTTTGAGCTTTGATCCGTGGATGAGTCATGCTAAAGACTTAAAAAACCTTATGGCTTTCCTCTCATCATTAAAAGAGATGGATTGTTTGTAAGCCCCTATGAGAGACTGGCATCTTGTCCAGCAGGCTTTACTTGTAGCCCTAAGTGCTTTACTTCAAAGACACAAGAGATGCACTGTGGGCATTTATGCCAGCAAAACTAGAACAAGGCTTACTAACTTACACATAAGCTAACCCACATTCACATGGACATAATGTCCCCCCCCCCCTCCCCTTCCTCCCACTTTGCAATGGCCAAGTCCTTCAACACTGCAGTCTTCTCACTGCTAAATCCCTCTGTTGGAATGTGGATGTTGTTTCCTCACATACACCCTCAGTTGTGTTGAATGAACACAATTGCTAGTGCTCTAGCCTGGGTGCATGCTTTCACCCCTGACTCATTCATTCAGTGATACAAGCTCAGGCTCTGTACTCATGACCTAGGAGGTGATGTGTGCACGTTCACAAAAAATGGGTTAAGTGCCGGGCACTGAAAAATCAGAATAGAATGAATGCAAAAGTATTTGCATGCTTTTTGATCCAAATATCTCTAACAAAACCATGGGAGCAATTTTAGTGTTTGACACTCTACTCTACTCACTAACACATGGACAACTTACATATTCCTACATTTTCCACAATTCTTTTAGTTCTCCTTTCAGCCTGTGGTATTTCCATGCACTTTTATATTCCTTTCCCTTGATGCTGCTTTCAAACAGGACCTCTACATCTGTCACCACTTGCTTTTCTGTTCCGTCTTTATTTCTACAATGTCCAGTTAGTTTTGTAAATATTTTACCTGTCGGGATCTAAAGGTCTCACAGGCTTTCAATTCTGACATTCTTAAGCATCCTTTGCGGCATCTCCCATCTGGACTCAACAGCAGCACAGCTGTTCCTGTGCACACCCTGCACCTTGATTGTGTTGTATGCATTTCTATCCTACATCTTAGATCCTGCTATTACCAGCATAGACTGTCTCTGGGACCTCTGCACCTCGGGTGTTGTCTAGCACTGCAGACCCTGTATTGACCTCGTACTGAGTGCTGGCCTTTTCTCTCATCTTTTCTTAGCTGTTTCTTTCTAAAGTTAGTGACCTCTGTTTTCTGTCAGTCACACGTCTAATGGAGGGGCTCAGCTTGCCGTGACACTCATGCAGAGTGCGATATGCTCTAAATACACCTGTGATACTGCGATTTTCTCAAGCAAGTACTGGAGATTAGACCTTATTGATGCAGCTGCACCTACAATGCACAGGTTCATAGATTTTTTTTAATGCCCCTTCAAGTCCATTAGTTATAGGTAAAAAAACAACGACAACAACAAAACAAAAAAAACACAGTAGTACACAGGGGGAAAATTATACAACTACAATGTATTTATTAATCTGAGTGTGCCTGTACACATTTTCCTGATGTGGAAAATGTAGGTATTTAGGAGTAGGAGCTTTGGTGTATTTCCACACTAAAATTCTTTTTTTTCTTCATCTCTCTCTTTAGCCTATCAACTTCAAAACTGCCAGGATCCCTCTCCTTTTCCCAATGGTGACATCATCAACAGTGACTACAGTGCTGGCCAATCAATAACTTTTCAGTGCTATCCTGGTTATGTTTTGATTGGACACCCAGTACTAACGTGCCTGCACGGGACCAACCGAAAGTGGAACCACCCATTTCCGCGCTGCGAAGGTAAGAACCATTTGAAATGTCTTAATGTCTGTTGATTGATGTTGTAAAAACTGAACACTTGTTCTGTTGCGTTGTTACCACTTTTACCCCAGAACATCCCCATCCCTCACGTACCAATTGTAATTTAAAATCTAGACATTTACAAAATGCTGTTATCCTAATTGAATTTCAATAAATTTAATCTCATCTTTCATGGATATCACAAACCAGCAGTTAAGTAGAAAGTAAATATTCCTGTGTCACTCGGATCATTTACTCCATACATCAGGAGCACACTCATTGCTCACTACCACTACTACTGCTGCTGCTGCTGCTGCTGCTTCAACTTCTACTGCTGAAAATAATGATCATAATTGTGTTCCTCACCACCTACAGTTCAACAGTTATTCTTGTCTCCTTCTCCACATCCCTGCCGGTCGGGCATGTTAGAAGAAAGTAACAAATCTGTGAATAGATACTCTTACAACTCTGTTCTTTACAGCTCCTTGTGGATATAATGTCACGGCTGAAAATGGGACCATCTATTCACCTCAGTACCCCAATGAATACCCCAACTCCCAGGACTGTAGCTGGCTCATCACTGTTCCTCACGGACATGGGGTTTATATCAACTTTACCTTGTTGCAGACAGAGCCTGTCACTGATTACATCGCTGTCTGGTAAGTCTGGGTGCACTCACACTTGAACGTACATGCTCACACACACATATACACACAACTGTATAAGCTTCTTTTCAATGTTGCCCTTTATCCTGGGACTGATTGCATCACTGACGGGTATATTTTGAATGTACTTATAGCATGGCTCCTCTCTGCACACTCATAAGAAGGTGGTAAGAAGGTTGTATCATCTTAACCTCTATTTTTTTATTCCTGTCTTTCTGTTTCTCTCACACAGACTTTTTGGGATACATTTCATTCCCAAATTTTAATTTTATCCCTGATATTGATTTTTGTGTTTCTTTTACTTTATACAAACATATTGTTTGTGTTTGTCTGTTCAAACACATATGCCAGTATGAGTCAGTTGTTTGTGACTTTATCATACAGAGAGCATCTGTATATGGCATCACTGATATACAGGGATCAAAACACCATAGACTCCTAATACGTACTGTACATGCATACATACTCTGAGCATATACTGACTCTCCTGCAGTTTTAATGGGATTCAGTGTGAAGGCAAGACTATAATATAGGGAGTGTGAGAGTAATGCATTTACAATGGGACCACTGACCAATTCAATCTAACTCAGTACCAGGGCCATACGCAGACCCGGAGACGGCTCAGGAACTCTGGCAGTAATGATGAGATTCAGTGGGGAGTGGGAAATGTAATGAAAGGAGTGGTGGAGCTGGGTTCACAAATCCAACGGGACTCAGTTGGATCTGACAAGCTTGGGTCAGTCCAAGAGAAATTTCTCACAGTTTCAGTCATCACTGTGTTTGCTGTCAAAAATAATATTGGACTGTGAATTTATTAGGAAGAAAACTAAGATTGAGTTGGATTTGAGCCCTGTCATTATTTGGTGTTGGGGTTGGTTTGGGAAATAAATATTTGGTGTTTGGGTGCGGTCAGTCTTTCATTTTTAGACTGAAGAGTCAAGCTCAAGGGAGAGAGCGGCTGAAAAGCAGGCAGTTGGAAAGTAATACATTTACAGTCGGTGACTACTGGCTTTCAATCTAGCCAGCCACCAGAGCCATGGATAGAGCTACGGAGTGGTGCGGTGTCGAGTTATTTTGCAGTTGTAAATTGATTTTGGTGATTCATGTGTTTTTGGCACATTTCATGTGGAACAAAGTTATAAAATCACATTCATAGATTGTCAGGTAAGAAAAGGCATCTGTAATGTGAGATTAGTGCATTCATGATGTACTGTTGCACCACTCAGTCTAGCTGTAACTCAAACACATGAATAAATTTGGAAGTGACTGGGGGCTGACACTGAAGAGACGAGTGCTTTTCTCAGACCCAGTGGGATACCATGTACCTTCCAGGGCCTTAGACAGATTTAGAGTGAGTGATCCGAAGGTCTGCTGCTTCTGCATTACAGCCATGTGAGAAGAGTACTGAAAACGCATATCAGTCTGCATATTCAATTCAATGATACCGTTTTTAGATTTGATGTGATTATTCCATTTATCTCATATGTCTAAACTGAGTTACTAGTTTCAATATTACAGATTTTACTGATATTAATAACTGCAAACATTCTCCAATGAAATCTTTCTTTTGTTTTACTCTACTCTACTGTAGATAGTATCATTTCCAGTTGTTAGTTAGATCAAAGGTTGTCGCACCAGTAAATCTGGTCACCTTTCTTTTTGACAGAGATGCGTTCACTGCCCATCTGTGCTTTAACAGATTCTTTCTTGTTGGCTTGTGGTGTAAGTGAATGTTTTTGGTGAGGCTTTGGGTGCTTTGATTGTGTCTTTTGATTTGCTCAGACAGAAACGAATGTGCTCTTTGTGTGGTTGAAGCGAGGTGAGAGGTACAACTGACTTACATTAGGCTTTCTGAAAGGACCTTCTGAAATGTCCCTTTGAAACCTTTTAATGATGAAGTTATTATTTTGAATATTTTTAATTATATTCATCTGCTGTGAACTGTTAATAAAACAGGAAACTGACATTATCTCATTGTATTCATTCAAGCTTAAGATTGGGGCCACTGCTTTTGCCATGATTTGGGCATTTGTCTGTTTGAATTTCTGAATTCAATTGGACAGAGAATGGGAGGAGACACAATATGCCCTATGTGAGCAGCTGGGTTAATAAGAAATTGATTGGGAGCATAATTTCAATTCAATATTGAATTTGTAATTGGTAATTTCAAGAGTTTGATTCCATAATGAGTCATATTGGAGTTGAATATGTAGACCAAATGAAGTTTATTATTGATAAAAAATAACTCTACAGAGGAAAGCTATATTTCTGTACATGTAAAACTTAAAGCACTTTATTTGAAGCGGTGTGCATAAGACTATTGATCCATTAGCCAACTCATTCCTGAGGTGGTAGGAGACAAACCTAGCGAAAAAACTCTGCCTCGGTTCTGCAGTCAAACTGCCCTTCTCTGGTCTCAGAGGCAGTGTTCGATCCCGGTCCAGCTGTGTTCGCAGGTCAACAGAGAAACTAGCATTAACATTTTCCCATGACCTCTTACCTCAAGATACCTGACTGAATGTTAGATACCCACGAGTCTCCCCTTTACAGACATGCCCACTTTATGCTAATCCCATGCTGTTTTGGTACTGTGTACAGTACAGCATGAATTTGGAATGAGTGGAAAGCTGAGACTCTTGTGGAGTTCAGTTGAATTCATGTGTGATGATGTAACCAGTTGCACTGCAGTGTAGATTAATGAGTAATAGACAGTGTTCATTAAATGTAATACAGTCTCTATTGTTCTTTGTCAACAGCAGCATGGCAACATAAAACTTTACGTTCTTTTTGTATTATTAATTCAACACAACATATTAGTTATGACATTTCCCTTCTACATGGCAAAGTCATTTCTCTACCGGACCAGAGAGTGTGAGATGTTCTCTGAAAATGAAGGTGTCAGGTTATGCAAGGCACGATCAGGACAAGAAAGTTATAATTTATTAAAATGGATTAGATTGACAGAATAGACTCTCGGCCTTTGTTGTTTATACTCCGTGAGTTCTTGCAGGCATGCCGTAAATCGAGAAATTATCATTCAACTTTCCATTAGTGACCTCTCAAGTCCTCCAAAAGTCAAGGGAAAACAAAGGTTCCTGGGGGAAATTTTATCAATTCTCTTGACAGATCTAAATTCTTAGTCATCACATCATGAGCATATTTATGACTCTGTAGTCTGAAGACCATCACTAAACCATTTCTAACTATGGATCTGAGCAACACAGTAGTTTATGATGCTGTACAATGACGCACATTCGACAGAATCAATTACATTATTTGGTTACCGGCAGTGGAAATACTCTATGTTCTACTGGTGCTTTTGTGTAATATTTATCTCTTCTAATGCTGGATCTCTGAGAAAAAAAATCTATTAAAAAAATCTGAAGATTTGTAGAGAAATTAATTGTGTTTCATTCAGAAAGAAAATATTATATAAGCTGTGAAAATTACAGCTCTCAGCTATAAAGTATCCTTTCAGAACAGGAAGAGATAACATTTAAGATATGTCATATTTAAATGAGCAAAGTCCCAGAAATATCTATTCTCCTTGTTGTTATATCAATTTAGTGTGTTTACTTTTAAGGTGTTTTGTGGTACATTCACTGTTCTCTCCATCGTGGGACTGTTGTGGCAGAAAGTACACTGCTTTTACTGTACAGGAAAGAAAAAAAAACAAGTGATCTGTTTTGCAGTGAGTCAACTCAGCACCTATCAGTCTCATAATGTATTCATGCCAAGCACACCCTATTCTCTACTATACTCTGTGCAAACCACCTATAGTAGACAGACACAGTAGATAAAAAGACAATGCTGAATCTTAATGAATCAAACTTATTTTTATTCTTCATTTACACCAGAGGTAAGGTTCACTTATTGTGTGGGAGAATCGCTCATTCACTCTTTGAATATGTTGTTTCAGTGTGTGAGACCCAACCAGTATATTTTTTTGTTCACAAACATCTTTTAGCTTGAAGGTCCTGACTTTGGCTTTCACAAGAGCATATTCTTACTTAATTGAGGGAAAGGTAACGAACCAACTCAAGTTTTCTCTGTGCTGTTTTAAAATTTCTGCACTTTTCAGAAATAAGTTTAATAAAGTATAAATACAGCCCTCCAAATAGATGTTTTAATGAATTCAAATGTATATGTTTTTGGGCTGAGAATATATTTTCTATTGGTTTATGTATTTTTTTTTAGTGATGGAGCCACAAAATTCTAACTCAGTTTTGATTTGAATAACCCCCCGCCCCCCCCCCCAAAAAAAAAAAACTCCAACACCTTCAGAAGACCTTGAATTATTTAGGAGCCACGAGATCCCAGGCACTCTTCATGAATTAAAATTTTAAAACCCTTGTTTAATCCAATGGCATGTTCATTACAAACCTAAAACTGGGCATTTAGGAACTTTAGAAAATGTAACCTTTCAACATCATTCAATATTTAATGAGAGAAGTTAAGCCTTTAATCCATGGGCTTTGTTCAATGAACTTGTTTGCAAAGCAAGGCACAGAAAAAAAAACTAAAATATTTTTTTTCTACTCTTTCAATGAACAAGCATCTGGATTTACCAGATATGTGTTAACAAAGGCCTTCTTTTGGTTTCTATTCTTCTCCCTGTAATTAAATACATCTTATGCTGGTTGTGGATTTGCATACTAAAAAAGGTGAAGATTGAAGTTGTAGATTTGTAATAAAATATATTTTGAGTGTTTTATTGGGGATATTTTTCACAAATATATAAACATGATTGTACTTGCAACTTGTGAATTACATTTTTAATATAACATGCTGACTGTATTACGTACTGGTGGATGATTATCTACTGACTCCAAGTGCAACATGAAATCATTATTCAGAACACAAGTTAGTGCACCATTTGATTTAACATCAATGTAGTGATATGAACCTTGTTCAATAAATCTTCAGCAGCCGATAAGTGGTGAAATCACAAATGCAAAAGAACATTTTTCAAATAAGACTGCTTAACTTTATCAGTAGTGGTCACTATGGGAGTGTATTTAAAGAACAAAAGTAAGAACACTCTGTAATTATGATAATACTAATTCAATAATTCAACACTCAGCAATGTTTAGAAATACTCAAATCCTACAGGGGATTTAATAAATGGTCATTGCTATTGTAGTTTGCTAATCTATTTAGATTAAAGTTCAGTCTGAGATAGACTGTGTGAAATCATGTCTATTATAATATCTAGTATATCCTTGCATTTATTCTTTTCTAATATTGTATTTCAACACATACACACACAAAAAAATAACTTTTTATGATTTTGTGATGCAGACCCAACATGTTCTTATAGAATATGATGGATGTATAACATAAAGAAATTTCGAAAAGATTATAACTCTTAATTCCTAAATTATAAACAGTATTATTTTTAATTATATTATTAGATAATATTATTGTTGTATAATATATGTTTTTATCTAGTTTTATTCGTTATTTCTTATCCTTATTTTTTTACACTGATTTACTGATTTTATTCTTTTTTTATTTTACATCCTTAAGAGTACGTCATCACTTTATTTCACTGCGTAGATTAAAAATATGAGCATGTGACAGATACATTTTGAAAGTTGTTAGTGTAAGGGCTTTGCTCGCAATAAAAGTAAATCAGAGAAACAGTTAACACTATATATATCATACGCAGAGATGCTTCACATTTTTCTGGCAACTTTTATGTGACTCATGGTTCCTCTCATCTGTCCCGCAGCTACAGTAGTCAATGTATCTGCTTCTAGTTGAAGTGTCATCAGTTGTCTTTGTCTTCTCTCTCTCTCTCTCTCTCTCTCTCTCTCTCTCGCTCTCTCTCTATTTCTATTTCTATTTCTATTTCTATTTCTATTTCAATTTTTATTTCTATTTAGGGACGGCCCAGATACGTCTAGTCCTCAGCTGGGAGTCTTCAGTGGCAACACAGCATTAGAATCAGCCTACAGTACCAGCCTGAAGGTCCTGATTCACTTTCACTCTGACTTTTCAACTGGAGGGTTCTTCATTCTCAACTTCCATGGTACAGATACACACTCGCACATTGACCTACATTGAGCATATACTGTAGATACTACAGTTAGTCAGTCACCTGTGGGAGATTTTGGATCACACATCATCAAAACACCAAATGAAGGAATATCTTTTAGAAGAACGGGGCATTTAAGCTGTTCTGGTGGCTCTTGGGGGCACGACACCTTTTTTCTTTAATAACTTAATTAAGGAATTGACATAGTCTTTGTATGTGTGGACCACAATAACCACTTCAAGTGTCAGTTTCATAACCAGTGAGTAGTTATTTGAGAAAGAATATTTTCTACAGTGAAAAAAGGGTATTGAGGAAGGATGCTAGAATGTGGTCTTTTCTTCTTTCACTCTTTTCCATTACTTTGCTACTATTCAGTATTTTAATAATAAACAAGTTCATATCCCTTTCAGAAACATTTTCTAAGGAATCACTGGTAGTGTGTGCAATCTGAAATGCAGCTTCTGTTCAAATTATACAGTCAGAGTAACAACTCTACAGCCTGATGCTCAGGGTGTGCATTGTTTTCTCTGACCTCAAATGACTGTTGTTGAGGGACACATACGTATTATATCTATCTGCAACTCTATTTCATAAGTTTATGATATTATTTAAATGCTACTCATTATTTGACTCATTATTTGAAGAGGCCACACTCATCCACAACTTGAAAACGCCTCTTTCCCATTTTTTCACTTCATTACTGTTGGAGAGCCATTTTCTCCCTAAATATACTGCTGGAGCTACAGAAGAAAATGTGCTTTAAATGAAAAATAATAATAATCAATAATGCTCTTGGTTTTGGTGGTGTATGTTTGTTGACCAAATACCCTGGAGTATGTTTTCACTTGTAAAGTTGTTCTGAAGTTCTTGCAGAGTTTGACAATGTTGTTTACTTGTGAATTAAATCATGTAGTAAGAGCTTGAACCAATACGGCCACCTCAAAATCCTTAGCACCATATGTAAGATTCTCTTGAGTTTATACCAAAACTACTACTATTATTATTATTATTATTATTATTATTATTATTATTATTATTATTATTATTATTATTTCATTCTCTGTGTTTCGACTTCCAGGAAAATACAAACTCTTCTGTCTTCTCCATTTTCAGGTGTCAGACTAGCATGTGTTCATAGACCAGACACTGTAGATTTACAATGTACTGTTCATACGAGATAAAAATATCAGAATAATAATATCAGTTCACAGGAAACAGTAAGGTCATCTAGATTTAATATGTTAAAGACATGAACATGCATGGTAAACACGGCATTTAAAGCCCTTGTTCAGGGTCAGTGAACAGTAGCCAACCTTTGCTGTTTGTGCCAACTGGGACATTCTGAGGCACAAAGTAACCTCTTGTCAAAGTCATATCCCCTGTGGCATCATGATACAAGCATGGCTGCCCACTAAAGAACTGTCTGGATAGTTTAAATAATAAAGATCACACATTGTATCCACTGTCCCTTTCTCCACATGGATGCTCTTTCCACAAAGGCAACTGCACTGCTTGTTTCTAACATTGTCAGTAAACTCCTTCACAGCAGCACACTGAAGAACAGTGTAGCAGCATCTAATTTTGTTGGTTCATGTGCATTGGTCTAACTATCAAAGATTATAAAAGATACTCTTGTTTACTTTTCCTTATAGCAATCACATGCTCACAAATCCCCCCTCTTATTACAAATATTATCATACTGTATGTAAGTGCCATGGAATTAATTGTATATGTACTTAATTGTATGTACTTTTTTGGTACCTCCCTCCAGCCTATCGTCTGAAGAAATGCTCTCCTCCCCCGGCTGTGGAGAATGCAGAGGTGATCTATGAAGATGAAGACTTCCAGATAGGTAATAATCATGATTACTAATGTAGCCCTTCGATAAAGCATAACGACACAACAGTTTTACTGATACCAAGACAGCTGAACCTGTATGAATTTGTCTAATTAAGCCATTTTTCAATGACATTGTTTTGTACAAAAAGATTTAGGAAACATTTTCAACCTTATCTATTTTGGTACATCTTTAGATTAAAAAGGACTCTTACCCTACAGGACTGACAAACCACCTGATCAGGCTTGTAGGAGGTCATTGTTCTGCTGATTGTAAATTACTCCACTAATGGGTCACATTTATCCAAATATAGCCGGCAAACGTTAGTCTGTCACTGTTAATTTTATTTTGCTTTATTAGTGAAGCTGAACTCAGTGTACTGTACCACAGTGTGCATACATCTCGATCTGTGATACACAGAAAACCGAAACCAAAAAAAAAAAAAAAAGCGATACATTCACAAAAGGGTTTCTTTTGTTTTGTTTTTTTGTATAATTACTCACTTGATTATAAATGATGATATAGTATCCATTTTATCAGCATTGGCAACCAGAAATGGCTGGTAAACACTCAATTAATTTTACATTTGAAGAAATACTGAAAAATACTGGATATTTTTACCTCTTCAGGCCTAAAAAAATCCCTAAAAGTAAACAGCATTTTAAGAAATGCAAATTCTGGGGCAATTTTATGTCAGCTGCAGCTCTTTGCGTGCAGTACAGAGGTAGGTTTGGAATGTGTTTATCATAGCTGAGAATAAACAGGGTCAAACAGGTAGCTTCATCAAAGGAGAAAATGTAAGACTTCCAACGTCTCTAAATGATTTTAATGATATTTACAGTAACTGTTCTATCTTGTTAGCCAGCAAGCTAAGCTCCATTGCATTTAAATACCTGCAAGGTCTTTCACAAGTCTGCAAACAAACTTCATAATGACTACCAAACTTCTAAAATGCTATTTGTAGTCATTGATATAGCGACCTTGCAGAAACTAATTGTTCATTTAAGCACAAAGTCTTCATATTGTGTGAATTTTGCTAAGCTAGGCTGAACACATCTTGAAATGTAACACCATATGTTGTCACAATCTTTTGAAAAACATCAATTGTGGCAGAAATAATCGTTTGTCAAGTTCTCCATTTTTCCCCGGCTCTGTGTTATGTGATTTGCTCAAAGCATCTTAATCTTAGGTTTGGTGACCTTTAAGACCAGGAGCTGTAATTTTGAAAAAAGGCAGACATTTCATAAAACCACAGCAACATCAATTTACCCTGCCAGTGGTATGCAGAGCCTAGACACTTCTGGCAAAGTATATAATCATTTCTCTGCAGAAAACATACATTTTGAAATGTCAGCCTTTTATGAATTCAGAAAGATTTTTGAATGATTACTTGATTTGGGGGATTTTTTGTTTTTGACCCTTTAAAGAAACATTTACAGTGCCATAGTTAAATTCGAGCCTTTCAGGGACATGAAAGGTACTCACATTAATATTAAAAAATGGTCATTAGATGTAATGGTCCTAACAGGACACGGACAAATACCTACAGCCTACACAGTGATCCAGAGAGTGGTAGTACTACTCCAGAGTGTTGATTTACAAAGATGACATCCAATTATTGGCACTTGCACTAAACCACGAGAGCACCAGGCCTGCACCTGTTCACAGCAAGAGTGGAACCATTCTCTGTGACAGAGTAAAGACCAAAGGGATCTAGTTTGCGATAATCATACATAGAAATCTCACAAGCCCTCTGAACATTGGAGTGCATGTACTGTGAATTTTACATTCACATAACCTGGCAGAACGGAATACCTCACAGACATCACCAGCTTTGTTGTCGGTCAGTCTAATAGCCAATTATACAATCTTTGAACAAGCTCAAGGAAAGGTTGAATGTTCTTGTTTGTTCTGTTCAACAGTGTTAAACTTCATGCATCATGCTGGGAGCTGTATGCCATGGTATGCCTCCTGGGCAAAATTTGAAGCGTGCATTAGGCTAGATCTCCCTGACAGGTGGTAGATATCCACATCTTTTAAGATGGCAAGCCTGTCAAACTTTGCCTCTCCAAATAGAGCAACAAAACAGACATTTAAACTCTTTTGGAGCTCTCTGCTTACAAAATAAACATCTTAAAGACCTTTCTTTTTTCTTTATTCGGTATTCACAGTACACTGAGAGAATTATAGTTTGTAAAGAAATGCCCTACCAGCACAAATGAGATGTAATAGATGGGAATACAATTCAGTCTATGTTCAATAAAACAATCTTTTCAATGCAAAATATCCTGATTACATGTATATTATTATAGACGTAAAAATCTCACCATACCTTTTAGCATGATTAAATGATGATGAGATTATTGCAGTTATTGAGACTCAACTGTGCAAAAACACCTTTCAAAATGTATAATCTATAATGACTTAATGGAGGTTTTATTACTGTCCCGTGTTAGGTGATATTGTGAAGTACCGCTGCTTACCTGGATATACGCTCGTAGGAAGGGCAGAGCTTATGTGTAAACTCAATTCCCATTTGCTTTTTGAAGCCCCGCCGCCAACATGTCAAGGTAAGGCAACACTCAGTCCGACTCACAAACTCATATATACAATGTAGTGTATACTGTACTGAAAATCAGATGGGGATACTGCCCCAGTGATTTACAATTACATGTCCAGAAAGTTTGGTAACTGACAAGAGACAGAATTGAAAAAAAGATGGAATATCCTGACATGTAATTTAACTCAAACTCTACACTTTCAATAATGAAACTTCAGGCACCATTTTCTTCGATCCTCCCTGCCTGGTAATGACCCATGTATAGTCGAGTTTTGTCAACAGAGTTCTCTCCAGAGCCACAGGAGAAATTTTACAGCTGTTTACAGAAGCTGAATGGTACTCCACATGAATAGTCAGTTTATATTGATTTGTAAAATTGTTGGATGTCCCCTTTAATCTAATCTAATCTTTAGTCTAGAAGATATATCTTTACACCTTTTATCGTTGCATTGGTCCAAGAGTATTCCTAAACAGTAAATAACATAAACTGATTATTATTTTTGGTTATTTATTCTTGAAAGCATCTCATTCAGACATGACTACTACTACTACTACTATTACTATCCACAGATACATTGAAGAGGAGCTGTAGTATGCCAACATAGTGTAGCCTTAATTATTGACAATGCATCTTGAAGAAAAGTTGTGTTTTGAGTAACACTTGTCTAGCTAAAACCCAGCTGCGTCCAACCAGCTCATCATCATTTCCGGTCTGTAGTCACATGTCATTTTGGGAAATGTCAGTAAATCACAAAGTAAAGTACATTAGAATTTTCTTAATAGTCTTCTGAGAGAAAAGTTTATTAGAATCAGGAAAGTCAATACACCAAAAAACATGTTAAACTAGTAAAAATGTTGACAAATTATTATTACAAAATTATTTTCTTCCAGCTACAGATAAGTTTGAAGAGATGCTTAGCTTTCGCCATCATGTGGGCTGAACAGAGTGTCCTTTCCATTACAAAACAGCAGAAAAAGTAACCATCACTTTTATAAGAGGACATGCAACCAAAGTGCTCCCCCACATAACTTAGAGTTCAGCTCCTTTTGTGTGAAATCCTGTTGCCATTCATCTCACAGAAAGATTGGGAGAGGCTTCCAGTGTTTCGCCTTGTGCTCAAGGCTATTAAGTGGGTACATTTTTAAAGACAGAATATGAGCATGTGGCCTTCAGATTCCACACATACAATATGAACCCTAATGCCACCCCTACACATCTAGCCAAAGCAAAACTTAAATTTCCACAGGCTTTTTGCATGTGTACTAGAAAAAGGACAGATAATGGAAGTGGGCAGATGAACAAGAACGGGGAGATGGACGTAAAAGCCATAAATTGGGAAAGAGATTTGCTAGAGCAAAAGAAAACTTGGAAAAGTTTTCACAGTTTGTATTACCCCTCCAGCCCAGTGCCCAGCCAATGAGGAGCGGTCTTCGTCATCAGGGGTGATTCTAAGCCCCGGGTTTCCTAGCAACTACCCCAACAGCCAGACATGCTCGTGGCTGCTACATATGGTTCCAGGTACAGTGTGTGTTAAGGAGGTTCATATGTAAGGTTATGTGAAGGAGCAAAATATTCATGTGTGTGTACGTCTATATTTGTGTAAAGTGTGTGTGTCTGTTTTGTAGTGTGACAGACTGTCAGTCTGACAGTTTTTTTAGATTGTGTATGTGCAGGTATTTGCTTGGAAGGCTGTGGGTGCATGTGTACATGGGCATCTTCGCTTTGAGAATTATTATGAATGTGTGCATATCTCCCTGCATTTGTAAGTATGTGTATGCATCTGTGTGGTATACACTTTATTTTGCATATTGCAGCTCTTTGGATGTGGTTGTAAATGATTTAGTCTTGTCTTCCAGGTTACACCATCAATATCTATGTGGAGATGTTTCACAGCGAGAAACAGTTCGATGAACTGGAGATTTTTGATGGTATGGAAAGCTATTTGCCACACTTGCACCTAGACACACGCACACATTCTCACATACAGATTTAATGCATGTTTGTTTATGAAAGCAGCACAACATTTAATTCTCATTGATGGTGTTTTCCCCCCAGGACCTCTTAGTAGGTTGTGTAACAGTAAAAGTGAAAGTGCAGATCAGATAGTGTGTGTGGATTTTTTGTTTACATTGAACTTTAGATAACTTTATAAAACAATCTTGTGTAATTTCACTGAGTGACAAAATAGACTCATTGCCAGGATGAGATTATCACTTAAAATCATTAAGTCCACTTACAGTGGCTGCAGCAGTTTGTAAAACAGCAAACTTCATAACAAGCCAGCAAAACACAAATGAGATCTTACTAGCTTTTGAAATATGTGATTCGTATTGGAATTGGAAGCAGGGTTAAGCATATATGCTACTACTAATGTCTGTCTCCCACTCAGCTCCGTCTCTTTGTATTTATGTTGCCTGGTCCTAAACAGACTGCCTGTCGCTGCCTTTGATGTTGCAGACAGCAGTGGCATCATTGTTGAGTAGGCGGCTGTGACTTTTCTCTGATTTTTGTAGCATTGTTGAAAGGAACAAAATGTCAATAGATGTCAACACTACAGCTGATTCAGTTTATGTAGACTATTTAATGAAAAAGTTTGAAAGAAATTGTGCACCTCTGTATACAAGAAAAGTTTTTTAAAAGTTCATAGATGCAAGGTGTGTATTTCTAAACAAGACCAGACAAACTTAGGGCTGCAACCGTTGCTTGATTCAAACAACTGGCATTAGCACAGGTGGAGGTTTGTGGTCTATAAACCTGAGATGGACGTAAACAATATGCTTCAGTCAGAATACATGTACAAGAAGTAATTTGGGGGAACTTAGCAACTTAACGATGCTGTCACCCTCATGTGCTGCATGTCTCGGAAACAATAAATTGTATTCTGACTGCAGCATATTATCATCTCCATCTCAGGTTAGGCTAATATTCATCTGGAAGATTGTAAGATTATTGAAATTTATGAATTCACTGATACACACATATGAAAAATAATGTTTGTCTAATTTTATTTCTGTGATGACCTTCCTTTCCCGCACACACACAGACCACTAAACAAAATGTGGAGTCTGTGCAGTTCTTAAGTCTTGTTCATTTGTTTCTCTAGGGTCCTCAGGACAAAGTCCTTTGCTTGTTGCTTTAAGTGGTAACCACTCATCTCAGCTGAACTTCATATCTAAAACTAACCAGCTCTATCTACGATGGTCCACTGACCATGCAACCAACAAGAGAGGATTCAAGATACGATACGCAGGTACATACAATAGCTTCAATTTATCATGCTTCTTTCTTTCTCTGTTCAAAATATTTTTTTTTTCTTTAAATGTAGATGTGCATTATTGCAGTAAGGAAAGCTGCTTTAACTCTGATTTCACACACAGCACAGAACATTTTACTCATCCTGCTATGCTAATTTTGGCTGAAGTGATTTGTTTCTACTAGCGTGAATAACCAACCCCAGTGCCTTTCTTATCGAGAAAATGAATTGATGCATCAGGGTTGTAGGTACCTGAGCCATGATCATTTATAGAGCACAACTGGAAAATGTCCTTTTTAATGCATTGGGCTAATTAAGAGCAAAAGAGAATTACTGAGTCCAATTTGTTAATTTGACAATTTGTTTCAGATTGGGTGAATTATCTCTGCAGGTTCTTGCCAACACTGTAGTACACCATTAGCTTTGTTCGATTTGGTTTTTCAGCTGCCCCTTAGTCATGGGTTTTAACTTGTAAAGAATTTGTTGAAGATGACCACAAATCTCAGTCATAGATAATACAATTTACAGTGACACTGATCCTGTTTGGGCTTGAGATGAGTGAGTCACAAGGTCAGTCTCCTGGCACTCTGTACTGAGAAAAATGTGTGATATATTTTGGTTTTGTGGATTATATCAGCACAATGGCCTGAAGTAATAGTATTGTCTTTTCCCCATGGTGTTGTATTGGCCTGGAATGGAAGTTATACAGTGAACAGAAATTTATAGTAGAAATGTTTCACTTACACACACTATTACACTCTAGTGTGCTTTATACTGAAGCACATCATACATATTGCACAGTATGCATTGTACAGTATATTTACTTTATATTTATTAATTGCTTATAACATGGACCTCTTCTCTGAAGGCCTGTTTGAGGTTAAGACTTGGTTTTAGGGTTAAGGTAACAATTCAGGTGAAGCTCAAGGAGTAAGCAATGTATTTTGTCTATCAGGGTCCTCACAAGTATAGTACACATTTGTGTGGGTCTGTCATGTCTACAGTTTAGGCTGATCACTGCTGCATTTGCCTTAACATTCTTTACATTTTCTATGCTGGCTTTAGCTGTGAAATTACCTTGGTGCCATTGTTTATAATTGCATCATGTTTATGTATCCACTGTCTTTCTAAAAGCGGCAATAGCCTCACCGCTTGTGTGCGTGCTTCATAGTGATTCACTTTGATTCCGCTCCTCTCTTTCTGTCTCTGTCTCTCTGTACGGTTGAATGTGTGTGGGAGGCACTTTGGTCAGGCTGTAAATAAGTATAAGAGTTTGTAAGTTTTAAGTAGGTATGAGCAATGGTAGTTGTATCAGTAAAATTTATCTCAGCATATTTTTACAGCATACACGAGAACAAAGCTATCATATTTATCATATAAACATTTAAGGTTTGGTATTAGTCAGTTTCAAATGGGACAGAAGCCAGAATAAACAAGTTTGTCAGTATCTCAGGTTGTTGTCAGCTGTCACAGATGGGTAAAAAGATTATGACAAAATAAGCAATCAGTATGATCATCAAGGTAAGCATTGAGTTGACATTTTATATATTTTATAGTAGATCATATAAGGGCCATTGACATACTGTAAACTGATAGAAGTAGATATACACTGATGGTGGCTGGACAATTGGGTGGCCAAGGTATTCAGATGAAGCAGCCTATGAAGCCAGTGGGACCAACCACATAGTTTAGTTCTGCTGTAAGCAGATACAGTGCAGATATAAGACTGAGTCAGCTGCTGAGAATCTGCTCTTTGTTTGAGACAGAGTAGGATTTAAGTACGGTGCATTGCGGTAGGTCAGAGAACTGTGAGGAAAGATTTTTGAAAGACTTGTGGAGGTAGATGCAGTAAGCAGGAATGATGGTCAGCTGGACTACTGAGCTGCCCATAGACTTTGGCTGAAACTTCAAGTCACGGGGGCCAGTCAGTGTTGGTTAGCCTAGTGAAGGCAGAAACACAAACAGGTTGTGTCAAGCCACAGAGTAGCTGCTGTTTTATTAGGTGTGAGGAAGATTTAAAAGTAGCTTAAATCTACATTATGTCCTGGCTAGAGAATGATGACACCTGTCAGAGGCCTTTGTAGATTTATGATAGCACAGTCTGAGAGTAGAGTAACCGAATCATCACCACATTATCTAAGTATTTTGCAAATGTTATGAGGACAGTAATGTACAGCAAGTTGCCCTAATATAGTGTGTCATTTTTCACTTCTGCGTTGTCCATTATCCTGCGGCTGATGGACAAAGGCACTATGCACTCTCTCTCGTTCTCGCTGCATTTTCCAGTCTAGCACATTGCACATGACATGTGATTTCACATCACAGGGAAGAAATAGCTTCAGAACATATCTCATTATCCTGTCCACATATGCACAATTACACCATCCACAATATATTTTTTGACAGGAATTTCTCTCTCTTCTCTCTTCAACAATTTCCCACTGGGATTAATAAAGTACCGCGTCTGTCTTTCTCTCTATTGTAACCCAGTTAAATAGGAGGTGTGTGCCCAACATTTTTGGGTTTTTTCTCAGAGGTAATGTACGATTTTTCTTAATGCAGGAATTCAAATTTCAGTCTTTCTTGCAGACTGAAAGGGAAGTCATTTTTACCCAGACAGTCCCAATAAATTTGCCAGTGCATTTCAGTATTAAACAACTGATCCTCTGATATGGAGGCCCTGAGATAAAATCTTATCCAAGAGGAGTTCATGTCCTTTTATTAAAATTGCAAACGTTCAGTAGTAAGGAATGGAAGAACTGGCTTCCCTCAACTGAATATAATCCAAAGAGGTGCTATGATAAGATATAAAGTTAGTGGTGCAGATCAAACAGATTAGAGCAGATAGAGTGAGCAGAGGAGAGGCCATATGACTCACTGGTGACAGGGACGCATGAGATACTTCTTAAAAAAGGTTTATAAATGAAAATGAAAATTATAGAGTAACTCTGCTGTCTTGACTGGAGATGTGAAGCCAAATGGGAGAAGAGCCAAAGCCAGGTAGAGCAATGACCATGTCGGACAGAGAAGGGAGAGCCAGTGGCTCGTTTTGGCATGTTCTGCTGGATGTTTAGATTGTTCTCTATGCTCTAGCAGTTGCTTTTAAATTTAGGTTCAGGAAGACAAAAACATTTCATTACTTGGAAAGGTTTCAGAAAAGGTACTTTATTTGCTACCAGTATTCTGTTTGTGTTTGTAACTTGTTCACGGGTTTGTAAATTGTTCTATGTTAACTAAACTCACTGACACTGCTGCTAGCTTTAATTCCAGAAGGGACATAGATGACAGTTGATAGGTCTTTCATCCCAGATGCCTGGTAATGGGAGCATTAGTGCCGTGATGTTTCCAGACTCACCCATGGAGCTACCCTTCAGTTGTCTCTCCTGCTAATTATTTTCAACATAGAAGATGAATTAGATTAGCCTGGTAATCAGTGGAGTGTCCTGTGAGGTGAGAATACAGAGAAACACTTTTTAGTTAATTTTTCTTACCGTGTCTCCTGGTTTTTCTGCCTCTCCAGCTGCCTACTGTAGTATCAATGATCCTCCAATGAATGGGGGCGTGGTCAACCGCACCAAACTCCGTCCAGGTAGCAGGCTTCAGTTCTATTGTAACCGCGGTTACCGCCTGGTAGGCTCAAGCAATGCCACCTGCAGGCTCTACCCCAATGGGCTTTTCCAGTGGGACGCACCACCACCATTTTGTCAAGGTAAAACAATTGAACACACTTTATCATTTGAGCGATGATGGAAAAAGTTAATAAAAACTTTGAGAAGGATTCCCCCTACAACACATTTCTCCTTGTGGCAGCTATCTCATGTGGAATTCCTCAGTCACCGGGCAACGGCAGCTTCCATGCTAACCAGTACACTGTTGGTAGCCAGGTCACCTATCACTGTAACCATGGTTACCACCTTGACTCTGGTGTTCCAATGACAGCAGTGTGTTTGGAGGATGGCAGCTGGAGTAATGCTGCCTCAGCCCCCAAATGTCTACGTAAGTATTTTTGAACTATTTAGTTCAAGTTGACAAAAAGAAAAAAACATCTTCCTCTGTGGATCAGGAGGAGTTTTTATGGTTTTCATGTTTGTCTCTGTAGAATAGTAGAATTTCAAGCTCAAAGAGTATAACTAATAAAAAGTTTGTACAATGTGTATTTTAGTTCTTTCTAACACATCATTGTAAACTCACTTTTCTAGCTTCAATTGTCATACCCTATCAGTGTGTGATACAAAAGTCTAGAAAATATGATATTTAAAATGTCTTTCGTCCAAACATTAAAATCAAACTGTAAATCAAACTGATAAATAGCGTTATAGATATTTGCAAGGTGGAGTATTATTTATCAGATAATAACTTAGGTACCTATAAGATAATAGATTATGAATTATAGATTATTGAAGCTTGTGTGTTATTTAGTGTTGCCATGTACTGTATGTAAACAGAAACCACAGGACAGCACATAATTGAAGCTTGAAAACCTTAATTGAATATTTTATTTTAATGTGCTGTCATTTTATGTTCCAGCAATTCACTGCCCCAGCATTGATGGCACTTTATCAGATCACATGACCTACCGCCTGCTATCTGGTAGGCTAGGAGAGTTTGGTTCTATGGCGATGCTGGAATGTTCAACAGGTTATTATTTGGGTGTGGGACATCGGACTCTTCGCTGTCTTGCCAACGGGACCTGGGAGGGGTCAGATGACCCAGCTACATGCAAGAGTAAGTATTGATACAAAAATGCTACTGCTACTATCATATTATGTTTTGTGTGCTTCGACACCTCCTTCGGCACTTGTGGTGACATATAACTTTATTTATGAGTCTACAAAGACTTAGCCTTACGTACAATTTTATTATGAGGTTAATTTTAAACTGTGTTGATACACATCCCTGGATGTATTCACATACATGAACATTCACACTCCTTTGTACTCTACACTGCACAGATATTTAACTTTTTATATTTTAGTTACCAAAATTGAACTTTGTTGAATAGTGAAGAGAAATCAGTGATCACAAAGGGATTAAAAAGAAGCCTCATACACTCATGTATGACATTCCTGTGTAAGCAGGGAACTTATGCACACAGCAGTGAGGAAATCAGAGGGGAAACTAGAACATATTTTCTCCATAAAATGTCAGAAAGTTTCAACAAAGTAAGTGAAATAGCTGACTTAGTGCCGTAAAGCGTTATGTTCTTTTCGTACCAGGAGCATACATTTACATAGTTCAAGAGCAGACATGTGGGGCGCAGATGATGGGAATGACAGAGACACCATTCACCTGATTTTTAAGTCAGTGTAGCATCAGAATTATTTACAATCCATCTGTTATTTTAAACTAGAAAAGTTACACAATGGGACTTGAAGTGAAAGCTACTTTCTGTGTTTATCTGTGTGTTTATTCATTCCTCTTACAACTTTTTTTTTTTTTTTACCAGGGATACCTCATTCACTGCACAGTCTTGAGATGATGATAATTGTTAATTGATGCTACTATTTAATTTCTTTATTTCATAAAGAGACATTGTAAGAGAGCATTGTGACATTGAAATGTTTTCAATAGGTTATAGATTTTCTTAGCACTGCATAATGTATGACATGCCAATGAAAAAGTCAAATGTGTACACTTGAAAAGTTTTAAGGAATATTAAATATTGAGGTCTAGAACAGTGCATTTCAAACTTTATTTTACTACATTTGAATTTATTTCTTCGTTTTTTCATGCTCCAGTATTTGAGTTACTACCTAACACTGCAGCAGCTCTGAGGGATTTGGCAATGTAACAGAAGTGTCTATTCTTCAAGTTGGCCAATGGTTTGAAAACAGTGTCTCTTAGGATATTAAGGGAGAAAAATCTCAAAATTTCTGACCCAAATCTAATTCAGCTAGATATTGTATTGGAAAAATCCAAATTTACAGTGTTTCAATTCAGGATGACGGTCTACAAAGAGAGAAAATAGTACCAGTTGACCTATAATGTTATGTAATATCTTATGTCCAGTATCTTTCTGTAACACATGCTCTTATCATATTTATTTTATCATTCAGTCATCTCCTGTGGGGAGCTTCCTTCTCCACCCTTTGGGACCAAACTGGGGACATTGACCACATTCGGAGC
Source organism: Sciaenops ocellatus (assembly GCA_033000465.1). Lineage (NCBI taxonomy): Eukaryota > Metazoa > Chordata > Actinopteri > Sciaenidae > Sciaenops > Sciaenops ocellatus. The sequence continues at coordinate 12,677,577 of CP136888.1, read as the reverse complement.
AACAGCAATCTTTATGTGTAACCATGGTTACACGCTGGTGGGGTCACATGTCAGAGAGTGTGGCGCTAACGGGCTGTGGAGTGGGGCAGAAACCAGGTGTCTAGGTAAGGTCCATTAGACGTGATAGTGTGCATTGTGTTTTGCTACTTTGGGATGAAAATAAACAATATGATCAATAATGAAAGTAGTTTGAATGGTGTGAATCATTGAAACCAAAAGAAAAATCACATTATTTAGTAATGAATTGTAGTAAGTTGTCATAGAGAAAAATCAAAACAATTAAAGTAGTGACTTTTTTACATTTCTGTATAAAATCCAGTCTGATTAATGCCTGGTATCAATAGTCAGACTGGCCACATTTTTAGTCTCTTATATAATATAGATTTCAATACTCTGAACATGTTAAAATGTAATGTCAAAAGTACATTATGCACAAAATATAAAAAGGTATAAAATGTGATGAAAAATCATTCTTCTTTTGGCTGTGAGCAGTGGTATCACTATATCTTGTACAACTGCTCTACACTAAGCTGTGTGCAGGGCTTGTGTCAAGGACTTTCTTTGGAAAGACTTGATTTTTATGGAAATGTGTGAACATTTTCTACCTACACTTTATTAATACATGGGTTTGCTACAGGTGTCTAGGCAAGGTCCTTAGAAATTATACCAGCAATAAGTAAGATAAACTGTGCACATGCCTCGGTAACACAGTAAATGATCTACTACTGAGACATTTTAATATTTAATACATTAAGGGCTTGATTTAGACCTTCAGTAAGCACTGACCAGAAATGATTAATCCTGATTTTACATGCACACTCTACTCTAGTGATTCAGCCTCATAGTTACATGCCTGAATAAGATGCACATTTTAGGTGATGACTGTATAAATCAAGTTGTGCCCACCTTCACATTATTATTCTGAGATTCTAATGCTAACAAGGGTAGGAAAAATATACCTATAATAAGATTTGAAGTCACTAAGTCACAAATGAACACTGCTACAAATGTGGGTTTTGTGTGGTTACATTGCACATTAGAATGTTGTTTATTACAAGCAATAAAATCTGATTTTCATCCAATCTAAAGTGACCACTCTTGATAGTGTGATTGCAATTAAGCTCTGTGAAGTCATTTCTCATCAGGTGCTATATTTATGTATCGTTTTAAGCCTATTTTTAAAATCTCAAGTTTATATGCCACCAAAATGTGTTTAGAGCAAAAGTATTGATTCAATAAATCAAAATCTGCCTCAGAAGAACATGTTTATTGCTTTAAACAGTTTTGGTATTGATGATAAAAAATATATATGTCTTGTGTGTCCTAGTGATTGGAAAATTAGAGATCTCAATTTTGAGTAGATGGTCTTTAAAGTAAGGTAGAAGGTAGAAATATCTGCATTACATCAGCATTAATCTACGAAGAGTTTGCAAAAATAATCAATGTTCTAGATGTCTGTTTTGCAGCGTAATCATCATTCAAGAAAGTGTATTAGATTATTTGGGGAAAAAAGTGTATTAAATGCCAAATACATCAAAAAGTACTGGGCTTCAGTCATCGAGTTCATGAGGCACAAAAACATGAAGCAAGGGACTGACTGTGAAACATGCGTGATAAGTCTCTTTACAGCTGAAATGGTATTGAATACAATTTAATGATTCTCCACACATAAGCTCACAAGATGTGTCCTGTAATTTATGTGCTCATGTTTTAAGAAATCATCAAAGGATGTGGTACTTCTAGGCCACTTACAGAGCGCAGACCGATCGTTTAAATGTGCTGATTTTAACAGACCTTTAGTGAATCTGTAATTGCTGCATGGTTATGACTCCAGTCACAGAGTTGTGCTGTCTTTGAACATTGATTTGTAGATGTGCCCCAATGTCAATCCCCCAAAATTCAGAAGTTAAGTATTAAGACAGCTTCTGTACATCGTTTAAGAGTGTAACTGTTGAGACAATAAGGTGTTTTAAGGTCCTAACTATGAGATTACTCAACTAGCACTGATGACTTTAAAGCCCAAGATAGGGAAAGTAAGTTTAAGTTTAAGTTTCTCATTGAACTACATTAATCTCTATAATTTTGTCTTTTCCAGCTGGTCACTGTGACTCCCCAGATCCTATAGTCAATGGCCACATTAGTGGAGATGGCTCTAGTTACCGTGACACAGTGGTGTACCAGTGCATGTTAGGATATCGCCTAATCGGCACATCAGTCAGAATCTGTCAGCAAGACCATCGGTGGTCTGGAACCACACCTGTCTGCGTCCGTAAGTACTTTATGATGCCAAAACCACTGCAGTATTGTATGATGATTTATTGACTGTTTTTTTCTCACTCTGGTCCATTTCAGGTTTCAAATTGTTATTTCACTCACGATCTCTGCAGAATCGTCACAACAAAAAGTTGAAAATGTCACAATATATCAAGTGAAAAATACCACACTGATGCACATAGTACTTTTTCCACATGTCCAGTTTCTATTCATTCTTCTCTTTACTCCCTCAGCTATCACTTGCGGTCACCCCGGCAACCCAGCCAATGGACGGACCAACGGCAGCGAGTTCAACCTCAATGATGTTGTCAATTTCACCTGTAACAGAGGTTACGTCCTCAGTGGAAATGCTCGTGCTCAGTGCCGACTCAACGGACAGTGGAGCAGCCCCCTACCAGTCTGCAAAGGTCACATGCACATGTATTAACACAGAAATACAGAAAAATACCCATGTACATCCCTGTAAAACCTTTAGTTTAGTCGAAACAACTCTTCAGATTAGAGTGGGCAGGAGAAAATTTGTTTTTCTTTCATTTCACTTCTTGTATATATTAAGAAGAAGAAAGTTGTGCACATATGCTTTGTCATTATGGTGGATGACTGATTGTAAAGGTCATTTACGGTGTCTTCGCCTTTGATTTCATTTTCAAATAATATGATTGAGATAACATTGTATCACTAACGTTGCCACCTCCTCAGATCTTACTAGCTGGCAAGTAAAATGTCAACATGGAGTGATGGCCACAATGACAAAAATTGGATCCAAACTTCATAGAAAAATGGATTTTCCTTTAAAGTCACACATTTTAGATGGTCAGCATGTATTCAGTATTTTCTTCTAGCTACAGTACGTCAACTGGAACATTTTTGGCCAAATCTATTGCCAGCAGACTGTAAAATTGAGAACTGAATAATTGTAGCGTAAACACACCCTCAGCATTGAGCTGTATTCAGCCACAATCAGTGGTGTGTGTCTCTGTCTCTGCAAATAGACTAACACATTTATACGTAAGCACACACATACAGCTGGGTGCCCAGTCCAGAGACATGTTCTTCTCGTCTGTTAACCATGCATGGTCGTTACACTACAAGGCTCCCCAGACCTCTGGTAGTGTAACAGTTATGATATACTAAAACACACACGCACACACACACACACACACACAAACACAGGCAGGCATTCTGCACAGTCATGAGAGCAGATCAATATAACATAGTTGCTCACATGGGTTTTCCATTGAAGGGATTCATCCTCGCTTGCTTGCTTTCTCCATCTCTCCTCACTTTTTCTGTCCTCTCCCTCTCTCTCCCTCCCAACAGCAGCTGTCAATTATGAGACTGAAACTTTCTTTGTTCCCACAGGGTGCCAGACACTCTCACCCACACACACACATACACACATATCCATGTCCCCCATGGACTTGAATTTGAGTGAATGTCAGTCTCCCCAGTGACATGTGGAAAATAAAACTCCACTCTTATTAGACTGGTATCCACCCAGAGAGCAGAGCGGAGCAGGAAGGACCAGAGGACAGAGTAAAGAACTCGAGAAAACTGCTGGGTGTGACATAAGAGCTGTTTAGAGTGGAGAATTTGTAACACTGTGATTTAGGGTTTAGTACTATAAAAGTACCCAACCTCGTCCTGCTTTCTGGAGGTTATTCTGTAAAAACTCAGCTCCATTACATTCAGATTCAGTTCATTTTCATTTTGTTTTTGATTTATGTAAGCTGATGTCACCACTCACAGTTTGAAATGTATGCATTTTATAGTGCCCTCAAAAATTCCCACATAGGAATGAAAAAGTACAACCCCTGGCATGATAAATGAATGGACTGCACTTACAGTAAAGCTTAATGGATAAAGCACTTTCAATTGGCCGCTCATTCATACACACTCACACACTGATGGTGACAGAGCTGCCAGGCAAGGTGCTGGCCTGTCCATTTGGAGCAACTTATGGTCCAGTTTCTAGCTGAAGTGTCTGTTAAATAGGAAGTAGTGAATAAATGAGTGATTTCAGACGCAGCTTTTGAACTTCTCTTCACTATTGTATTATTAGCAGTAGTATTTGAATACTAGCACAATCCATATCTGTCTATGTCCATGTGAACCATTTTGATCTAAACAAAGTGAACGATTCCTGTCTATAAGAAGTATCTAAATAGGTTCTAACAGTGTCTTCTGCTTTCTTCTGCAGTTGTGAACTGTTCAGACCCTGGCCTTGTGGAGAATGGTGTCCGTCAGTCTGGCCTACGTTACCCAGAAGTCTTCAGCTATGGTGTAACTGTGGCAATCCACTGTAAACGAGGTTTTTACCTCCTGGGCTCTGCACTCCTCACATGCCAGCATGATGGACGATGGGACCGGCCAATCCCTCACTGCCTAGGTATGAATGGCCAAACAAAGCATGTATGCATGAGATAGTATGAGAGTTATTTGAATTGAGAGAAAAAATGTCAGTGCAAGTTTAGAAAACAAATGAGACAGAAGCAGAGACAGAATGAGTATTATATTGACATCCATAGGCCTATAATGAAAATGTTTGTCCTATTGTGTCACAACTTTTGAGAATTCGGCAAAAAACGACAGAAGTTTGTCATGCTGAACACAAGTAGTCATAGTCAGGTGGATTTCTATTTATTTTTCTTTATATTTGTCAGGAAAAGCTATTTGGAGAGTGAAATGGCTTGAAGAGCCACTGGGAGGATGATGAGTAGTGAATGAGAAACTGAGAGAATAAGAGAGGGTTCAAAGTAGAAAATGGGAGGGAAGTAATCATAGAAGGAGGGTGAGACTACGAAAGAAAGAGGCTTCAAGGTGAGCATGTTTGTGTGTGTCTGTGTGTGTGCAGAAGGAAATGTGAGCATGTGTCTTTTAGGGCAATAGGTGTTCATGTCAGAGAGCTACCATGGCTGATGGAAACATAGAGATTAAACTAGAAAGTGATACAGAGATAGAGAGAAAAACACAGAGAGGCGAACAGGACGAGGAGACAGTAACAGAGAGGTGGAGATGAGGAATCAGACATAGAAGGAGAGAGGGCCAGACACTGGTGAGACGCTGGTGCATCGAGCATTACATTCGAGAAACAAGGTCTTATCGCAAAATTGGGGGGAGAGGGGTGATGACTGAGGGGCAAGGAGAGGATGGAGTAATATAATTTGGGGGTAAGGGGAGATATCGGAGGACCAGCCATTTGACCGAAATAGAAAATCGAGAGCAGTTTCATATCTGTGTCCTCCAGAAACCTGTGCTCTGTAAAATGTCGATTTTTTTCAAAATTGAAGAAAAAGCTAGAAGTTTTTTTCACTGATGTCCGTTGCTGTGACACAGTGGAATGATTTCTACACAGAGGAGAGGGAGAGAGACTCCTTCTATGTTTTCTAGCTAAAGGGAATTTAATTTGAGATGAGTTATTGGTTCTCTCTCTTTTTCTCTCTCTCTCTCTCTCTCTCTCTCTCTCTCTCTCTCTCTCTCTCAGGCAATTCAATTAAACTCAATAAAAATAAGCTTTACTGGCATGATTGTATACTGCCATACAGTATAAGCAAAGCAGTATGTTTAATCATGTGTTTATGTACAATTATGATTTTGTATTATAAATATTCAGTACAATATTGTAAAGTTCTAAAAGGAATACAAAGCATGCTTATCTTTAAGGAGCATACCGCATATCTTTTGATGTGTCATAGACCTCTCTCTCCCCCTAATAATTTACTGTCTATCTCTGTATCAAAAGGGGGGGGGGTATTCAAGTTGATAACAGATTTGTAGAATAAATGTCTGCTAAATTATGATTTAAAGACATCACAAGTTTTTTCAACTTAGATGAAAAAAGATAAGATAAAAAATAACTTTTTTTTTTCTCCAAACCTAATGAATATTTATCTGTTATCTGTGTATTTGAGACAGTAAGAATGAATTGGTCTTTGATGTAGTTCACAAACCTTCTTTCATTCTCTATTCCTCGTGTGTATGCTTGTGTGTCACCCTCTCCTTCTAGCTGTCTCCCTCAATGACCTAGCTGCACCATCTAATGCAGTAGTATCTGGAATCTATAGTTGGACACACTAACACCCTCTCTCTCTATTTGAATCTGTCATTGTCTCTGTAGCTATTTCCTGCGGTGACCCCGGTGTACCCCCTAATGCAGTAGTATCTGGAACCCACAGTTGGACGTACAGTTCCGTGCTGCAGTACTCATGTTTGCCTGGAGGGGTGCTGGTGGGCAACGCTACTCGCCACTGTCAAGAGGACGGCACATGGAGTGGAGCGCCACCGTACTGCACGGGTAAAAGCAAACTGGTCGATAAATCAGCATGCCTAGTGGTTTCCAGCTGGTACAATTGCACAGTGTAGGTAGTCTGCTACACTGTCACATATTTTCATGCAGGCTGTCAAAACGAGAGGCATGTTGGCTGTCTGGTTCACAGAGTGATTCTAAATCTAAAGCAATCACACCCACTTATATCAGAAGCATCTATACTGAGACTGCCAACAGGGAAATGTGCATCATGAAATAACAAGAAATGCTTTTTTGATGAAAGTGTTTGTAGAAAAGCTACTATATGTATATCTCCAACCACGAAAACAATTGCCAGGGTAAGCTTACCAGTAGATGATGCTATACATAGATGCCACACATAGATCAGACCACATAAGTACAAATAAAAACCACAAACAACAACATGAAAAAGTCACTGCTTAAAATAAAATTTCTCTGACTTCAGTGAGCTGAAGAACAAAATCTGTGAAAAGAATGAAAAACTGGTTCAGCTGTCAAAAAATAGTATCATCCCATCTGGTGTAACAAGAGTGAGCCTTATAACACAGGCAAGTCAGTATGCAGACGTCTCTAGTGTGTTGTAGCTCCAACATAACATACTGCATAATGTCACCTGTAGCCTACAGGTGGAGGAGTCCTGGTTTACTACTCGTGTTCTAAGTGCTGCTGTACAGTAGGCTTACGCAGATCCCACAAGACTACAACTGATCGTTTCCAAACTCAGCATCAACTGTCTCAATAGCTGAAATGCAATAAGCTTACTCTGCTGGCCTCAGAAAAGAATGCTCAGCAGGGCAAAATCCATCCTGCAGCAGAAGACCTCATTGAGATGCAAGACGATGCATTTGGAGCTGTACCCTGTTAAACTTACAAATCCCTACCGATGGAATTTAAGCTCCTAGAATTGTGACACGCTCAGTGCTTTTAATGCTAGAACAATTTGGTATAGCCTTAATGCAAAGTGCAGTTCTACAAAGTGTTCGTGCCTGGGTATGCGCTTGCACTGTATGGGTGTGTGCGTTACTGTATGTGGAAAGACTGAGTAGGCAAAATATTTGTGCATTTTCAACATCACAAATGCATTTCAGTTGCTGTTGCTGTAGCATGAATGTGTGCATATATTTTTAGCATGGTGGCCCTGGTGAGAGATGACCTTCTAAACCTGTGTTTACCACTGAGTCGAATAAAATCACTAAAACCTATTAGGAGGCTAATGGACATCCGTTTGAATGCAGCTGTTGTTTCACATTAACTGTATCGAGTGTGTATTTGGATTTTTTTATGGATGTGTTTCTATGTGTGCTGTGTGTCTCATTAGGACTGTGTGGGGGTCCTCGGTTGCTTTGGTGGTGTGCATGTATTTAGCTGCTGGTCTGTGTTTGGTACATTTACTTTATGTCTCATTTCTCACTATAGGTGTAAGTCCAGGAATCTGTGGAGACCCAGGGATGCCTCCCCATGGTGCCCGTCTGGGAGGGGAAGAATTTAAAACCAAGAGCCTGCTGCGTTTCAGCTGCGAGGCGGGGTATAGTCTGATTGGCTCTGCTGAGAGGACCTGCCTTCACAACGGCACCTGGAGCGGCACGCAACCTGTCTGTCAAGGTAGGGAAGAGTGGCAATGACTTCACCTGACTCATATCGCTATGACAACATTCTACTCTATTTTCAGTCATTAGATGCCTATTCTACAGCTCACACCTCAAACAGAAAATCACCTTCATTTTTTATAGAGATATCATAGCATCATCAGAGCACTTGGTTCTTTAGTATTGAATATGAAAGTAGTGAATCTCTACTAGAGTCAAAACAGATATTTACAGGGATGTTGTGCATAATATTCTATTTATAAGCACCCTTTATCACCTCTGTTGTAAAAGACTGCTGCTTTCTTTATACATGGGGCTTGGATTTGTCAACATAGCATGCTGAATTGTCTGTTTATAAAACATCATACATTTTGATACCAAGTTATCCTTGTCTCATTTGAGTTTACCTTTGGGTCCCAACCCAGATTCTATAAAACATTGCTGTAAAAATAAACTTTGCTGTAAAATGTAGCAGTGCAGATTTGAAATGAACCCAAAGTGCATTTGTGGCATACGGACTTAATTATTTAGCATTTTATGAGAAAATAAATCAGCTCAGCCGCCAAAGTTGAGCAGCTTAATCTCTCCTTTGGAGAATACAGTAGCATCAGGCTACTCGGCATGCTCGTGACAGTAAGTAACTAATCCATTATCAAACAGACATAGTTTAAAGCACATTAAATACATTGTACACTGTATGTTGTACAAAAAAATATACATTGTGTAAATTAAGTTTACACACAACTGTGTGTGGAGTTAAATGTATTGTATGTATAAGCTTAGCTTAAGCTACAGTATGAATCATCATCCTTCAGCTGATTTTTCATTAAATTCACACAACACAAAAATAAAACATTTAAGTAGTGATCTAATGTGTTGACAACTGTTCACATTTGTCATCCAACAGAAAATAGTCCCAAGTTCACATAATGTAAGAGGTTTAGAGGTTTGTGGAGGAGTTTGTTGGAAAAATATGAAGGTTCTAGTTGATGTTTGTGTGTGTGTGTGTGTGTGTGGCCCAGTTACAAAGGATTGAAGTGTGTCACTCCTAACTGACTGAGCGGGATCTTACATAGCTCTGTGGTAATAAAGTGTGTCCCATACAACAGCAGTTTTCAAAGACACACTTTAAACCCATGGGGGTTTAGGGGAAATTAAAGTGCGTCCCTATAGTGCAGTAGAGATACTGGAATCCTAAGATGCTGCCTGTGTTGCCTTCCTCATTCCCAACTATGATTGTTAGGGTGACTAAAATACTGCTGACATTAACTCCAGTGTACTTTGACACAGATTTTGGACTCAGTTAGATAGATGGGCCGTGGATGAGCAGTAATTTCAGTGAATACAGTTTTGGTGCACTCTTCTATGTTCTACCACCAGTATAGAAGGTCACACTGACATAACTAAAAAAACAGCAGTGCATCTTTTCACACAAATAAATGTATTTAGCTTTTTAAATTTTTTTTTAAAAGTGTTTCATACCAAAATTCCATATTAGTAATCAATATTAAATAATTTCATCTACTGATTTATATAAAAAGTAATTACATTCTTAAGAATGTTACTACCCAGAGTTTTTTTTCTTTTTATAAATCGCTCAGAATGTTAATAGATACCCGTAATGCCATTTTCCTTCATCCCACCAATCAATATTTAAGACTGCATCTCATTTTTAAAAAAAAAGAGAAAATCTTCTCTCCCAATCTCTTGCGAGGGTATGACAACAACTGAATTTTACTTCACCTTAGACGTGTGTGTGTGTCTGTGTGCTCGCCGGTGTCTGTATTTGTGTAACACTAATTATTTATGTCTGTCTACAGTTGTTTTTCATTAAGCTAATAGTGGTTAAAAGCTGATTCAGAAAGGATGAGACATCTATCACTGAGACACAAACACAAAGAAATCCATACACACATCCATACAGAAACCCACACACACATACACTGACTGTTGCTCGCAGCAGGTATGCTGATAACACTCACAGTAAGCAGCCCTAGACAGACACATAGTGATGTGCTCCACCTACACACTTTGTCACACACGCACACAAACACACACCAAGAGTGGGTCTCTTGGACAAAGCTTTTAAGGGCTCTAACTAATGAATCCCATCAATAGGTGTTTGATTGTTAAAGGCTGTCAGCTGTCATGATCTTATTAGTGAAATGTGCTTTGGTTTGGCGTTGGTTGCTAATTCCTGTCTATTCTGTTAATGTGCTGTGCCAGCAAACTAAAGATTGATGAATCACTAATTCAGAAAAGAGACGTAGTCCTTCCCCATCTGCATTCTTGTGTCCTCCCAGACACTTTTGTCAGTCAATTTGTACAATCTACCAGCAGTGGTTCAAAGATAAAGTAAGTCAATGATCTTAGCCCTTGGCCTTGGCCAACAAAAATCTTGTTGCTGTTTCTTGTCCCGCAAGAACAAAAAGAGAAACCCTAGGATTCACTGTGAGAACAGCATGTTGTAAAGGCTTTAGTGTCGAGCCTGTGGAGGCAGCTGTGAAAACGCCAGCGGGTCCTAATGAATGCTGCATGTCAAGCATACAGCCAGTCTCAAATTCTATATGTGTATTCTCTGTGCTCTCGTCACTGAGACTTTGTTCTTCCCAAGATAATTCAGGAAGGACATTGTCCACAAGTACTGACTGATAATTAGCTTTGCAACCGGGCTGCATGCCCAATGCTTCTCCTTACTGTTATTTGTTTTTCCACAAGTGTTGGAGGACTTACCACGATGATCTTATTTAAAACACTGCTGCCACACATATTTGTATTTTTTAGTTTAAATCTCACTGCTTTGCTCAGTGGCACTTTGGCCATTATAGTGGGCACTGTAGATGTATTACCAGCCTCCTGCCAGCCTCTAGCACAGATTATTATTACACAAGTGTAATAGTGTACATCTGCTATTCAGTTCTGGGAATCAGTCCAGCAACCTTTAGTTATTAATCAGCTTCACTACCTCAATGACACATTTAGAGTTATTTCCAGCTGACTCTGGTGATAAACTCATTATTGCAGCCTACAGCTGATCAACCTTGAATGACAGCAAGACAGTGTTGCTCACACTGATATTATCACTGTGATTAATCACTGTTGTTTAATATTTCCTCACTTCTCAGCTGTATCCTGTGGTAACCCTGGCACCCCAGCACACGGCAGAATTGTCTTCAGTGATGGCATCACCTTTGGCAGCTCAGTGGCTTACGCATGCTGGGAAGGCTTCAAAACATCAGGCCTTACCACCAGACACTGCACGACAAATGGGACCTGGACAGGACAACCCCCAGACTGCACTGGTAGGGCAGGTTTAATACCATTGCTCCTCCTGTGCTATTACTGCTATTATTAGTGGTGACAGGAGGGTTTAGTCAGTATTATGACAAATTAGCTTCATTAGCTATAGTACTACAAGAACGTCTGCAAATAGTATCAGTGTTAGTGCATGCATAGTGGTGTTTTTTTAAGGATCCAAGAGGAGTATAAATTGTGCATGGACTGGGCAACCTTCTGCTGTGCAGGTACAGGACTGTACATTGGTTTGTTACAAGTTTGTTATGTCTGAGATTTCAACTTGTTTAGTCTAACAGAGTCGGTCAGAGGTTTGGGGAAAAGGAGAAAAAAAGGGTGGGTGGTAGATGAACTGAAGAGGGGAAGTGCTTCAGGGAAGTTAAGGAAGGCAGTCTGAGAAAGTTGAGTAGGAGGACAAGGTTAAGGGGCAAGAACGGAGAAGTAAAAACAGCAGAAAGCACAGTGAGTTATAGTTGCAGTAAAAATATGAGATAGATAGAATATTAGATTGATGTGTCCAACAATATTACTGCCCTGGTGTACTACATGACTGCAGGATTGCTAGAACACCATCTGACAGTATTCTCTCATCTCATTCAGTAATCAGCTGTGGAGACCCTGGGCCAATAGGCAATGGGATCTATCTAGGAAGTGAGTTCACGTACAACCACACAGTGACCTACCACTGTAACCCCGGTCACCTGATGGAACCACCTGGACCTAGACGAAGTGTTCTACGCTGCACTAAAGATGGAACCTGGAACCAAACCAAACCCAGCTGTAAAGGTACGAAGAGCTGGGACCCTAAATAACTGCTGTCAAAATAATGCTGGACAAGGAACAGGAACCTTTGAATTTATCTAAAGATGATAGATCCACAAGTTCAGGATTTGATTGTTTATAGTCCAACTAATACTTTTTTAGGCTAATATCAGGACTGACATTTCACAGTTTTAATAGTTTAGTGTTAGTTTTTTAGTTTTAATTAAATCAATTTTAAAAGTCAGATAACATTATGTCATAACACCAAAACAGGGTACATGTAATCAAAATAAATAATTAAAAGAAAAATATTAAATATACATAAAAATAACATAAAGCAAAGGTACAATGGCAGATATTTTACAGCAACACGAAGTAAACAAAATAGGACTCACATTTGTCAGAAATTTGGCCCATAAACTAATGATTAATTAGTCTTCATTTCCTTTATTTACTGATCCTTTTTTTATGTAAGCTACAGAAAAGCTTAGAGTATGATTGATTTCAAGAGACTGAACCCGAGTACACAAGTATAATGTCATGTCAACCTCAAGGTTATGGACATCAACATTGCACAGATGACTTGTTGTAGTGCTAACATTAACACTCACCTGTCAAGAAGGAAAAAGGCAACCTCTGTATCCCTCTCCACACTCACCATCTTGATAATGCCTCTTGGGTGTTGTTTTATCTCTGTCTGATCTCTCCCTGATTGGCTGTCTGATTCAGACCAAATCCAAGTTTAAAAAATAAAATACAAATGCTCACAGACAGAGGAAACCTTCAATTAAAAATTTTCAGTGACGTGCTGTTGGTTTATTATTAGTTATTCTAATCAGACTTCTAATGTTATAATGGTATAATATTGCCTACTGCACCTTTAAATAAGAAAAATAGTACTTAGTGCGAGTTGCCATTCTAAAATAACAGGTTGTATCTTTAACGGTTCATTGAAAGAGAAGCCAAGCAAAGATTACCATTACTTCTTATAATAAGAGCGTGTTAAATTAGCGTTTATCTCCTCAAACCCTTCACAAACACAAAGGGAAAAATAAAAAAGAATGCATTAAAATAAAATGAGTCACAGTTTTAAAGCAGCCCATATTTAGAGTTTAGACTGTGATACCCAACAACAGTAAAAGGGAATGTTTCCTGAGATCCTCCCTGCCGCTTCTTCCCACAAACAGAAAATCTCCTGCTGGCTCCTGCAGTTGCAGAGGCTTTGAACTGAGATGAAAAAAACTTAGAAAGCCAGCAGAGAGGCTACTGAGAGGGAATCAGAGAGCGAGAGCGATGCAGAGACAGGGAAAACAGAGAAGAAAAAGATACTGCAGGTGATAGAGAATGAGAGTGAGGCCAGAAATTGAAATGGGAAGATTAGTAGGAAAGAGGAAGAATGGGAAAGAGAGGAAGCAATACAGGTAGGACAATGCTGGAGGTCCTTCTCCTTTCCTTTTGTTCCTCTTCTGTCTTTTCTTCGTTGCCCTCACTTTTCTCCTCATGCTCTCTCTCCTCATGCTTAGGTCCTACTTCTACTCTTCACATGTTTTTGTTCAGCAACCCTTTTTGCCTCCCCTTTGTTTTCTCCTACTTCAAACAATCCACAAGTCTTCATTTGATCCTGTTTTGGAACAACAGCTTCCTCACACATGAACAGAGAGAAACATATTGAATGAAAGAGGTATAATAAGCCATAAAGATTAAGCTTGACAGTCAAAAGAAGGAGATATTGGGCAAGCAAAGCAATGAGAAGGAGGCATAGGGGAAGAAGGGAAAGACAGAACCAAGGAAGAGAGGAGTAAAGGGAGGAGAGAGGTAGACGAAGAATTCAAGGGATGAAGAGGTGTAGTGAAAGAAAAGACTGGATAACAGAGAGAGGAGGCACAAAAAAGACACAAAGACAGAGTAATGCAGAGATTAAGAAAGAAAGAAAACAGGAGGAGGAGAAAGAGAGAGTCAAGTGGGTGAATGAAAAGAGAAAAAGAGAGAGAATGTGATTAGCCATCAGTGGGGCTACAAGGAGTAAGCGAGTGAGAGAGAGGAAGCGAGTGATGGGAGAAACAAAGAGAGGCAAATCAATACCTGCCCCCAAACCTGTAAACACACAGTGAGAAAAGGGATTAAGCCCATAAAATGTGTTGGCTGGGTGAATTGTGCCAAGGGAGATATGCCTAAAAGACAAAGGGAGGAAGGGAGAGGCAGTAATGGTGTGAGAAGGAGACCAAGAGAGCAACTGGAGAAGATAAAAGATGACTGGAGCTGGGGCAGAAGGACGAGGAAGAAAGGTGCAGGGAGAAAAAAGAAGATGTGCTGGAGGGAGACATTGAAAAAAAAGGGAAGACAGAAAGGCAGGGGGACCAAAGTGTAAAAAAACCCCCAAAAAAACAGTGTGGAGACATGAGAAGAAAGGGTGGAGAAAGGAAAGGGAGTCAATGATCGCAGTGATGGAGGGAAAAGCGGAGGTGTGTAAACAAACAGGGATGAGTTACTCCTCCAGATTCATGTGAAGCCAACCGAGTCTATTCACAACAAAGAAGAGACACAACGAGAAAATAAAAGAGTTTAGAAACCTTCAATTACAGACACAAGTGTTCTTTGGGCATCAGAAACCTGCAGAAATATAATGCTGGAATGTTATCTGCTATCTCCTAACAACAAAGTTGTTTTTAAAAAAACACAATTTTATTTCAATTTTTAATTTGAATCCCCATTAGCTGTTGGCTAACCACCAGCTATTGTTCCTGGAGTCACACAACCGAAGATAATGAATGGCTAGATTTGAGAAACTGGATTTGGCTTGTGTCTTAAAGAGGAAACCTTGTGTGCAGGTGTGTGGATTTTTTAATAGGGATAACAACAAGGAGAACATATTATAGAGTGGAGAAAAATAACACGGGGAAATGAAACACTTATTTTTTTAGTCTGGGATGATGACTGTGGGGAGATGCAAGGCTTCTTCAGGACACTGGTGACATACAAAGCCAGAATTAGTCAACTGATTAGCTTGCTGCGAGCAGCAGCGGTTGCCTGGAAACCGTGATGTTACCAAAGTAAAAAATGTTTTTAAGTTGTTCGAAACTATTTTTTTGTTATTGGCACTTTGACTCTTCATCTAAAACCTGATATAATGCAACAGAGGAACTGAAAAGAGTCTGAAAAAAAACGGAATAAAAAGTAAATAAGGAAAAAGATTGACAAAGAAAACTAAATAAAGAGTACGAGAGAGAGGCCAGGAGCCTCTTATTTAGTATTATTGTTGAAGCTATATTTGCTATATTATTGCATTCTGTCCATAAATTGATAGATATGTTTTTTTTTCTTCTTGTTCATTTCAGTTTGTGCTCATTGGTGCATCTAATGCATACAGCATGTATGTGCATGCATGTGTGATTGTGTATCTGTGTGTGTCTCTCCGTGTGCACTGTATATTATCATAGCAGGGTGAATGAAGCGTGAAACCATCTGTCTCCTGGTTAGATGAGAATTACACTGACTTTATTAGATGTTTGAAACCATGCAGATGGTTATCATTATCTGAGGGAGTTAGCCGTCCGCACACACACAGATGTTGGTGTTATGAAGTTATATGCACAGACGTCTATGCTCATACAACACACGTACATGCACAGTAGGTTTCTAAAAGCCTTCTGAAGCTGGCGTAACATCATCAGGCATACAAAATATGTTATGTCATAGCCTGACAGACTCAATTCTCTGCATATAACAGACACTTTTTAATGTAAATTAATTCATTTGATCCACTGGGTCATTTTATATCAGAATTGGTTATATACACTAGCAGTTATGAAATCAAGTTTCAAAGTAGCTGTAGGTTTGTGTGAATCATTAACATTACATAAACAGCAATCCCACATAGTCAGTCTCAAGTAGAAATATGTATTTCTTCCTAAAATCCCCAATGTAGGACAGCATTTCAAAAGAAGGGGGTTGATGGAAAAGTTGTCTTGCTGGATAAAATGCCAGCATGTAATTTAGCAGACTTAAGGGAAACAATATCACAGTTAGCTCCCACTCACCACAGTGGAAGCAGAAACACCATCACAGATGATGCAAAATGTCCTTTCAGAAACTCTCAGTCCATATGGTGACCATGGCGTGTCGTTTGGTTAAGCAACTTAAATGTGGTGACCTCGGTCATCTGCAGCTTTAAGACAGTAAATAGCCATATGGTGACACAGCTGACTGCTGCTTTTGCTATATTTTGCTTGTACTTGATATCTCCCATGTGTAGCCATATTGTCATATACAATTGTGAATACCTCATGGTAAGCACTGTTTTATTGGACATCAGAGGGGTGCACAGGACGCGGCTTAGTGGCCAGCACTGTGTGGCGTGTTCCTGGGCTTTGCCTGGTGCATGCTAAACACGAAGGTATCTGGCTTTGTCAAATGTTACAGTGTACTTTTGTTCGTCTTCAGAGGGCAATTGTTTCAAATGTTGCTTTATATTCACCAGAGACACATTTTAACTGTCGTTTTGTCTTTGTGACTTTGACAGTTGAGCGCTTATCATATTATTTATGCATTTGGTGCTGATTTATTTGTCTCTACTAAACATAAAATTGACAATCAAAAACATCAAATATAGTATAAATATCCCATTTGAACAGTATCAGCTATTACTGGCATACTATTTGTTAAAGTGGTTATCTGTTTTGTACTGCTCAAAGGTGGAAGAAGTACTCTGATCTTATACTTAAAATCACAGTCAGCATGCATTTACACAGGTAAAAGTACAACAGATTTAGCATGAAAGTACCAAAAGTAAAAGTGCTCATTATGCAGGTCTTTCCATTTCAGAATCATGTATATTCTATTATTGAATTTATTGATGCATCTATTATTTGATTAATTGATCACTTTAATGTTGAAGTAACAAGTAACTGTTGAGATCATTTCAACCCCCTTTATACACTTTATATGCTGGGTAACTTGTGAATTTCCACCAAAGAAATATATTGTGCATAATCTTATTTAATCTATGATTAGAGATGCACTGATTGCAATTTCCTTTATGTTTAAAAACTATAATTAACAGCGTGCACAAACTTTTTTTTGTTTGTTTGTTTGTTTTTTAACTTTTCTTTAATAGAAAATTGAAGTGTATGTTCTTAATAAGAACAGCTCACCTTGATTTTCTCTTCAGATCTCTTTTCCCCACACAGACACTACACCTCTGCACTCGCAGCAGTTTGCCCCGCCCCACCTCTTTCTGTTTCTCAATATGTAAAAGTTGCCGAAAAAATACTTCCGTATTGGATTTTTTGGGCTGTCATTCTGTTTTCACAACAGCTGGTGAGCCGCATGTAGAGGAGGCTTGTTTTTTTAGCGTGTGGATTTTAGGCTGTGACAGTAGTGGGTTACTGCCTGTGCCGTGGATGGACATTATGTGAACCATCATGCAGTGCAGCAAGCGTGTCAATTCGAGCAGCATTTGAATAGACTAATCAGTGCTGATCAAGCTGACAACCGTCCGATTCTGGTCACCAGCTTATCAATCAGTGCATTCCTATCTATGGTTTTACATCATACATAGAGTAGAATTATAAAGTAGCAGAAAATAGAAATACTCAAGTACCTCAAAACTCTCAAACCTTAAAACACTTGAGTACTGTTACTGTTATAAAAATTAGGTTTATACTGTGTTTCAGATGTCTTAATCCTACAATGTGTACGTGAGTTCCTATTTCTTACATGTCTCGTTTTCACTTCTCTAAGATGACCTTGTTGCTAAGGCTAAGGCTGGCAGGGTGAGATAAAGTTTAGGTTAATGTATAAATAGACGTTTGTTTAGGGTCAGAGACAGGCCAGAGAGGTGACATTTCGGTTTGAGGATATGTTGACTACTGATTAAGGGAACTGAAGAAGATGCTTGGATGCTAAGTATGTAAATTGCATGTTAACAATTTACAACGGTCAAGACGTCCCCTTTTATCGATTGTATAGGAACCAACTGTTAGAGCTCCACGAGGAGCCTTTTTCTCTGTAACCCCTTCTGTGTGTTGCACTGTTAAACGCTCCTTCTTGTACAAGAATATTAAATTCAGCTTAAACTTTGATACTTCAAATCCAATCTTCTTTATTGAAGGGTCACTCTGAAAATTCTTATAACAGTTACTTTCCATTAATAGTTACTTTCCATATCAAAAATGTATAAGCAATGTTTATTCATTCCCTTGTTGCAGGCAACACCCAGTATACTGTATATTACATCAAGAACCAGGGCAGAGAATCCAACACAGCAGACTCCTGCTCAGCAGACTCAGCAGTGTGAACCAGTGAACCACCATGTTGTGTTTTACGTCTGTGTGTGTTTGTTTCAGTGATCCAATGTGGACCTCCTGCTCAAGTACATCATGGGAAAGTGGAAGGAACCGACTACTCGTGGGGATCAAGTGTGAGCTACAGTTGTTTCCATGGATACCAGTTGTCCACTCCTGCTGTGTTAACATGCGAGGGGAATGGGACGTGGACAGGAGACGTACCACAGTGTCTGCGTGAGTTAGCTGGCCTGCTGTTTACAACTTTAACTCATGCACGTCACTTTTTTTTTTACTTTCAGGTTAGCAGTTCACATTCACGTTCTAACTGTATCTGTTGTCTCATTGAAGCTGTCTTGTGTGGTGATCCTGGCTCTCCTGGAGGAGGATTCAGAGAGGGCAACATCTTTTCCTACAGGTCAGTGGTTCAATGAAGCAATTACTGTGTAATAACACCACAAAAGAATGTTGGAGAAAGCTTTTTGAAATAACTGTACTGATGTGCTTTTTTGATATCTATATGCTTACAGTAATTTTGTCACTCAAACATGATTGTCACATTTGCTGTTGTAAACTAAATCTGATGCAAATAATAATGTAAAGCATGTAGTCTGTCTCTACTGTGAAACCACCTCAGGACAAGTTGTTTGTTCCATCAAGGTTACCAAATGTTGACTCAACAGAGTGTATCCGAAAATAGATTAGACATTTTTGCCCTTATGTCTGGATGTCAGTTTGAAACATTACAAGGACAAAATAGATTTTGATCTGTGAGCAAAAACAAGAAAACAATATGGGCTAAAGGTGAAGTGGTTAGACAAAGAGCTGCAGAAACTTCTTACAAATCACCCTCTAACCTGTCCTATGAACACCAAACCATGCTCAGAATGATAAAGTGGAAACACTGAAGCCAAGTTTTATTATTGCTCATGACTAAAATTTGTTTCCCTATGCAGGTCAGAGGTCAGGTTCTACTGCCATGCCCCCTACTTGTTAGTAGGCTCTGTCTCCAGAGTGTGTCAAGCCGATGGGATCTGGAGTGGCCAACAGCCAGCCTGTATAGGTAATTAAAACACCACCACCACCACAAGAACGCTGAATCACTTTCATCCACAAACAGAATTATTACAGTTTTTGTCCGCTGCCACCATTACAGCAGACTCAGTTTCTTCTAACAATGTTATATGTCTAGAGAACAGGAGGTTAGCAGCATAGCCACTATGAATCTATAAATCTAATATAAAACCTTAAAATTGGTCAGCTTCACCCTCACATCAGAGTGTTTATCATGTTCATTATCACTGGGGCTGTGAGAGAAAATGGCTGAACACCTTTTTTTTTTTGTTAACTCATTTCATAAAACATGTTATTCACTATAGGCTACAGCTACAGTCTAGGAAATTCAGTAAATATCAGTTCATTCAACCAAGAGTGACACACAGTAAATGTCATGATGTGGCATTTAAAGTATTTAGGCCTAATGCATTACAAACAGCGAGTGTCCAACAAGAAGGGTGGATCACTGGTGTGACGTTACATTACGAGACATTTCTAAGCTTTGAAATACTCTGCTTTGACTGGCATGGAAGAACTGGCTGGGATTTTTTTGTCTTCGTTTTTTACAGCATAAAGCTTTTTTCTGCTGACATTCAAAGGAAACAGTGAATAATGTAGCCATCTAACGCTCCAAACACCCTTCTGCATCACACACCAAAAAACCCGCAGAAATTTGAGAAACAACATTACCAGAATTGACAGAATGTTTATGTAAATCTGAAATGTTACATATTACACTCTTTCCATAATTGTTGGAACTGATATTTTTTGTTTACTGCAAAGAAAAACATCTCATCAACAAGTTATGAATAAAATTGTGTGAAATAAGATTATTGGTAAACAAGATTGTGGAGCTTGCTCTTGGACACATTTTAGCATTAGAATTCCTACGCAGACAGAGCTGGAGACGTTATCTAATCAATAGATGAAGTCTGTAGTTTGGATGTCAACATTTGGTTTTTTATAAAGATTTGAAAGAGAACTAGAAAAACAGCCTTTCTTGAAGTGCAGTTGAGGTTGTTGTGGTACCTGCTCTGAAAGCATGAAGCTTATTTTAGTTAGCAAAGTTCTAAAAGACATTTGAAAACATTGGTAAGCTTATGACATATGTAGTATCAGAATGCGTCTTTGACTTGATGAATGTGAAAAAATGTGAAAGTATATAATCCTCAATGTTTGTGTGTGTGTGTGTGTGTGTGTGTGTGTGTGTGTGTGTGTGTGTGTGTGTGTGTGTGTGTGTGTGTGTGTGTAGACCCAGCCTTTAACAGCTGCCGTGACCCAGGAACTCCAGCCTATGGAATCCCGGTCATGGCTCAGGGCTTTCAGGTGAGAAACATATCAGTTACAAGGATACAAGGTCATTTAATTGTCATTTTACAATGCAGGGTTGTACAGTAAAATGCATTCTTGTAGTTCAATTTATGCTTTTTTGTAAAAAAAAAAAAAAAAAAAAATGAAAGAAATTAATATTTTTATTATTTTACATGACAGAGAGCTAGGATGACTGTATTTTTTATTGAGTGTATACTTGGTAGAACTACTGTATAATCCTTCAAATTACAAGTTAAACTTGCCAGAACAGACAAGTTTAAAGATACTGAAATCCATTCTACATATAAAATTATGCAACTTGCAGAATTTTGTTGCTAAAACGGTAAAGTTTCAAGGTTTAAGATCTAAACTTCATGAGGAGGTGTTAAAAGAAAATAAAGACGACGAGTTCCACCCCCTTTATTTGATTCAAAGATGCACGTACCAAAGTGGTTGCAATAATGCAAGCAGGATGACTAAATTCATGAATAATGAACTCCATCTGAAATTCAGTGTTTCACAAAGTTCCTCAGCAGGAAAAACAAGAACCAAAACATTTTACATGCAGATCAAAAGTAAAGGTTTAGTCAAAAGTGGCACTCTCATTTCTAAGGTTTACACATGACAAAGAGAGGCAATATTTTTTTTTTGACTTAGAGACCAGGCTGTCTGAAGCACAGATAAGAACCTGTTGATGGAATATATTGGCCATACAGTCCTTAATGGGATTTAAGCAAACATACAAATCCTTCAATTTGAGGAGGTATAATTGGATATTACCCAGATATCATATTTCCCCTGACATCCCTACAAAAAAGGAGGGGGGTAACCACCCACATTATGCAGGATGAATATCCACTGAAAGAGACAAAATGTGTGCTGTAAGTGCTGTAGGTATTTGTTGTTGCTTCATGTTTTGTTAGACTTTTTTTTATTAAAAGGTAACTATCCTATGCTATTGAGTGTGTCAGGTTTTCAGAAGCTATAGGGTTAAAAGTGGATAAAGAGGGCTTTTTATTGTGCTTTTAAATCATGTAGGTTGGCAGTAAGCTTTCCTTCAAGTGCCGCAAGAACTACCACATCCTCGGTTCCACCACAAGAACGTGCCTAGAAAACCTAACCTGGAGTGGAACTCAACCTGAGTGCATAGGTAAGAAATAGTCTGTTAATTAAGTCTGTGCACTAAAGTCTTTCATGTCTTTATCACTGTGTGTGTTAATCCAGTTTGTCTATTTTGTTGTTAGTGATTAATCTTTATTGATGTTTACGTTGTATCAATACCAATTTAGTTGTTATGAAGAGGAAAAGATTGTCATTCTTAGCCCTGTCAATTTCCTCTTCCCCATCACTCAGCTCATTCTTGCAGACAGCCAGAGACCCCTAGTAATGTAGACGTTCGATCTATGGACTTACCTACCTTGGGATATACGCTGATCTACACCTGCCAAGATGGCTTCTATCTGGCCGGGGGATCAGAGCACAGAACCTGCAAAAGTGATGGGAGGTGGTCGGGCAAACCCCCCCTCTGCAAAGGTATTAAGATCCTATCTTGAAAATGCACTGCTTGTACAAAATGCGCTGATGTTAAAACTAAAATCTAAACTGGATGTCATAATCCCATATGGTTTAAGATAAACACAGATTATTACCCTGATATTATTGCTCTTTTAAATCAGCCTGGGGTTATTTTTATTCTTAAAACACATACTCATGACCCTCTCTCTCACAGTTATGAAGACAAACAGCAAATGGCTGTGAATACCGCTTTGCATTTTTGGTTCCTTTTCGTCTGTGGAACTGACAATCAGATTGTATTTTTCTGCATTAATACTTAGTCCTGTCATCTATTTCCAACCATGTCTATAACAAATATAATGTCAATAAGATGAACGTGTTGCTTGTTATTGTTTTAGTTGGAGTGAAAGTCAATCCCAAAGGCAGAGGAGAGTCAGATGTCCAGAAGAACAAGATTCGAGGTATGCAGAATAAATTACAACACACACACACAGTATATTTTAGTAGTGAGACCACAGATGTGCTGTATATATATATATATATATATATATATATATATATATATATATATATATATATATATATATATATATATATATATATATATATATATATATACTTATTGCACTTTTATGTTTCCTTGGCAGCTCATTTTTTCTGTCTTGTTGAAATGCTGTTCATCATACTGTTTTTTAATAAACAGGATTGTCACAAAGTATTTCCCAGAGAGGATTGGCTCTTGCGGTAGCAGGTTGTCATGAGTCTTGGCTAAAACGGTTTTATGTCTGGACAAGGAGTCTAGTTTCCTATTTATAGGACAATGGCTCAGATGAAATAAATAAATCAGTGAAAACATTCAGGTGCAATACCATGTAGCACCTTGTAAGTTTGAAGTACGATTTTATAATCAATATTATGCATTTAGAGGGAGCCAGGGAAAATAACACCAGAGAAAAAGAGCAAATTTGTGCAATTTTTTCAAGAATACTGAAGCTTTGAAGTTTTGAATAACTCATAGTTGTAAGTGTGGGTTTCAGACAGGCAGAGACTAATCCATTGGAGCAGTCAATTATGAAGGAACCAGAGGTAGATATCTGTTTCTTTGCAAACAAAAAAGGGGTAATCCGAATCCTGACCATTTTCTAGACATTTTAGCTTGTGGCTGGGAAAAGTTGCAAAGGTTGGGTCACAATAATGCTGCTGAAGTTTGATCCTTTCAAACGAAACGAAAGAAAATCACTTGATGTTGCGGCTCATGCTTTGAGGCAGTAGTGATTGTTAGAAGCAGATTTAGCTGCTGTTTTAATCTTTTAATTAAAAATATGTCAAATAAGCTTTTTTGTTTCTGTGTCTCCATTACAGTTCCTGTGGATGTCTTCTCTCCGAACTCTGAGTGGAGCGGTTTTTACGAGTATCTGGGGAAGAGACAGGTCACCACATTTACAGTTACTGTGTACAATGCTACCAGTGGTAGAGTTAACGTCACATTACTGGAGACCAGTGGAGTGTCAATCAGACTGTCAGGTAAAAAACACAAAGAAAACACTAATTCATTTTACTCACGAAATACCAATTCTTATTATTATGTCATTTTAATGTTTTAAGAGCTTGAAAACAGGACATGTACATAACATAGAAAATACCCATCCTCTCTTTTACAATGACCCTGAACAAGATAAGCAGACACAGTGAATAGATGGATATAGTAAAATGACAGCTAAATGAAAATAAAATGGACGCATCTGACTGTAAATAGAGAAGCAATCACATCCCAGAAGTTGAAGATTTGCAGACTTATAATGCAGTGTAAATAACATGAGCAGAATTACTACTGTAGGTGTAAATACACTGCAGGATAATAAAAATCCAGCTTTCATTCACACTTATTAGACTGGCATCACTGATTTCTCTGAAGAAATTGGTGTGATTCCTTATGTTGCACTATAAGTACATTACATTTCTTTATAAACATTCACAGTCTTCAAAGCAGAAAAAAGTGGTTTTGTGCAAGAGAGCATACAGAGAAACTGGGCATTAATATGTTAACTAATATATCACGCAGTTGCACAGGTGGGAGTTATGAAGTGCCAGGCAAGTTGTGTGACTGGAGAGTCATCGCAGCAGTCTGAAGTGCCAAATAATTACCTGAGCAACATAACATTCCACTGCTTTGGTTTTTATTCGTATGTACTAGAGATACATGGAGCGTATTAAATGACTGGCAGGTTGACAAAACAGGTAAAGCTGCACTCTTGAGTAAACAACTGAGAAAAACTGTCTGACTCACGCACTGACACTCATGTATGTTTTGACATTTCCCATTCACAATCAATAGTTCAGTTTGATCTGAGCGTCATGGCAGATTTTCTGCAGGTGAGACAGACAAGGGCTCTCAATGTTGCAGTATAAAATTATTTCAGTTTGAATGTATGAAATTTCTTTAACATGGACCTGTCATATTGAACAGGAACATTTTCTGTGTCGGCACTATTGTTAACCAAGTAGTGACATATAGCTGGAGGATAAATCTCACTTTTGTCAGGTGCTTAATGAAGGAAATAGAGTATTATAATTCAAAATGTCACGGTGTCTCATTTTCTCTGTTTGTCAGTCAACCTGTCTGTTTTTCCATTTGTTAACCTCCCATGGTACCTCCGCCTCAATGTCTTTCTCTTTTTCTTGCCAGATGCCAACACAAATAATATGTTAAGTTGCTGTTATTTAAATTATACCACGTTCAGGCATTAATTCTTTGTACTTTTCCGTATATCTTTTAATCTAGGTACCTATAAGTCAGAGGAAAACCAGCTGCTGTTGAAGGTCTACCAAGTGAAGGGGCCAACAGAGCATTACCTCAGCAAGTTCAAAAACGACAACTGGGCTATGGATGGATATGTATGACAAACTTCCTCTTATTTTCTATATCAAGCATTTTAAAATGGACAAGAGATTTTCTGCACATAATAATCAAAACCAATCCAATTACAATATGTATGTGTTCATTCATTCGTGTAATCGTTTGATAAATGATAATATTGAATTATTGCCCTGACCTGCTCTGTAACACTGATGTTGCACCGTGCACACCACATTACTCACCCAACACCTATGATGCTAGGTGTATTGAAATTCCAGACAAATCCTCAGTCACATTATGCAAAACAGATTTTGAAATACAATGAACTCTAATTAACATCTTTTCAAATAGAGGAATGGTGCTGTTTACCAAGAATGTAAATATAAATGTAAATGTAAGAAGCTTTTGTTTTCATATCAAAGGTAACAACATATAAGTTATTTCATAAAATTATCACCATTAGCTGAAGTTGCCAAAAGTCATCATAATCTAGAAATCCTAATACATATCTATACATTTATTACATCCTGTAATTAACTATTTCAGCCATTATAAAGAATGCCATATCTAATTGACATCTGTCATCTGGTGTGGTCTTTTCTGCTCACTGGACGCAGCAGGACAGCTTTTCCAACAACTACTTCTAATATTATTCTTTACAGACTGCAGAAAAATATAAATATACCATTTGTGACTTCACTCACTGCACTGAAGGGATGTTTTAAAGGAATAGTTAGGTTTTATTTTTTGCTTTCTTGCCATGAGTTTCGTGAGAATAGCAGCTAACAGCAAATCTTATGTCTGTACTGTGAATTTTGGTAGCTAGTTTAGCTTAGCAAAGCAGAAAGACTGGAAACAGCTCACCTCAGACCTCACTAATTAAGATGTTTAGTTTATTTTATTAATAAAATAAAAAAACAAAGTCTAAAAACAGTTTGTGGTTTTACAGAGAGTTAAGTGCTGGAACTATTTCTTAGCTAAGTGCAAATCACACTCTATTTACTATATTGCGCACTATTTATCCTCTGCTGAGTGTGAAATGTATCCACAGTATATTGCATAAAAAATCCCAACAATCGAAAGAAGAGTTGTGTCCATGGCATGTATACCACTGTCTGCTAACAATCTCATAATGCAATGCACTTTTTAGATTTAAAAAATACTGTTCTGTAATGTTGTGATGATGTTACAAGAAGTTACTGAAATCTTATTTTATTGCTCACTATAGAGTGAACTATGAGTGTCTAATATATAGAATAATGAGCAGTAAATGAGTGATTTCAGACACTGATTTTCACTGTGAGGTTGCAAAGCAAAGACTAGTGACCCCAAGATGTTACTGGCCTGGCCAATAAATATTTGCAGCATGTAGCTCCACATAAAACCACACATCTGACATTGTTGAAATATTGCACGTTTCTTCTGAGTTCATAATTTCATAATCTTTTATGTGCCTAAATTGTATTTTCTTTCTGTACAATATGAATGTATTCAATCATCCACATTAAATTTGATTTGAATATTGAATGGTAAGAGTGTCTCAAAAGAAAGACAAAGAGAGAAACAAATAAAGATAGAAAGTGTCTCGAAAGGGTTTCATGTTCCATCTAGACTTTTTAACTCAGTTCGAGGGGATATTTCAAGCTGGGAGATCATGTCTACAAAAGGGGATTGGATTAAAAATCTGATCCTGTTTGAGTACGGTGGGATGAAGGAACTGAGTGGGGAGATTGTAGCAGGCAGGGGTGGAGGGTAAACGATGTAAGAAAGGAAGGAGACACATAGACAATTTATCACGTCACGAATGACAGAAAAAGTGAAGGAAGAAGAGTCAGACTAAAAATGGCCAAGTTGTGATTCCTGAAAAACAATCTTTTTAAAGTTGGAAGATGAAATTTCGATTGTCGATTTTTGTGGGTAAAACGATGCTGCTTCAATCTCCAAACAAGAGACGGTGGATGAGAAGGAGGTGGGCACAGGAGAGAGGCCAGTGTACAGGATGTGGAGAGATACTGTTGATGAGGGGAGAGGACAGGATCAAATCAGGCACTCACAATACATATGAAGTAAAAGAAGACAAAGTAAAAGAAAAAAAGTTTGAGTTTACCAAATGAATGCATTTCATGTCAAAGTATTCAAGTCTAAATAAAACCAAAAAGACACTGAATGATTGATTGTTTTGATCATAAAAAATACAGTACTTTATACAAAAATTAGTAAGCCTATGTTGGTTTTGGTCAACAGAGTTGAGGACCATTCATACTACCTCTGTGTTAAATTAGCACTTGTTTCTGCAGCACTTTGTGCTATCGTCACATAATCCTGTAATGCTGTAAAAACATGTACACGTGTGTGCTCATATTAAACTGTATGTTTTGTTTTTCAGGTTACTGCAGAATCCGACCAGAAGACTTTTGTCTACCAGGGGCATATTCACAGCAAAGACTTTGGCAAGTTCCATCTGACGAGGCAGGGTAGGTTGACCTGTAACATTGTCACTAATAACAACCACCAAAAAACAACACAGCCATAAAAAAGGTAATTCTGGGATATTTTGGTAAGAAAATATTCAGTCCAACTGGAAAAACTATTATATATAGTGTAGTGTAGAAGTGTAAAAGAAATTAAATTTTTGACTGAGTAAACACAAGAAGGCTCAAGTATACAGACTAATAATACGAGAAGCATCAATTACACATGCACAAAAGGGTGTTTGCACATCATGTGTTCATACATGTGTGGTTTTATCTATGTCTGTATACCCAGGTCCTGTAACCACGGCAATGGAAACACCCAGCCCCTACACAAACAGCAGCTCTGTTGCAGCAGCCATCTTAGTCCCTTTCTTTGCCCTCATCTTGTCTGGATTTGCCTTCTACCTCTATAAGCACAGGTAAGCTATATCCTCGACGTAAATCCATCAGAGAAAAACAACCAGAATACAATACAGCGAGCAGAATACAAAACAGGCGTTTGGCTTTGCCTGTTATCTGAAAAATGGTAGGTTTGGTGCCCTCAGTCAAACTTAATTTAAAAGCAATAGGAAAAGTGAAAAAAACGTATAAAATTATAAAATGTTTTTATAATTATAACACACACATGAACAGCATCCTGATCACAGGTTGAATTGGTAAGAATATGTCCGCCTTTATTTGTTTTGTTATTCAGACATAGCTTAATGAGTTTTAATTAGTTTAGTTCTATTTGAAGGTTATCTTTGAATGTTTTATTTTGTTTTTTCAGTGCACCACTATGCCCTAATTCGCTCTAATTCTGCAATTTATTATTTATACATTTGACACACCCACTCTCTAAATTAAAATTTAAAACAGGTCTTTGGAATGCATTGCATTACTATCTGCCTTTTGTTAAATGCTTTGTAAATGGGACCTGTCATTATGAGGTGCTGCCATCAAAACTTGAACCTGTGTTTATCAAACTTCCCAAAGTAAGAAATCAGCCCAAACAAATTTTCAGTGACATATATTTTGTCCTACTTTTAATCTTTGGAGTAGAAGCATTTTATTAACTTCATTAACCCTGGAATGTCACCCTACATTTTCAGGATTAGGGGGAGCTGCAGAGCTCTTCTGGCTGGTTAGGTGTTCACAGAAGCTGAATCGAAAAACAATAAATGTCTCCAAAGATAAGGATTTAAGTACCTTTGGATTCATTTTGTCAGGGGTGTAATGCTCTATTCAGAAAACTCCTTAAACGAGTTCTTGTAATTTACACTTAATTGGCAGCGATAAATTGCATCTATAACAGTGGTCTTTTACAAATTTGATGGCATTTACTGGACCTTATAGCGTCAATTTAAAAAAAACAACATCTAAGAGTCTAAGTCTAAGTGAGTGATTCTGAAATGCCTGATAAATATGAGCACTGATGCACAGACATTTCTCTCCTCTTGTTTTTTTTTTGTTATGAGTTGTAGCTACACTTTAAGTATTTGGTAGTGGTAGGTTTATGGGACTTTTTGGTTATTCTTTGGGACAGGAAAAACAAACCACTACACAACAAAAAGGGTCCATAAATGCAAAATACATGTAGAAATATCTGCTTTTAATCAGTAAACATGTTTTAGTATTTGTCCTCTTGCACAGTAGTGTAATCCTTCTTGCCTTTTCCTTCCTCAAAACAAATGATACCCTCTGTATTTTAAGACACAGTGCTCTAAATTAGTGAAGGTGTAAATGCAGGGGTGCGTGGCTGTCAACTACTAATGTTTGGTGACCAGAGGTGCAGCCTTGGTGAAGCAGAGACAGTACAGACTTAGACAGATATATAATATACTTGTGAATAGACCATGTAGTAAAGACAGTAAATATATATTTATTTTGTCATTATTAATAATAATACGTTTTCACTTACAAACTGAACTGAGGATATGGATACACTTGTTTCTTAAAACTCTTGAAATATATTGAGTGGATAAAATAAGCTTTTTCTTGGGAGAGATTACATTTTTAAATGTAATTATGGCTCTAAAACTCAGAGCGCACTATGTTAAATCTGACTGACCTTAGATATTAATTATTGTTCCTAGAAAGTTCACAAAAGACTGACAGTGCTTAAAGATGTGAGATAATTCAGAACTTTATTGAGGGTAAAATGTCATCATTAATGTTTCCTGTTCCCTTCTCTTCTCCATCTAAGAGATGTTCTGACTTCTGCACTCCATCGCTACAAATGTTATAATGTCATCTTACTCACCTAACAGTAGTTATTATTACACATTAATCTGCTGGCTTGTCATTTATGGTAGCTATATGCCACAGTATTGGATCTGCAGTGAAACATAGTGTATTGATGTTATGGAGAAGTCTGGGCATACACAAAGTGAATGCCCTGCACAGAAAGATTGCTAACACTACCACTGATTACTAACACTACCATGACATTACTTTACACTCTGTTACACAGCCTGCCTGCCAGTTATCAGTGTGCAATGCTAGTTGCTGTATATTAAAGCTGATGGTTGTATGCAGGACATTGTCTGCTGACACAGATGACAATGAGAGACCAAAAGACACCTGGGGGCCTGGCGGCAGGTAAGACTGGCACCTGTCATTCACCTGGTTTCAAACAGCAACCAGACTTCCGCCCGCCGCCACATCCTCTGTCCAACTCGTCATCCCTTGTTTTTAGTTTTGAGATTTTTCTTCATGCTGTTTAGTAAGGCTGCGCAATTGACCAAAATATGAAGTTCTAATTTTCTGAATTATGTACTAATTGTCTGACACAATTTTGTATTACTGAAAAATAAAACTTATAAACCAAAATGAACATTAATTCAGAGGGAAATGGAGCAAGGAGTCTCACATCAGCTAAAAGTAATTTGGGTGGTATTTATACTCATAATATGTACTTAAAAGCAGTGCAGCCCTACTATGT
Organism: Sciaenops ocellatus; assembly: GCA_033000465.1. Lineage (NCBI taxonomy): Eukaryota > Metazoa > Chordata > Actinopteri > Sciaenidae > Sciaenops > Sciaenops ocellatus. Next base: position 12,646,956 of record CP136888.1, on the reverse strand, counting down.
CAAAACAGCAGTCATTTGAAGATAGACAGAGGACATTTTATTTTGTCTTTGAACTCATTGTCATCTCTCTGTCAGCATGATGTCATCAAGAGCAAATACAGAATCTGACTAACTGGTCCAAGTGACACAATATGTATATTTCTGTTTGCAAGTTGTGAGTGTGTACACTGCATTTTCTTCCTGCTATGGCCCACGTCTGCACAGTATCTATAATACTGTCAAAGCAATTATGTGTACTGTTATTCATTCTACCAATAAAATTAAACTATTGCACCTACAACCACAACCAGAAACTAGTGCAGCAATTTGAACTACTGCCACGCAGGGAGGTCTGCGGTGTGTGTTGGTGTGTGTGCAGTTTTGTAAAGTAATGGGTTGAGCATGTAGGGTAGGCTTAGTAGCTCCCCAGGGTTGGATTTCTACTAGTGCGCACACACACACACACACACGTACACGTACACACACTCTTAATGAGGTCAGAGTCAAACAGCGTTTCAGCTGCAGCACTCCTCCCTGCTAATAGTTCCAGAGGGTTTGGGAGTAAGTGATTATATCTAACTGGATTATAGGACCTGATTATCCAAAAATGTAATCTGCGACAAACAGACAAATTAGGAGGGGGTAGTTATATTTCACCGTGTCTGTTTGAACCCGTGCAGTAAATTTCTTAAGATCCTCATTTGAGCAATAATAGAATCTTTTGGGCTAAAGCCATTGGGTACCATTCACAGGATGGTGACAGGTTGTATACATGCAGACACACTCACATTAGAGCAGCAGATGGAAACTGGGCAGCCGAACCACTGAAGCAGGCAGTTCATGTTCTTGCTCCTGACATAACTTTCCCTGCAATTTGTAGATTTTTCACCAGAAATGTGCTTTTGCTAAGTTTGCACATTTAAATAAAAAGTTTGTGTATTTTACAGTGGGGTTTGTTTGAGGTACTTAACCATAGTCAGCATATTAAATACAGTAGACGGCGGTCAGTTTCAAGAAGCAATCAGGGATCCCGGTACAGAAGCAGAGCTATGCACCGCTGTTGACAGGGTCAGCATAAAAACATATCTGAGCCACAAAAAGAAAGGCCCAGGTCAAAAAAAATCAATATCTGTTAAAGTGTACCCTATATTAAGAATATTTACCTTGCCATCAGACAGCCTTTTTCTTTGGCCCTAACCGTAGAACTTCTGTATTCCTACACATAAGCCCAATTGTGCCATGTACTGAATTATGAATGTACGGATCTTTAGCTGCTAGATGCTCAAATGTTTTCACCTGTGTGCGGGGCTACTAGAATCGAAGAGATAAAAGTGACCTTGTCATTTTTGTGTCCTTGTTGACAACTAATACATATTGTATATTAAAACATCAGCAGATTTGATTTCACTGTCTGAATATGTCTGAGATTGTGGTTTACGGGTCATTCTGTGTTTCAAAGGCTTGCACACCTTTGGTTGTACAGTGTTTTCTTTTTCTTAAGTACAATTTTGCAAATATATCTTTGTGAAACCAAATATCTGCAATAAACACTATTATTTTCTTCTCATTTTGTTTTTCAGGACACGTCCCAAGGTCCAGTTCAATGGCTATGTCGGCCATGAGAGCTCCAATGGCCAAGCATCATTTGAAAACCCAATGTACGACACCAACATGAAGCCTACCGAGGCTAAAGCAGTCAGATTCGATACCACACTCAATACAGTCTGCACTGTGGTGTAGTCCAACAAAGCTGCCACTACCTATACAGTGGTTCAGTCCAACCTCCCTGGTGCAGTCTGGGGTGTGGTTTAACCAAACAGAGAAGAAAAAAACAAACTTATGATTTGGACTCAACACCGTGAGCAGCCTGTGTTGCAGCATGCTGGTCCTCTGTCAGCATAATCTGCAAAGTAATGCAGCTCTGCTCCACCTCCTACCTAAACAATGGTATCACCTCTCCCTATAGTTTGAAGGAGCAAAATAAGTTGGAATCAATAAATGAGGGTTTAGACAATGACGTCATCAAACAAGATTAAATTTGTTGGTCAGAAGCTCAGTGCTTTAGCACTGTTGCTATTAAGGCATCCAGGAAAAATACAGAAAGATTGTACAACTTCCTCCAAATCAACAGCCAGTGTCAGTTGACTTTGAAAAATTTGACCCCAACCTCCTTATGGAAAGTCACATGGCCCTAGGATACCCTCCCTGCAACCTGAATAGTGGTTTACCCCCCTTAGAGACCCCATACTCCATGCCAAATTTGCACAGTGGTATAGGCTTTCTAACTCCCCTTCTGCAGGCCAGACATGGGTTTGACCGATGTGAGGTTCTACCCTCAGGGGAAGCACATAGACTATTCCACCCTATGACCCCCTCCAGACATTGAATAGTAATTGAGTGGTTCCGATATGTCAACACAAAAACCATCATTGGTGCTGGACCAAAAACCTCCCACTGGACTTCTATCATACTGGACTTGACAGGACTGGACTCTCAGACATAATGACAGCTTACAGAGTCTGCTTTGGTGGAATCTGATATTGCTACAGATTGCTGTGAAGTTGACAACCAAATGCAGTCAATGCAATGACAAGTCCAAACAGACAAATTCCTTTAAGGAAAATGATACTCTTCATCCAGTACTGGATACTAGTATTAAATTAGTACTAGGAGTGGTGGACTAGTGCTAGATAAGCCAGGGTCTAATAACAGTTGCAGATACATTTAAAATGTTTGTTTTAGCCTACTTGGATAATGAGTTAAGTTAAATATAGCTGGACAATCACAGAGTTAGGTAAACTGAGTTGTTTGATTTTTAACAGGTTCCTGTGATTGTCTTCATTTTCTTTACCACTTACTGTATTGTCTACCTATAGTATTTGGCGACTAATTAGGCTAAAACATACCAAATGCAAAAGCATTTGCAAATGATATTTTTCTCCCAGGTTAAGTTTGAGAACCTGTGAACTAGTTCTAGATAAGTTTTGGACATTTTCAAATATTCTATAGAGGTACTACGAACCTAAAATCAGTCCTATATACAATATTCCACACTAGCACTAGGCAGACTATGCTGAACCAGGACACCAGACATTTGAGTTGCCGGGCTGGTGTGCACAGTGGACTGGTTTCCAGAGGCCTGTCTAACACAATCAAAGAATCAGAAAACTGGTTCTTGTTCTTGGACTAGCCAGGAATCTGTGCTTGGTGGCTGAACAAGTGGAAGCCTGGAGGCAATAAGCTGTCAAGATCGTCGACTGCTGCAATCAGCTGTGGCCAAATCCAGGAAATGATTTGTCTTCTCGTAACTGTGGTCGGGATTATCAGTCAAGTGAAGACTGATTTTTTTTTTTTTTTTTTTTTTTTTTTTCTACAGCGTACTCTTCAGCCACAAAATCATAAATAGATGAACAGATTAACAGACTGGTTGACTGGCAGAAATTAGACAGACGGACACAGACAAAATGGACAGATAGACACCTCTGTCAGTCATGCTGGAAAAGAGAGAGAGACAAGGACAGGTTGCTATGGAAACAGAGGCAAATAGCTGTCTCTGATTGTCTCTTCTGGCATTTTTCTTCAGTGAAGATATTGATGAACAGACTCCATGTTCAAAAACCCAGTGGCCCCATGGGACTTCCCAAACCACCGCTGCTGGGGACCCCAAAATATAGACTTTATATAAACTCTTAAACCGCACAAATTTTGCACTAGTGTGTTTTTCTGACTGGGTTATGAAAAAATGAATAATTTTTGGGTCTGAAATGGGTTTGAAAAATGAGTCATTCAAAAAAGAGAATTTTATTCAAAACTTCTATCTTTAAAAAGACAACAAAATGACTAAATACAGGGTTACAGAGTGTTTGTATATACACATTTATATTTCACACTCCCTGTTAGCAGAAGGTGTGACCACATGCTATATCGTTGTTTATTCTGTTGCCATGACAACATGCTAGCCAACCAGAAAGTTGGGATCAGTTTACCTGTGGACCTCCAAGCTTATAGTGTCACATAATGACACCACTTTGTTGCCATTTTTAGAGCAGTGGCTATTTCTGAAAGCTCATACTGAATACTGTCACTACTGTAATATATACAGAAAGGTTCACATCTATAACATGCAGTGTGGTTCCACTGAAACACTGGTGCCACACTGCTGCTTTTATTTCCAGGCATTAAACTTCATAATTTTCTGGGATACTGTACAGTTCTTTTCAGGTGTACTAAGTAGTAAACAAAGATTAGTAACGTATCTCCCTTTTTTCAGTCAATCACTTGTAGTAGCAGACAGTGTAAGCTTTCAGAAACAACATGTGACTGTTTAAATCTCTTTAAAAAGATGTGTTGTGTTTCCACAACCACTCACATCATCATGCATCATCTTTGAACGCATCTGATGCACGTGATCTTTTTTCAACGCACCTTTTTAAAGAGTTCACAGCGTATGTGTGATCTGTTTGGGAATTGGTCATTTAAGGCAGAGGACAAACTGATATTGTATGAAGACAACATGCACAATTATTGTTGTCTCCAGTTAGTGCCCCCTGGAGCCCCTCCATTGTTTAAGAAATACCTCGTGTGCAGAGAGTAAGTTACATCCTGCTTATCAATGCTGGAACCTCACTGCAACAAATACACAAGCTTAGCGAGTGTGACCTTGCATTCAGCTTATTTGCTGGTATTTTAAGTCAAAATGTCGTGCTAACACCCATGAGTCTGCTGGATCCAAGAAAATTCACTGGTTTCAAATCACCTGCCAAGCTTGTTATTTCTTGCACTGTTTCTCTCAAAATATTTTTATTTTTCGAAAGATGCTGCACTTGGTTTAGATCACAGATGTAACTGCTTTCAGTGTGTGTCTTCAGGCCTGTTTCTTGTTTGTTTCACACTCATGCATACAACTCTGGCATTAGGTTTACACTCCAGGCATTTTCTTTAAACTGTATGATTTTTATTGTCCAAATGAGTTTGGCTTTATGTTCCTCATGTTTTCCGATTTTTAGTCCTTCATACTGTCATGCCTACAAACAATAAATCACAAATCCATTCATTTACACATATGGTATCAAATGGTGAGAGTCAGAAAACCTACAACAAATAAAATTATGATTTTGTACATGAAACAAGTTATATTATAGTGTTATATTCTAGGCCAAGACTCAATTCACTAAAATCGGAGTGGATTTTCCCCAGAACTCAAATAGTGAAATAAAAAAACATTTGGCGTGAGAAGGTTGTCACATCCACCTGTTTTGAAATAAGTGAGAATTAATTAACAAGCAATTTACAGTTTCTATTTACATTTTCAGCTCATTTAATTGAAAATGAATCTACTGAAGGTTGCAAATGAAATGTCCTGAAACAATGGTGATTATGTTTGGAAGCAACACTACGGGATATTGTTGGTATTATAATATCCATTGTTAGCTTGTCATTCACAGGCCTCAGTATCAGGGTCATGGACAGACAGCCAAAACCACATACACCAGTGTGAGGCACAGAAAATAAAGATATGCACATGTGCGTACGAGCTACAATGCTGGCAGTAGTTAAAGAGTATGTCGAGACAGAAGACATTTAAAATCTCTTCACAAGAATAAACAAGACATCTGCAAACAACAGTAGAACGTCTGCTCACAAGATAGTGAGCCTCCTCTCTTTTTATTGCTGGAGTGCTCCCAGTGCCTCTATTTTAATTGATTTAATTAATTCAACTGAGATTTCCTATGGTGTCAAGAGAGCATAATAGTGCCTGAAAATTACAGGCTGCAAGGTTTCCACTAACCTAATAAAAGATTTAATTTTTAACAATTAATGACACAGATCTGACGTCCTAGTGTGCCCAAACAAGAAAATTTAGACTCCACCAGAGCAAACTGAGCAGCACAACACTGGTTACATTTCAGATTGCGTACCTGTCTCTTTGTAATGCACAGACTAGACATGCTGAGTCATGGTGGGGGTGCAGACAAAGTAAGAGTGAACCCAGCCCTGGATTGATAAAGTGATAGATTACAACAAAACAGGTTAAAGATTACAATTTCTATTCAGTACATTAAAATGTCTATCAAAAAATGTCTTCAATGGGGTCACAAAAATAGACCCTCAGTGTGTAAAGTTTTTACTCAAAAAGGAGACAGATTTCAAGCTACTATCTGGAGATAATTCATTTTTTGTGTGTGGCTGCACATAATGTGCTCATACAGTGATAGACATTGACTTCTGGCCTCTGAAATTCATAGTACCCTGTTTTGGCCACTTTTGAAAATTGGATGTATGTTATCCTTTTGAACATGGCACCTTGTCTGACCTGCCTTAAAAATGTGGATAATGTTCTTTTCTTTTTCATTTTTTTACAATTTGGGTATAAGTTTCCACATTTGTTCTTCATTCGGTATCGTCAGCAGTTCTAACTATTTAAAAGATCGACAGCTGGCTGCAAGTTTAAAAAAAAAAAGAATATAACTACCCTCTTAATTTTAAAATGCCAAGGTTGTTTCTGCTTCTGAGACTTTTCAAAGTTTCCACATTTGTCCCTCACTTTTCTTTTAAAGTGGTAGTGTCAGTAAGGCCCCAGGTTGCTGCAAGCTAAAAAAAAAAATACCAACTAAAATTGTAAATGTCACACAATGGCTTTTCACACAGTGTCAAATGGCAGAGACAGGCTTTTTTTTATTATTAAATACAGAGTAGATTCAATGCAGATAGGTATTAAAATTATGTCAAGATGAGTGAAAGTCATAGGGACTGTTGTCTCTAAACTTTTACTGTAGGAATACTGAAAATTCAGTTGCATTCATACATGTGTTCATATGTGGCTTAGCAGATTGTAAAAGCATTTTTATTGCCAGATGAAAATGGGACCTTCCTGTGTGTGTGTCTGTCTGTGGCATACACACATACGCGACATGTATCCAGGCTCCTTATGGTTTAGGTTTGTAGACTAATTGAAATAAGATATTCAGTATTGCAGTTCATCTGCCCTTGACAGGCCTTTGTTGCACTTTCTTTTCAATAGTCTGGATAGAACAAACTTCTCATGCCACACGTTCAGCAGTACAGCTCTGAAGAAAATGTACAACCCGGTGTGTCTGAAATGAACGTGAGCTGACTGCAGCCCTGCTTCACTCGTCAGTGCAAACGATGAATAATTGTCATTTCGGCACATGGCAGCTTGTAAATCAGGCCACCACACATATTAGTGCTATATTCACACGTCACAGTGATATGTTGTCAGCACATATTGACATGCAGTAAGTTTGTTGCGTATACTGAAAAACATTAGATTTTAGTTATCCCAAATGGCACAGAGATTTCTTGAAAGGTAGTTGTCACCATCATCATTAATGTTATTGTTTTAAACATCATCACCGTCATTTTTGTCACTCCATCACCTCGCATCATCATCATGTGCTGCTGAACTTGAAGTAGGTGCAAAAGAAAAAAAAAATTTTTGTACAGAAATCTATTTTTTATGGAGAATTTGTAAAAAAAACAAATTATTAAACATGCTGTACTTTTTATGATTAATGATGTAGGTACAAACAAAATCTTGTTCATTAAAGTCAATGTTTTTACTGTTAAACACCATGTAAAAATCTATGGTTCAAACTGAGTATCAAATATCAAAATCATATATATGTCATATGATCTCTTTTGTCCATTTGTGCTGCTTTTACACAGGAACAGAAAACCTTGTGGGGACCCTGAGTTAATTTCCTCCATGCTCGAGAGACACTTATCTCTTGGTCACACCGGTAGCATTTGCTATCCACAATCTAAAACACTTATAAAATGATGTGTCAGTTCCAACTCCTCCAGAGCTTGAGGCTGAAAGAATATGTGTCTTTTGAACATTGCCATTTCAAATTCATTTAAAAAAATATGGTGTAATGATGCTACAATTGGAGGTGGCTTCTAATGCCTGAGTTGCCTGAGCATTGGTGATTTTTCATATTAAAATATCTTGTTCATAAGTTGGTTTTAGATACATACACACACATACATTGAACAAATTTTTTTAGTGTGATAATGTCATAAACAGTATTCATGAATGGGTTGAAAATGACGCTTCCTTTAAGGCTGTGTTCTTGTGTAACAGCAGCCCTGTGTGGTTGATCCTAATGTTTGTATCTGGGAGAGGGATGACTTCCATACAGGCACAAAAGATTTTGGATGACTTGACCCCTTTACGGCCCAAGATCTGATCTCATGTCTGTCTAAACAAGGAGGAACCTGGTTCGCCTTGCTCAGACATTATGAGTTTCAAGTGGAAAATGAAATTGTGGTAAATTTAGGCTCTAGCAGCAGCATTAGCAAATAAGCAAACAGTTTTGGAGGCTCCTATATTGACTGGTGAAACAAGACTGGTACTCTTGAGTTTTGAATTAAAGGATGGAAATGACATTTTTCTGTCCTCCCATGAGATTGTGTGAAAGTGTGTTATAAAGGGTTAAACAACAGATACTGTATGTGAATGCAGCCTCACAACCTGCTGTTAAAGAGACTCACAGTTTATCTATCTGCTATTTTGAAAACATTATTTGAGAATAAAGTTTTTGATACAATAAGTTCTCTGTTGTACAAATGTTTTTGTAAACTGCTATCCTGATTTATGAACTAGTCTTTAGTATGGTTTTGTATGGTTGAATCAGCATGGTGCCTCAGTCCTGGGTTTAAATCGGACAGCCTTTCTGTGTGCTTGTTTTCTTGGGTTTCCTCCAGGTGCTCCAGTTTCCCTGCGCAGTCTAAATATATCCTGGTCAGGTGAGTTCATGTTATTGTTTGTCTAGGTTTATTATCCCTCTAACAGATTGCCGACAGGTCCAATATGGATGGATGGATGGATGGATGGATGGATTGACAAACATACTGAAATACAGGTTCATTAAACATGAACCTCTGTTATCATTATATAGACTAAATGCTTCATTAGGAATTCACAGTCAAACCTCTTGCAGGTTGGTCATTTCAATGAGGACCACCTTAATCCTGACATTAATAAGAGATAATCCATGGCAAATGATCTCTTAAAGAACCTTGTTTGCTTCTGCACTGTGTGCAATAATCACTGCATAATCTACACTTGAGTCACTGAGTTTGCTTCCTGGTAAACAATGTGAAGGTCAATTACTGCTTATGAACTGTAGTGGTTAAAGTGGATTATCTTCACTTATGGTATTGTAGCGAGTATTGATCACTAATATTTTGTGGTATTATCCTCTTAAGATAGAAATGTTGTTTTGTTGCTCTTGGCACAAGATTTGTCACCCTAGCATATCCTCCATAGACATGATATTTACATCCATAAAAGCATTGAAAGTTAGTTTCTTCTCTGGACTTGCTACTTTATCAGCATATCACCATGGTTACACAGGTTGTCAGAAACTTTTGGACCGGGAAGTCACATCACTAAGAAACTGAATATATGTTATACACAAGTAAAGAGTTTCCATCAATGACCCTAGAGGAGAGAGCTGGAGCAGTGAAGGGAGGACGCAGCATAACCAGTCAGCCGCAGCGTGCGACTGGTTGGAAACTCTGGGGCAGAATGATAGCTTGTAACAGCTGGAACTTTATTCATTCAGCACCTTACAAAACAAGTTTACGAGCTGGTTTATTGGGGAATTTGGGAGGAAACATTTTAAGACTTAAGAGATTTTGAGATAAGGTGCATAGAGCGAAAAATAAAACAGGAAGACAAGTAATAAAAGCGAATAACTGGAATAATTAAAAGGTCAATAAAATAAAGAAAAACAGAGAAGACAAACTAGAATAAAAGATGATATTGATATGAGCCCAGAACACCATTTATATGATCTTGTCAGTGAGTTGTGTAGTGAGTTTATCACTATACACTCAAGTTGCCTGAACAAATTCTATTAATTTTCCAACATTTTTTTTTTTTTTCCTGTGGCAGTCCAATATTTTAGATTCAGAATGTGTTCATTAAGCCTCACAACACCCCTTAGCTGTTCTAAAATCACTGCAAACCATGGCCTCTTGGGGCCTATTGCTTATGCAAATCGTGGTTTCATAAGGTTTCATAAAATAAATACACAGCAACACAAAATGCAATAATTTATTGATAACAAATAATCATTCTTCTGCTAAGCAATGTAGCTCTTGCCAAGGCTGAGTTTATGTGTTGCCAAGCAACACATAAACTCAGCAACTCGCACAGAGGAAAGCATGATTAAAGATTGAGGTGATTATTAACACTTACCTGGATATCACCATTAACAGTGTAATTGCTGAAATAGTGCTCAGTTATTTCAGCACTCCTCTCTGCTGGTACAGAGGCGTTTGACTCTGAACAGGTGTGTTTTATTTGTTCTTTGCCAGAAGCAAGGATATTATTCCAAAATTTTCTCTTGTAGTTTGAGTGCCAGAAAACCTACAGGAATGATTCACATCTATGACCCATCACTGACTCTTGCCTCGAGGCTAGCATCAAAGAGTTTTTGTACTGTGGTACATCGCAAGCAGCCCAGCAAACATTTTGACGTCGATCAGACGTCTTCTTAATGTTTGTCCTCCAGGTCGATACGTCTAGTGGAGGGGCTAATATGACATTGGTTGTTTTTCTTTTGGCCCAAGTTGTTGCAGTGGCTCTTACACAACATCAATCCAATATTTAACATTATTTCAGCTTATATGAAATAACCCCACATACAAAGAAATGTATGTATGTATGTATGTATTGATAAATATTTTAGTTACCTTTCAGGTTAAAGACCTACAGCTTCCACATAAACTTGACACTGACACACATAATTCAGAAATTCCTACTCTATTACACCTAAACTGTAAAATAGGATGTATGTAAACACCATAGAGATCATTTGGTTAAAGGATACCAATATTAGGCTATATAGACCTATATTTCTTTTAATTATTAATATTTTAAATCAAGCATTAATACCTGGTCTAATACTTCTCAACAAACGACAGCATTCAGGGTATAAAATGCATTATGTAGTTTTTTTTAGTGTCACCCAAAGTAACAAACATAAACATGTATGACACCCATGGCTGCTTTGATTTCACTTTGCGTGCCTTTGATACTATCTATTCACAGCAGCTGGAACGAAGGCACATCAAGAAAATGATTCATCTTTACAGAGCAAACATCTATGTAATTAACTGTGTAGAGCATAATCATGAGCTGAAGAAGAACAACTGAATAATTTCCCCATCACATTGTCTGTAATAACAAAGATTATTATGGAAGTGTGTTTCTAAGAATCAAAACACATTTGCGCAGACAGTTCTACTTCTGTCTGTCTCTAATGCTTTTAAAATAATAATTTTGAAATAATAAATAAAATAGAGGATACGGAAAAACTGCTTAGCCGCCTAACTATGCACGAGTTTCAAGAACACACAGCTAGCACACTAGCTTTCCCACCTTCAGTTCATATGTAAACTAGATATGTATGACCTAACACTATGTGGCCTCAAACTCAGAAGTTTAGCATGCAAATGATAACTTTGCATGCTTGCTTTGAGTGGTTTGAAACTAACCTGCAACTTTCATGTTGTTCTTGTTGGCCTCAATGTGGAACTGATATCATCCGTTGTGTATGTGTTGGAGATCAAAGGAATTGTGTTTTACAACTCATGTATAAAGACCACCCTTCACACTCATGTTATAGTTATAATAATAACTGTTATATTTAAAGAGTGGTTATTTAGTTAAATAAAGTCACGTTGTGACTTGGACCTGTTGGCCTCGGCACAGGTTGAATAAATGTTGCTGGAAGTGATTGGTATTGTCTGCAAGCTAACTAAAGTTACATTAACTTCCCACAGATTGTTTGTGTAATTTATGCACTTTGGATCGCGATGAAAGACCAGTGTGCACACTCTGCTTTGTCTTGTTCATTGTCGAGCCCATGCCTCTCTTATCCCGCCTGACTTTGAGTAAATATCAGATACTTGTGTCAACCACTGACCATTTACTGAGAATGATTTATAACAAGGTTGTAGAAAATTGTTGGTGGGTTTCTGGAGCGTATGTACGGTGCAGCCAACTCCCCAACTACTTGATACCTAAGATCATCCACCAGTGGCAGCCTTTCTGTTTTTTTATGGTGAGTGAGAGACAGAGAGAGCAGGTTAAATAGATTTTCCTATGTAGATTTTCCTAATCGTTTTTTTAAATTTTAGATTTTAATTATTTTTGGTGCATCAGAAAATAGTTTCAGTGCCAGGGCTGCAATGTTATGACTGTGCTACATTACAGAGGAATTTAAAACAGTAATAATGAGTCCTTCAAATAAAAAGTTTATAAAGAGCACAAAACCCCCTGCTCAATGCTAACAAATCTGAGCGTGTCAAAACAACAGCAACACAGTACAATATATCGTTTTTTGAAAACATAAAGAACACTCACAGAGTCTTCATTGTCCTAGTTGGAGCTGCTGTGAATAACCTTGTTACTGTATTCCCTGTCTTCAAACTGTCCTCTATCTGTCTCAGAGGCTGTGTTCGTTCCCAGTCCAACCATGTTCACTTGCCTGGCTCCTGTTCTGGTGCTCATTCTAGTGCCGCTCCCCCTGGCAGCATTCCCTGCTGGGTCCCCCAACCCAGCCAAAGTAATGACCAGGTACACTGCTGGTAAGTGCTTGGTGTACAAGGAGAATGTCAATGAGAGGCGGTATTTCTTTTCCTCAGATGGTAAAGGAATGACCCAATGTACTCTGCCACACACACACCTACTAACTTTATCACTTACAGTTCATTACAGTTTCATCAGTGTGTCCATTAGTCTTTAGAATAAGATATTTTATTCCCCATTAGGCTCTCTGACAGTTGTGCTTGAGTGGCATTTTTCGGTCCGGTTTTGGTTTCTGTATTTGACTTGTAAAAACATTTCCACTCCGGGCTCCACTCCTTGCTAGTTCTACACTACTGTAGATGCTTACAATCTCATTCTTATTGAACATTTTGAGTTTTACTGGAGCCAGGATTATCCTGCAGTTTTCATAGTTGTTCTTGTACAGGTCTATATGAGGTAACTTCTTGTTTTAAAAAGTAATCATGGTCCAAGTAGATGAGTGCACCCTTTAGGAGGATCATTTTCTTTGTCCAAGCTGCGTTTAATACATCTTTCTTATTGTCACAGTTCAGAAGGTGCACAGTGATCAGTCTTGTGAACCAAATGACCTCATTTTAATATGCCTATGTGTTTGGAAAATTTGGTGTTCCTTTTTCTTCAGCAAAACATCTTAAACAACATCTGGAGGAAGGCAGTCATTTAGTTCCATTTACTCACATTTTGTAGATGCATTCGTTATCTCACCTGCATGTATTTTCAGTATAGTCCATATGGCCTCCCATTTCAGTGATTCAACTGTTTAGATATTTTAGTGTTATTTAGTTTTTCAGGTCCCAGTTCACTCACCCTGGTCTTCAGTTCCACTACACTGGTGTCTATTGTCTCCACATCTTGTCATAGATCCATTGTTTGCTGCATTATTTTTTTTAATATCCCAATGATGGAGTCCTTTAGCTCCACAATTAATTGTTTTGTCACACTAATATCTCACACATTCTTTGTACCTGCAGTGTCAAATCCAAAGTTTCATTCACTTTTGGTTACTGCATGTTTTCTTTTGCTTTTAATTATATCTAACTTATTGCTATTTGGGGTTTGAGGACAAAGTTTTACTCTCCCAGTGCCATTAATCATGTACCCAAAAACCCCATTTATTTATTTATTACTACTGGTGATAAATAAATCACAAAACCATTGATGTAGGTGTAGCTATATTTGCATATGGCACCAGTCTGCATCTGTCTGCTTTCATCTGCTTTGTACGGACTGTAGTCGCTGTCCGTGGTGCTGCAGTGTGAATGTAGCACATTCTGTATTAGGTTCAGTACGAGTTCTGAGTTGAATTAACTTTATTGCCATTACAAAAACTAGAAAAGGAAACGCTGGCTCTAGATCTAGATCTAAATCCTAAACACTGCTCCTTTAAAGTCATCATAAACATGGCTCTTGTCCCTACTGGTTTACTGAATACAAGAGGAGTTAAAATGATAACATATAATTAAATTAATCTACAATGTCATTTATAGGAAAAGCCATGTTGTTGTTAAACCATAATTGAGAGACTTGAGACATGATTCACACTTCCATTTAGTGACTCGTGTTAATTTAACAGGTTAGATCTGTTTATTTTTGCTAATTCCCCTTTGAATGAACTATTTTCTTGTTTCAGGTGAACAGGGAAGGACCCCTTAAAATCTCCCTTTTTTGGGTGATGTTAGGTTAAACCTTTAACAGAAAATAAAATTAAGATTCACCATTCAACTCAACATGAATACAGTACAAAATTAGCATTTTAACTCTCTCAAATGCAACGCCACACTCAAACAAGACTTTTAGCTCGAGTTTCAGTTCAGTGTCTTGAGTTCAATTAGTTTATCTCTGAGAGTGACGAAGCAAGTCCAACTATATGTAGATGATCCAGTAGCAGGAATGTCTTTTTAGTCCTTGTAGGTACAAACTCCACAGGTGAGACTCACCATCTGGTGTCCTATGCACGCATGCAGTCTCCAATTGCCACACATGATGAAGAAAGATTCAGACTCTATACTCAATCCTCTGGAAAACTCTCGAGCCATGCAAAAGTCTTAAATTAGCAGTCCTTATGAAACTCCAGAATATACTAATACACAATGAAATGTACTGTTTCACTATGTTTCCCTGAGTCACTGCTAGTCAGACCATTCCAGCATGATGCACTTTCTAGTCTTTTGTGGGCTTTTCTGATGACGATTAACACCCAAATGTGAGTGGAAGTAATTTACACATATTTAGTCTACATGTCAATTTTCATACATATACATTAACATTTACATGTCTAATTACTATACAAAAATCACTTTGATGAGAGAAGGCCATAAGAATACTCATGATTAGGCAACCCTTCTCCCCACTTAAAAGTCTATCAGTATTTTCACTGTGCTGCTCATATGAGTGCATATCGTCGCTAGCTTTACACTACATTGATAATATAAGATCATGTGTGACATAACCCGTTGTCATGTTGCGGGAGGGCAGACAATGTTGAATGTCTGAAAAAATAAAGTTACAGGTGTTACAAAGAGGCACGTAGCAAAAGCTGCTTCCTAAATCTCTGAAACATGACAGCACAGAAGATTTAATGCTAAACTATTTTCTAATTAGCTATTCAAATGTTTTTTTCTTGTTGTTTTTAAGCTAGGCCAAATTAAAAATATTCATGCACTATGATAATAAATAATGAAAATAATTCTGGTGTGTGTGTGTGTGAGAGAGAGAGAGAGACTGTCTGTGTATATGTGCTTAAGGCCAGCAAAAAATCTTATGATGGGAAATACTGTTATATAGATCAAGCTCCAATATAATATGTTATATGGTTATGGAAGGTTAACCAAAATTTAGTGGTTTTTGACACTCACCTTTGTTCATGCCTGGTTTATGTTCCAGCATGTAAAGTAAAGAGAACTGAGACAGAGAAAAGAGAGGAAAGCAGACAGAGGAAGAGACTAGACAGGAGACAGAGGACAAGTCAAAAGGAGAGACCAGGAGAAATGAGACAGGAAGGATAAAGAAGACAAGCCAGGGAGTGTGTGTGTGTGTGTGTGTGTGAGAGAGAGAGAGAGAGAGAGAGAGAGAGAGAGAGAGAGAGAGAGAGAGAGATACCAAAAAAATGGCGATATAGACATTGTATTATTGCCTTGGTTTAAAGTAAATATATTTGATATGCATGTGGTAAATATATCTATGCATTTTAATGTAACATGAAATGAACATTTAAATCAAAATTTATTTATGACTGAAAAGAATACTTTGCATTTTCAAATGCCTCACATCCATCATTTGAGGGTGATAGAGAGGAAGATGTGGACCCTGAAGTCCATGAGACAGGCAATACTGGAGATGGAAGCAGGCAGGCTCAGTTTACAGCATGCAGCAAAGCAGTTTCGGGTCCCCAAATTTAGCCTAAGTGTCCAAGTCAGTAAAATGTCTGGATATGAGCCATTCTTCCCTACCTCACCCATACTCTGGTGACATCAGGACAGATTAAAAAAGAACTGGGCACCTGTCTGAGATTAACTATGCTGGCAACACTGGAAAGGTCAGGAAGAATTCCTCCAAGGCCAGGTTACTGATTTCTGATGAGATGTTCAACATCATTGTGAAGACGGGACTGGGCTGAAAGGCAGGTGGCCCAACCTCTGGCCAGAAGGGACAGAAAGCAGCAGCAGACTGAAAACACCAGCCCAGTAGCCACTTCTGCCTGGTGGCTCCCATCTAATTTGGAAGGAAGAAAATGCAGTCCTGGATGTGTTGGCAGCTTTGATGTTTTGGTCCACTCAAGAATAGCATAATACCCCCACAAATTCAACAGTGCTCAGCAAGATGATACAGAAGAAATAGCATATGGCTGAATCACAGGTGACAGCAACCTCTCACCGACTCAAGTAAAGGCGTAGCTAAAGGAAATGGATGAAATGGTACCACCACTTAATTAACATTACAAGACCATTTACAACACACTCTCTGAATTCAGGTTGTCTCTTTAAACGTTACTTAACTAAGAAGGCATCAGTACACATCGGTAAAACACTTCATTCAAACTCAACAAGGATGAAGTAAAACTTACCAATACCGTCTCGGTTAGGATTCCTGCTGTTTCAACAGTCACCAACTTTGGTCAGAAGAATATCGAGTGTTTACCGAGCTAGAAAAATAACTTCCATAAAGTGTTACATACTTCTTGGGTAAGATCGTACCCAGTGCAAAAACAGGTGTACAGGACGCAGAGTGGGAATAAAAGAGACACCATTCACCTGATTACAATTAATGTTTTAAAGGAGAGGCTAAGTGCAATTAAAGGGCTTTGTGAAACAATCTTTTTTTTAAACTTCACTTAAAATGTCCATGAAACAATAGCTTGACATGTTTTAACAAAGACATATTTATTTATGTCACTCTTTCTATTTGTTGCTCTGTTTGTAACCTGAGTTACAGAAATATGCAGAGATGCAGTGATTATCATTAACCACTAGCCTGCACAGAGATCCCTTCAGTTTTACAGCTAGAGGTTAGTCAGTTGTTTTCACAAAGTCACCTGCAAGGAGATCACGCTCCATTAACATAACACAGGGGAACTAATTATTACCACAAAACAAGGCTTTTATCCACCAGCCAAAACACAAAGTGGTGACATTTAGACAATTACTTTCTCGTACTACCACCTCAAGCTAAGAACTACTGTGGGAATCCAAAGTCCATCCCTGATGATAGTTTGCTGTAGGCTTAAAGGAAATAATAGTGCGATATGAGAAAAGTATGAGATAATTAAGAAACAACTGTTTTGACTGATTAATTAATAAGAAGCTGCAATCAGTGTCATTTAAAGTGTGAAAATACATTTCTATCACTGTCAAAATAACAACTCCTTCCTCATTCCTATAACCTTTCAGAGTGAAAGAAAGTATTTAAACACAGGAGACATGCAACTCCAAATAAAGCATTGTCATTCTGTTGTCATCATATATTTCGTCAAATTTTAACAACAACAGTTGATGCTTTATTTGGCATCTTGGGATTGAATACCATCTGTGCATCTGTTTAGCTTAATTGAGCTTTAAGGTGTCTTAGTAAGAAGGTATTCTTTCATTTTTATTTGTCTTGCAGTCATTCTCCAATATTATCTTGGTGGTCTGTGTGAGTGTGTGTGTGTGTGTGGGTGTGTGTGAGACCGATAGACTGATATGATAATTCAAAAATGTAACGAAACATAATGAAACAGAGTGAAAGAGAGAGGAAGACAGATTGTAACATGCTCGCATTTCCACTCATTTCCACATGTGCACATGTTCTCTGTCTCACACGCACACACATATTGCATTTCACAGGAGCTTTGATTCATCTTTCTTTCACCATCTCTGACCCCCTCCCATTTCAGAAAGTGATATTGTTGGATCCTGGATCACTTTATTACTGTTGCTTGAGATTGTTTTTTATTATTCACACTGCTGTTTTTTTTTTTTTTTTTTTTTTTTTTTTTTTGTCTTAACTAATAATACACATCATATCATTATTATATAAGTCACCAACAAAACAAAGGAGTGAAATTAAAAATGGGATGGGACAGGCAAAGTAATACTCTCACCTCTTACTCTCCTACTCCCACTCAACAGATCAGCTCTAACCATTAACCTCTCCTTTTTGCTTTTTTTCAATTGGCAGCATGAAAGTGATGAAAATGCATGACAACTGTACTGAGTCCAAATTTTTGTATAACTCAACCTGTTCAAATTATATTAAGGTTTAAAGTTATGCATAATTATGAGTGTGACTGTTTTGATTGGCAGGATGGTGCTATTATAGGTGACTTGTTTAATAAGCAACCAGACTTCATTCAGCCCACCTCAGGTCCACCAACGATCCACGTCTTTGCCCTTCTAGATCAACTGGAGGGGGCAGAGGCAGGACAACCAAGCTCTTCAAAAACCTATGGGAGACTACATTTATGTTTTATATTGGTATATTTGTTATTTTCTTTAATAATCATTAAATCATTAATCATGGTCAGCTTTTCAGCATGTAGTCATGTATCATAACATGTCATAAAATTAATTTAAATGTCCCTACCTATGAAATTTAGTATGTTTTAATTACTGCATGCCATGTTGCTAAAGGTATTAAATTGTAATCAGTAAGGCATAGAGGCTGTAGTAACACACTTTTGTAATTAGGAATTTCTCAGATGCTCCTGATGCTTTAATTTAGTCTGTTATCTGACTGATATCCAGTACCACTGCAGGATGATGTGCATTTATTTCCACAGTGCTGCCCCACACTTGGACAACACAAACACTGTTATCAGGGATGCAGCAAGTGAAAGAGTGGGAGGGCAAAATGGATGATCGCATCTTGGAGTCAGCAGAAGGTATGTGCGTGTGTTCTCTATAGTAACCAAACCTGGAAGATCATAATGTGAATATTACTAGCCAAACCATGTACATACACAGTTTCATAGGTTTTTGTCAGCTCTCATTCACTTGTGCTTATATTGACTTCGAGACAAAGTTGTCATTTTAACTGTTTCCCTCAGTTTTTTACATTGCAAGTCACCTTTAATTATGCCAGACTCAGTTATCCTCTTAATACAGAGTATGCAATCTCGTTACCAGATTCAACACAAAGGAGGGAGGTAAACAGGGAAAGAGTCAGGAAGAGTCTTGGTGGGGTGGGGCCGATATGTGTCGACAGTTATCCTTTCTATCATCTCTACTTCCATATTATAATCTTTACTTTTTTTGGAGTAGAGAACAGAACAAAACAACAACAAAAAAAATAACGAAACCATAACTGAACTTATATTATTTACACTGACTGCTTTACTGTGTAAATGTTAATAATATGCTAAAAGCTAAAAGTTTAAAAACATTTAAACAATTAAAAAGAAATCGATAAGTAAAACGGACGAAAGCAAAACTCATGATGGAGACGGAGAACACTCGACAGTGAAGGGTAAACTTTTTCACAGATCGGACAAACTAAAGCAGTACTGCCAATTTTTAGAGCATAGTCAGCATATTGTGCTGTGATTTATCAATACCATTGATCCTTTGACCTGCCACAATCAAGCCTGTGCCCAAAGTTGTCTTAAAAGCTCAAAAAAGGGCAAAAGATGGATGTGCTAGTCTGTATACATTTATCTTTGTACTGTAACATGTCCCATGGACTGTTTTGGTTGTCTTTTACCGTGTGACACAACATGAGATAAAATGTGGACGAAGCTCATATTCCCTTATGTCAATCTGATCGGGCCATTATCAGGGCGATATCAAGTCATCTGGGGAGGCTTTAAGTGACTGTGAAAAACTGTAAACAAGAGTGAGCCAGTCTGTAACTCATTATCAGTAAAGGAGCTCCAGCATCTGTCTCTCGATATCATCACAGATTAGAGCCCTCGCTGCTCTGGGTTTAATCTTTGGCAGACAGTTGTTGATTTAACAGGAGAAGTTTATCACCACGTGGTTTGCTGTCACAGAATTTCATTATTATTGGTTTCAGTGGAGAGTTTTAGTATCACATCTAAATGCTGTTTCAGAGGTCCTTCCACACTGCCAAAAAACATATCTTGGGGAAACACTGAAATGCTATTATGTACTTATTGTATTGGCCAATCGCCTAAAATGGGAAATGGCAATGGATTTTGGCATCATTGCAGGGATTCAGGCATGATTATCATTCTGGCATCATGCACAGTTGGCAGCGTGAGTGAATCATTTTCTCTCTTTCGTTCTCTCTCTCTCTCTCTTTCTTTGTGTTATGTGTGTGTTTGTGTGCTGAGACAAGGAATGGAAATTCTGGATTCCTGTCGGACAAATGCGTGCTGAGTGTCCTCTCATCTTCTACTCGCCTGCCCTCTTCTGTCTTCTTGCTCTGTTTATTTATGCCCATGTCTTTGCTTCTCCTTGCTCTTGTTTTCTCTGAATGAAGGTAGTGTATGATGGTGGATATTCAACATGGCAGCAAGTTTGGGGAACACTTTTAAACCAGACACACACAGCTTTGTTCCGAGAATACAATAGCTTGGAAAGATGATGTCAGTACTGTATGTGTGTGTTTGTCTTCTCTGAGAATAGTCGTTGCAAGAGCTAGAAGAGGAGGAGAGGGGGTGCATAGTGAAACAAGTCAAGCACAGTGATGCACAATGGCTAACATCAGCATGCTCACATGATGTTTAACAGGTATAATGTTTACCATGTTCACCATCTTAGTTTAACCTTTTAGCCTTATACCGTTTGCTAATTAGCACTTAACCCAAAGTACAGCTGAGGCTAATGGGAATGTCATTAGTTTATGAAGGTATTTGGACAAATTAAAATGTGCTAGATGAAAGGTTAAGGGATCACCAGATTTATTACAGTTCATCCTGAAGGGATGATTGTCTGAACCAAATTACATGGCAGTCCATCCAAAGGTTGTCAAGATATTTCACACAAAAACTCATGAGGACCGAGAAAAGTTTGGGATCACCAAAGTAATACGAATTCATCCTCTGGGGACAATGATATATCTATACAAAATCTGGAAATCAAACTAAGGATTGTTCAGATATCTCAGACTGGACTAAAAGAGTGGGCAAATCAAGAGACAGATTAGCATTGCTATTCGTAGTCCCATGTCACCACCGTGACTAAAGATAAGAGGGCCAAGAGGAGAGACAGGTAAAAGACATGTTAATAGGCAAAGGAGAAAGAGCGAATAGTACAAAGGCAAAGAAAGAAAAGTGACATCTCGGTCAACCAGGCCACAAACACCCTCAGCCAGGTGGGCAGGGCATTAGCACTTGGCAGGTCTAATAAGTAACTTTAGATTGGAGCCTTCTGTGTAAAATCAATCCCACCACCTTTCAAAGACATCTGTGTGTGCGTGTGTGCACATATATATATGTGTGTGTGTACATGCATGCACCATGTGGGTGTCAGGTGTTATACCCAGTATATGTTATAATGACCTACACACACACAGGTGTCAGATCATGGGTTTTGTGATAGTGTGGCAGGCCACCATGATAGAATCTGAAGAGACAAAGACATAGAGATTTATAAATGCATGTCCTTTCCCCTTACTGGCCCAGTAGCACCACTTCTGTCCCTGGAATTTCATTTTGACCAAAGACAAGCCTGTTTCAAAAAATCTTATCTCCTCTGTAGTCTGTTCATTTTTCCCCATTCTTTGATTTTAGCTCCTCTTAAAGGTCCAGTGTGTAGAATTTAGTTGCATTTAGTGGTCCAATCACTGCATTGTAATCTCCTCACATCACCCTCACCTTCCTAATGTAAAGGAGAAACAACACTTTAAGGACCCTGTTTAGAGTCAGTATTTAGTTTGTCTGTTCTGGACTACTGTATAAATAAGGTGTTTCAACATGGCGACCTCCCACTGTAGCTATAAAAGGATATTTTTTAAGTAACAAACATAAAAAGATCCTTATTTTCAGGTGATTATACATGCATCAAAACATAGTTATGAATATTATATTCCATGTTTGCCTTGTTCTGAAAATAGAGGCCCCAAATCTTACACACTGTACCTTTAAGGAATAACAGTCTTCAGTCCTGCATCTAACACCTGTTAGTACAATAATGGCAGCCTTAGCCTGAGTCTGCCCTTATTTGCTTCCCTTATTACTTGGGGAATGAGAACCAAGTATCTATTATTCTTTGTGAAACTTGATTTTCACATGAGAATCTGTTCAGTACAAACTGGGACACAAATTCTGATTTTTGGAACAGCTATAAATTATTTGGGCGTGATGACTGACTGGACCAAGTCAAACCGGGTCTGTTCTAATCTGGGTCAGAGAGTGTTGACAGTTGGAAGATAAAATCATACACTGTGAGCGGAAGAAATTGCCTAATAATAAAAATCTGTGAAAATGGCGTGCAAATGGCAGTCATGCAGTGGGCTGTAACTTTTCTTTGCTTTTTTTCTCTTTGTCAGGCAGTGCGTTAAATCAACTGCCAGTTATGTTTCATATTGTCATTTAGTGGACTAGCGACCAGAGCGAATGGTTTGGCACACATTTAACCGAAGTAAGAACCTGAGACTAGTGGACCCTTAAGTTTTTGAATCGACTTCAGGCTTTAGTGCAGAACAGCTCACCTGATGAAGTTCGCTCACCCCCTGGTCTTTTCTTAAACCTCTAGTTTTCCTCTTTTGCAGGAAAACCCTGACTACACGCACACAGTTCACATACACTCATATCTAGGAGCTGCCCAGTACAACTACGGTCTGACCTGTCTCTCAGTGGTACTGATGACAGAGGGGCACAATATTTCAGAATATGGGAAGGGCAAAGTGCAGCTATTTCTCACTTTTTAAGCACAGACTTATCCTTCCAGTTGGGGGTTGAACTTGCAACCTTCTGGTCATAATGCTGCCTCCCTGACCTTCTCTAACCAACACTGCCTCCCTCTCTGTACTTTGCAGTCCATGTTGCTTGCCAAATTCTGTATTTTTCCATCATTTCAGTGACATTTCTGTGCAAATTTCTGTATAAATTAGTGCTACACCAAGTGATTATTTTTTTAAGCACTTAATCTATTATTTTTCCAATTAGTCATTGAATCTAATGACTAATTTATCAATAATTCTAAGCATTTTTTTAACTACTTGATTAATATAACAATCAGTTTACCCAAACTAAATATCAATCATCATCCTGAAAAACAGACATAAAGACATATTTTTTACAAACCATCTCATTTCTACATCACTGCTCTGTTATGATATTATTAATAATAATAATAATAAAAGCCATCTGTGAAATGGCTGATCATAAAGATACTGGACGTTAAATTCAACCCTTTTCCTGAACTAGAGAATAAGTATTTTTACTTAAGTACTTGATATAAATATTAAAATGGTTACAACGTGGATTTATTTCATTTCTAGTAATGTGCAAATAATATAATGACTGGCAAATGTATTTTTGTGTCTGTGTGAGACAAGGGGAAAAAACTAACAACAGTCTGTAACCTTAGTTTAAACCATTTTCTCATTCATACATGGCCATCAAAGTTAACAGAAAATTTAAAATGAACAAAACAGTGTTAGAAGACGCATGATACAACGGTACATTCCCATAACAGCAGCAGTGCAGAAATTACTGAGACATTTATAAAATCAATTTTGAGCAACTGCTACAGAAATACACATGATGTTTAGGAGAGGACATTCAAGTCTCCCTGTCACTGTTGTCTTGACAAAGCGCTACTGGATGCTTTTACTTCATGTGTTGTGCATATAAGTTGTATACTATATTAGTGGTGTGATAAGCCACATTGTTGGGTCTGTCTAAAATACTGCAACACTTAAGATAATTGTTTGTGTTTCCATGCTTTGACCTGGCACAGCATTTCATTGTGATATGTCAATGCATGTCATAAATCAACGTGTTTCTGATTACGTCAACCAAGTCCTAATATAAATTAAATGTCTTTTTGATGATTTCCAGCCCTTGTTTTGGAGGTCACAACTTTAATCATAGCTTACCTGTCGCTCGTTTAATTGTTTCTGCTTCAATGTGTGCTCCTTTCTAGCTGTCAAGACTAAAAAAAATCATTGTGTGGATTGTCTAGTCTTTGTAGATTTCAATAAACGTAAAGAGCTCTCAGCTTTAAAGAATCCCTAGAGCTGGTAGAGATTCTGTGTGATAGTCAAATACACAAACCTAGGCCATCAGCACACCACTATGAAGGGCCTGGACTTATTGCTAACATGGCTTCAGGGATTGCTAGTCACCTGTACATCAAATAGTGCAGGGGTCATCAACTAAATTTGTCCAAGGGCCAGAATTTTAATCGGCAGACACTATCAGGGCCGGACACTCTCGTAAAATTAAATTGATATTGTATCCTAAGTAATATATTATTATTTCATATATCAATTTGCCTTTGAAATGTATGTTATTTTTTAGCCTTTGTCAGTGTTAACAGACTCATACTACCTGTACGGTAGCAAGCCACTCGGGGGCAAAAACAATATTTTAGGCTTCATATTCATGAGGCTGTCAACTGCTAACGTGGGGAAGGTGATGCTGCTGGACGAGGCGGCTTATCACAGTGAACTGATTGACATCCAGGCCACTGGTGACATGAAGCCTGCTCTCCGTGGTGCTGAAAGCTTGAGCGCCTTTTGGGTGGCTGTCCCCAAAAGTATGACACACTGAAGACATTGGCCATGTATGTGCTCACCATGTTCGGATCAACATACACCTGTGAAGTTGTGAAAAATGTACTAGGACATAAAGCAGGCATAACAGCTGTCAAGTCCGATGTTAAAAAGATAGTGTCGGAGGGGAAATGTCACTTCTCCCATTAAACAAACCTGAGTATTTCAGTCTTGTGATTTTCTTGGTTTTACTTCGTATTTATTTGTTGGATTACAGGCTACTTTAACTTGATGTAAAGAGTAACATTTCTCATAACTGACGGCCTGACGCTTTTATTTGTCATTTATATCTATTTGCTGATGTGCAAAGCTTGCACTTACAATGCTCTTCTGTTATGCTGACGGTTGTTATTGAGACACTGCAGTAGTGCGCTATTGTGTGGGGATATAAAGCCCAAGAAAGGACAATTTTGACAGACGTGAAACAATAAAAGAGCAACGCGTTTATCGTCATTTTTGATTGGAGGCGGGCTTTGGCACAAGCTACTTTACTGAGGGCGTTTGTTTCATTTCACTTAAAGAAAAATGTAGAACATACTTTGTCCTCTTCACTAGGCTATTCCTGAATCCAGTAATATTCTGGGGGCCAGATGTAAAGCTCTGGCGGGCCGGATGTGGCCCGCGGGCCGCCAGTTGACGTTCACTGAAATAGTGCCTTGGCACAGTGACTACTTCCACTACCTCCCAGCTCCAGCAATGTGAAAACTGCATGTCCACCCCATGTAAGGACTCCCTCTTCCTCCTGCCCCTCTTCTTCTCTTTCTCTTCCAAACATAATTTACCATTAGTGTGAGTGGTTGTCTAGCTACTGTATCCGTGTTCATCCTGTCATGGACTAGCAGCCTTTCATAGTGTTGCATGCATGCATGCATTTTGTCCATGACTGGCTGTAGAAAATGAATAAATGGATTTACAGGGGCCAGAGAGCTACTTTAATCTATCCTGTATCTGTCCTACGGTGATGAGATGTGAAGGCATATTGTCAAGTGATTTTTATTTTATTCCTTTCTGCACCGTTTGACAGCAGTCAATATGTTTTTGCCACTTATGATTGTGACTCTTGAGCCTGACAGCAGCAGGTAGCTAGCAAGGGAGGGATTATCATCCGATATAGTTCACTGACTTGAATTCAGCTTTGTAAGAGGTGTCCTGGAGTCAAGCTGAAAATAGTGGACAGTAAAAATGATTTTCTAAGCTGGAGGGTTTCATTTCAACTTTGGTGGGGACACACTCGTGATCAGAGGAGAATTATTGTTCCATGTGAGACACGGTATGATGCTATCTAAAGGCCATGCCTCTACCTGTTAGTATGCCTTTGCAGAGACAAATATTTATGCTTCCAATGGTTCCAGTAGACTCTTTTTTTTTTTTTTTTTTAAGACATTTTTAGACCTAAAGTATGTTTGCCCGGGTCCAAATAGGGGCAGTTATTATAGTCAGTATATTTCTTATTTTGAAATTTGCATTAACGGACCGGGCCGTCTGTTTGTGTTTTGTTCTGTGTGTTTTGATCCGGCTTGATAACTACACGGCTCATGCCGAAGCTCCGGGTTGCCAGATATGAAACGTACTACAGCCATGGAAGCACATAAAGTGGATCTACGGAATGTTAGATTCTGCCTGACGTAAAAAGCTCCAAAAGCAGACACGTAGTAAAACACGGTAAATATTAGAGATGATTTAAAAGATAAAGACGTTTAGAGCCCAAAAGGACCCAGAGTGCCTTTTTCTCTTTTTAATCTCATGGACGCTGTAAGATTCTGTCATGAGAGAGATCCTGACCCACAGCGCATCATGGAAAGTGACAAAGACGTTGTAAACGTTACGGACCTACCAGGCTCTCAATGCGGGAAACAGAGGCTGTTTTCCGGGACAGAGTTCACCCTAGTGTCAGTACGGAGAACTGGGCAGGTAATGGTGACTTTTCCACGTATAAATTCATCAATTATTTTCCTCGTAAAGTTTCCAGTGGCACTACCTATAACACCACTGTGGGAAGGTGTAAAGTCACTGAGTTCAAGTATTGAAATCACGTCGGGTAATCATCATCGGTAAACAGCGGGACCTATTCGGCTCTTACCCCAAAAACCCACCGGACACGTCTCTGGCATGCTGCACGTTGCTCATATTTGGTCATTTTCTTGGTTTATATCCTTCTAAATATGCTTCTACATGTGTAAATATGCTACGTAGTTAGTTTCTCTTTTGTCTGTTTTTACAACCGGCAGTTTGCATGGAGTATTTTATTTTGAAAATCCACCGGATTCTCTTTGCTTTTTCTGTGTCTGACTGCCGCCCCGCTCGAGGCGGAGGAACAGCCGCAAGCCGAGCGGAGGCCTGCTTCTGGGAGCCGGTGGGGTTTGATACATTGACTAGAACGGTTGCGTATCACTGCGGCAACCGCGGTGCACACGCAATGCTGCACACACGTGTCCGGTGGAATTTTGGGGTTACTGCCCGAGAAAGAAGCTGCTTTCCCGGGGGAAGTGAGCTGTAGAGTCCATTGGGAGGACTGACCGGGTCACGGTGACTTTTAGCTCAAAATTCGCTCACTCACAGGTGGTCCGGACCAGCTGCCTGGAGGGAGCAGTAGACATTCACCCCTCTACATCCAGACTGCAAATGAATCGCGTATGCACGAAGCTGCCGCTGTCTGATCCCAGAAGAAAATTCATAAACATAGTTAGGATGCTTTTTACTTATTTTTGTCTCTCCCACGACGTTATTCCTCTCTCCTACAGCGGCCATTACAAATACGTGCACATGACCAATTATGCAAATTAGGCGATTATTTAGTGACTTCTAGCAACTTTTAGGACAGCCAATAGCTACTTTCCTCACTAACGAGTTGGCAACACTGGTTCTCTATTTAAAAAACTTAATTTAGCTTAAACTTTTATACCCTGCATAAAGCAAAGCAGCTAAGATGATCACTGTGTAGGCTTGAATTGGGGGAAAAAAGATCATCATAACCCTCATAAGGAAAATATTCAAACTTTGTAATGGCCATGGTGCCTGGGTCCCAAAGTTGTTTAGCTTGTTGTTGGATCAGATCTATAGTTTTTAAAATTTGAACTAAATTCACAGACCAAAAGAATTAAGTCTTTTTTAAATACATGAGCAGCTTTTTACAAACTTGACTTTACAGACTGAGAAACTTTGCGGTTATTGGTTGGTTGTCTTACTTTTTGTTAATGATTTCATGATCATCATTAACTTAATGAGCCATCTTTCCACTGCCTTATTTTGCTCTCTCTTCAGCAGTGCACTGATATTATAGCTGGAAAATGAAAGTAAAACTTAATTTCCGCCTGGTGTTTCCTTGTGTACTCCTATTTTTGTTTGTTTTAATTGAGTTGTAACTCAATACTGTGAGAGCATCATCATCACTCATGGAAATTAACAACGCTCACGTCCTTGTTCATTAGTTGCAAATGGATACGTTCAGTTCACTGTTAAACAAAGACATCAGCATGTTCAATAAACGGCTCTCTTCATGCACAACACTGGCTATGCTGTATTCTATGCTGTAGAAAATGTGCACCTCCACAAAAATGTAACTGCATATTTGTAACCATAGTGGCTACAGAGCATGTAGCAAGAACTATGGTCAGCATAGACTGCTTGTGTTTTTTCCCCACAAGTTCTGATGCAGGTGGAGATTGTGAAATCAACATTTAGGATGTTGAAGAAAAGCATCATCAGTTTTCTGCTTTTCAGTAACACACATCTAGCAAAGACAATTCCAACTGTAAACCTGCTCAACACGAGCACCACCCTCTATCGCAGTAAATGAACAAACATAAACCCAGTGACTGGTAGCAGCACAACCACAGTAAAAACTTTTGCTCTGGTACATTCTTCTATGAAATGTACAGCAGTCAGTGGTAATATTTGCATGCTATCCATAGGACCTGCAACACTATATTCCACTCAATGTTTTATCAAAAATAGGTATATTTATAACAGATATTTTAGCTGCAACAGGCTGTAGCAACCATAAGACACATTTCATACCTGCTTCAGTGGAGTATGCAGTGTAGCAGAGCAGACGCTGAGACTCATGGCTGCATGAGCAGCTACCAAAAATCCCCTTATAAGCTCAACAAATATTATCAATTCAGTATGACAATACACCGTGAAAAATATGCTGACAGACAGGAGGGGGAGAGAGAAACAGAGGGAGAGAGAGATTAAAAAGGTAAAGGAAGAATAGAAAGAGGGTTCATGAACAGAAACAGACAGGGATTATGCATGTTTGGCCTTTGGTGCTTGTAGTGACCATTGTATTTCCATTCATTTGCGTAAGTTACTCCTGGGCTGACTAAGACTGATTGATGTTTGTTAATTTGATGTTTGCTTTTATAATGCTTGCATAAAGAAAATGAAAATATAAACTGCTAAACTCTACTATTGTAAACAAAAGTTGCAAAAATAAACAAGCAAACAAGATTTAACCATGACATGCAAGACTTTATGCTTTCCAGTCAACTGCACTACTAGGCTGCAACACACACACCTCAACACATCACACACACATTCTGAAGCATACAATCTCTGTCCTTACTGTAGCTACCTCCACAGCATTATGTAAGTGCTCCACTTGTTGGCTCACATCTTTGATTGGGAACTAGGACATAAGATACACAAACAAGAAATATACACACAAACACATGCAGACCAAATCCATACAACCCACATTTTTAATCCGTCTCTGTTGTGAGGGATGGTGGGTGAATGTACCATCATACCTGTGATGTATATGCTTTGGTCATTTCATTTTCCTACAACCAAGCAAAAATATTTAACACTACACAATTGGGTGTAAGTATAAGTGTAATGAGCTAATGCCTCTTTGTACCAATATTTATATCACAATATGGCAAATATATCCAAAATTGAATTTATCAGTGTTTTGATGTGTTTTCCTTCAAAGTTAATTGTGAAACTCTTCAGAGATCAAATAAGCAGGTTAATCAAGTGAATTCAATAATAGATGCATCAAGATACTTTATCGCATTGATCACAACAGTCCCAGTAATCCAATATTGTTATAAAGCAGACCTGCTTATTGATTTGTATACATTAAAAGCTAGCTACCACAGTATAAATCGGATAGAGCATCTTGGCCATTTGACCTTATTAAGTACACTTCATTTTAGTACAACAGCCTTCCACATATTCTTCCTTAACTCTACAAAAATGTCCAGTTTTTGATAAAAAACCTTTCGAGAGGCTTTTAATTAAATTAATTTAAATGGAGTGGACAAAACTCTTTAGAAAAACCTTTCAAACTAAACTGAACATTATTTTTGGTGGCAGAATTCACTGGCTGAGCGGTTGTACTGATTTGCATTTGACTTTACTTCATCTTCAAAAAATATATTTTTTAGATATTTTTAGATGCAAGGTACAATATGAATAATGATTTTAGTTATTATTAGTAATAAATAAAGTAATTATTAATAATTATTATTAGTAATTGAGTTATTGTCCAGACCTTTACTGTGTTCTAAATTGCAGCTGCTAAAATGCAACCACTGCAGTCCTGTGAAATATATAGATTTTGCATTTAAATCTGAGTGCTATGCCTGCTTCCAAGTATTTATACTGTTGTGTATATGTGTGTGTGTGTGTGTGTGTGTGTGTGTGTGTGTGTTTTTGGGGGGTGATATTATAGTTTGGATTATAAAATGTTGTATTTCTGAGTGCACAGTGCAACATTTCAAGGCCCCACTCCTGTTTGAAAAGACCAGTGCTGCTCTTTTATATTTTCTCTGAGCCAGGGCACTCAAATGAACTCACATGCATTCAATACATGCTCACAAACATGTTTCAATTATGTCCAGGATCACTGAGTATGTAGTTTAGTCCTGAGGTTGAAATGTCCGAACACAGACAAGGACTTGCTCTGCACAATTTTTTTGTAGCTTGTTGATGTCTTCCACTCAGTGTGTATGTGAAAGCAAAGAGAATAACAGGTAAGGGTGACTGCATAGCTGACCCTTATATTAGATACAAAGAAAGTGTGTGTGTGTGTGTGTGCGTAGGAGCTGTGTGTGGTCTTCTTGACAATGATTGGCCATGACAGTGGAAGTGTACGGGCCTGCTGCCAGGAGCTACAGCATCCTGCAACGACCACCATGACACACACAGACACAAACACACATATATGTGCATATACTGTAACATATTTTCACTAAACAGTGGACTTGTGCCTTATGTTTAAATTCACTTCACATTTTGTTGAGTGTCCTACTTCTCTTGTTCGTGCTTCTTTCTTTTCTCCATCTTCAGCTTCTTTTATTTCTTGTGTGTCTCTTTAAATCCTGTTATCTTTTTTTTCCCTCAAATCAAAAATAATATAAGGTCTTAACTTATTGTAACACTTTTGGACCACCATCATCATCAAAACACCAAATCACAGAAAATCTGATGTTTTCAAGTTAAGTTCCAGAGACATAAATAATTTATACTTTGGCTCATTGAAGCTGTTCTGTTTCTTGGGTTAGGTTACAGTCACACGTGTGTGAATTTGGCTCTTTTCTTTGCATGAAGTCAGCTTTGGTGAAGTTTTATTGGTGAAATCGCAGCCTCAGCCAATTGCAAAGACAGACCTTGTGTACTCCCCTGTAGCTGCATATGCATGAACATAGTGTCACCCTGATATTCCAACAAAGGCAATCAGTACTAACCAATCAGAGGGAGTAGGGTGAGTCATGATTTTTTCCTCCTGGGAAATAAAATGTATTTGTACCCCTAGTTCAGTGTCTAATAAACATATATTTATTTATTTATTTTTCAGAGTAAAGCTGCACATTTTCGAGTAGCATTTTATTGCGACCTGTCTAAGGCACACCTGTGTCACAAGCATACTATTTAATCAGCATCTTGTTATGGCACACCTGTCAGATGCGGATTGTCTCGGTAAAAGAGTGCTCATTAACACAGATTTGGACAACTTTGTGTACAAAATTTGAAAGAAATAAACCATTTGTGTACATATCAGAAGGGTTAGATCATTTATTTCATCCCAAAAAATAGAAGCATATTTTTTTTAACATATTTTTGTTAAGTGTATTTTTACCTTCTTCTCTTATCTTGGATGACTATTGCCATCAGTCTCACAAGGAACAAAGGACTCAACCCCCTCACATCCTCACCCAACAGCTGAGAGCAGAGTGGTGGAACCCAATGGTGCAGCGGATGCCACAGTGACTATGGGAGCACTCTATGTTGCTGTTGCACATATTTCTGAGAGAGGAACCCCTTTTAGAGCAGCCCAGGAAGTGGCTCCAATTCTAGTGAAGTGAGCTACTAGATTACCCGGGACTGGTAGAGTCTGTCTACAATACAATTGAAACAGACAAATAACTAAGAGATTGTGCACCTTAGAGACTGAACAAGTGCAACATAAGCCCTTTGTGCACTCACTGGACACAGAACATTGGCCTACATTTCCCTGTGGTAGAGCCAGATGAAGCTGTGTTGTGCCACTTGGTTTACTGTCTCAAGGTTTATCACCTTAGGTAAAAATTAATGAAGGATTTGGCCAGACAATCATCGTCAGCCTTCCATCTCAACCATTCCTCACTAACTAATGTAACACTCACTCTCTTGGCAGAGTCTAAAGCCAAGAGAAAAGGCCATTTTGTGAGACAGAAACTGAAAGACTGAACTGTTTTAGCGGTTCATAAGGAGCTTGAGTCGGGGTTCTTAGCACTAAAGGGAGATCCCACAATGGACCTCTCAGAACACTGCTTTATCTTTCTTTAATGAACTGAGAAACTAAAGGAGGTCTCCCCACTATCATGGAAGAGAGATATATTGGCAATGTATACCTCAAAGGTGTTAGCTGACCTTTCCAGCAGTGGATAAACAGAGCTGATAACCAGCCCAGTTTTGCAAGTGACCGTATCTACCTGCTAATTGTGACATGACACAGAGATCACCCTCCGCTTCTGCTCATATTTAGCACAAGGGTGCCCTGTTATTGCCTATAGTCTTCAGTACAGCATCATCTAACCCTTGAGACAGAGAGACTTAGAAGGGGCCAACCCCTGTGCTGCAGGAACGCTGTTTTGGGGTGCTATATCTCTCACCACCTTGGCTTGCAGGGCTCAAGGTTGACCATTACCAAGTAAAGTGAGCAGAAAGCAATGCCTGTTTGGCCGCCAGGGAACTGTCAGCACCTAGTAATGGCCAAGGGTGATCATGTTAAGTACTTGGGGAATCAGAACAAATGAAGCATCCAACAACCCTTTCAGCTAATCTTGGGACAGCACATCAAACCCAGGTAACATCCCTGACCCTTCAGAGAGAAACAATGGGTCATCTCTGCTGACGCAAATAAGTCAGTCTAAGCTGAACTTCTAGATAAAGTATTCACTTTCCTGTGGGAGGACCCCTACTGGACAGGATCCCTGGAATATAAATTGCCCAATGTTAGATGTTGAAAAACCCAAAACAGGAGTTTCTGTGCAACCTGGAGGCAACACAGGGAACTGGTACCTCCCTGGCGATTTACATAATACACAGTCTTCTCAGACTCTCAGCACTGGTGCTTCTTCCTGATCACAGCAGGGAGAAAATACAGTTACAGTGGTTGGGATGCTCAAAGATTCAGTTAACATCAGCTTCAAAAAGTGTCAAGAGATCGAGCAGAAACTGCACAGATCACCAGTGCAATAAAACATTGAAATTAAATCTGGAATGGGTATGTTACCTGCTTAGCAACAGTTCAGACGGTGAGAAGATTGTGAAGTCTGTAAAGTCTCTGCTGGGATTATTAAAGTTTTAATTTAAAACCACACAGCAGATCTGAAACCTGGTTGTGTACAATTGACCTTGAGTGAAGCTAATAGAACTTAAAAGCTTTAGATGCGTTAAAACATAAAGAAAATCTATACTGCAACATGTAAAAAAGTTCAATTAATAAATACATGTATATTATATATATATATACACACACACATATTTTTATATATTATATATAATATACAAATATAGTGAGAGAATAAGGCAGATTAGAGAGAGCAGAGACAACCTAATGGCTTTTATCTTAAATGTTGTAACTCATTTTTTTGTTTTTATTGGATGGATTCAGAGTGATGTAAGATTGAAGAAAGACAGTATGAGACAGAGACAGAATGATACTGACCATGAAGCTGCCTGAAAACAAAAGCTTTGTTGATACATGCAAGACCACCTGCACACATACTACACCTGCATGTAGCAGAAATGGCACAGACATATAAAGCAAGCAATGCAGGTGTGCTGCAAATTTCAGTCTTTCTCATTAGACTACCACTGGTGAAGTTGATCCTCGGGACCTTGTGGGCAAGAGTCCTCTCCTCTAATTGTAAGGTCAGAACTACAACCACTGTACTCTCATGTCCAGGCATGCATATTAAAACATACTTTCACACAGCAGTAATGGCTCTCTGTTGGACTTAAGCGGCTCACTTCACATTACCAGAGGGTGTGTTTCACCCATGGGACTTCTGACCTTGAATACTGTCCTTACTGAACAAGTAGGCCACCATTTACATGATATGGTTGTTTTTCCAGCAGCACCCCAGCAAACAAAAAAATATAACATGAACAAGTTTTAATAACAAGTACAAGCAGTTGGATGTGTCACATTGTGAACTACTCTTATATAATTCACTACAACAACTACTAGTACAACTATTACTGTAGCCATTAATAATACTAAAATTATAACAACAATCATGATTATAACTACTACTACACCAAAAGTTATTTCTGTTTTGGACTACTAACAGTAGCTGAAGGTGTGTTACCTTCAAGAACCCAGAAAATGCTGAGGAAGGTGATTCATTTGAATATCGAGTACAGTCACCTTGACTCTGGAGACTGCTGTTTGGAATCCAGTGTTCTAACAGTCAAGATTGGTTTCTTTTAACCATAACTACACTTTCAAATGTGAATGGCATTCAAAGAAAACTGCATTCATTTAGTTGCTGATGTACTTTAAGAGGATGATGAAGGCCTCGGGGTCACAGGTTGGAATCAATAATTATGCTTGTCATTTCAGTAAGAAAGAAAACGTTATAATTACCTGAGATAAGACTGTCGGTAGTCTGACTCACAGGATGCAGGCTGCAGGTATCACCTGACATTGGCCAACTACTTCAGTCAGAATTTTCCTGGGCACCCTGGGCTAAGTGAAATAGTCCATTGCAATTAAAAGCCCTGTCTTCATAATTTTAAAAAGGACAAATGTATTAGCAGGTGTAAATGTACTGAGTTAAGACTAACAAAAGTACTCATAAGCAAGAGAATGGCACCTTTCATGATGCTGTTTGGATAATTATGCTAGTTTCTTTGATGTGGAGATATTTTAACTATATGTTTTGTAATCTATAACAATACATTCTTATGACCCAGTCATGTATATTGGATGTAAAATCTTAATCTTCAAGTAACTATAACAAGTAATTATAACTGTCATATAAATGTAGTGGAGTAGAGTTATAAAGTAAAAGTACCTTAAAATTTAACTTATATGCCACGAATAATGGCTTTAGAAACATTTTGGGATTTTTGAAAATGCTTTATAAATGCATTAAAATCAAGAAATGAAGGAATGCTCATGACTCTTGGCTGTGCTGCTTGCAGCTGTTGGCTTGATGGTAAAAAGTTGAATTTGAAGTGGCTGATAACGATGTAGCTTCTTCCTCTGAATCTGCCCCTTAGCCCGAGGAGGAGCAGACACCTGTTCATTGTGCCCCGGCAGCTTGACGCAAAAAGTCAAGAAGAACATCTGATGGTTGCAACAGACAGGTGAGGCAAACCTGGTGTGCTGCTTTCACATAATAATCTCAACTAGACAGCTGGCCCCTACACATCAAAAAGAAGAAGAAGAAGAAGAAGAAGAAGAAGAAGAAGAAAACTGCCAGCAGATTCGATAGCTTTCTTTGTCTGTGTGCCTTCGACATGTTGACATGCATCACAGACTGTGCTGTTTCCAAGGAGTTCAAAATTCATCTGCATGCAGTTTGAGGGGAAATAAGGCTTATTATTGTGCGACTGTGCATAATAATGCATTGTTCAACATAGATATGCACCAGGATAAACATATTATTCATGTTTTAATGATACACTTTGCTAAACTGTCACTCCATCTATCTGCCTTCCTATCGCTGTCTCTTCTCCCAGAGCGTCTCTTCTCTCGTCTCTCATCTGTTTTCTCAGCTAACTGAAGTCAGTGAGGCAAACTATATGCGCTCCTGCTTGTTGGCACCTCGCCAGTATCACCACCAACAACACATTTAGATCTGATTTGTGTTGTGTGTGTGTGTGTGTGTGTGTGTGTGTGTGTGTGTGCGCGCACAAGAGAAAGAGAGGGCGGGAGACTTGCAAAGTGTCAATGTGAGTATGTCTGGCTGTCTGGGTGGGTGTGCCTGCGAAGCTGCAAAATGATTTAAATTGGGAAAGGAACGCAGGAATGCTCACTAGTGATTCTGATCGGAGCCGAATTGTCAGAAAAGTTCCCAACCAGCCGCCTTGCAATTTCACAGTGATTGGAGAAGGGGTGAAAAAAAGAGTGAGGGAGGAGAGACTAAAAGAGAGAAGAAACAGAGGAAGAAAAGGGGAATAGAGAGTAAAGAGATGCACGTTAGAGGGTCAGAGACAGACTGAGTGTGATAATACTGACTTCACTTTTGGTAGTAATTCAGCTATGGAGGAGAATGGTGCTGTCAGAGGGGAGTCTTCCATCTTTAAAAAAAAAATCAGTCAGGAATAAGCAGCTGAAGTTAAAATCACACATCATTCTCATTGACTCCCATTCTCATGGAAATGTCTTTTCAGGGCAGTTTGAATGGAAGTTTCACAAACAACTATTCATTTTCTCTGCACACTCGCTCTCTCTCTTCCCATTGAGGCCAGAGTGACACGGGCTCAGACAGATGATGACACATTCATAAATGTGAGCAATTTAAAAACTCCAATGAATTAACTTTCTGTCTGTAATGTGAGAGAAATGTGGGGTACCTGTAGGAAGACCACAGGAACATGGAGAGGAAAATGTGCACCGTGCCGTGATTCATTGGATGGTGATGACACAAACAATGCCTCTAGATTTAATGTGTGTACGGGCCCACAGTATCCCAGCAGAGTGGCATTAGGGTTACCGAGTGGAATGGCAAGTAGGCACGTTGTCCTTGGACCGGAGATCCAAGCCCCTATGTTGTCAAACATCTGTCCTGCTGAAGTCTCCAACAGCCAGACACTGAGTCACTACGAGCTTTGGGGGAACTGCTGTGTAGCTGAGCTACCTGACTTCCCTGCAGAGGGGGAAACATGTTCACTGGAAAGATACCAGATGTGAAGATTAAGCTTGTCTCCTTCTTAAGATGAGTCACTCTCCACTTGATGTAAATGCAGCCTTTCCATACACAAAATATGCGTTTTGAACATGGAACGAGACACACCAGTGATTTCTGACAAATAACATTACTGAATTAAAAATCCAAGATCACAGCATGAATCAATCTAACCTGCTCTCATCTCAGGAACATATTTTAAACTCTTTATTTCTATCTTTGCTGCTACCTTTGTCTCTATATTTCTCAGTCTTGTGCTCCTCACCTCTGTCCACGTCCGTTGCTCTATTCTTGATCAATTTGGCATTCACGTTGTCTATATTACTTCATTTGTATTTCACTGAACCAGCGTTGCAGTAGCAAAGCTGGCAGCACAGTGGAGGATTACTGGGTTGATTTACTCTAGATCTGCGATCTGCCACCAATCTGAAGGGAAATCCCAGGCATAGGTTAGACAGGACTGATGGTCAGCCAGGATTATCTGGTAGTGTGAGGGGTTTACAAATTCACTCTTTACCGTTCTCATCAATGAGCAAACACGTTCCAGCTGTCTTGATTATGTCAGACTTGGGATCTAGCATTTACAGATGTTTTAAATTGGTGCGAGAGCTGCTGTTAGATTGGAGGTGCTGACACGGTTGATGAATCAATTGGGTAATTTCAATAATAGAAAAGTGTGTGACAGCCTCACTGCTGTCTGATTGTAATCTGAGGATGTTATGTGCACATGACAAAAGAGGTGAAAGCCAACAAATGTGTATCTGATACAATTTACTTTTAAAGTCAGTCGACAGGTTTAAGCAACCCACCTTTTGCGTCCTTCCCCTCTTTTCCACTCTCTCCTTCTATCCTTGTGTCTCCCACACCCACTCTATCTTACTGCTCCCTTCTTCTCAACTTTCTCCCCCCGGCTTCTTTTTGCAGTACACTTTCCTTCCCTTCCTCCTATAGCTGTCCTTCTACTCACAGTAAAATAAAGAAATGATCATCTGTGCTGAAACATCGTGACAAGCTCGCAGAATAACATCCTGCTTGTTTCTCCTCTCTCTGTCCTTTATGAGTTACTCTCTTCCCTCCTTTCCTTATTCCTCCTATCTCTCCACTCATATCCCTCTGTTCGCCTCGCTCCTCCTCTTCCTTTTTTGGCAAAAATCAGCAGTAATCAATATCATCATCAGAGTAATCGTCAGCATTTACCCCCACAATGCAAATTGCAAATTAAAAAATGTGTGTGTGCATGGATATGTGTGCATAATAGCAGTATTTTAAAATGTGGCTGTGTCAGTGCACACCCACAAAATGTCTCTGCTCCTAGTTTATCTCATTGTTTGAACAGCGCTGCTTTAATTAGGACAGGCCTGTCAATCCGTGTGCGTGTGCGTGCATGTGCCTAGAAGTGAGTAATGGTGTCTAAATGTGTGTGCATGTTACCATAGTGCCCCCACGTGGACGACTGTAGAAGAGCACATATTCTATAGTGTTGTTTCTCAACACACGCGCGCACACACACACTCACACACTCCAATGACACGGTGTTATATTTGGAAGCACAATTTCATGCTATCAGTACAGGCTAGCTATTCCATTTAGATAGCAGCGATCTATATGTGTGTGTGTGTGTGTGTGTGTGTGTGTGTGTGTGTGTGTGTGTGTGTACACGTGTACATGCACTGTGTGTGTTTGTGTGTGCTTGTGCTCCTGTGTGCTGTTGTGTGTCTATATGTACGCATCTGTTTGTGTGCCTGCAAGTGCACAGGGCTGCCTGCGTGTTTCACAGAGATGAGTACTTTTCCAAGTTTATTGAAATTACAAGTTGGTTGTCATGGTAACATTTGAATTCTCTGTAATTATGTTGATTAAAAATGTGAAAATTAATTAAAAAGTCAGGAAAATGATCTCACAGCAGATGATCAGCGAAAACATCAAAACGATTCAGATCTCAGTCTCTCCTTAACACTCTCTCTAATGCACACGTCTCCTTCTTCTCCTCCTTCTCCTCGTCTTTCTCTGTCGCACTTCAGGAGTCCTTTATTGCCACGCAGCACTGAATTATCTACATTCATCTCTCGCACATGCTTTGTCTCAGTCCATTTCTTCTGTCCTCTCACACTTAAACACACGATGAGATTTGTCTTCTCGTCCTA
Source organism: Sciaenops ocellatus (assembly GCA_033000465.1). Lineage (NCBI taxonomy): Eukaryota > Metazoa > Chordata > Actinopteri > Sciaenidae > Sciaenops > Sciaenops ocellatus. Next base: position 12,607,717 of record CP136888.1, on the reverse strand, counting down.
AAAACATGACAACAGCAGCAATAGCACGCGCACACAAACAGCACGCCACTTACTATGTCTCTCTCCTTTTCACTCAATCACTCAACTCATTCTCAACTTGTTAACAAGCATGACAAGACTCGTCTCATGCCGCCAGAGCAGACACATCAGCAGCAAAAGTAGCACAAAACAATAGCAACATCACAGTCTCACTTTCAGTCTCTCCATTATTCCAGTTCTCTCACTTTCTTACAATCCGTGTCTTGTTCTCAGTCTCTTTCTCTCTGACAGAATGAATAAACAGGCTCAGCAAAGTGTAATCTCTTTCTTTTATTAGCAACAGCAAACACAGAAACAATGAGTTTACCCTCATCCCCCCCCCCCCTCTACTTCTCCTCTCATCAGCTTTAATGAACCACAAATCTCATCAGCCATCTTTTTCATCAGCTCTGCCATCACTACTTCCTGCACTTTAAACCTGACTGACTACTCATAGCATCTCTGTCTCTGCTGTTGGCTGATGACCCAGAGGACTGTACATAATTGATTTTTAGCTGTAAGGTAGAATGAATATAGATTTTCCAAAAATACGTTTTGGTGCTAACAGTCAGAGTCAATATTAAGCAGAATTTGGTTATGACAGTTGTCAGTGGCAGCAGTGTTAGTGTGACAGTCCTGCTCCACGGCTCTAGTTTACTAAGTGGTGATTCACTGCCAGATGATCTTCAGCATGTTCAATATCTCACCATGGTGATGTTAAGGAGGACGGTGTTATAAATTTGCAGCCATTGGTTGACAGAGGTGGGAGCATAATAATAGCTTCGTACAGACTATTTCTCTCTGTACCTGTGTTAACATGTTCCTTGTGAAAGCTTTATTTCTTAAGGAAGGTAAAAACTACAAAGCGTGAACATTCATCTTGTTGGATGTAGCAGTGACTTGGAGCTGTGATACTAAGTTTATGTTGCTTTGTGCATCAACATCCTGCACTAACCATTACAGGAAGGAGATTTTCTGAAACATGTAAATTAAATCCTTCATGTAGAACACACGTCTCACGACCATGAGACTGAGCCAAGCCATTGATCATATGCAGAACCGCCCCTCCCTTTGGCAGAGTGGGCCAACTTCTCTCCACAGGGCCACCACGACTTGGCTTGGCCCTGTCTTCAAAGGGTGGTGGTACTGGTGTGTGAGGGGGAATTAAGAAATACTGCCACATAAAGCACAATAAGTTGCACACCAAAAATGCAGGCATCAATGAAAAATAAGACATGTCTTTTCAGCAGGTTACTGATGAGGGCATATTAAAGCTATCCTAAAGCATCAAGTTTTTATGTTATGTCTTCTGTTGTTCTAACGTATCGAGACAGTGAGTGTAACTCTGAGGGGCTTTAAGCATTCTAAGCAGATGTACCCTTTATTTTAGCAAGACATAAATAGTATCTGTCCGTGAAAGTGTTCTGCTTCAGTCACATTCCAGTGTCAATTTAAAACACATTTCGTTCTTTTTCCAGCAGTAGTTTTAATCAAATTTCAACTTTATTCAAGTTTCACTTCATTTCAATTAAATTAATGGCATTTTTAATTTAGTCATGTTCAGATATTAACTAGTTTTATACTTTATTTTATTCATTTCAGGGTTTTTTTGTTTTCATACAGTTATATCACAGTAATACATTTTTAATTTTTTTTCCTTACTATGACAGTTATTATTATTTTAGCTATCAGGGTTTCCTTGACTCTCTAATTTAACGCATTTAAAGTGTGTTAGCACCATTTCATTTAATGCTGTTAATATTTGCCCAAATAGAGAATACCAATAAGAAGCTTGTGTGGTCTACAAGTGCACCAGTGTGTGAATATGTTTCTTCATCATTTATGATATGTTATGCTTTTTACTTCCTCCTAGTGGGAGTGGGACTCTTCATTCCTCTTCCCGGGGCCTTGGGAGGGGCGGGGCTAGGAGCAGTGGGGGCAGGGCTTGGAGCAGGCTGAGTTTTGGGCTGAGGGATCTCAATGGGGAGCTTGGGAGGGATGATTGTTTTAGGGGTCAGAGTTGGCTTTGCCTCAGGGATTCTCTCTCCATGACGGTACACACTGACCTGGAGGGAAAGAGGGAATAATGTTAACACTATCCAGACATTTTCCTGCACGCATTTACTCTATTGTTTATACCTATGGCAATAAAAAAGTGCTATAGCTGTCATGCAAAATTAAAACACATTATTTTGAGTCTGAATTAAAGAGTATTCTAGGTATAGTTAATGTGATTCCTATATTCTAGGGATATTTATGTTAAAACTGTCAAATCATGGTTGGACAAAACTCACAAGGTCAAATATGAGCTCTGCAACGGCTAACACACAAGCGTGATCACAAAAATGTTAAGGTCCCAATAAAAGGACAAGATTTGTGCCACAGATGGTCAGAAAAATTTCACAGCTCTGAGTAAATCCCGTAATTTTCGGTGCGCAGCAGTGACACTCACCACTATATCCACAGACTCCCCTCCGTATTTGTTCTGGACAATCATGGTATATCTGCCAGAATCCTCCATGGAAACACCTTTGATCGTCAGACTGGCAAACTTTCCCTGGTCCAGGGAGACCACGTACTGAAATATGACATCAAAGGTTAAAAAAAAAGCAAGATAGGCAGCACAGGGACTTTAGCATGATTTAACATTTAAAACATCTGTCACTTAAAGTTTTATTTAAAATCTGATTTATCTTTCAGTCAGAGCAGCTTTGATTACCATGTGCCTTTAGCAAAAGCTGAGCACTGCTAGATGGGCTTGATGGACACAAGAACTAATGATCTATTCCAGTCTATCAAGTCCTGTTAGCTCAACCAAAATATGATGGAATCAAATGACAATAAAAACGTATTCAATATGTACTTCTTGAAAGCACAAAAACAAAATGATTGATGTTTAAAGCCTTTAGAGTTGAAGCACACTTGTGTCGATCTGAGTAGTGAAGAGGAGAGTACAGTATTTTAATTTTCCTCTCTCACACCTGCCCACTCATTTGCAAGGTCTGGACATTAGTACATTTTTATGGAGTGGCACTTGTAGCAGGCTAATTACATTCCTATTAAAAGAAACACTTGCTTTTAATTTTGAGAAATTAAAAGCTCTACTGGCCTAAAAATCAAATAGACCTAAAAAAAAGAAAATATGCTATGTCTTCAAATATATATCTCCATATCTTCTTTTCTAATTAACATGTTATATGGTCTAGGATAATTGCATTCATTTATTACACTGATGTAGGCTCATCTGTGGGTTGCTAGTTTCTAGTTTTGTTTGAGTAATGAAAGGTAGCTCCTGTATAAAAAACATATTACGCTATTGCAGTTGTTCTGGTGGTAATAATCCCATACTTAGTGACAAAATGTGCACATTAATTACATTAATGTATGGTCTTCTCCACCTGCTCCAACTTAATCCTATATAGTTTTACAGTAATAACTATTGAATTACTGAGATTCAGTGCACTATTCTCTGGATCTGTAAACAACCCAGATTCAAAGCTGTTGATGCTGTGTAAAATATAAATAAAAGCATGATTTGTAAATCCTTTATGACCTATATTTAATTAAATGTAGTGCAAAGACAAGATATCTAATGTTCAACCTGATTAACTTGTTTTTTGGTAAATATACACTCAAATCTCTGCACGTAAGGGCCAAGCCCAAACACCAACACTGCAATTTAGAAAATCTCTTTCACAGTTTGTTACTGTTTCTACAAATGCAAGGTAAGACTCTACCATGCAAAGCTAAGGCCATCAACATCAACAGCAGCTCATGTTTTTAGAAACCATGCATGTCATGTTCTCTGGGCTGAATTTAAGTTTTACAAAGCATCCCAACTTTTTGGGAATCAGGGTTTTATATTTCTGTTTGTTTTTCTGTTAATATCTTCAGTAGCCTCTATGGTAACTCTGTAGGGGAGACACACTCCTGGGGTTTGGAAAACACATCACCAAGGACGTCAGTTCTTGTTTTTGACAGATTATTAGCAGGTGAGGGAATGGATAAAGAAGAGAGCAAACTTCAACACATATTCCACCTGGACCAGGGTTTCTCAAACTCAAATCTTCAAAGCTGTTAGGAGCCGCAGGATGCTGATGCTGTTGAAAGAGTCTCCACTGACTAGGGATAGACTGTAAACTAACATTGGTTGGGAAGTAGGTCAATGAGTTATGAGAGGTAGATTTGTTGTTACTGATCCGGGGGTGTGGTGATAATGCTGACCTCACCTAAAGTATGAAGATCCCTCCAGTGAGGGATTGTTAACTGGTGCTGAGGTCTCCAGCAGGTAGAGGCCCTTTGCTTCTACATGAGGAGGCTGTACAGAGACTTCCAGCAGTTCAATTTCCAACATGGAACTTAAGTGTATAATTCAGGATGTTGTCTATACACTACTTAGAAAGTACCACCTCAATATTCTCAGAAATCCTCCTTTAAAATGTACTTTTCCATCACTTCATATTAGTTTGCATGTACTGTATATGTTAAAGGCACATTCTTGTCCTTGTTCTAATTCTTACCACGATACTAAAACCATTCTTGTAGTTATGGCTGCACATTGCATTTTGGCAATACATGTAGGATACTACCCATATGAATGTGCAAAGACTGAGCAAAATATTTAAACACAGCCCAAAGCCTCCGGGAATAACACAACAGGATCAAGTAGACGCATGCTGAGTGTGGAAACCCCATAGTATCACTAGACAAGTTAATAGAAACATACTGTTGCAATTGTGTCTGATTAATAAGGTAATTAATCTTGAGAAAGGAAGGAGGGGCTGGGTTTGGGGAGGGAGTACACAGCTTCAAGAGTCAGCAGTAGCATATGGCAGATAGGAACCAGAGAAAAGAACAAGGCCCTGTTTGACATGTCTATTATCTGTTAGTGTGGCTGAAACATTTACCTGATCGTCAGGTTCCACATCTGCTCCGTTCTTCAACCATGAGACCTGAGGCTTGGGGTCCCCACACACTGTACATGTTAAACTAAGGGTCTACAAGAGGCACAGAAGATGACTTCTTAGACAATCATGTACAGCTTTTTCAATTAAAACCATACAGTCACACACTTAAGACACTTACCTTCTTTTCCATAATGGTGACCACATCAGGCAGTCCTCCCACCACCTTACCGCGGTCTGAAATGAACCATTATTATATTGATGATTGATGATGAGACAACTACACAACCACTGCCTTTTTGAGGCAATGTCTGAACATTTTTAAACAGAAGCAACTGTAGAAAGTAATTAAACAAAGAAACAAGAAGAATGGAACTCACTCTTCTCAGCATAGGCCTCAGCCCTGAAACATCACAGGAAGAAAATTTAGAGATGTTTGTCATACAACAGACTAGTCATATCATATTCTATTTTCATAGAGTACTGAGAATACACTGTAACCTAACAGGTATTCATTTGACTTTCAAATAAAAGAATCAGCATATATTGATTATCAAGAGTATCACATGCAACCCTGTATTGTAAATATAGTTTAGCCAAGTTTGGTTATAATATGTTTCCACCACCTGGCCCTGCTAACTGACCACATCTTTTCCATTATTGGGTCAGTAGCAGTGGTCAGATTGTTTGCCACAAGGCAATCGAGGTTTAGAGCCAAACCTCATTATACTGTAGTTTATTCTGAGACTTAAAAGAATCTTTTATATGGAGAAAAAAAAATGACATTGCTTTGTCGTAACTGGATGAGGGCTGTCGGAGCAGCATGGGAGGACTAGAGGTCAGCCCCAGGACCAGATGGCTGAGGGAACTCTGCTCTCCTCTTGGCATGTTGATGCTCAATCAAAAGGGCAGCAGGGTGTCACTTGTTTCAATGTGTTTGTAAAATCTTGTGCTTAAATGCGACTCTTTGAATGTTAATTTGAAAAGGGATTTGGACAGTTTCCACTCTGCATGCAGTGTTTGGTGTTTCAATTGATTTTTCTAAATGGACTTGCAAAATTCAGTGTGTGGGGTTTCGCTTTGGCCCAATTAGCCAAAGGACCCAAAAGGACTCTGCTACCTGACTACATCTATTTTTAACATTGATTTTCATCTAAAATTATAATAGATTGGGGGTTTCAGACAGCAAAGCTCTGGGTTTGTGAATTCAATGTAGTTTTTGAAATGTTTAAGTGTTCAACTAGTAAATGGAGAGCTCTACAGAAGCGGTTCTGGCCATTCATATTGAAATTGAAATGCAGCTGTTTACCTAAAGGATTACAGTGTTTACAAGTACATTGGTTCTAAACATGCAGGCTATCTGGTACAGACAAGTATATAAAACCCATATAATAGCTCAACACAACATTTCAAGAGCAGCCATTCAATGTACAAATGCACATGAATAATTGGCACCTACATTAAGCTCTGACCTCTGGTGCAAGCGTACAATGAGCTCAGCACAATTTGCTCTTTGCTTGGACTTGATTTCCCCCCGGGAACTTAGTAAAGGCATCAAAAGACTGATCTGTTTATTGACCCATCAAATTGATTGCCTAACAGGATCAAGCGTGCAAAACGTTTTAAATGTAGAAATTAAAATATAAATCAATTTCATTTCTTGGAGGTGTTATTTTGTGTTAACATTCAAATTGAATCAAAACCACTCAGTCCAAAAAAATTAAATCTATTCATAATAAATGTTGTGCTTTACTTTTTAAGAAAAAAAACAAGGATAAAGAATATTGTTTTCAGTGCATTAACAGAAAGTATTCTGGGCATCATTACCGGGTGAAGGAAATAGTGAGTTATTCGTCTGACTAAAAAACACACACATAAATACACAAGTAAAGAAATAGATATCCAAGTGCAGTTCTTACTTGAGTTTCTGGAACTCAGCGTAGGCCTTCTCATATACTGTAGAAGACATAAACAAAACAGTTTTCAGTGTCAGTGTTTGCACTAGCTGTCTCCTTTGATTCTTTTAAAGTGACGCTCCACTTGAAATCCACCTTTTGAGCATAAAAAACTCAACCCTGATTTAAATGTTGCCTTGAAAAACACTTCATGAATAACTGCTGCAGTGCTCGGCTTTTCAGTTAAACTAAATACACTAGTTCATAGCTTCTGAACTTGAGGAGGAGAATAATGCAATGTGAAAGCAGTGCACTTATCCAATATTAGGCATAATGGAAGGACAGAGAAGAAGCTGATTATACTTCAGGGGTGTTTTGAAGACTTTCTTTAGATATTGATCTGTATGAAAAAGTGGATTCCAGTGTATCCAACATGAATTCAAGCTGCACTTTTTTTTTTTTTTGTGAAATAACAAACCACAAACTTTTTACAGCCAATTTTAAAGCCAACAGGGATGAGTGTTTGATACTGAAAAGGTTGAAGTATCACTTCAAAGTCTTAAACTATAGATTGAAACCAAGAGCTCCATAAAAACAAGTGGGTACCCGTCTTTTTAACTGTAATATCAATAAAAAAGAGTGACACTCAGAGAGAGTGAGCAAATGAGAGAAAGAGAATGTACTGACCATCACCACTGAGGTCCAGTGTGCGTTTATGTGAGTTTTCAGGGTCGGTGATCACGATGGAGTACTTTCCTTTATCCTTCTCCATTGGCTCAATCACCTGTGAAGCAATCAATTAAGCAATTGTTTATTTCTACTTGTATGTCTTAAATTAATGGTTTAGAAAAGATTCATTTATCTACTTGGTAATTACAATTATTAAGCTCTGTGACAAAAAGCAAAAGGAAGATACACCGTTTAATTAATTAAGTTTAATGACTTTTTAAAATGTGTGATGTTTTATTCATTAGCTACCCCTTCTAAAGGTTTATCTCCAAGTTGCGCTGGTATCACCTCCACAAAGGCACTCTGAAGGCTTTGAAGTAACACACACGAGCGACAGTGCCACTGTCTGAAGGGCTTTACTGCCATATATGATCCACTTAAAGGGCCAGTGTGTAGCATTTAGTGACACCTAGCAGTGTAGTTCATGATTACAACCCCCTCGTCTCAACCTCCCATTCCCAGCACAAATCAGAGATTCTGGTGTCCGCAAAACACAAAATGCTCCATGTTGAGCCAGTGGTTGGTTTGTCTGTTTTGGGCTACTGTAGAAATATGACCGTTCAACATGGCAGACTGACAACACACAGCGTCTGTATTTATAAAAGGCTTATAAAAGAATTGTTATGTTTATAACAAAAATATAACAATCTTTATTTTCAGGTGATTACACAATAATGAAAACATAGTTATGCATATTATATTCCATATTCTGTAAAAAAGAGCCCCCTAAATCTTACAGTCTGGACCTTTAAGAGACATATAATGTTCAGCATTGTACAGGAGACAATAATACCTCCATTGTTGCCATAGAAGGGGTTCCTCCAATCATAATCTTGTCACTGTGGGAGAGTTTAGTCTCACTGAGGAGAAGAGAGGAGAGGAGAGGAGAGGTTAGTGTGGATGTATGTGTGTGAGCTGGTGAAGCCTGCTTCAGAGGTAATGGAAAATCATGTTTACATGCCTGCCTAATGTTACGCATAGGGATAGCAATTTCTCTCTCTTACTATCTGTCACTCTCTCACGCACACTCACAGAAAAAGGTAAAAAAAAAAACATATCTAATCTCTGTAATTTTTGTTACTTGAGTAATTGAATAACAGCTCTACTACCCCCTGTCATCTTTCTCTTTCTTCTTATTTCTTTTCATTCTTTTTTTTTTCCTCGCTTTCTTTTTTTTTTTCTGTTCACCCTCTTGCCACATTTAATAATCTCCAGGATACGATAGGGTGCTTTTAAGTGCAGAAAAACTTTGCTTCTTTATAGAAAATGATAGGGGTGTGATTTTGTCACAAAACAGGTCAATTTTACTGCAATAACTAGGATAATGAAAACACTTGCCAACAGCCATCACAGGTATTATTATGTGGCTTATTGTTTTTGCCTCTCCTGGCGGTTTAACTTCAGAGAAAAGCAAAATGATGTGTTGTGGTCAGCATGTTTATAGGAAGACTTATTCCTCCTAAAACCACTAAAATGACTACAAACACTGGAGTTATTGTTGCCATTATTTTCTTCCTCTTCTCCTTGGTAGTTAATGTTGTGGTAGCAGTAGTAGTAGCGGTAATAGTGGTGTTATTAGTTTTAATTTCTTACCCATGATGCCAGGTGATGTTCATCTCTGAGGTGTAATACTTCATGTGACACTGCAGCTGAATGCCTGTTGCTGTGCAGTTAATCACCAGCTCTGCTGCACTGGCTCCTAGAGGAGGTGATGGAAGGTGATAGAGGTTGTGGAGGGCACATTTGAAATCAGAATCAGACAGACATTTTCAATCTGCTGCTGGATAACCTGGCCTCTCTTGGAGCTGCTCGGAGAGCAACTTTTTACTCAGAACTAATCAAATAGAATCAAACTGCAGCCATTTGTACATGACTGTAGTATCCATTTTAAGACTTCCATTTTTACATTACCCTTATCTACCTCGGAGAGCAGAATTGTACTAATGAAGCAGAGTGCAGACTCTATACTGCATTCAGTAAAACGCTTCAAACATCAGAAGCTCTACTAACTTTTTTTTTTTAAAGCTCTTATACAGTACCTAAAGGGGGGAGTTTTACAGTACACTATGCCTGTGTGGGACTCTGCTCACTGCACATTACATGTGTACAAGTGTGTCATCCACCTGGTCACATCACCATGGTTTCCCATTATCACAGTAATGAAACCTCTTCTCCTCTGCAACCACTGCTGTAACAGTTGCTGCAGAGCTGTCAAGTGACTGTCTCTTAAAATAGGAGTAAGATGCTCCTCCACACTGTCACTGTGACAGCGCGGTAGAATTTTAAAGTGATTTCACCACATGATGGCATGATGGCCAAATGCTTCCAGCATGACAACTTCTGCCACATGCTGATAAGTGTGTGTGTAGAAGTGGGATTTTAAAACACAAATGTAACAGCCTGGTGGTGGATCTAAATTTCTTATCATGTGTGGTTTGATACTGCCGTGTTAATTTTAGATCATTTGCCCTTGATCCCTTCAGTGCGTAGAGGCTGATGGTGACGTTTAGTACTGTTTTTAATATGGATTTCTGTTAGTGACGTAATTGATATCTGTGTATTCACCTCTCTGCCTGTGTGTGATGTGTGTCTGTGTGTGTGCGTGTAAGTCAGATACCTACCAGCCAGCTGGTTGATCTTGTTGATGGCATCGTCAAAGACTACAAGAGAGGCAGAGAAACATGGGGTCAGGGAGAGAGCCAAGAGGATTGAGAGTGGTGTGGTGCCCTCTGGTGGCTGCATTCAAATCCCAGTAAGGAAAGGAAAGGTTTAATTGAAACATGTAGGTGTTTTCTAGTTATTTGAGACGAGCTGTCTCCATACCCTGTGACTCAGTACCCCTGTTGCCATTTATTAACCAATTCACTGAATATTTCTGCTCTTTCGCTTGATCCCAATAGATAAAACGGCAAAAAGGTATAAAGAGCTGTATCCATCAGCTACTCTTTCCCTTAAGGTCTGATTAAATACTTACTAACCTCTAATACAGATAAAAGGGGGGATAAAATATGATCTGAAAAGGACAGGAATGCTCAATTCTGTCATTAAAATGTACACAGAAGTTCAAGCTCGAACAACTAAAGAGTACCAGTTTGTGAAAGTTTATTTTGCACAAACTTTTACAGGAACTTTAAAATGGATTTTCTCAGGATTTAATACAGCCAGCAGGTGAGCAAGTCACATGGCAAGAACTATTTTACTATAAACAAGAAGTCAGAAAAACAAGGTCAGGGTCAGGGTTAGAGGGTTTGTTAAAAATTAACTAGTTTACCATGTACAGATACAGTATATGCATTTGGACCATATTACTTTTTCCTGTCTCCCACTTTTTAATTTTAATGAGCATTCAGTTCTTTTTAAGCTTATATTTATTAATTGCCATTTATACTTCAGGTTATTATTTATTCTTGCTCAGTTAGACAACCAGCCAGCGAGCAAGTCAGTGAATTACTCAATTAATCAGTGAGATAAATTGAGTATGAAAGACGCGTTTACCTTTTCCAGAGACGTCAATTTGGCTCATATCTTTTCCTCTGTCATCACTGATGGTGGCCTTATAAATTCCTGTTGTCTTCAGTGAAAACTGGAGAAGAAACAAAACAGAACAGAAAACACATTAAATAGTACAAGGAACAGGGAATAAAGATTTGTTGAATTCTTTATGTCAACAAATTGTGAAGTCTGCTTTGCTTTGACTTATGAAATAGTGCTATTGTACACGGTTTCATAGCATGAAGCATAGATCAACAGTACCAAAATGCAATTACCAGTTTAATTGGCAGTTTACAGACTCCTGATCCCAGGTCAGGCTTCACATCAGGGATGATCTCTGTGTCTTCTTTATACCAGTGGAACACTGATTCCTTCTTCAAGTTAGCAACCTGCAATGAAAAACATAATCACAAATATTTTTACAACATCCAACATGATTATCAAGGTTTATGCTTCTTTTTTAGCTTAGCAGATCATCACATTCCAATGACACCCATTCAGATGGACCCAAAAATGTCGTCAATCTGCCTCTAAAAGTCATTTATCAGTCCAGGATGTACATGTGTTGCACCTCATCTTTTCATCAACCAGGTCCAACCAGATCCATTAGAGATGTTCTTCAGGTAAAATCACCAATATAAACTCACTGTTTGACATGCCATTAATGCCGCACACCTCAGATTTTATAACTCATTATAAGATGCAAATCCAACAAGTCAGTGATATGTGTAAAGTTCAGTTTATGTGGTGGTTCATTCAGACCAGGAGATACCTCAACGTCTGGATTAAAAATGTACTCTTTCCCTCAGGAGAAAGTTATTTTTACAGAATATACTGTACCAAAAGTATTAACTAACACCAACTACAAATGGAGCCTATTTCTGCAAATGTGTGATAAGAAGATTATGCCTTGTGTGTATCGTCAATCACAACATTCACCCACTTCATTTACAGCATATTTAACAGTTTGTTGTGTTCCTACATTATTTAAAATGGTCTTATTTGGACAAAACTAAGTAACAGATAAAACAAATGGCAGCTTCAGATTGTCTTGACGGATAGGAGCAATCATTTAAAAATCATTTTAATTACATCCTTCATACTGACAAAGCCAAAACCAAATCCTGACAGTATAATTCTGGTTATTTTCAATCTGGACCTAATCATTACACTGCATTGTCTCATCTAGCAGTCAGCCTCTCATTTGTTTAGAGTGTAAATATTCAATAATTATTGAGTTTGACTGTGTTTACCTTGCAGACCAAACTGACAGAACAGTCGTCTCCGATCTGAAGTGACAGGAACTCACTGAAGTGGGGACCTGTGGTGGATAAGGACAGGAGAGAAAGGGGAAGCTTAAAGCACATTACTTATGGACCTTGATTGTATGAGCTTTATTAACTGCCTTGTGCATTAGTTAAGCATGGCTTTAAAGTTCTTACTGCAAAATTCCACTGTGCATTTGATTGTGCACCTACAGTAGCTATAGCTACATTTTTAAATTTAGGACTTATTTGCTCATGTAACAGGATGTTTGAAATGGGTCCATTTAAAATGTTAAGGCTCCAACTCCTGGAGTTTCTTTTCCTGTTCTCTCACTGATTTGATTAGTTGTCTCCCAGGCAACATAGTGGTGTGCTTGTCTCGGACTAAGTCGAGTAATGCTCATATAAGCTTAAAAAGTGGATGGTGTTTTGTGTTTCTTACCCTCCTTGACTCTGATGTACTCTCTCCTCTGGTATTCAGCCTCAGCCAGCGCTGCCTTGAAAGCTGTGTACACATACACATAAACAGAGAATAATTAACAGATCAAAGCGTTGCCAGTAGTTACTATAGATTCTTTCAGTGGATTAGCTAGCTAATGGTCCCCTGCATGAGAATGGAATCATAATTTATGAAACAAAAGCAGCGTGACTGCATCAAACCTACCTATTATTATTAATCAGCTTGATACATTTGATATACATATCATACATACATAATGGAGCCTCAGATGCAATAAGTCTACTGCCAAACACACACACTACACAAGCACATATGTACTACATAATGTAACGTATGTCTCAGCAGGCTGCGTTCATTCTGGCTTCTGAGTTTTAAAAAGATGATAGTGAGAAATCAGACCTGGCCTCTCTTACCATCTCCAATCAGAACCAGAGAGCTCTGTGCTTTGCCTCCTCCATCTGTAATCTGGCAGGTAAATGTCCCCTCATTCTCCTCTGTGAAATGGTCCATGATGAACTCAATGATACCTGTAGCGACGTCATGACCCATCTTGTTGGGCTGCAGAAAAATACAGATGGTCATAATGCACTTGAAGATAGTGTGATACTGTGATATTATGGCTTTAATGTGGCAACATGCGGCTGACTGAATCACGGTGAGCGTACATCGAGGGCAGACACACAGTTCTTTCATCTTCAAGCCATAAAGTCATTTTTCCATGCTTTAAACTACAGTGTATCTTACAGCGGCTCCAGATAGTTCCCTGTTGTTGGCAAAGAATTTGTAGGTGACATTGGAAGAAATCTCTTCAGCCTGCAGCCAGAACCTCATTCTGCCTCTCTCCAAAATCTTATAGGCCAACTCTGATTTCAGCGGGATGACTAGAGGAGAGGAAAGTTACATGTTCAAAAACAGTATTGCACTTATTTACTAATAATATAACCAAATTGTTAGTAAGAGAAAAGGAGAGGAGGCAAACGAGCAGGAGAGGCAAATAGTGGTTAGGCAGGTGATGCAAAAGCAGGTAAGACTTTTTTGGATCAAATAAAAAAGAGAAATGTGCAAAGGTTCAAAGAAAGTCAGAACAAAGCAAAATGGAGGCGCGAAAGGGAAAAACTGAGAGTGGCTAAGACAGATTAAAGACATAGCAGAGGAAAACGTGTGAGAGAAGAGAGATTAAAAGGGACAAAGAGAGAGATTATGACAGATGGAAAGAGTCAGCCAGAGGTACCTACTTGGGTGTCTGATATCATAGCTGAGTGCCAGCATCTTTGCCAACTCTGAAATGTAAAGAGACAACTTATTTCTTTCATGCAGCCAAGGGCATGGACGAGCAACTAAAATACATGTTACATTTTGTACACTGATGTCATTTTTATGCACTTTGAAGAGGTGATTCAAGTTAGAAGTTGGAGTCTCAGCTGCAATTATGTTGAAATAAGTGCACAAACAGTTGTATAGAATGTATTGTCTGTACTGAAACTGAGTTAGCATAATAAATTATATATAAGTCCCTGTGATGGAAGTGAAAAACATGAAACCTTGTATCCTAGGAGTTTAGAAATTATTCTACGTTAGGCTGAAACTGGCCAACAGGCCAAATGGGAGCCAATCAGTGTAAGGCACAGTGAATAACATATTATAGCCTAGTAGCATAGTGGTGCAATAGCAGGAAAAATATTGTGAACCTTTATGACAGAAAATCCCTTTGCCATGATGATGTTTTTTCAAAACACACACACTGCCCGAAGTTCAGAAAAAAAATTGTGTACAACGTGCTCTGATAGCATTGATCAAATTAATCAAACGGGCTCATCGCTTTCATCTTTGTTTCATCCCACACAGTGCCTCGGTTCTTCAATACGTAGTTTCCTTTTATATTTTGCTTTCCAGATTTACAGCTGTTTAAATTTTCACGATCAAGGCATGAAAGATATTTGCATGCACTACCTCAAGAAATGGAGGAAACTAATATTTAATGTAATTTAATGTAATGTAAAGGCTAATAAGACAATGACAGGAATTAATAATTTGTCAGTCTAGGCTGTAAATAGCTGAAATGATTATAGATAGAAGCCAGTAGCCAGATTTCTGTATATTTTGAATGGGGGGGGGGTTAAGCACCAGAGCCACACCGCCACAGCGATGGGTAAAATCCTACCTTCTGCAGAGATGCTATAGCTGGATGACACTCCCTCTGTGCTGGTGACAGAAACTGAGTATGTTCCAAAGTCCTCTTTGTCTGCATTCTTAAAGATCAGCTTAGAACTACAAATCAGATACAGACAGGAGATAAAGACAAAGAAACAATGTACATTAAAGATTTACCAATGCGTTTTTTACAGAATCTGGATGTTTACACACAAAGATCTGAGTAGCTCTCTGTGTGTGTGTGTGTGTGTGTGTGTGTGTGTGTGTGTGTGTGTGTGTGTGTGTGTGTGTGTGTGTGGTCTTACTGGCTGCCTTCAGTCTTGATCACAACTCCTTTGGAGAAATCTGTGATTTCCTTATAGTCTTTCTTCCAGATGAACTTAGAGCCCTCGTTCAATTGGCAGGACTCGAATGACAGAACAATGTCACCTGACTTCTCATCCACACAACAGGATACCTCCTGGGAACCTTAAATACACAAAGACAGAGAAACACACACACAGTGATAATATTTAAACTGCACCAATTTCAGCCCCTAAAAAGGCGCAGACAGCATATTGTACAAAGATTTTTTATAATTCAGTTTTTGTTGTTTTCATTATATTTGTCCTCTTCATTCCTAACTTTGATGTTGCCTACAGCATTTAAGAAAAGAGTACATCATTCCAACTTGGCAAAGCCACGTGTTCACTGTGTTGTCTTTTCAAATAGAAACTTGGAGATGCTTGGTTGAAAATGGTGAAGATAAGACAAACTGTCTACTGTCTGTGATTAAATGTTACCTGCCAGAGCCTTGGTAGTCACAGGGTCAGAAGGCATTGAGGCCATACCAACTCCTGCATCATTGACCCCACGCACTCTGAACACGTAGCTATTGCCCACCTCCAGGCCTGTTACCTAGGAAACAAATAAGAAAACAACATTGTGTTTGATGAAGGCAGTTGTGATTTGTTTTCTACACATTTCTTCATGTTAATCATCGGTTTGGGTAAATTTGACAGGCATAGTAACTGTGACATTAATTTTGCTGCTTGATGTCTTAATAGTTGGAGATATTTTCTGAGGTTATTAGGCAGATGAGATCCAGCTGCTTCTGCAGCTGATAAATATAAAATGTATTGTCATATACCCAGACCCATTATTATTATTATGCATTACTCAGAAATTAATACATATAATGTTGATTTGTCGACTGATTACCTGACTGCAGCTACTTTAAATTCTAAAATCAATCATATCCATCTACCTCAGCTTTTTTGTAGCGTATTTAACCCAGCAACTGGTTACTTTATCCACTAGGTGTCAGTATCACACAGTTTAATGTAAGTGTATCACTGCAACAGGATTAATAAAACACTATATTCTGGTATATTCTACTACACTATACTATACTCATATGTAATGTATGAAAGTTTAAAACAATATTATAGTGAACGGGAGCCAAAAGAAAATTTTGCACAGTGCTGAACATAAAATTAACATAAGAAACCAACAATGTAGCATCAAGAGCACATTGTACTCTAGTTGTATGTAATCATAACTAATCATCTTCATAAATAATCTTTCAGGAACCATAAACCATATGAAAGACGCTCTCACCTTAAGGAAGCGGTGACTGACAGCTGTCTTATTGGCTGTGGTCCACTCAGAAGTGCCCTTCTTAGCGTACTCAACGTGATAGCCTGTAATTGGTCCAGAACCAGTATAGACAGGCTTTTTCCACTCAACCACCAATGAATTATCTCTCACTTCAGCGAAAGTCAGGTCATAGGCAGGACCTAAAGGACACACAGAGAGGAGACACATGAGCATGAGTGAACATCTCAATGAACATTCATTCCTCTCCTCCTAATTCTCAAGACTATTTGGCAGACCTGAGCGTGGCTGCAATAATGTTCACCAGTGTTGGTGACCAAGTCAGTCAGAAGATTTACTAACCAGGCTCCGGCATATTCCAGGCCTCACAGGTGAAGTCAGCTGAATGTTTTGAAGCTGGTCCAAGGCCAGCCAGGTTGGCTGCATACACCTGGAACTGATAGACTGCTCCCTCTGTCAAGCCCTCCACCTGTCCATTAAATGTTAACATGGTTACTTACATGCCAATCATCATTATCTTAAACAAACTAGGCAAGCCGCTTTTTATATTCGCACAAGCCGGTTATGCACAATATAACCAGCGTGAAATAGTGAATATCCAAAAATCAAAACTGACCCTGATATTTTTCTTAGAATGCAGGAAACCAAAACAAACCATTGTTGAATCAAATTTATGTGACTAAAAATTTTGCTGTACCAGAGAACAACCAACTGAACTGTTTGTATCCAGTTCATGATAAAATTTGACCTTTTGTTTTGATGTTTTGAAGTAAGCTTAATAACAGACATTACTGTACCTTATAAAGTCTCTCTGAGAGTGGTGGGATGTGAACCTCCCTCCACACTGTTGTTCCGCTGCGTCTTTTGTCCACATAATACTCCTTAATCGCTGCTCCTCCAGATTTAAGAGGCTTCTTCCAGTTGAGAACCATCGAATGTCCATCACAGCTCAGCAGTGCAACGTCGTAAGGAGCACAGGGGGTGGCTGAAAAGGCAGTACTGAATTTGAATACTTATCATTACAATCATAATACTTTGCATTCAGAAACATCAAAAATGATCATCACAGCCCAGCAGCGAGAGATTACGAAGCAACAGATCATCATTATGACCATTATTATCAATTTGAATGACCAAATATATAATATAATACTGACTGAGGGCAGCTTTAACAGTCAGAGGTGAGGACTCCTGGGATTCTTCACTAAGACCCAGCTCATTGATAGCCTGGACACGGAACACATAGGTTTCTCCTTTGGTCAGACCGCTAACCACAAACCTGCAAAAACAGAATCACATGCAAAAATAATTAGTAGTATTAGTATTTCATACGCTATAACCAATAGTAAAAAAAAAAAAAAAAAAAAAAGACACGTTTATGAGCAATACAGCGTGTTTTTGTCAGGATAACAACATACTTGGTGCTCCCACGAGGTTTGTGATTGGCTGAGGTCCAGTCCTTAGATCCCTGCACACACTGGTCGATGTAGTAGCCAATCAGATTGTTGGGTTCCTTTGGAGGAGCCCACTGGATGAGGACAGAGGTGTCGGTTTCCCTGGTAGAAATCACCTGGCCGGGAGCAGATGGCACGCCTGAAGACAGTAAAGCATAACAAAGACAACAGATATTAGCAGTGTGTATGTGACTATAGTCCATTGTGAAAATCTTTGCTCTGTGTCACACTATAAAGAAAGAGGGAAAAACAGACCTTTGAGTTTCAGAGTCTCAATACATCCAGTCGGCTCTGATGGCTCGCTGTTTCCATAGATATTGGCAGACAAAACTCTGAACTTATATATTTTGCCTTCTGCCAGGTCAAAGGCGGCGTAACGGGGAGATCGAATGGGGACCTGAGTGTTAACACGTTGCCATGCACCACTCTCAACAAGGCACTGCGGGGAGAAAGAGACAGAAAGAGAAAGCATGTTTACTCTTCCTATACATGCACAGACGTAATGATGTGCTAAATTTTAGCTGGATTTATTGCAGATCTTCAGTAATTACTTAAATTAATCTAGTCACTTATGCAGTTAAAAAAAACAGAAGGCTGTATGAGTAGTTTGCCTGAAGCCAGTCATATCAGCTTTAACAATATGAATCAGTCAGTTTTGGGTTTATTTCTTTGCCACCAAAATGGCACAAAAGTCAATTTTAGAAATGAAATTAATATAATAATATTATGATACGATATAATAAGTTGGACCAAATATAGCGCTTTACAGAAAAATATGTGTTGTCATCCACACATTTAATTCACTTATTCAAACCATTCTGTGCTTCTAATTATGTAATCTTGTTTTGTGTGTAATCCACTCCTAGACTTCCAAGAGAAAGAGGAGAACCGTAAATGTGTGCCAACAACCATTATTTCTAACACCGTGGCTTTACTGGAGTAGGGAGAGGCTTTCAAACACAGCAGAGCATGCATTCTTACACTTATACTCAGCATTGGTGACAGTAAGACATTGTTTGTTACCTTTTCTATGTAATACCACATGGGAGCCTTGCCGGAGTATTTAGGAGCTTTCCAGCTCAGAACGACATATGTCCTGTCTATTTCTGAGACTTGAATTCCTGATGGCGCACCTGGAGGCTTTCCCTCGGCTACACAGAAACAAACACACACACACACACACACACAGATGATTAAGTATACATAGACACTTTGGGCACTCTGAGATCTTTACTGTTGTCATCTGACTGTGTATGGTAGTAGTACCAGTAGTGTATAGATATTATATACAATAATACATGTAGATATGGGTTCATTTTAGTAAAAACTCACCTTCCAGTTCATCATGGTGAGACACAACATCCAGTTTTCCTCCAAGTTTTTTGGCTACAGGAAGACAAAAACCACATCATCAACATTAGCAACTCAGGGGGTGTCGATTAGTTCAGTTGGTAGAGCATCCGTCCCATGTGCGAAGGCTCAGCAGCGGCCCAGGGTTCGAATCCGACCTGCGGCCCTTTGCTGCATGTCGTTCCCCATCTCTCTCTCTCCCCACATTCCTGTCAACCTTCAGCTGTCTCTATCAAAAATAAAGCTTGAAAAGGCCAAAAAATATCTTTAAAAAAAAAAAAACATTATCAAATCAGCACACTGGACTGCAAATATTAGTGTTCATCACATTATATAATTAAATTGTAGGTCAGATTATGGGCTGGGGTGAAAGGGGGACCAGTCATTTTATAACCATGACCAGAAAAGGGCAGATCATTCAGCTATAAACCAAACTTTGCACATAGATCCTAAAATGTAGTCCAATAAAGCAGTTTGGTCAGTGAAGGAAAAGACATGCAATAAAATCTGCAGAATTCCATGTAGAAATTAAATCTAAAAATAAACAAGGAGGAAATGTGAACTACCTGAATTTATAGTATGTAAAAATGTTAACTAGTTTCATTACACCATCCTTTTAAGACTTTTATAATTAACTGATGCTGCAATGAAGTCTTACAAGCAACATAATAACCACATTTCATCAATATACACACAATAACAAAACTTGTGGCTACATGAGGAATCGATTTTGTGTCCAGTCAGTAAAGAAAGTAGCAAAACAGACATTTATTGATATAATAACATCAGAAATCATTACTTTAGATTCCATCATACAAAACATACCAAAACAGCAGTGACATTTGGCATGTCAGCGACTACAGGACAAGTCTCCTCAAGTCTTCATGTGATGTAATTTAAAAGGCAGGGATGACATTTCTCTGTACTAATCCAGTTAAACCCACCGTGGAGGTTCTCAAACTCAGTGGGGTCCAGCGCAGCGATAGGATCAGACATACGGGATGGTTTGCTTATTCCGTGTGAGTTAACTGCTCTGACTCTGAAGCAGAAGGAGTGTCCTTCAAACAGCCCAGACACGGGGTATTTACAAATCTTGATGGGGTGATCATTGCATTGGGACCAGTTTTCAGTTCCAACCTCACATCTACAAGATTAAGATAAAAAGAGACGAGGAAAGGATTAAATGCCTAGATTAGATGGTTTTGATGAGTATCATGTTACAGCTCAAACAGAGATGCCATCATGTCATAACAAGCTGTCATAACAGATTTGATTATTGAAAAAAAAAAAAAAAAAAATATATATATATATATATATATATATATATATATATTTTGAAGTAGTGGAGATTTTTACACAGTCCAAACATTAAAGGTGGTACAAGTCTGCTAACGATTACAACAATGAATCTGACAGCACAAGAACAACACACTCAAAACCTTTTTTTGGCTACTTATGCATTTCAAATAAATAGAAAATTTCCATCCATTTGAATTACATAGTTTTAAATAAACTATAAATTAACTAACAAACCTAATGTGAAGCAAGTAATAAGATTTATGTAATAGTACTAATAAACTCAAAATAACTGCATTCATTTTCACTGTTGGGTTTGGGCAAACAAATTGGCTTTATTAATATTGAATGTATACACCTGGTTACTACTACACTACTGTGTAGTTGAAGCACATTGAGTTTATTAGTACTATTACATAAATCTTATTATTTGCTTCACATTAAGTGCATTAATGTATTTTAAATCGATGTAATATAAATGGATGGAAATTTTCTATGTAACTGAAATGCAATTTTTTTTGAGTGCAGAGGAACTCAGGCAATAATATGTAATATATAATCTATATTATAGATTCAGTGATTATAGTGATTGATATTGGCCAGTACATTAGAATACAGTGGTACATTGTCAGAATAACAGTTGAAAAGTAGTAGAGGTGGCTGTGTTAAAAAAACAGCTAGCAAAAGAAACTTTTAGACTCCTTTAAGTTAATGAATCAAGCATGTTTAAGGTTGGGTTGGTTGAACATGTGAGGTACAGAAAGGGTCATTAAAGATAAAAATGAATGGAGAAGTACAGCAGAATAGTTCAGTGAAGAGAAAAGGGAAGGACTCCCTCTGCCTAAAGACAATAACCCTTTCATTTGTAAAGATAATCAAACAAACTCTATGTGATGACTTACAGTAATCAGTTTTTCTTTATGTTGGTCAGTTTTTCTATTTATGGTGTTTATATCAGTAACCCCTACTTGTCCACAAAGTATCCCAGGATTGGTCCCTCCGTGGTGGTATTTGGGGGCTTCCATGAGACAATGACATAGTCTCTATTGGCATCATGGATCTTGATGTCCATAGGAGCACCAGGTGCACGGGGAGCTGGGGGTGGGCCATCTACACAGGGAGTGGCACAGTGATATTTCAATCATATTATCATAATCATATTATAAATGAGAAGCAATACATGTTTAAATGACCACAGTAACACATCTGTAAAAAGAACAGTTCGAGTTTCAAATCACTGATTGATTGAATCAATGCTCATCTTTACACACAGGTCTGAAGCCAGAACCTTCTCTTAGACTGTCCAGTCATCCAGCACACCTCTCACCTGCGACAGAAACAAAAGCACTGTGCTCTGCGGTGCCTCCTTTAGTGACCATACGTAGTGTGTAGAGGCCTTCATCTTCTTTGTAGAGGTTAGGAATAGTCAAGGTGGTGACTCCTCTGCCAGTGTTAATCTTCACCCATTTAGAGTCAAACAGACGTGTGTCTGGAAATGAGAAATTCAATGTCACTTCCTGCATAACTCTTACAAACCTCCACTCTTAATTGCTAGAGCAATATATTTCTATGAATAACACAGGAGGTTTGACTGTGTAAAGTGATTTTAAATATACAAGATTAACTTTTTACAATTTACTTTTATACTTATATTTACTATCTACCTACCTACTATACTTTTATGTCTACAGACACACACAGTTTAGCAAATTAAAATACTCATGAATTGGGGGTATATCGCTAGAATCTATTTAATTACTTTTACTATAATGAATTAGTAATAAAAATAGTGTCCGTAATATATTACCATTTTTCCACTGGTGCGCCTCTGGCTGCATGTCAACTAGATTGGGTCTGGTAGTCATCGTGGCAGGTCGCATATATTATTAGCAATTATACTGTAATTACTTTGTCATAAAATGCTACTTTATAACAATTACCATCTCTGTACCACTGTGCATCAGGCTGCAGGTTGGCCAGGTTAGGGTTCAGGGTCATGGTAGCAGTCAGAGTGGCAGATTCTCCCTCAGTCGCAAACACAGGGCCAAACTTCTCCAAAAAGGTAATGTTGATTTTAGTGTAATGGATCTTGGGAAGCATGGCAGCTGAGCGATTGGGGGAAAGGAAGAAACAATGAATTAGAGAGAGACGGGAATATGGCTGATGTTAACGGCTTGTTGCTCCACACATTACTTAGAAAAGTAATGCAGCGGTGCACTGTGGTGCATATCTTGTAATTTCTGGACATATTTATGATGCTCACCTGTGAAAGGCAACCACGCGTAAGGACAGGACTCATCCTCCTGCTTGAACCCTATATGATTAAAAAACGAACATATTAACTAATATTAACTATAAGTATAAAAGTACTGTGACCAATGAATGTATGTTGAGACATTAGCTAACAGCTACTTGATAAACTAACTAACTAACTAACTAACTTGATAAAAGAGCTGACAGTGTCCATTGAAAGCATGTGACCTCCAATAACTGGATGTCATTCCAGTCATTTTAAGATTCCACTTTAGATATTTTAAGACTTTTATAGAACCCACAGACATTCTCTTGCTCTTGGTAGTGCAAGCCAGTCTTGAATGCATCCAGACCTGCCAATCAGCCTTTTCTGTCCTAATAAAACACACACATCAGATGCAAGAGAATCAGATCAAAGGACTTACTCTTGACAATGATGGTGGCCTGACTAGAGACCTGTCCATGGTTGTTACTAGCCACAACAGTGTACTGGGCGGTATCATCAGTTGAGCATCTACAAATACACAATAAAACACATGTATTCTTTAAACATACAGTACCTATCAGTCTTATTGTATTCTGATTAAAAGATTTCTTAAAACAACCCACAGATACAGTATGTAAATTAAACTATGGGTTAGGGTTTTATCCATGCAAGGTTCTTCTTCACCTTATGTCAAGCCCTGAGTGTTTATGTTAATCTTTAGGAATGTTTACAGTCGGGATTTGCTCTTACAAGGAGTATTAAGCTAATGCACCAAATAGGCAATAATGGGAAAATATATTAGATAGATTAAGTAATGCTTGTACAAGACTTAGCATTGGATATATTACTTGGAGACAGAGCTGCAAAGCTGCAACATATTCTTAGATGACAGTTATTTTTAGTCAAAATTAGTTACATTTCCAGGACATTTTTCACAAAAATGTATTGTGTAAAAATATATTTTACAATCAAATCTGCTGCTGCAAAATGCATGTCTTGATCAAGTTGCAGGATGTAATACATCACCTTCTGTGTTTCTTGTATGGCCACAGATGTTTGACAACCTAAGCAAGCCTCAAAGCCTCAAGCGAACCATCTGCAGACGGTTATGAACTAGACAATCAAGTTCTGCCAACATAGCAAATTGCATTTACAGACTAAGGTGTATGTTGGAGAAATATAGAAAGAAAGACACAGAGAGACTGCCACAGAGGTCAAAGCCATATTTTGGTCACTGTCATCGCATGCTACATATTTATGACACCTCAACCTCTGAGTTCAACCTCTTGTTTCCTTTATTCTTTATCCTTCAATCACTTCATCGTTCTGTCCCTCTGTGTGTCTCTGTCTCACCTCGATGTTCTTCTCATCAACTTTCCAAAACCTTATATTACACCAGTATAATTTCAGCCCGTGCAGAATATACAGGCTGGTGTAGCCATAAAGAGATGACTTTGAGATTATTGGTGGGAATGGCTGCTGTGTTGCAGAGGGGAGCTGAGGGAGAGCAGCAAATGTATTCCTATTTTGGATCATAAGAGCCTTCAATAAATCCTTCAAATGCACAGAAGGCGGGGAGGGGGATTCTGCATTTCCTCTCTCTGTCATGAGCATGGCTTAAAATTACGACAAGCTGACGGTAATTTGCAATTCAAAAGAGAGCTCTGAGGTCTTCCAGCCTATTTTTAAAACTTGGATACAATGCCAAGCCTTTCATGGTGGCAATTTTTCTGACCATTCTGCTGTTCATTTTCATTTAAAACACACAGCATTCAGTGTAAATGGTAATCCATCTCACAGTCTTATGAGTTTTAGACCACTGGGGAGGTAGATTAAGGGTTATTTTCCTACATGAGTTATGGCTTTTGGCTGATCCGTGTGTAAGTAAGTCAGAAGGAGCTAAAGGTGACTGGATCCAAGGAGAGAGTGATGACTTAAAAGAATCCTGGAGTATCACGTAGCACTGAGGTCAGCAGTCGAACAGCTGAGCTTCCTAAGACTGGAGGGAGAGCCGTATATGCCCCCCGACCCTCTTTCCCCAACCCACCCACCACCATCTGTAGTCACACAGTCTATCCGTACAGTCAGTCAGCTGACTCTGACGTTACTACTCTACTTTGAATTTGTGTGCGATCCTGAGGGGACTGACAAGACAGATTTTCAGGTGACTGGGATAGATGATTGAGCAGTGAGTCATGAATTACAAGTCCAGAACATAGACAAAAATCCTTAAAGCCAGACACATTAAACTCAGTGATTTAGTGTTGCTTTTACATAAAGCTGGGATACTAAAAATAAGATGAAAACCTGCTTTTGCAATAGTCAAAAAGTCTGTGTTTCCTATACCTTGGGATCTCCAGAGAATGGACTCCACCTTTAGCTTCAACCAGGTACTTTCCAGAGGACACGTCCAGGATCACATCATCTTTGTACCTAAAACAGAGGAAACTAGATCTCACCAGCATCAAGACATGTGAAACCTTCATGATAAGATCTACTATCATGTTACTATCATATCTAAAGGAAGAAAAGAAAGACAGACGATACGCCAACCTACCATGTTAAAAGGAAAACAAACACAAGTTATTACTTCTCACCATTTTACAACAGGCATGGGGAAACCGTCGACGGTGCAGAAGAGTCTGACTGGGGTGTTTTCAAACACAGTGTGGGATCTGAGTCTGGCCAGGAACTGTGGTCCCCTGATCATAGGCCCCTCACGCACATATTTGTCCAACATCTTTGCCTTTATCTAGACAGAGAAACAGAAATACCAAGAAATATTAAATGAACGAATAATATTTAGCTCCCACATATCTCCATATTACCTTATTGCCATATTATTATAGCATATCAAATACTGACATTAACATGGGCTCAGGTAATTGCACAGATTCTTACCATCTCCTGGATGTGAACTTGGGTTTTGTGTTCATATCTTTCCTCCATCGACTCAGAGCTAAAGACAAACACTGAGTCAGTTTTGCTAACATCCTCAGGAAAACAAGGTTTTCCACAGACTGAGAATTGAGTTAATATATGTGATTTTGTAACATGCATCTACTTAGCATGTAAGTATTGTAACACATTGTTAAAATGTGATATTAGTCTCATTTAAATAAGTGTAAATCTCTGCCTAAATAACATTTACAGTAAATGGACTTGTACTTATATAGCGCCTTTCTAGTCTTCTGACCACTCAAAGCGCTTTTACAGTACGTATCTCATTCACCCATTCACACACATTCACACAATGATGGCATTGCCTGCCATGCAAGGTGCCAACTGCTCATCAGTTTGAGGAGCTAACCATTCATACACTGATGGCGCAGCCTTTGGGAGCAATTTGGGGTTCAGTATCTTGCCCAAGGACACTTCAACATGCAGACTGGAGGGGATTGAACCGGGGATCGAACCAATGATCTTCTGATTAGTGGACAACCCGCTCTACCTCCGAGCCACAGTAAGTAACACTGGTTTCAAACCCATAATAACTATATGCGAAAAATACCTGTTTGTGTTTTGTTTGATTGACTATTCAGTTATTTAGGTGCCTACTAGGGATGGACATGAGTACTCCGGTACTTGTTTGGACGTCATTCATTTAACGTATCAAGTACTCATCAAGTAGTATCAAGTATGTGAAGATGCCCATGACGTTCAGTGATTTCAGTCACACATCACTCACCTAATGTTACAGGTAGAATGGCGACCTGGTATTAAAGTGGTTTTATAGTTGTTTGAAAAAATTAACTTGGAGTGCAAGCCATGTAATATTATACAAGTGTATCATAGAACAACCAGTTCAATGATTAACCATTTGCAGATTAAGCACTACGAGAAAACGGATGATGGATAACAGGCAACCTCTCGTCACTATTTGCTAACGTTAGCAGTGTTAGCACACGCCGTTGTGATGCAGAGAGGATTAGCTGGCTCATAATTACAATGGCGACTGGAGATATAATCTTTGTGGAAGGCGACGGCTTCCGCAACCTGATGGGATTTGGTGAGCCAGAGTAAAAGCAACCATTGTGGTGAACAACTACAAGAGTGGAGAGAAGATGTGTGAGAAAAGTTCAGTGAAATTGAGGGCTCATCTGCAAATTGCTAAATGAAAGTAACTGTTTAGCTGTAGCCTTCGCTCCAAATTGGTGGCAGATGAAAAAGTAAACAAGCTACAGCTTTTTTAGCTGCCAAATTATTGAATTATTGTGACGTCGTAATGTTTGCAGACAGTTTTTCTTCATATCGGCTAATCTCTACAGTCTGTGCAGCACAAAAATCTAGGATAACCCTAGCCCCACCTGCATTTTCGTTTGGATGTTCTGAATTATATTCTTACGTTCGATTTTTTCTTGAGAGTACTCAATAATGATTCAGTGTGAGTACTTGAATACGGAAATGACATAAAATGTCCACCCCTAGTGCCTACCAGCCCAAATAACAAGCTTGTAAAGGACCTGTAGTGTGTGGTGTGTGTTATTTTGTTATAGCTCTCAGATATGTGCAGGCAGGCTGTTTGCAGTTTGCAGTGCTTGTAGGGCTTGTAATGTGACACCACAATGTTTCTTGCTGTTTTTATAACTACAAAAATACTTTGAAATGAGGGATATCCATTACAACCCTATTTCTATGAGCAAAGATGGGGGATACTAGCGAGCTCTGCTGGCCAGCTCATTTTTCTCTGCTGAGCAGTGCACTGAAATGTGAAATTATCAATAAAGTCAATCAGTACTGATCCACCAGTCACACTTGTTCTTGATGGAACATGGGCCGTACCCAAACCAGACATTCATGAAGACTTAAGAAGTGAGTTCAGAGGCTGTTTCCATGGTTACTGTATTAGGATGACTTGTTGATGATTTGTCCCCTCTCCGGCAGCCATTAAAAAGAGACTGAAGCCCCATGCTCTTAATCCATGGCATGACACAGACATAACACAAAAGGGTGTGAAAGAGACTGCAGTTCACTTTCCAAGACCTCTTCATAGCGGGGACATGAAAGTAAAGCCTCCCTGCCTAAGCCTACACAGCAGGCCATCAATGCACACTCACCTTCTGTGATGGTGAAAGAGCACGTAAGGAAAAATTCATATCTGGGCTCATGTGGTTAACTTTACAGAGCCTTGAGCTCCACATAGAGAAGCTTTTGTAAGATGGTGCAATGCAGGATTTCACTGTATTGTCTGTGTTCGACATGGTCGTCTGAGCGTTTGCCCTCTGGAAGGTTTGCACCACAGAGGACATTGTTCTGTATGAGACTATTGTAATGTGTCTTAGAGGGCAGAGTTGCAGAGTCATAAGCTCAAGATGTGGTTCTTCTTCTCTGTGTGCATGAAAAACATGGTGAGTAGTATCTTTACAAATAAATTTCCATCCATCCATTATCTGAAACAGCTTATCCTCATCAGGGTCACGGTGGCACCTGCCTTTGTAAGTTGTAAGTACCTCCTGGATAACATTTTTTTCCAACCCCATTTTTGTCATGAACCATAGTGACTTACAATATATAATCACAACATCCTCTCTGTTTTATGCGCATAGCCAAATCCTGTTTTCAGCAGAATGAGGCACTGAAAGCCCAACCCATGAGAGGCTGCCCGAGATCTGGCAACAGGCCTGTTGCCTGAGAGCTGGAGATTGTTAACAGCAGATCCACAGCCAGCAGTGGGAAGCTCTGACTCCATGTCTTTCATCACTGGTGTCCAGAAAGCTTTTAGGTTTGAATTCATTACACCACTGCTACCGCAAAATTGAGGGGAGTGCCTGGCAGTCCAGAAAGTCAGGGCGATCCTAAAAAGCTGGCAGTGATAGAAGGAGCAGTTGGTGTGGGGAGCAGTTGGTGTGGGGACCACTGCGATAAGCGAGACAGGAGGGGGCTATGTTGAATATTAAGAGAGGAAGATGGCCATCCTTGACCAACAGTAATGTATTATTGTATGTGTTGCAAATGGATGCCGGGTTGGGGTTTGACCAACATTTACACAGCCTCTGGGTTTTGTGGGTTCATCATAATTAATGAAAATTAACATATGCAAATTTCAGTGTGCTGCTCTGTAGAGGAGAACAGGTAAACCTGTGTGAAAAAAGAAGACAGGAAAGATCACATGTGCCTGGAGTTGTTGAGAAATGACAATATTATACCTTGCATGTCATCAACAAATGAGTTGCTCATTGTTGAGGACATATTATACCCACAACAGTCATACTTACTTGAGTTTGAAATTAAAGATAAGGAAATTGGTTAGGTTGGTTAGAGAAATAAGCTCTATGTGAGCGGAATCACTACCACTGCATCATTAGAAAGAATTCAACAACTGTCACTGAACACTTTGTTAAACTTGTGAGCTAGTTAGCTGCTTATTAGCAAAAAGAAAAAAGAAAAAGAGAAAAAGTGCGCAGCAGCAAAAATAAGATTTTTTAAATGGTAAGTACAGACATGAAACACAGCATCCAGAATTTGGACTGGAGTTGGTACTCCTCTTACATCATACACACAAACAAACACATATAAACACTGTCAAAAACACAACAGAAAATCCATTAGCAAAAGATTTTTCCCTGTGGTGTTGGACTATCTAGAACTGACATCAGCAGGTTTGTTACCATGAAAACTTGCTTTTGATTTCTGTTTGAGTCAAAACCTAATATTTGTTATTAATATTACTTTTTCACATACTACAGCTTCCCAGAGAAGCCTATGTTAAAACCTGTTATATGTAATTATATTATAAGTCACTCTGCATTAAACATTTCCAATGGTACTTTGTATTTTATCTGTGGAAAAGACGTCAGCATCAGACTTTTGCTGCACAAAGTTTGGACAGCTTCGCTTGAGCATGAGAAGAATACTCAAATTTAATGCAAATCCGGAGCAGTTTTTTTCACCCTGCTCACTGATGTGTGCTCACACTACAGTATGTGGGACCCTTATTTAAAACTGTACTCACTTCTGTCCATTGCAAATATGTTTCAGTGTTTAAACAGAGCGCAGTGTAAGAATGCTCCAAATGACTATGGACTGAAGATGAATTTGGCTTGATATAGCCAATAATGATCAATTTAAAAATGTTTTAATCTGCCCTGTTATGGATTTCAAAGATGAGCTTGGGACATTGCTTGTGAAAACCGTTTTGAAGTTTAGCTTGGGGTTAGTTTGGTCTTGTTAATCAGGTTAGCATTTCTATTTAAAAAAAAGTCAGGGTTTTTAAGTCATGTTATTCTTTCTAGATTTAGGGCTCACTACTGTCTACAAGCTTAAAGTTTTAGTTATAAGCATGTACAGAAGCATTAGAGCTTTACATGTACCTGCTGTATTCCTTAACCACATATTTGCTCTGTTTGTGGTGGAATTCATGGTTGTAATTCCCACGTTTGATCCACGCTGACATGGTGGCACTGTAGATACTGACCTGTTGGACCAGCAACACACATACAAACACACACAGACTGACATGGTGACAAAGTACAGTAGACATATACAAATACTAGGTGCTACCAACCCAAAAGGAGGGTCAGTGACAAGTGACTTCAGTCTAAAGACAACATTGTAGTCAAGACCATCTAAACTGAGACTAAGTCATGACCAAGATCAGGGTTTATCAAGACTGAGACAAGAGCAAGGCTTTTCAAATTTCATTTGAAGCAGGAAGTTTTAACTCCTACCACAGTAATGACATTAACATATAAAGCATACAATGCATCAGACAATGCAGCTTAACGAAACCCCCTCTGTCCCCCTCTAAATCTCTGTCTAATGAAGATAAAGTAAAGAGGGAAAGAAATGGTTCATTATGAAGTCATCATTAAGAAACTTTTGGGGCTTTTAGAAACAACGTCCTGTTTTTCTCTCTATTATGACTCAATTCCTTGCAACATGTGTAGTAAGAATAGTAAACGATATATTTGTGTTGACTCCCTCACCCTCTGCAAAAACAAAAGCCCTCCTGGAATTTGGACACATGGAGTTGGAAACACTGTCACACACCCAAGCACACTCAAGTACACAACACAGCAGGAATGACAAGGTGACACTATGATGATTTAAAGACACCAGCAGCAGACACATGTACACATACATAAAAAAAAGGTATGGATGGAGCCTATTGTTGGACCAGTAATGTATATGAACAGCAACTGACAGTAGTTGCACCAAAGACTGTCCATCAGTTTGACAGCTTGAATTTCAGCCTTGGCAGTTACTAGCATGACTGAGGTACATAAACATATAAAGCAGGTCTAAACCGAA
Source organism: Sciaenops ocellatus (assembly GCA_033000465.1). Taxonomy (NCBI): domain Eukaryota; kingdom Metazoa; phylum Chordata; class Actinopteri; family Sciaenidae; genus Sciaenops; species Sciaenops ocellatus. Next base: position 12,576,618 of record CP136888.1, on the reverse strand, counting down.
GAAAAGAAAGAAAGAAAGAAAGAAAGAAAGAAACTACAATTGATCTGTAGTCATAATTTAACAGTAAAAGTTTTATCAAATTAAAATTTTAAGTTTGTTACTTTCAGTCACTTTTCTGGTCACTTTCGTTTGCGGTGTGTCAGACATAAGTGTGTTTTACAATACACACACTGAAGCAACAGCGTAACTTTGTGTTACATCATGCACACATAGTGGCATTGGAACATAACTGCCTTACATCACCAAAGTCCTCATGGACCAGAAATAAGGTCAGATGAAACATAAAGCGACTCTCCCTCCCAATCCTCACCCTGAAACCTACTGATATGTACCCCACTGGAGAAGACATTCCTGTTTCCACGTCTCTAAAACACTCACCCCAGGTTCAGGGTCACAAAAGCCATGTATAACTCATTTGTAATGCCTCAAAAATGTCAAATATGCAGCCAGTCAATCAGATAGATGACATGAAACCCCTGATCTCTAACCTCTGATCCCTAAAGTCGGTTAAATTCCTGGTTGAATCACCTTATTGAAACACCTCATCTAGAGTAATAAAATGTCATAAAATCAACAGACATGACAAGACACTGTGCTTCCTTAGAAAATAAGCTCAACTGCCCTCAAGCAAGTGGTCATTGCAGGCAAGTCGTAATACAGTCCATCAGTCCCACACCCCAGTGGCTGTTCTCTGCCTCAGATAGCCGGGCCAATACTGTAACAGCACAAATGCCTGCCAAATGATACTTGAGCCTCTCCGTCTGTAACAGTAAACCTCTAAAATACTCAACCATAACCGTACAAACCTCTGAAATTCTGCAGTTGGATCATAAAATCTTGCTATTTGGATGGAGAGGCTTGTTGAGTGCTAATTAGTGGCAATGGTAAGACAATGGAATAATTATCATTATCATTGTAAGTTTCTTCATTTAAAATGAAGTCAACACATTATGAGTCCTAGAACTGCACATCAGCAATTAGTAGCTGTCGCTACCAAATTTAAATGTCCAGTGGGAGTCCATTTAACCAACTAGGATATTGCTATGATAAACACGCAGCAACATGCTGTGTTGTTCTCAAACAAGGCCACCAATGACCCCCAATTATGGTCATTATCATTTATTCAAATTGAATTGCTGCATCCTTCATAATTCATGTACAGTATCATTCATCACTTTAAGCATTATCAGCTGTGGTTAGGGGCCATGCAACATCCCTTGGTCGTGCCCTAATCAGCTCGCTTTTCCTCCATCCTACTGATCCAACCTGCTACACTTGGGTTTGAAACAAAAGTAGACTGAAAAGCTGAGGGTACAGAGGGGATAGCAACAGAAAGAGAATAAAATTATAGTTTTTCTTACCCCTTGAGATTTTCTTTGCAGCGACTTCGGTTGTCAGCCTGAATCCACAGGGAGTCAGCCTAAACCAAGTACCAGGCCAACAAAACCACCACCCGTCTCCAACCGACCCCCACCTGTGTCTCCCTGAGGCCTTAAAAGGAGAGAGAGCTGCCTATATATAACCAGTATCCTTCAAGACTCGGGGCCACTAGAATCAGGCACTTATTTGATTAACAGAGTTTGCCCATTAGAGTTTTTAGTGGAAGCCATGTTAGCCCAATTGCTAGTTTCTGATTTGTCATTTTAACAACTGATGCCTAACAACTGGTTATTAAAGTATTCCAGATGATCTAGACAATGTGAGAGAATCTGACCATGATGATGTTCGACACATTTACAAGCAACATTTTTAACTCTACAAAATAGGCAGTGGTATGGTTGCAGCATTTCAGAGCGTATGGAGCATGCACTTTCAAACTCTAACCATTTTAAATTCAATGTTGCAATGGAAATGTATATCTGCATTTGTTTCACATATACGTTTAAAATGTTCTAGCTGCACTTTACACAGTACTGAAGTCTTTCCCTCTCTCAGATCTTTCTCCTTATGCGCTCAGAAACACATCTTGAGACACTGTGTCGCATGCTGAACTTTGGCCACAGCCTATTTATAAAACAAGCTACAGTTACAGCTCGACTATTCCTGACAGAGTGGAGAGGCTGTGAAACGCATTTCACATCTGAGGCGAAATCATATGATGGAACAACATGGACTCACATTTGAGAAAAGGAACGAGAGAGAAGAGAGAGAGAGAGAGAGAGAGAGAGAGAGAGAGAGAGACAGAGAGACAGAGTGGCGGGGTGTGGGCTTGGTGAGGAGTGTCTGATCTGTGACAGAAGAGTGTGAAATAAAGCAGAAGAGGAAGAAGAAGACAAAAGACCAGAAGGCAACAAAAACAAGAATTTCTTTAAAGCTGAAATCTGTAACTGTCTGAACAGAAACACGTGACTCTCTCAAGTAAGAGCACCATAAAGTCTGTGAATATGTGAAAGGGGATCAAAACTAGTAAAGGGAGGGTACGTTGGCAACAAAGTCGGTGGGGTAATTGTCTCATTTTCTGTCCTATTTAAGAATAGAAATAGAAATGGATAGATACAACATATAGAAGGAAAATCCTCTGTGGAGGTCACCAGTAGCTGATAGGACCCTGCATTGAAAACTAAACAGGATTTTAAAAAATATTATGCTTGTTACGTGGACAGAGATTTATTGTACTTAGGTGAACTATTGTAATCTTTCAGTGTGTGTGTGCGTGTTAAAAACATAACTGACATCTGTGTGTGGTAGAAAAGAGCCCTCTGTCGGACATGTGGTAGTACACTATGTAACCAAAGCCCAGTGATAACTTTAGTACATTATGCTGCTGGCTGACAGCGAGAGATCGGTAAGCCAGGGCTCCAGGGTAATGAGTGTGTGTATGGTGTTAAGTTTTCAGCTTCAGGAGTTGACAGAGGAAGAAATAACATTGTAAATTGAAAAATACATGTACAGTTTTATTGTATGATCAAACTTCTAATAGGACATTATGAAATTTTGACTATTCCAGGCAATACCTTTTGACATTGCACTCCCTAGAGACATAGCAAGATGAATTATTCTCTCATTTTGTTCTCCTGACATGTTTAATTTTATACACTGGCTTATAATGAAATATTATTTAAAGGGAACCCCTGGGCATTTCATACATTTAATAAGTCAGGCCTGTCCAATTAACTTTAAATTATGAATTTTCTTACAAAGTGAAATGTGTTACTGAATATTTGTATTTAATTGACAACACAGGAGGTATGCAATACCTTTGGTGGGCTATTTTTCTGTTCAGCCTCTTTGAATACATTAATGTCTGCAAAAACAAAAGTGTATAAACTGTAAACCGAACCAAAATTTTGATAGAAGATTATTTCAGTGTCCCTTTCTATTAACTACAGAGCGTGTTCATTCTGGGTTTGTAAACAACTGTTTAGGTCACATGAATGATGTATAGCTTAAAGGCATAGAGGTTGGCAGCTTGCCAAAAACTGCAGCAGCAAGATATTCATGCAGAGTAATAATGGTGATATACAGTAAATCCCCCGGTATGCTGTGAACAGTCCATCTGTTCATGTCCCTCCATTCAGAACAAATATATTTGAAAACATTGAGCAAATACATTTAAAATTTGGCTAAGACATGGGCAAACACACATTTTCTGTTGACATTTCAAATTTCACAAATGCTGTTGCTTAAGCACTAAAGCTGTTCACATACTGCAGGGATGTCCAAAGTACGGCCCGGGGGGCAATCACAGCCCACGGTTAGATTTCAAGCGGCCCGAAGCTTAATTTTTATAATATTTTATTTATGGCCTGCTAGGATTGTCAGATACTGTATGGCTGGAAGATTTGGCTTTTTTTGGTTGACATAATGAAGCATTTGAACCTTTAAGGACATAACTGCTGCTGTTATGTACCTGTAGATGTGACACAAAATATTACTTTCTGAATGATTTTGTTAAAGACAAGAGCAAGAGTGACATGTTTTAAACTTAAATGTTAACAGACTTTGCATTACTCATAATAAGTCATATTTACAGTGAACGTGAGGTTCAGATTTGTATCAGCTTCATGCAAGTTTAACATATTCCATACAATTTATTCTTTTTTATCTGACTCTAGATGTGAAAGAAAGGAAGAACTGGTTTTTAGATTTGTTCATGCCTGATTGGCTTAGATTTGGTGATATTGTCATTTTAAAAAAAATTGTGACAATGAAAACATTTAATTTTTAAAATGTTAGTATTGGCCCCGGGCATCTTCACATTGTCAAATCTGGCCCTCTTTAAAAAATGTTTGGACACCCGTGACATACTGTTTACATATTCTGTGTAACAAAATAATAAGTCCTTCTCTAACATGAAACAATATGTGACAAGAACTCTCCTAAAATTATCACTACAACTCTTTAATATTGTAAAGTGCAAGCTGTCTTGAAAGGTACGATTGTTACATTGTTATATCACCGAACCTGGTTTCAAAACCTCACACAAGCACCGGACACGCCGGACAATAAAGCAAGCTACCCATCCTACCACGTGATGACGCATGACGTCTAGGGCGCTCACGATTGGCTGAGCAGACAGACAGGTAGTGAACGTAGTGAAGCGGCTTCATGGACGTAAACAACAGGCTGACACGCCGAGCCAGTGAAGTTTTCTTCATGATACGCTGCGTATCGTTTGGGTAACCACCACAGATCTTTGTTGCAACATATCCGGTACAAGGTTAGACCAATTTAAACGTTACGTTTGTTTAAACCAACGGTCGTTCGGTTCAAACTGAACTGCAGTTATATCCTGTTGTTCTTTGTGGTTTAGGGTTTTTGAGTTACTTTAGGTATGTACTGTAGCTTTACATTAAGTTACCTTGAAGAAAAACGTGAATTTCTTGTGCATGATCGTTAACTTCAAAGTTTCCAGACGCCATCTGTTTATGAACTTAAGCTACAGACGATCTCCGTGCGATTTATTGACCAGGACAGATCAGACATTTTCTTTGAACGTCTTTTAAAACCGTTTCATACACATACAAGTTGTGTTTTATTGTGTTATTGTTCTAAAACAGGGGTGGCGAACCTGTTCCACAAAGGGCCGGTGTGGCTGCAGGTTTTCTTTCCAACCAAGCAGCAGCAGCACACCAGACTTGACTCATTTAATCAAGCGATCTCAGTCTTCAGAGAGTTGATTGGTCAAACTGTGTGCTCTTGGTTGGTTGGAACAAAAACCTGCAGCCACACCGGCCCTTTGTGGATCAGGTTCCCCACCCCTGTTCTAAAACATCTTTTTCCTACAGTTTTCTGCACTGTCAACTGAACTGCAGCGTTAGATAGCTAGGGAGTAGCTAACTGCTTGAATGTCTTTGTTATCTGTAGCAGGGCACGTTTTTCCACAACCTGCTTAGTGTATTTCCACAAACTGTGCAGCTTTATCATGAGAGGGAGGGCTTAAGACTGTATTTATTTATTTTAAAACTGCACATTTAGCACAGCTCAAGAAACATCTACCCTGTTATCACTGTTGTCAGTTTCAGGACTGGATCATTCATGTCATTAGATCAGTTGTCTCCTCCATGATTAATAGGATTTAGAGTACAGTTTTGCTTGACCGTCAAGTTTTAAGTGATACGTGTGCAGGCATGAGCTTTCAAATGCATTTTATGTTGCTGTCTGTGCATTTGAGTGAGAGACTGCTGGGGTTAAGGTTTTTGTTGATTGCCTAATAATGTTGTCACATGAGGTTTTTGTTACCAATCATTTCCCCCTGCCAAAGCCACTACCTGTTTTTCTGTCACTGCCTGTGCTCAGTGAATCTTGCCTAACATCTACATCTAGGTTTTGTAATACATGGTTTCATAAAAGTGTTTTACAAATACTTTTGGGTGTTGCTGTCGGGGGTTTTTGGGGTGTTGGATGTTTTAATATTGAGCTCTGGATAAAAGCAGCTGTTCATTTATAAATCAATGATCTTCTTTTAGGTCAAACATGAGACTCTGCCTTCCTCTCCTGCTCTGCGTGGCAGCAGCCCTGTCCTCTGCCTTTGTGATTTCATCTCCGTAAGTATTGCAAAATAAAAATAATAATAAGCTGAATGTAATGGTAGATGATTTAATGAACCATTTCAGTGTCTATTAAATTACCATATGGCTCTGAATAGACAGATAGACAGTCTGTCATTGTAATAAATGAACTGGACTCTACCAAGAACTTATTGTATTTTGTTTATTTCAGACACATGTGGACCAAACTGATCCTGACCCACCACTGGCCAAGCACCTTCTGTAGTGTGAGTTTCTTCCTGCTTTGTTTATTTTTTCTTCAACCTTTTGACTATGACAAGTCAAATATCTGCTGTGAAAAGGAACAATCAACACATTTTACTCACTTAAGTCACTAAATCAGTACTATAACATTTGACTTAAAAAACAATGTTGCCCTCTTATGTTGCCCTGTATACTGTATCACTGAGTCAACATTTAATCCTTATATATCATGTGACATCTATGAGTCATGAGACTGGCTGTGTGTCAATAATCTGGTTTGGTTAGGCAGCATTCTGTTTAACATGTGAGGATGAAGTTTTAACCTTTCCATAAATCACCGCATAAAACATACCTTTGTCTTGTGCTTTTTGACCACACTTTTCTTGCTGTTTATGCTTTCTTGTGAAGCTCTCAAACTTTGGACTGGCATGTGGTTTTGTATCGTGTTTGTTTGTTGTGTGCTTGCTCTAGGCAAAAAAAAATGTAGATCATAAACTGCGAAGCCACAAAACTTCTTCAGTTCCCCTTTTCACTCATCCATTTGAGAAATGACAAGTTCATGAGAAATGAAGAAGTATTTTTATTTAAGGTGTTGGGGAAAATAAAATTGTAATATGCTAGACAAACTATGATTGTTCATTTCATCAATCTCTTAAGTCTTCTATTAAGTACAAACATTGTCCTTAAATACTTCCACCTAGATTATACTTTTACCAGGGTTGTTGGGTTTTTTGTCATACAAATTAAGGAATTTAAGCAACAATAAAGCATTATCAATAATGAAAACTAATCAATACTATAAATGATAATTAGTTGCAGTTACTTTCCAGAATTGTCTTTGTTCATTTTAACCTTTTTTCTAATCTTCCACCTGCATTACACTAGCTGAACATTGGTAAATAATAATTACTAATAACAGAATTAAATTTTAGGTTTATTAAGTTTAGTAGTCCAGACAAATAACACTCTCTATTTTTTTAAATACATTTCAGATGGAGCACTGTCATTCCAACTTTAGCTACTGGACACTACATGGACTCTGGTATGTGTTTGTGTGTATGTCTTTGCACGTGTGTGTGCATGTGTGGGTAGTTAGAAGAGTGTTTTCTTCAGTGTGGCAAATGTTTATATGGTTTGTTCCTCTCTCTGGCTGAGGGACACGGAAAAAGTGAGATATCTAATATTGTAAAGCGTTCTGTTTTCCAGGCCAGATAAAGGGATTGAATGCAATTCGTCGTGGCATTTCAACTCTTCTGAAATAGAGGTGCAGTACCATTCAGAGTGTGTCTTTATAACTTCTACATCTTTTTTTTCTTTTTTCTGCAACATACTAAATCTGTAGTGATTTTAACTAACGGAGAAAGAACACAAACAGACACTGGTTTATGCCAATAATAATTGTCAGGACATAGAAAAAACAGGTGTTCTCCAGAATAGCTAGATTTAAAAACTCTCTCACAAAATTGAGCTCGTTCGGCATTACAGTAATAGTGAAGGCAAATTCATGATTTTCTCCATATCTCCTCTAGTTGGTACACTCAAAGAGTAAACAAATCTGTTTTGGGGTGTGTGTTTTCAGGACCTGCTCCCTGACATGATGAAGAGTTGGCCTGACTTGCTTCACCCACAGTCTCCTGGATTCTGGTATGGCATCAGTTAATCCCTCCCCCTTTCTGTCGGTCAAACTGTCTCACTTTTTTGTGTTAACTGTGTGTTTGTCAATGGAACCCTGATAGAGTATTATTGTATAATAAGTGATTATTGCAGTGGACATTAATGTACATTGCTCCACTAAACTATGCCTTTTGTATGCTCTTAAATATCAGACCAACGATATATATGGTATATTTTAATTGTAGGTGATCAGTCACAAACTTCAACCTCTGAATGCCTAAAGACCTATACTACTACTTTTTTTCTGTGATAGCAATATTCAGTCATTTTCTGCATGGTTTATACTGTAAAATGTTATACAGTATATATTTCCAATGTAATCACTTTATAAAGCAGGGGATACACCATGAAACGTCATGCATGACTTTCATACTGTTGTTGACAAGCATGCTGTGCTATTTATTATATAACCAGCTTTAACTACAGGATCAGATTCAGACTTCTCCAAAATTCTAGCCATAAAAAAATAAGTATAGGGATTAATTGTGGCTGATCTGACAAGGCTTAGTCATTGGGCAAATGATCTGGACCCTAAACACCCACACACCACAAGATATTGTGTGTCAGCTACCCATGTTGAGCTCTCTATTTTTTGACCAATGCAGAAGCTCCATGATCACGAAATCTGTCATCACTGACCAAATTGAGTGTTCCCACTGTGAATTTGTACATGATGATAGTAAAATCTATTGCTACTTCTTAACTTGTCTATTTCTATTTCAACAGGAAGTACGAATGGCAGAAACATGGTACATGTGCAGCTAAAGCACCTGCTCTGGATAGTCAACATAAATACTTCAGCAAGGCACTGGAACTATACCATAAAGTGGATTTGAACAGGTACAGCCCATTTCACACAATCACACCCTCACACAGTCACACCCTCACACACACACACACACACACACGCACGCACGCATCTCTTTTCTCAGAAACAGTGTCTCATTTTGTAGTTCCTGGTATTGTGCTGCGCTTGTTTGCTGTTCACAGTTAGTTCACAGAAACTGACTACTGTTATATTAACTGTTATTTACGGTCTCTCTAAATAAAAACATTAAATATAAATTTGTGTTTCTGTTATTGTAGCATCCTGAAGAAGTTTGACATCATCCCTTCTGAAAAATACTACTCAGTAGGTCTATTTATATTCTAAATGGCAAATTAAAATCTCAAATACAAGTGTTATGTAAAGAATAATCTGACATTATAACTCCTCTCACTTTTGTTTTTCTCTCTGCTCTTAATGTGTTCAGTTCACACAAATTGAAGGAGTCATAAAGAACTTCTATGGCGTCAAACCTAAGATCCAATGTCTCCACCCAGAGGTATAAAAGATTTCATTCAAATCATGAAATCATAATTTGCTGTTTGTGTTTTGCATGGTCACACTTTGTGTCAGCTGAAAGTTAAGATTGTGTTTTTGTGTTTGACAGGATGCTGATGTCCAGAGCTTGGGACAGATTGAGATCTGTTTCAGCCAGGACTTCACCCTCCTGGACTGTGAGAGACATTTTACCATGGAAACCATATCTAAGGGAGACTGGGACAAACTCGTACCTGTTGACAGAGCATCTGGTTTCAGTGTGTGTGACCAAGATACGCCAGTTTACTACCCACCTCTTAAATAACATAAAACACATACTGTACAATACACAAGGTGAAATGCAACACTCACTACAAACCCCTTTTCACACACACACAAAGACATACAAACAAATGTCTGTTTGCTAGTCTGCTGTACTGTAATTTAGCATGCACGCACACACACACACTGATTAGCTATATATTTTTTATTTTTTTCAGGCTTCACAATGAACATCATAGCTTTAATAAATATAGCCTAATCAGTGCAACATTTATTTGCCTGGGATCACCTTTAAGTGCATTGTTCTTTCTTTATGTCCTACATACCCACACACATACACACACACACACACACACACACACGCACACAGAGACACACTCCACTACTACTTAGTGCTTTAATGGAATTATGTCCCTTCCTGACTCTTACTAGTGGCTGAATCTGATCCCCAGCTCAACAGGGGCATTGTGGTGAGGTCAGGTCAGGCAGGCGGGCAGACAGACTGTGCTTGTATCTTGTTGGCACATGAGACGAGCCTTTTGTCGTATTTGCAGGTGACTTTTACTTCATTGTTCTTGACTGTGTCGATGTCACATCCTAGTGCATATCCTGTTGTACTACACCTGTGTGCTTATGTGCCATCTCTTTTTTGCAGAAGTTATTGGATTTTTTTTAAAGGTGCAGTGTGTAAGATTTGGGGACTTTATTTTCAGATCAAGGCAGACATGGAATGTATTATTCATAACTATGTTTTCATGCATACATAATCACCTTAAAATAAGAAAGTTTTTGTTTTTGTTACTTAAAAATTCTCCTTTTATATCTACAGTGGTAGTGGGTCCTCTTTCGTGGAGGCCGCCATGTTGAAACACCGTGTTTCTACAGTAGCCCAGAACAGACAAACTAAATTCTGACTCTAGAGAGGGGCTTTCTAGTGTTGTTTCTCCTTTACACTAGGAAGGTGATGGTGATGTGAGGAGATTGCAATGAAGTGATTAGTCCACTAGATGCAACTATATTCTACACACTGGACCTTTAAGTTACTAAATAAATTCTTCATCAAATTTATGGTAATTAAATGAATGCAATAACCTTCATAAAAAAAAAAAACAGCTGGTGTTCTTTATTGTTAAATCACTATCATTAGCTGCTATCTGATGTTTGCCAAGTATATCAGCCATTATTACCTTCAGCAAGGTGGTTATGTTTTCGGTACCTTTTTATTTCTATCTCAGGATAGCAGAAAAAACTACTGTGCTGATTTTGATGAAACCCATTAAAGTTTGGAGCCGAACATTGCAATACATAAAATGCTTATTTTTCAAGGATGTAGCAAATGATTTGCTAGACACTATTTAATCCTCCACTGATTTGTATAATGATTTGTTGGTATTGATGCTGTTTAGTATTTTTGTACATAGATGAATAAATTACGTGTAAGCTGAAGATGATTATTGTCACAAGAGACAAATGCTGTGGTGTGAAATGACCGAAATGAACATTTGTACTGTCATTTTTTAATGTCAATAAAACATTCGCCATGTTGCCAATCTGCCATCTAGTCATCAGTAAATTATTACATAACATGCATTATTGATTAAAGTGTATCTATTTGCATTTTTAATCTATGTAACTGAAAGTGACTTCAGCCTATAAATAGAACTTGGTGAATAAATATAGAATGACCATCTGCTTGATAACAGTTTTGTCAGGATGGTTTCAAGGGGCATCTTCTGTCTGTATGCATGTAATATAATATAGTAATAGTACTATATTTCAGCCTGTCTGTTTTTCTATCTGTTCAAATCGACTCTGTGTGTATGAACATTAATGTTGCGATCCCCTTACAGAAGCATAATCCTACTGCGACAAAGACACCAGTCCATAATCCTGAATCTCCTCCCACAACACAACATCATAGTTTGACATCTGGTTACATATTCAATAGTGCTAAAATGTCCTCAAACTATGTGCCAGGCTATAGTCTAAATGTAGTCCAAATCCTGCCAAATGCATGAAAACAGTTCTATGAGCTCTGCTTTTAGTGACGTTCCAAGTATGGGGATAACAGTTTAAGCTTTAGAGGTGAATTACCCTGGCTGAAGAACCTGAAACCTTATTTTAGAGAAAAAATTAAGCCCAGGTCAGCTACGAACACTTGATCAGGTAGAGCAGAAGTCCTGATTTACCCCCTGCTTCCATCTAATAATTCCCCCTGTGTCTCCCACTTCCCTTGGTCTCTCTCTCTCTCTCTCTCTCTCTCTCTCTCTCTCTCTCTCTCTGTCCTTATGTAACACTGCAGCTCTGCAAAGCTGCTGATGTGACAGATCCAAATACCTACACACACACACACACACACACACATACATACACACACACGCGCACACGCCAGTGATCAGCCAGATCACACTGTACTCTCTGTGATTGCTGTCCCTGCTTCTGTCATCATCATTGATTGTAACATTGATTGCTGTCCTTAAATTGAATTGAATTCTGATGCAATGTCGCTAAATCTGAGTCACAGTATTTTCCACAGGTCCATGTTGTTACTCTGCTGACTTAACTGCTTATATTCTACTTTAGTTTGTCATTCTTTTTTTTTTCTTTTCTTTTTTTTAATTCTGTCTGTATCCGTTTATGTATTTGGGATGTCATCATGCAGGAGCAAAACAGAACGGACAGAAGAAGAGGAAGACAGTTAGAGGTAGCTGGGTTACACCATGTGACCTCGCCAGCTGTTGCTGTATGCTGTTGGGAGAAACAGAGAGGGAGGTGAGGGGCAGAAACAGAGGCGAATAAGGGAGGGAGGGGTCGGGAGCTTTCCGGCACACAATGTGACTGGTGACAATCCCTTGTTCTGCAGAGAGAGAGAGAGGGAGAGAGAGGGAGAGAGAGAAGGAGGCAGCAGGGGATGAACACACACACACACACATGCTCGGGTAGAGATGTGAAGAGGGAGCTCACACACACCTCTCCTGATTCAGCGGAACAGATTTATTCGTCACCTCACTGCAGCCTCACGCAGCGAGTCTGCTGCAAAACAAGACAATCCCGAACCCAGCAGCACCTACCCTGTCCGTCAGCCTGCCTGTCTGTCTGCACAGATTAACGGCTCTGTTACAACTCTGACTGCGTGCTTACTGGCGTCCACTGCAGCCGGGAGACAGAGGGGGGAAAACGACAGGCTGAAATCCACCGGAGAGACGAGCAGCGAATGTGAATTATGGGAAAACTAAAATGTAACAACTGCATTGAGGATGGGCCAATGGATGAACTGCGGGACAAATAGATAACCAATAAAAGGAAAAGCTCTGTTTCTGTGTCTCTACCTTAGGACCTCCTGTAGGGAGATGTTCATCATTATGGGATAGATGCACAGGTCTGCCCATTGCCATGGATACCAGCACGCGAAAATTCACAGTTCGGAGATGGTTTTCAATCTATCTGAAGAACAAGGCAGCGAGGAACAAAAACACTGCAGGCTTCTGTCAACTCGAGGTTAGTCAATCTGTTTAGACACACCACCCACCGAGGACCAATACAAACTTACGTCAACTAAAGATTCGTACATGTGTGTGAATCTGTATGTGCCACAAGGCGGATTGCATCACAGTTGCACCATCAAGTGTTTGTATGAATATTAAGGCCCCAAGAAAACAAAAAAACAAAAACAACAGCCGTTTCATATCAACAGTAGATGAGGATGTGTGTGTGTGTGTGTGTGTGTCAAGAGTCTGTGTGCACATGGGAATGGGTGTGGGAGGAATGTGTGTTATTTGGTTTGTTGTGTTCAGGAGTCACTGCAGAATCGTTACAGCTGTTGCTTTGCCCGTCTGTCAAGAATCCAGAAAACACAGAGACACTGTGTTTTGACTAACAGAGAGAGAGCGAGAGAGACAGGCTACATGGAAATACAATCCAACAGACAGAAACGCTAACAGGAAAACAAGCAGGCAGGCTGATGGATAAATGGGTACAGACAGATTGATTCAGTGGATGTCCGCAGCAGTGGAGGTCTATTTATAGCCCAAACAAACCAGTGGGGAAGAGAGAGAGGGAGTATGCTGTTTGCGGCACATCTACCTGTATGTTTGAGATATAAATAGACTCCCCCTCCCCTCCTCTGGTTTTTGTTGTTATGACTGCTGATGTATCAACTTGACAGGACGTCTACCTGTTTGTGTGATTCTTTCTGGCTGGCATAAATGGCTTGTTACCTGTTTAGCTGACAGCCTATACTGTATCTCTAACATGATGCTCTGATGCTCCACGTGGGGTAGTCTTCTTTTCATTTCCCTCCCCTTGATTGGAAGGTCAGAGTTCAGGGTTAGTGCTAGATCAGCATCCCAGAAGCTGGTTCCAAGACCTTGAACCTGTTTCCTTCTAATTTATGGACGCCACTCCTGCTGCCCTGTTGGAGGAATAAAACAGCAATAAATCACATAAGGCAAACTGCTACTGCACGACTCTCTATGAGCTGAAACTTTCCAGTATGTTACACTTCAAGCTACATCCCAATCAGTGACGTTAGAGCAGGTGTTTGCTGCCGAAAAACTGTCATCACATAACTCTGCTTTCAAAAAAGTTATGTAAATCATAAATGAAAACAGAATGCAATGATTTTCATATATTCAACTGAATACAGTATAAAAATACAATATATTTAATGTTCAAACTGATAAACCTTGTTTTTTGTAAATGTACACTCATTCTGATTTGATGCATTAAAAGCGTCCCAACTTTTTTGGAATCAGGGTTGAAGTTTGACTAGTTTTAGTGTGCAAAGACCGTAATTACTATTAACCTTTACACTCAAAGTGCAAACCCTGTTCAGTGCTCAGAATCTAGCCATCTCATATTAACCCTCTGGGGTCCGAGCAATTGCCTGCAATTACAAAAGCAACTAATAGGGCCATTGATAGGACCCCAGATGGTTAACACACTCATTTACATCATGTAATCACTATAATTTGATACAGGTCCACATACTAGGAAATGAGCCTTCAACTATTTTGCAGATTTGCACAAACACTGACGTGTCTTGTCAAAGCAAGTGTAAAATATTGTGATGGAAAATCCTTTGACATCACTGACTGTCTTATGTGGGGTGTGGATCTGCACTGCTGCTATGCTGTCAGGTTTGTTTCACTGAGGATGGATGTGCGGCTCTGTCTGGTTCTACACCTCCTTTAGGATCTAGACTGCAAAGAGAAAATCTCTATTTCAGTAATTATCTCCATTGCTGAATACCAAAGAACTTGCCAAGAGGGTGAGATCTTTTCCCTTGTTTCCAAAATGAATCTAATGATAATGTGTGAAATGTACAGAAGCAAGTGTCATTTTTTTCATACAAGTGGATTAATTGGAGATTTTGTTCTTGTTGAAATAAAAATAAATCTTGGATCCTGAATTTGAGAGTTAATGACCTGCTTATCTGCTGCTATGATTGTGATTTGGGTAAACTGTAACAGGAAAACAAATGTGCTGTGTTTCACAGACTCATTAACACGCTCACTGCAGAGATAGCATCAAATAATTTCCTGGCTTAGCAGAAATAGAGCTAAGTGACCGTTTATTTTTAGATTCAAAACGACATTTGAGTCCATATAAAGATTAGATCGCATGCCATTATAGAAACATTATATATTGTGTTGATTTGACTGTGGCAACATTTTCCATTTCTACAAACCAAAAGAGACTAGAAAGGAAATTTGGAGAAATAATCTTGTAAAATATCACATTCACACATTACATTATGTAAATAAATCTTTGGCTCGACTACAAACCATATTTGTAAAAATACAATTTGAAGCTATCAAAAAAATCTACAATTTACAATCATTATTTTCCTAGATTTACAAACTCTTGTTGGCATTTTATACTTGATGTTTGAGCTTCTAAATGACACTGACAGCTTTACAGAATTATATCGTCAAACTGACTGATCTCAGTGCCTCAGGTTAATACCTGATCATTTGTTTCACTGAGCAGACTGAATAGGTAGAAAAGGGCATTTTACATAAGGCGTCACTGCTAGTGACCTTGGCCCATGCCTTCCCACCAATAACATAATGGCTCATAGATAATCACCAGTCTTTATGTGTGTATTAATTATTGAATAATATTATAAAGATGTGGAAGTTACATGAACAGTATTTCATAACTGCTGAGACCTTGTGAAATGTAATTATCACCATTGAGATTTCTTTCTGTGTCTATCTTTGTAAATATGTGAATAGCACACTAATAGTGACGTCTGTCTCTCTTTCCTCAGGATGACAGTATCCTTAAGGAGATTGACATCAGCCACCATGTTAAGGAGGGTTGTGAGAAAGCAGACCCCTCTCAGTTCCAGCTGCTTAAAGTGCTGGGACAGGGCTCCTATGGAAAGGTACAGGATACACATTGTAACCATAAATGCTGAGACAACAGGGATGGTGATACTGGACCCAGTGCTAATGTAGTAGGTTATTACTAAGGTTAGGTCTCCTCAACTGTACTACATGTTTATGTAAACTTCAATTATCTGTCAAATGTGACCACAGCAGTTTCACTAGAATATCTGAATAATATATAATATATGCTGCATATATATATATGCTCCACTCCCTTGGGAAGTCTTTCCAGGAGAGTTTGATACCAGACCGCAGGGATTTACTCTTGCACTAATGTAAAGGAAGGAAAGTGTAAGCCTGAATATCATTGTATGCTGTAGCATTGGGATTCTCATTAACAGGAACCAAAGGACCTAGCCTAAAAACAGCCCCAGACTAAATGTACACAAACGTATGTGGAATGAGGTGTCAGCTTAATTTGTATGTGTATTGTCAGACTGCAGTTTAGCAGTATGCTAACTCAGCCTCACAGATGACTACATTTATTTCAGTTAGCAAAAGTCTGCTGAATTGCCAGTGTTACTGTAGATTAGCGATTGTTGGTCAGACATTATACCACAGCAGAAGGCACATAAGGTCACAGTGTAGTCTGGTTGGCATGTTTGCATGGCTGGCTATGGACAGGCTTAATTTGCATTTAGCAACCACGTGCAAGTCATAGCTGGTGCCTCTATCACAGTAAAACAGCATTCATGTGATTTTTTTTTTTATAAACAGAGATAAAAACTGGCACTTACCTCATCTTGGTTGCCTACAAATTGCAGGTGAGGGTGGGTGTAAATGTGGTGTAAATTAGCATTTGAGGCAAAAAGCTAAACAGCAGGTGGGTGTAGTCTCAGAATCAGAAATAGCATTAGCAATGGCTCACTCTGAAAATAGTCCACTACATGTGAAAGTTCTGCATTCAAACTTTACTTAAGTCTTATTATTTGCAACATTAGCATCTATCAAAAGTAAAAATGCTCATTCTGCAGAAAAATGTACTGCTTTACTATATGATGTCTTTGGATTAATATTGCTGCTGCATTAATGTGTATGTTGCTGTAGATGTGTACGGTTGTAGGCTGCTCATTTTAACTACTTAATACTGTGTGGCAGTTTGATCTACAACAATGTATCATATTGTATAAAATCATCATAGCTCCTATAAGAACTATGTATCTTTAAAAACTTTAATGAGCTCAGGACAGCAACTTTTTTATAATGCATCACCAGCTAATCCATTTTTCATTTAAGAAGGTTCATTTTCTTCAGTCACCAAATTGGGAGATTCATTATTTTCACAGAGTAGGAATGTTGTCAAACATTGTAATCTATAAAGTAACTAGTAGTTACTTAAACTTTCAGACAAACGTAGTGGAGTGAAAAGTACAATATCTGTCTCTGAGATGTGGTGGTAGAAGTGTAAAGTTGGATAAAATGGAAATATTTAAGTACCTTGTATTTGTACTAAAGTACAGTTCTTGAGTAAATGTACTTAGTTACACCACTGATTAGCAACACCTGAATGATGTGCATTAACATATTCCCTACTGTTTTAATTTTTACCAAATGGATGAGGATGATGATGATGATGATGATGATGATTCCAGGTGTTTTTGGTGAGGAAGATCAGAGGACTGGACAGAGGACAGCTGTATGCCATGAAGGTCCTGAAGAAAGCCACACTGAAAGGTAAAAATGAAAAGCTGAAATACGAGATGCAGTAAATTCAAATACACATATTTTTGGACACGAGTAGTCATTCTTCTTTAAGAAAAAACGAGCCGCTATGTTGGGAGGCAAATTATGAGGACACAACGTTACAAAACAAAAAGCAGTGTCTTGAGAGGATGTTTTTCTTGTGATTGTAAATTGTCTTGAGTTTAATGGAATTATTGTAAATGAGGACATACCCTAACAACAGGTTGAGATGTCATGCGCTGAATTAGTGTATTTGGACAAGCTTCTGTCCTCTTATACTGTGCCTGTGGAATTTAAATAGTTATGGTCTCATCCTGTCAAGGAGATGGAGGCTGCAATAACACTGTTTTTGTAGTTTCCACTGCATTATAAACCAGCAGCACTATGGTGTGGGTCTAATTCAATTTACACTTTTCAATTACATCTGTAAGTAAATGCAGTTACATCTGACAGAAAATCTACTGATATCTACTTTAAGGTATTAGAGGCTTGCTGTGATTTATCTGCACATAGATAGGCATAAGTGAATATTGTGTTATTAAACAAATTCTTCCTGTCCCACTATATCCTCTCAGTTCGGGATCGTGTGCGATCTAAAATGGAAAGAGACATTCTGGCAGAAGTGAACCATCCATTTATAGTTAAACTGCACTATGGTAAGTCTGACTGTCTGATTTTAATATCTGCCTCTCTGAAATCACTGCCTGTTCCCATATATAACAAACCACATCCTCTTTTTTGACAAAAAGAACGCACACAATGAGGTTTAGATGTCTTGCCGATGTCCACTTTGCTTTACTTTTGCTGCTGAGAGTCTCCACTGGAACATTTGGGGCTGTTTCCTTGCGTCTTTGTTACTCACTGTGAGCTATTACACATAGATTAGATCGGAGAAAGTAATCTTTTAAATGCATACATGTCCACGCACTGAATGTGGTCATTTCTGATACCTGATTTTGTCCCACACCTGTACCCTGCTGAGGTTGGATACGCACAATATGCACCTTTTCTACTTTAAATACTTCCTCAAATGCCTCGATATGTGTTGTGTAACTTGTGTCTGTGTGTGTGTGTGTGTAGCCTTTCAAACAGAAGGAAAGCTTTATCTGATCCTAGACTTCCTCAGAGGAGGAGACCTTTTCACTCGTCTGTCAAAGGAGGTAGGTTTGCTGCTGATAGGCTCGCTAGCTCTTTCTCCATCTCACCACAAAAAGAATCACAACCCCTCACATTTCAAGGTTTGTTATGGGCTGTATATATGCAGAATCACCAGGAGTGAATATATAACCGCCATCATTGTCCTTGAGAACGCTGTGTTGATGTGACCCTCACCTCTGTTAGTTATATGCTAATGTATCATCAGTAAACAAGGAACAGACAAGTGTGTTGGTGGTGAGATGGGGTTTTATTTTGTTATTCCTTTAAGACAAAAAAGTCCAAACCAATCAGTGTTTTTGCTACAGTGGGAAGCTATTTTTGTCTGTTCTACTGCACTTAATGGAGTGAAGAGAGAACAAACAAGTAATGGCCAAGTAATTAAGCAGCTTTCTCTACTGTTTTAAGAGGCATGAAAAAAGTACATATTTGAGTCACCAAGAGACCCATAATCACAGCTATCTAGTATTTTATGTTTACAAATATATTTTTTCCTAAAAATGTTGCCTCTTTTTTGTCTTTGATTGTGATTACTCAGTACTGCCACATGTCTTTATTTGTTCTAGGTCATGTTTACAGAAGATGATGTGAAGTTTTACCTTGCAGAGTTGGCCCTGGCCTTGGACCATCTACACAGTTTGGGCATCATCTACAGGGACCTCAAACCTGAAAAGTACTCTCCCATGAAGGCTCCCTTTTTTTGTGTGCATTTATTATGTATGATGTAAATTGTTTTTAACGCAGATTTGAATGTTTTTTTCTCAACAGTATTCTTCTGGATGAAGAAGGACACATTAAGATAACTGGTCAGTGCATTCGGCAATTTTCTGTCTTTTAATTTTCTGTCTTTCTATTTATCTTTTTCTTAACGTCTGCTGACCTTGTTCTCCCTTCTCTGTTTCAGACTTTGGATTAAGTAAGGAGGCCATCGACCATGATAAAAGAGCATATTCCTTCTGTGGAACAATAGAGTACATGGCTCCAGAAGTCGTAAACAGAAGAGGGCATACACAAAGTGCTGACTGGTGGTCATTTGGGGTACTTATGGTAAGAATTGTTTAATTGTTTTAATTTCATTTAATTGTTTTGTCTATTACTTTAACAGCCTGTTTTCACTTTTTATGCGTACTTGTGATCTTTACTCTGAGCACATAATTGCTTCTTTTTACTGACTTGCAAGTTTTGTCTGATCCTGCTATTAAAAGCAGCAGGCATGACTATATCTCGTGAGCCAAACACTCAGCTCTTGGATAACGTGCCAATGTACTGGTTTCTTAATTTGGCTTTTTTTCTGGCAGTAAAGCTGCTTAATTATCGTATCTGGCAGATTAGGTTTCCATCACTTTCAGTAATCGTGCATCTGTTGGATTCAGCTTGTTTTGTTAGGCTGGTAGCTTATTTTACTAATACTGCAAAAGAGGTTAACATTCACTGACAGCTTGCAGCTACATCAGGGCACCAGGGTAAAGTGTCGCCCCTATCTGCTGCTGGTTAGTATTAGGAATATACAAATATTAAAACAAAGAAACAACTCACTGCACATTTCAATATACGTCCTCTGGACTATACAGATTTTGTAAAAGTAAAGACAGTTGTGAAAAGAGTCAAGTCAAGTCAGTTTTATTTGAATAACCCAATATCACAAATCACAAATCAAGAGCTTTACAATCACCTCTCTCTACTTTTATTAAAAGCCTATTTTTTAAATGAAAACAATACTTGTAATATGTATGCCATGAAATAATATTCATAAGATCCATAATTATGATTACATTTCTGATTTTATTTCGATTTTGACATTATATTATTCTTATACAATAGTACCCAATCTATAACTAAGTATGTTGTTTTTTTATCACAAAATGTATCATTGATGTTCTTTGATGATGTGTGGTGGGTGGGTCGATGTTGATGGTGGGGTGTCCTGTTGCCGTGTTCATAGTCGGTGGTGTTGTATGCATCTGCTTATTTGTCTGACGATTGCTGTGTGGCACATAAATCAGATTGTATATTGCACATCACTGAGGTTGATTAAGGTCACAGATGAATAAATGCCAGTGTTAAGTCCTAAACATTGTCATAGTCTTATTTATTTCATCTCAGTATTAATAAAATGTGTCCACTGGCAACATTTATCTTACCGAAAGAGGCTGATGGTGTGATTGAGCTCTTGCAATCGCACACTCGTTGTAACATGATATTGAGGCACAGCTTTAACATTTGTTTAAGTTTCCAGAATCAGCATCGTTAATTCAACGACAGTTTTAGGAAAGAATTAATAAACATTCATTATGCATTAGAGTTAAGAATGATTCACCTCTACATGACCTTGTATTGGTCAGCTGTGATGTGATCTGACACTTATTATCTGTTTTCCAGTTTGAGATGTTGACAGGATCATTACCATTCCAAGGAAAAGATCGTAAGGAAACAATGGCACTTATTCTAAAGTAAGAGTAATTCAAAGTAAATATTGTTTTCTTGTGTTAGTGATGCTTCATTAGTGTCTTCTTCTTAGTTTCTATGTAAGAGTGAGGTGCAGTTTCATATAAAGTATATACAGGAAGTTATTGTATGTTGGTCATACACTACGTTTCTGATCTGCTTTCCCTGTGACACTGCATTTGTTTGGTCATAGTACTAACCTGTATGAATTCATTTTTCCTGTTGTGTTTCATTCTAGATAAGATACTTTTGTTAACCTTCAGTTATCAATCACAGAATATCCTACTATCCCTAAATAAACTGAATCCCTAAACTAAAACTGCCAACACTGACAGACTGCTGCAGTACAGTTCAGCTTTCTTTTGTGCATGTGTAAACTGTAATTTTAAAAATAAAATAAATTCCCCCTGCTGCTGTAAACATGATGAATTCTAAATGAACTCCATGTCAAATAACAGTGAAGACGATAAGAGACCATGTATTTTACCCATGTCAAATCAAAGGTTATTAGTTTGTATCTTCTCTACAGTGGGGTTTTATTGTCTCTAGATGTTATAACATCAGAGGTTTTTAATTTACCAAACAGGTTTTCACGCCAGCTGTAGATTTTAGAACTCTCTGTCGTCTAAACATGTTCCTTGTCTTGTTTGTTTAGGGCTAAACTGGGAATGCCACAGTTCCTCAGTCCTGAAGTGCAGAGTTTATTAAGAGCACTCTTCAAGAGGAACCCTGCTAATCGACTAGGTACTTTCTACATAAACCATGGAAACAGATATGCAAATATGTTTTCACAATACAGTACAACTACAGCTACATTTTTGTGCTGTTATGGATTACCAATTACAAAGGGGAGTTCTTACCTGTAGGGATGCAAAAGGTATGGGACAATAAGGCTGCAGATGATAGCAACCTAAATTAAATCAATTCTTTTTCACACTCAATCGAGTCAGTTAATAATAGACAGTCCATACATACACACCTAAGGAGATAATGCTATTAAACCTCATCTTGATGATAGCTACCACAGTCTTCCTATAGTATGCCAATAATGTTAAGCACTACCATTTATGTCACAGATGTCCAGGCAGACAAACCATCATAAGGGTTCATTGGAAAATTGACAGTACACATAAAACACTTAATAAAAACTAACTGCATATAACTGTGTGACTATATTAAGTTTTTAATTAGTAGGTGTCTTTCCATGTTGTCTGTTTTCCTAATCGATGTGAACAATGTCTCTGTATCTGTTTGACTGATTAGGTGCAGGACCAGATGGAGTGGAAGAAATAAAGAGACATCGATTCTTTGCATCAATAGACTGGAATGTGAGTACAGTTACAACAAGAATATTCTGTAGTTTTAGGCTGTCTAATCTTGTTGATGTTTCAGGGAAGGAAAATAATTATAAAGGTACACTTAACGTATTTTATTATACACATGCTGTATACAGTTTACTGAAAAAGTGACTGCATATTTGGACGTGTAAGTATTTGTCATCCACACATCCGAGTAAATATTCTGTCCTACTACTAACTACTACTCCTGGTTGCTCATACATACATTCATTTTATGTTTAAAGTTGCTCCATGTGAGAGTGTTAGCGAGAAATCTTTTTCCCTTTTTATTAACCCAAAGACTTTTCTTTTAAAAAATATATTTTTTCCTCATTGTATGACAAATGTACTGGTTTTCCTGAAGTTGCACTACTAAAATTAGGGGCACGGGTAAATAAAAAAATAAGAACAGCCCATCTGAATAACGTTGTGGTGATTATGGCTATATCCTGTCATCGAAACCCTGCAGCTGTTCATCCACTTCCTCTAGAGTCGCCCACATTTATGACTCATTGAACATGCTTAGTATGAGATTTTATTGAGTGGCAAAATCCCTAACTTCCCTTTTTGCCTGTCTTTCCCAGCTGTAATTAATCCTCTTATCTATAATAGCCCTTCTCACTGAAAGTTTGCTCATGCGCAAATTGACGTTGGCAACAAACACAGACATTACCTGTGCCGTCATAATCTAACCTTGGAATGCACTCCTTTAAACTCTTGCATAAAGCTTCTATTTAAGTCGACTGTCAAACAACACTGAATCATGCTCTGAAACTAGTTTTGTTTCTGGCAAACTTGAAAGCTTTTCTTGCACCTCCTGGGTTACATGTGAGTAACCCTAAGTAAGCCTTCTATTGCATACCCTAACAAGAGTGGTTAAAAGGCACTCAACAATCTTACACTGGTGAGAATCAAAGCACTCATGTTACTTTGGTATATGCTTTCAAGAGGTGCATGGCAGAAAACTGTACTGGTCAGATTTGATGTTTCTTAGCATTAAAGGAGTGAGGGAGACTCATTTGCAGCTTTACCAAGCTTAGATGTACACACCAGCAAGAGTGTTGATTTTGCAAGAGTAAAGAGAGAGCTCTTGTTCCCTTGTTTTATTGAGTGAACAAAACAAAACTGCTGTTGTTTGTGAGTAGAGATGCTCTCATTTCTAACAAAATCCACTATTATCTGCTTTGCATGTCCACTAATCTCTGACCTAACCACTGTTACTCCTCAGTACATTACTACCTACTCACCCCTGCCAAACGCCACATATTTCCATTTACAGATGGTGTTGCTGGCTTGAGGCGACTAGCCATCATTAAGAGGCTTAACTTCTCCTCCACACTATGCTAATTAAATCACTGTTCTGTATCAGGCCAAATGGTTCCTCTGTTGTCCATCAGAATTGTGTTTGACTTTTTCCTCTGTGAGCCTCCAATCTTTCATTAATCTCTTGATCCTTAAGGAGTTTCTAACAGACCTAACAAAATCTGCATCCTCATCCTTTTAGTGAGTGTGGGTGTGTACAAATTAAATAGCAAATAACAGTGTGTATTACTGGTAACAATCTTACCATAAAATGATTTTTTTAAAAACAGCATTTTTTATCTATTTATTTTTTTAATGTGAAACCCTGCCAGACTCTTCACAACAGGCAATGCTGACATCTACAGGTCATACTCAGTAATACACTTAAATAAATCAAAACAAAGTATGAGTATAATCTGTGTACTGTGACATAATGGGTTTTCACCTGGCATCACCCTACATTGCTAAAAACATTCAAGATCAGTGTGTGTCATTGCTGACTCGGCACATGTTTACATTCAACGTTACTTCTTTTTAGGATAAGGGTTGCAAAGGGGCGGTCAGTTTCTGGAAACTTTCCATGGGACGTTAAACTGGGGAATTTTGGAAATATTCAAAACCAGAAACTCCATGGGAATTTTGGAAATTTATGGGAAATAATTGGAAATTGGGGGTAATTTAAACAAACTGTATCATATCCAAACATAAATATAAACATTTTGTTTTGTCATAAGCAGACATCCATGCAAAACAATACAATTAAAAAAAAACATTTCAACAGATTTATTTGTAAGTAGAACTTCAAGTTCTCATTAAGTTTGAATTATTTTATTGAACAATATTATGTAGTCTACGAGCTCAAATGTGTGGCTTCAATAGTCTTGTGCTCTGGGCTCAAAAGTGTGGTCCTGGTCCAGGGTTCGAGAAATCATCTGCGCATGTGATGGAGGAATGCACAGTGCATGAAGCGGGCGTGGCCTCAATAGCCCTGTAGTAAGCAGTGTGCTATGTGCTATGTCATAAGTGATCATAAGTGTACTTGCAAGAGATATGGTTGTTTTAGTCAAGATTATGCTAAATATATTTTCCCCAACTATATTTAAGTTCCTGGTTAAGGAGAATTTCCCGGTTTATTCCCGTTTATTCCCATATATTCCTGTTAATTCCCATAAATTCCCATGGAAAGTTTCCAACTTTTAAAATTCCTGGAAATTTGAAACCCTATTTAGGATTAGTTTGGTGTGAGGTGTGAGACATGTGGGTGGGACATGAACATTTTATTTAACGGTTGTGGAGCCAGGCCCATATTTCATTGTTCATACTGGATCCAGTGACAATTGCAAACAGCAATTTAGTGCAAATAAAGCAAAGTTCTGTTGACACACAAAACACGTTCCACTAGACAATCATAAGCATCAATTATTTTGTTGTGTTGTAAATTTTCATCAGGACACGAGTCATTTTGTGGTCAACCTGCTGTTGTTGACAGCTGCTGATACTGATGATTGTTATTGTTTTCTGTAGAAGTTGTACAGGAAGGAAATGAGGCCTCCATTCAAACCCACAGTTGGAAGACCTGAAGACACTTTCCATTTTGACCCTGAGTTCACCTCCAGAACACCCACTGGTAACTAAAACACACATAGAAAACACACACACACTATGACATATTAACACTACACATGTGCATTAGCTGTTGAGATGTATCCAGTTGTTTGTTATAGCTGATGATGCATTTGGACTCTCTGAGAAATATTATTGTAATATTTTATGTCTTTGCCTGTGCAGATTCTCCTGGCATCCCTCCCAGCGCAAACACACACCAGTTGTTTCGTGGTTTCAGCTTTGTTGCAACTAATCAAAATCAGGAGCCTAGTGTTGCTACGGTAGCACCCTCTCGTCAGGAGGTGAACAACATCAACCCCATAGCACAGGTATATACAATATGTCTGTGTCTAAAACAGCTCAGCCCTAAATTATACACTTGCACACCAATTGGATAACAAATAAATCGATCAGTTTTATGAGGTACTTGACAGATTAACAGTCTGAATAATTAAGAGATTGGCTATTTCTCAATATTGCCACCATAAATCACAGTAATTTTTATTACTGCAGCAGCTGACCGCTGGACAAAGCAATTATTCTCTCACCTAATATATGACTCTGTCACATTTGACTATGGCAGATAAATGAAATATATTAGAAGAGTGTGTGTCTGATTAGTTGTGTTTCCTGCAGCATCTCCGTGGTGATGTGGCCTTCAGTGATGTCTATGAGCTTAAGGAGGAAGTTGGACAGACAGCGACTTCTGTCAGCAGAAGATGTCTGCACAGAGTAACTGCTGTGGAGTATTCAGTAAAGGTAATGGATGTAGTGGATATATTTATTTATTAGATATGCAACAACATTCTTGTATTAATGTTAAAATATATACAAAGTATTTTTGGACATGTAAAAAAAAGAATTTACTGCTTTTATCACAGCATTTTATAGCATTCATATAGCATTGTAATTCCATATGTACAGGGTGTGTTAGTGATGCATTGTGGTAAAGGCCGTACCCAAACAACATGCTTTCTGTATTCTGTCTATATAGAGATTCAGAAGTTGCATGTGTGTGTCTTTTACAACATATCTTGTTGTTGTGTTTTGTTTTTGTGTCAGATTATTGAGAGAACGAGGAAAGATCCATCAGAAGAGATTGAGATTCTTTTGAGATACGGACAGCATCTAAATATTATTACCCTGAAGGATGTAAGTGTAACACACAAAAAAGATGCTAAAAAGACAAGCAGAACTTCCTCAGCATCGCTTTAATAAGCCATATGTATGGGTCATTATCCTGTGTGTGTTTTTACCATTAGGTGTTTGATGACGGCCAGTGTGTGTTCCTGGTTCAAGACTTACTGAGAGGTGAAGAGCTGCTGGACAGAGCTCTGACAGTGCCAAATTTTACAGAGAGAGATGCGTCAGATATCATCTGCACACTGACCAAGACTGTGGAATATTTACACTCACAGGGGGTAAGACAGAGCGACGGAGCCCACTTTACACTGACTTGCAAAATACTGTTTGGTTTTCAAGATTTGAGCAACCTTTGAATTTTGTCTGGATAACTTTTACAAAAAGTGGCAGTAAAGGATTTGCTATGTTCACTTGTTGTATTTTTGTTTGTTTGTGTTTTAGGTTGTGCATCGAGACCTCAAGCCTAGTAACATTCGCTATTCTGATGATAGTGGACTCCCAGAATGCATTAGGATATGTGATTTCGGTTTTGCCAAACAGCTCAGGGCAGAGAATGGCTTATTGATGACCCCCTGTTACACAGCGACGTTCATGGCTCCTGAGGTACAGTATATCAGTAATCATAATAGGAAGCCTCTAATATCTTAAATACACTTGAAAGTAATTAATCACAGAAAATAATCCGCTCGGTTGAAATGACTACTGGGTGTGCGTCTTTGTATGTGTGTGTAGGTTCTGAGGAAGCAGGGTTATGATGCAGCCTGTGACATCTGGAGCCTGGGGATCCTGCTCTACACCATGATAGCTGGGTCAGTTTAAAACTCCCAACACTGACAGACTGCTGCATTACAGTTCAGCTTTCTGGCGTAAATGTGTAAACTGTAATGACGCCATTTTCTACAAACTCCCCTTCCTGCTGTAAACATGATAAATTCTAAATTAACTCCCCCGGTGACAATAGACGAAGACAATAAGAGACCATGTATTTTACCCATGTCAAATTAAAGGTTATTGCTTTTCATCTTCCCTCCAGCAGGTTTTATTGGTTTTAGATTCTATAATGTCAGAGGATTTAATTTATCAAGTGGGTTTTCACACCAGTTGTAGATTTTAGAACTCTCTCCATGCCCTGATTCATTCTCTGTTATTGTAATTTGCCCAACCTTTGAATTGTTCTCTGTAAATTTTTTTTTTATTGGCCAGTTTCAGCCCATTTGCCAGCAGCTCTGAGGACTCAGCAGAGGAAATTCTGGCTCAAATCGGCAGCGGGAAATTCGTTGTCATAGGAGGAAACTGGGACCTGGTATCGGATGCTGCCAAGGTAAAATTTAATTATTTTTTTCTTTGGATAGATAGATGCACATAAAATGGTTATGTTCCTGACATCATGTTGTGTCTCACCTAATGTTGTCTGTATTTTTCTGCATATCTTTAACAGGACATCGTGATCAAGATGCTCCATGTGGACCCTCACCAGCGCCTGACTGCCCCACAGGTAATATTCATACATAATATGAGTTGGTATGTTTTTTAGGCTCCCCTTTGATATTCTTTTTTTTTTTTACCTTAGTATTGACCATTTATTCTCTGTTAACTGGAAGCATTATGAAATATGTTATAGATTACACATTTTTATTCATTCACACAGAGACAGTTAAGGTAATCATTTGACACACTGGACATCACACCGTTTGTACTCATGTTAACCTTTGAATTTCAGTAGTCAGGATACTGTAAATATTGCATGTTAGCTTGCAATAATGTCTTCTATTGTATACAGTTTTCAATAAATACATTAGGAAATAATTTTTCTGTGATGACTTTTAGGTTCTCCGTCACCCCTGGATTGTAGACAGAGACCAGCTTTCTGACAGAGTTCTCACCAGACAGGATGCACACATTGTCAAGGTCAGACCCGTGTATAAATATCATGAGATTGTCACACACCGAATTCTTGCATTCTGTCGTTCAGCGTTTCTGTGTATAGCCATGTTACATCCTAAATGCAAGAGAACAAAAGCTTATGAAAAAGTGGCTCATAAAAAAATTGCTGACAAAATCAAGATGTTTTTGTCAAGTGCTGTTCACTGTGGCCTTGTGTCTACTGGCCTGAATGACTAAGGTCTAACTGTTTTTAGATTATATTTAGGTTCTGAAAAGTGTCTCTGTCTGTCCACTAGGTGGCACTGTCTGCCACTTATTCAGTAGTTGGACATGTTAGGCAAGTATTACTGTCATTGGTATATTAATAGTATATAATATAGTCTCTTTTTATACCACCAGGGAGCACTGTCTGCCACCTACTCTGCTCTGAGGCGCTGTGCTCCTGCTCCGGTCCTGGAGCCTGTTCAGTCCTCCAGCCTGGCTCAGCGGAGAGGGATGAAGAAACTCGGGAGTCCCAAAGTTAATTCAGACCCTAAAGAAAGGGAGTAGCCTTAACAATCTGAATGAAACTTAAAAGAAATTAAAATATATTATTTAAGAAGATGTGTTTTTTTAAAAGCACACACCCCGTTATAAAGTGCTTGTAAGAATGTGACAGATCAGGAAAATAAAATCCTATCCCAAAGAGGCCTAATTAACTCCAACAATAAAACAACACTGGCATCAGGATTAGCTTCAGTTCACTCAATTCAAAGTGTACGTTTTTTTACATACACAATTGATTGAAAAAACATTTATCTTAATTTAATTCTTTGGCAACATTTCTCATTGTTCAATCATGACTATAAAATTCGAATTGGACTGATCTGAGTGGACATTGACTTCATTTTGATCATACAAGTCGGAATACAGTTGCATAGGCAAATTGTTACCTGCCTGCTGGAGCAACTATCTATATAGTAGCTCCAACAGCTGAAAGTGGAACAAATTAGTCTGGTGACCGGACTATAAAAAAAAAAACAGTATTCAGTGCCACAAATGACATGCCAAATAGCCTAGTTTTCATATTCAGCACATACAGTATATGTATGTCAACATGATGTCATGGACAGCTGTAATAATACCGTCTTCCGCAGTCATTGCTCTAACATATATTTATTAGATATATGTTACAACATCTTTTTGAATGGGACAATATCATTCAGATTATACTATTTTTCCTTAAGTCAATCTTCTGAATTCTTATGCATGTTAAAAATGTAAATATTCTACCAAAGGGAATTCTTACTTACGTTAGCAATGCCATTGAAGTCTTATTGTTCATAATATGCTTAATAAGTTGCTGTCTTCCATAAATGCAGCCTTTGACTCTTATGAAATTTATTGTTAAACGTGTCTCTACTGCACTTCCCACATCAGTTGGGACCGTGAGCTATGAAGGTGTTTGTGTTAAATGTAGTTTGTTGTGTTTTATCATAACATAATTCAAAATGTTATTTGGCTTAAGAGTAGTCATAGAGGCAGGAAAACCTAAAGAGCATCAGAGCATTGCTCATTGGTAAATGTCACTCTGCAGCCTGTTGTACTTTGTGTTATTAACTCCGCATTCAGTGTAATAGTTCATCTTTCTGTGTGTGTTTGAGTGTGTCAAGTCGCTGCCAGTAGGCTTCTGTTTGCTGTTGGTGTCTAAAAGCCAAAATGTTTAAGAACCACTGTGTCACAGAGGATTGTACATACTGTCTATTGCTGCTGCCCTGATTGTGTCTAATAAGAAGTTGTACAATCACAAATACGAGGTAAGACTGAACAGGGTGTTTTGCAGATATGAGTAGCGCACTTTGTGTTGTACAATTACACTGTTGTTAC
Organism: Sciaenops ocellatus; assembly: GCA_033000465.1. Classification (NCBI taxonomy): domain Eukaryota; kingdom Metazoa; phylum Chordata; class Actinopteri; family Sciaenidae; genus Sciaenops; species Sciaenops ocellatus. The sequence goes on along the minus strand of CP136888.1, from coordinate 12,546,350 downwards.
CAGTAGGTATGTAGATTATGATGCCCCACAATTAACGCACATACTTACCGGTCAGAGGTAAAACAAAACATGTTGTGATGTGTAATTAATAAGCACTGTAGCAGAGATTCAGTAATTCTGTACATATTAAGTTCAGAGGTGGTAAGAGGTGGAGCTGGGACTGATGCAGCTATGAGTATGCAGATAAAGATGTAGATATTGTGTTGTACAACCATAAGTTGGAGTTATATCTGTAAATATTGTTAACTAATTTAGATTGTACATACTGTCATGCAAAACCACTAGTAAAGAGGTTAGATTGTATATATATAGTGTTGTACAACTATCATCAAGCAGAAAGACTGTATATATTGTGTTTGCAGATATATTGAGATTGTATATATTATATTGTGTTGTGCATCCATTGCTCAGAGTGTACATACTGTCTATACCTGGCCAATCACTGAAATTGTTGGCTAGAACGCCAAAGTTTTACAAATAAAGGAAAAGAACGGAAACAGCACTGAAATGAGTGAAGTGTTTTTGTTTTTTTTAAACATGTTCATGTACTGTCAAGTCAATGTATTTTGGCATTTACCTTCTTACAGAAGGATTAACAAAGTGTATCACACGAAATAAACTTACATTTAACTTACAACAGGCCTTTTTCACAGCAGACATTTTGACTTACAGTAGTAGGAAAAGCACAGGTGTTACTAACTACACTAATAACACATGTTCTATTCAAGTGTCCCAGTAAGTCACGACAGTGTGACAGTGAACCAGCATGAAGAATACCAGCACCCTGAAACTGAAGCAGTTAAATGGAATCTAGCCATCATTCATACAGTACCTGTGCTTTTCCTACAGTGACATGTCAGTATGTCTTCTGTGAAAAAGGTGTATTAGCACAGAGCAATATCCAACATTACATTTCCTGAAAATAGTCAGATTCTTGCCCTGAAAAGATAAAGACTGTTACATATTTTTTTACATCACTTTGAAGAAATGTAAAATGTAATGAGAATAGTAAAAAAACATTATGTATGAGAAGTTAAAGGTTGTGGGTACAAATCAAGACCAGCACATATTAGTAGACAAAGACATGTAACAGTAATATCCTTTTATGTATAACAAACTAATAACATTAAATACTGCAATATGAAACATAATGCTTGATATTCAAATAAAAATGAAAGGCTTCAAAGATTTCACCAGCTCACATATGGAAAAATGTATGAAAGGTGTCACATAGAGTTCACGGTGCTCATTTCAGTGTGTGCAGTTGTTACGTCAATGTAATTTTATATTCACACCTAAAAAACTACTGCCTCCAAAAATGAATAACTTATTTACTTTGCACGCAAGAACTCCTTACTACATACTGATGAGTGTTAGCAGTCCAGGAAGAAAAGGTTTTCGCCTGCAACACTGAAACACTTTAAAATACTACTGAAACACTGACTGGCTCTGACTACCACAAAATATTAACAATTAGTTTCTTTTAGATATTAATTTTTCCCCTCCTAAAATCTTCCAAATGAAATTCAGTCCAAATGTATATGCCAAGCACAATACAACACATATGACTAATAGCTATGAATGTTGGATTTGCTTTGATTAGTCTGAATGTTATCGTTCTCTCTATCCATCATGATGTGGCAGCAAGCACTTGTCAAAGCCACTAGATGGCAACCAATCATAATCGATGCTCCTACTTTCTCTCTTTCCATTTCTTACCAGAAGTTGTTCCTTTAGAGCCATAATACCTAAAAAAAAAAAGAAGAAGAAGAGAACGCTTTAATTTATATCAACCACCAGGCTCACACTGTTCCATAAAAGCTTTTAGCAGGCGCTGAGCTGATGTGTCAGGTGGGTGTGGCAGGCTCATCAGCCCTGACATTTAAGTGCAGTAGTGCTCAGAGCAAAAGGGATTGGAGGATATGAGTAGATACACATGACAAGCCCCCCTGTGAAGATGATTGCAGTGGAGTGACAAGAGGAGACCAAACAACAGATAGAGGAAGGAGAAGGTGTCGGGAGGGGAGAGATGAAAGGCAAAAGAAAGAAAAAGAGCTTTAAGAAACAATAACTCAACCCAACAATTACAGCTTTGTCAGATTTTATTTTATCTTTCATAAAGGGAGAACTTCAAAATGCTATTTTCTCATCTTATTACAACTCAGTATAATGTCATATATATATTAGTGCAACTTAATATTGTCGCATCCTACTGATGATGATCCTACTTTGACATACAGTCAGTTAGTTCTAGTGTTAGATTCTGGTCTTTAGGGAGCACACACAAGGGAAATAATACGTAGGAAACCTGATTTTCACCTGGCCATCCTTCAGCCAAACAGCCATGTTCATGTCCATGTAATACGAAAGTGTCTTACCCACTCTGGAAGGCCTGTTTTGTAGCAGGACTTGACCTCTGACCTTCCTGCAAATTAAAAGAGAATGAATGCTTGGCAGAAATCTGTAGGTTACTGTATGAAGGCAGATATCCCAATGATTAGCTGACTGAGTGCAAAAGGTTCTACACGAAATAAACGTGCATGCTCGACTAACAAGCTTCAACTCATCACATTTCAACTTTGAAATACTGAAAGCAAGACGGCGTCTGTAATTGTGTCTTCTGGCCTGACTGATTAAGCTATAACTGTTTTTAGAATGTAACACTGATTAAAAAATGGTTTTCAATGTTGCTTGTTAATTTATGAGCAGAGTGATTAGACATAGTTCTATGCAGAGGAGAGCCATCTAGTGGAGGGCCATTTCCAATTTAACATTTTCTGCGGCCTCTTTAATATTTCACATTTAGTTATGACAGAGAGCTGATATTGGCCATACTGGCTACAAAATAAGGACAAATAAAGATGGATACAAATAAACCACAATGAGCAGATGATATATATTTTTTAAATGTAACATTCCCTCGTGGATCTGTTCCTCTTCTGCTCAACATTCCTCTTCTGTCACAAAACAGAGTTCTGAAGACAAACGACATACACACTCTGACAGGGATAGAGATCCCACCACCTATAGAACTGGGTGTACTCACACACACACGTACACACATACACACAGACACACACACACACACACACACACACACACACACAGGGCCTACAGACACCCTGTGGCACTACAGCTAGACCTGCCACTCGGACGTTCACCGAATCAGACGGACAAATCTCTAACAGACGGCTCCTGACAAAGAGATTATCACCGTGACAGGAGAAGTGTGTGCAGCTGTGGGTGGCGGAGTTTACAGCGGCAAGATGGGGGTGGGGAGCAAACTCTTTGTACAGTCACACATTTGGCTCTTATCTCTCACCAAACCAGTGTCAAAGTCAAACTTTAGTCTCTAAAAGATACGACTATATATGCACTGACTGTCCATGTGAGAATGGCGTATGAAAAATACCTGACTGTGATGTAGTTTAAAAGAAGGTGACAGGTGGAAAACATCAGGAACGTATGAGCAGGATATTGTCAGATAAGACATTTTAGACAAGTAGGAGGTTATTCTGCTCCACACTATCACGCTAAACAGAGTTTGTCTACATGTTAGTAGACAAACCAAAGATTGGATTCACGTTTTAATGGATAGATTCTCTTTAGCAAAGTCAGTTTAGTCCAAGAATGGACATATTAAGTGTGAAACAACAGCCCTTAGTATTATTGTACGAAACACATTACACAACATGTTCAAACTCTTCAAAACTTTGGTTTTGAAGAGGAATACTCAGGTGTTTACTTTGTGAGACACCTTTGGCTGTTCATAAAATCCACTTCAGACACATACCAGCTAACAGAAATAGTAACTTATATAACTTATATAATACATGTACAAGGGAAGATCTGAAGTTAGGGAATATGAAGGTAACACTATGGAAAGAATCTATGCAATAAGTTAACTAATAATAGTTTAACTATGGTGTACCTATTCTAATGAGTCTGATCACCCTCGAGAACTTCACACAGGAGATGTTTTGCATAGAGAGAGGTGTTTGTGGTTTTGGCATCTGGATGGTTTAGTTTTGGATGCAGCTTCAAATAGTTTTAAGTTAGTTTACTGCTAGAAGAGACCTGTGGAGTTGAAAAGCTATAAAATGATAGGACACTGATCATCTTCTATAACTTACTTGGCACTTATGGACACTCCTGGTTTTCAGTTCAGGTGTATTAAGTGTAGAAACCTCATCATAGAAATGCTTTTCTAGTTACTGCACTCCATAACAACAACAAAGTGTAACAACGGTGTTAATCATACACAGTTACAGTACATATGTACCACCTCCGGCTGCTAAAGTCCCATTGTACAATGTTGTACCGTACTTCACAATAGACTACACGTCTACAGTACATCAACACATCTGTAACACTTTGACAACACAGTCATCACATTTAGAAAAAAAAATATGCAAATAAATTAAATACAAGCAAATAAATCCACAAAAATTAAGAGACGCGTTCACCAATATGAAGCCATTCACATGGAATTAAGAAATACACTGCAAATACAGACATTTTAAGTGAAAACGAAAATGCTGCAGGTCCACAACAGAGTTTCTGGGGGACATGAAAAACTGATGAACGGGCTAGAAATTAGTAAATGACTATTGGACTGGAGTATGACTAAATGTCTCTCAGCCTCCATATGAGAGCCACTACTGTACATTTTACCAACATTTGTGTTTTTTGTGGCAAGTCTGTTGCTCAGACTTGATTATGATATTGTTTAACAAATAAGATGTTTAACAAATAACTACAGAGATAAAAACAAGAAAGGGAAGACAAAAAAAAGACTGCAAAAAGACTTGCATAATGTCTAAAGTAACTCTCATGTTTCAATGTGGCATTTTTTTGTTTTGTTTTGTTTTTTGTCGAACCATTTGACTATGTAGATTTGTAAATCTACAAAAATGGATGAGTTCATAATTATCTTACATGAATTTTAATTTGAATCGCAAAATATTTTACCAACAATGCCACCAAGATTTGATCTAATTGCATAAAGGTACCTAGCAGCCACTGTGGATGAAATGGCTGATGGGACACAGTTTGATATTTCCTGACACAGTTTTGAACAAACCACAAATTGCGGCAATAATGGTGATATAATCATGTAATCCAAACACAAATACACTCACAAGTCAAAGGTGCCGCCGGAGGATAAGTGAAGCTCTGCAGAAAGTCAATTAATCTTTTCAGTGGTCCCCCTTCCCTCCACCCTGCTTAAAAGCTTCATTTACCTCCTATGGAGAAGAGATAGAAACACCATTAGTGAGATGATGGCAGGACTGGAAAGGGGAAAGGAGAATCTCACAGTTGGATGAGCTGAAACAGTATAGGTCCCCATCTCCTCAAAAAGTGTGTGTGCGCGAAAAGGCGAGAGCATCTTCTGCATCAGTGAGCTCAATTAGTTTCTATCTTGATTATCAAAGGTAGTGGTGTACAACTTTTAAGGCGGAAGTGTGCCTCAAATCTTGGAGGGTGCGGGGGTGGCAATAGGGTGGGCTGACCTGCAGAGTAGAGCGAGAGTTGGCCTGATAACAGGGGAGATACGGCTGAGGGGTTTTCTGCTGCACAGAGGTGCTATGGAAGGCGTGCATTAGCGGATAAGACCCCAACCATTATTTTCATATCCAAGCTGATGTCTGTGTGCATCTGTGTGTGTGTGTATGTGTGTATGTTGCATGGGACCCCAGCTGGATAAATGATATTCATGTGTGTTTACATGCACGCGTTTGGGTGTGTGAAATGCCACTGAGCATATAGGCTCTGCTTCACTGAGCTCGGCAGGCTACTGGAGCACAATTGGGGGTCTCTCTGTGTGAAAGAGGTCAGAACACACACACACACACACACACACATACGGAGGCACAAACACAAATAAGGAAGTTTGGCTGAATACTCAAGATAATCAAACAGTATGCAAATCAATGAGCTCCTTTTTCTATGCAGGGACAAACAATACCCATATGAATGTCGAAGTTAGACTATGTCACTCCGTGGATGTTATTGAGATTCATGCCACATATATATCACAGTATTGTTAAATTATTCCGTATATTTCTTGACATTTCAATTCAAGCCACATGAGTTGACCAGTTTTAAAGTTATGTCAGTCAGGGTGCAACATGCTCTCTCGTCTCCCCGCTGATCTTAATTACTCTAAGTCTGATCTCAGGGCAGCAGGGTTTTGCTTGGGTTAATAAAGTTGCTGCTAAAAGAAGGTCAAGTTGAATCGGCAGGCAGAGAATGGACAGAAATACCCAGAGTTGAAGACATGAAGGGGTAACTACAGGCAGGAGGCCCATTCTCCATCTTCTTAATTACAAGGAGCTTTAAGTGTCGACCCTGAGGACAAATATAGGCCAATAAACATGCGTGCCGTTCAATATGTGCTCTATTACAGCTTCGTGCAGCTCAGACTCCTTCAGGGGACAGCAGGCCCCAGGCTGACATCAGGACTGTTAAACTAATCACTCAGGAGTCTGCGAATGGCACCAAAGAATAGCTAGGCTTCTCTTTATGTGAATATGGCACAGTCTCTACATCTCCTGCCATGTGAATGTGTGTGTGATTCAATGTGTCTGTGTGACTGTTTGCACTAGCCTAGTGTGTAAACAAATGTTTTGTCCCAGTTAACTAGATCCCAGTCGGACCAAACCTATTTGGCATTGGTCCGCTGATGCTGGTGTGCATGCATTTGGGTTGCAGTGATATATATATATATATATATATATGCAGGCATATGTGTGTGTGTTGTGAATGTGGCAGCCAGGGGGGATAGCATGCTGCTGCTGCCGCTGCTGACACTGGGCCTGTCTGCCTGGTGTGCCCCTTTCTGCACCAGTAGAGCTGGCACTGCCTCCTGCCTCTGCCCAGCCGATTCGCAGTGCGCCAGCTGGGCGCTACCAGGAGAGGCCCTGCAGAGAGAGGACGCAGGTCAGCCGTGACAGAGGGATTCAGAAAGAGAGAGAGAGAGAGAGAGAGAGAGAGAGAGAGAGAGAGAGAGAGAGAGAGAGAGAGAGAGAGAGAGAGGTGTGTGTGGAGTAAAGTGAAAAGGTTTAGATACAGAGCAGGGATACAAGCATACTGGGACGAAAGTTATGGAGGGGATTGAGATGTAAAAAAAAAAAAAAAAAGTTGGTGTCAAAGTGTAAAAAGAAAGAAATCCCTCAGAAATGGAGGGCTGTAGTTGCAAGACAACTGTCAAATAAGTCCTTATTTTTATATTTCGTGGAATTACCATCACTTGAACCACTGAAAATGTGATGACGAAAGTTGATTACTAAGCAATTACAAATGTAACAACAAGCACATGTTTATTTATCGCAGAGGAGGTCGTTTTAGTGCTCTACCTACACTGTAACTGGTAAAGTTTAAACTGCAGAGATTCAATTCAATTCAATTTTGTTTATATAGTGCCATATCATAACAAAAGTTATCTCATGACGCTTTTCATACAGAGCAGGTCTAGACCGTACTCTTTATAATATTATTCATAGAGACCCAACAATTCCACCATGAGCAAGCACTTGGCGACGGTGGCAAGGAAAAACTTCCTTTTAACAGGCAGAAACCTTGGGCAGACCCAAGCTCATTGGTAATGAGGGTCATCCACCGCGACCGGTTGAGTTAAAGATAGAGAGGGGCAGATAGAAAGGGGGGGGTAGAAAGATAGAGAGATACAGACGCACAGCAGCAGCAAATCATTAACTAACTATAAGCTGTAATGGAGACATGGTAACAATAATGACAGTAATAATATATGTAGTGGACGTTGTGCAGGACCACAGCAGCAGCCACGATCCATGAGAACCTGCTGGATGAGAGTGCACAGAAATTCCGGGGAAGAAGTTTAGTTAGTTACATGTATTAACATGCATTAATGAGACATAATGTATTCAGATTGAGTATTGAGATCATCTTAGAAAAACCTGAGGTATGATTACCTTACACGTACATATACTGACAATTTTTCAACGCAAAATTCCAGTTTCAGCTGTTTGCTCTCTAATAATTAAAGGTGAAACATATGTACCAAGCAGCTTTCATTACTTAGAAATTTCTCATCCATATGAAAATGGTGCAACATATAAATCACTGAATTTAACTGATTTTTTTTTTTAAGTTGTATTTTAGTTCATATGTAACTACTGTACATACAAGTAAACCTGCTGTGGGTCAAACACACACACATGTCCCAAAAACACAACAACACAACAAACATAATTATTAAACCACAGTGAGTAGAAACATTTTATTTTGTTTTTATTGTTGCTCAATTAAATTGAGTCAAACTTGTTATCAAAACCTGTAATGGACACACCTGCTTGTTCAATCCTGCTGTACATGGATTGGCACGTTGGTAGACTGTCGGGCTGGGTAAATGAGCTTTAACTGAGCTGAATTTGGCCCCTGATAAAGATGTCTTGTATTGTGGGGAAATATTGCCTCCCTTTAACAGGTTTATTCCGGTTCTATTATTCAATTAGACCAATTTCCCGTCACCTCTTCTGTTTGCATATTTGTCGCCTCCTTGCAGCCTGCAGCGAGGTGGGACAAATGAGACGTTATCTTTGTTGTTCCTGATACAACCTACTATTTGTAAAAGAGTCAAAGAGGTTGCCAAATATGTCAAGATTTACATTTTTCCTATGAACAAATTATACATCCTACTGCTCCATTCTAGCATGTTTAACTTTAAAAGTAAAGTAAGGCACATGAGCTCATTTGGTGCTTGGCAACACCTCAAGAAAAGTCAGGCTCTGTGTTTCTTGGTTTGCTCATCCATGTGTAAAGAATACTTTTTGCAATGTACAGTGATTAGGGGAATTAGAGACTTGCTTAAGGAAAATCATAGCGTGTGCTCTTCTATCAGTAAGTAGGGTTGTTGCAATGTACAATGTCAGACGTTGATGTTGGGCTGCGTGACTTTTTCACATGATGAATGATAATTTAACATAGTTATTTAACTAACTATAATCAATTCATGACAGCAGTTAACTATTTTTCAATAATGTACTGTAGCCCAAAAAGAAAAACAGAGCCGCTTCACATCATAAATTAGGAGACAGTAAAATCATATGCATTTTTTTAAAAGGAAGCAAGTGAAGCTTATTGAAAAAGTTTAACATACACATGAGCATGACCCACGTCCAGGATGGTATGTCCTTCGTTCTCAGATTTAGTTTTTGCTTTTTGCATAATTTATTCAATGCCTAGTTTAGCCAGTGTAATAGATAAGTCATTAACTGGTCTTCAGAATGTCATTAAAGTCAGTATGCCTGACTCTAAACATTTGGTTAGAGGCACACACTGAAAATGTATCCAATACACATGGACACATGCAATTATGTGAAATGAGCTGATTATTCTGAATTACATGAGTATTATGCGCCACTGTCACAATACAATATCTCAAATAATTTTCACAGAACTTTAATTAAGTTTTGTATATTTGACTCAGGTTAAGAAAAGGATTTGTGTGAGTTGATTAATGAACCCAGTTGGCCTGAGTTGAAGGTATTTTTTTGTGTCGTTGATCCTTTGCAGAATACTTTTAAAGTTATGTATACACATTAGTTGCATTTTATGATAAAAAACAGACTAATTCTTTTGCATCTCTCTTATTGGACGGACTTTACTTGCTGGTAAAAAAAAAAAAGTCTTAAATATTGGTTTGACCCTAAATGATACTTCCAAGAGGATAGTTCACTTTTGGAAAGTTTCACTGCTAAACTCCTTCAACAGCAGGCACAGTTTCAAGGGTCAAGTAATGAACAGAACAGAAACTTAACACGGGAAGAAGAGATGGTAAAGTTTGCAATGAACTATCAAAGAAGGATGAAAAAAAGAATTGAGCAGAAGGTAATGTAGCTTAATGATCCCAATTGGGACTTAGACACCGGCACTCTTGTCTGGTCAGTCCACAAACTAATGAGTTTAGCAAGGTGACAAACAGCACAGGAATGTCAAAGGTCTCCAACCCTTTCGCCTGAGCTTTAATCAGAGAGATTTGCAGAGGACTATGTAGAACAAAATCCTGCCAAGGTTCAGTATACCCCAACACTGAGCTGAATAGTGATATAATATATATATATATATATATATATATATATATATATATATATATATATATATATATATATATATATATATATATATATATATATATATATATATCATTCATGTTTGATGGGAGGACACACTTCTGACTGAGAAAGGAAAGTGACAACAAGGAAAAGACAACCCAGAAAATTATTTTTAGCACAACTTATAGATGCCAAGTACGTGTATGTAACCCTGCTGACTTAAAGGATAACAGCTGGTTGCTCACACCTCTACGTCACAACCCCATGTTGTCGTCTAGCTCAAAGCCTAACTGTGTTGGCTCTCACATGTGGAGCCACAGGGCTGTCCCTTAAGCACCAAAATCAATGGAGAAGTCATTACACTAGTAAGAGCAAAGGCCCCGAACATCTTCACCTCCTTTCTCCTCCTACCCTCCTGCCCCACTACAGAAAGTCTCTAAACACCCCACCCAAGTCCGCGCCTTCTCCAAAGCGGCCTCTCTCCCGCCCCCTTCTCGGTGGGCCCTGGGTTTCTGGCTGGGGCAGGCTGGCACAGCTGTGCCGGGAGCCGTGCTGTCACAAGCGGTTAGGGTGACAGCCACTCACACTTCATAATGTCCCTCTCACAGGTCACCGAGCGACAAGCTGGGTCACCTCGCTCCAGCAGGCAGCCCCAGGGGAAACAGAGTGCCCCCCCACCACCACCACCTCTCCATCAAATCGCCGCCCCGGTCCACCACCCCTCCAACCCCCCGATTGCCCAGGAAAATGGAGAGACAGGAGGGGGCAGGTGGAGGGAAGAGGTGCTCTATTGTGCTGCACTGGGCTACAAGGAGCTCTCCACACTGAAGACTACACCAGGGTCACGATTAGGGTGGACATGCCACTGCTAGTTCCTCTGATACAGATGATGTTGGCAGTGTGGGTTAGGGTTAGTGTGAGCTGCTTAGATGGTAATTGTAGACCGCAGAGGAATATGATGATGTACTGCCACTATACTGTACTGTAGGTCTTTAGGTAATGGTGTGGAATGCAATCATGGAGTATAATACAGCTACATTAAAACTAAATGTATTAAAAAACTGTAATATTTATGCATCATTATAGGAGGAATTGTGTCTTAAATTGGATTTGATTTTCTTGTCATCTTCCATATGGATGAAGGGATGGTATGAACTTGGTAATGGCCATAGGAGAGCACCATATGCTCCTGATGTCTGCCATCCAGCTGTCATTAATGTGCATTACCTCTGCTCTCAGCCACATTGTGAAGTCTAATCTGATAGCAATACAAGACTGAACAGACAACATTAAGAGTCACTTTAATGGGCTTGCAGTGACGCTCTCTCTCTAATTGGTTTGCCATTTTCACCTAATGCATAGCTTTCAGGTCATCACTATTAAAACTGTCTATCTGAAGATGTCACTCGAATTAAGTGGCCGGCCCTTAATGATTCTCAGAATATCTGTAATATTAAATTACCTATATTAAATTAAATGCTTTCTCACCTTGAAAGATAGATTTAAAAATAAGAGTTCAGAGAGGTGCATGCATGAGAACCAGAAAGTAACGACTATGCATTGTGCGACGTGTTGTTCCCAAAAGTGTTTTCCTTCTTTATGCCCTAACAAACGATAAGTTAAGCATGTGAATTTGGGGCCACATGAGCTAATTGGATGCAATGCCTGGAGTTGGCTTCAGCTGTGAGTGAGAGGCCTCATACCTAATTCCCGTTATTCAAACAGTCACACTCTGAGAGCGGTTAATTCACTGAAGGTGCATACACACCCACTGAACAATGTGTAGCAATTAATTTCGCTCTCCCTCCCACATCTGGCGCTTCGGTGTGACCCTGCCTCTGCTGTGCCGTGTCGCTCAGGCTAGGCAAGCCTTTGCAATTTCACACGTAAAGGACTCCAATGAAACGTGAAAAGAATATGTGGCATTGCTAAATTGCATTAAAGAGTTTAAAACAGTAGATCTGTGCCCCCCCCCCCCCCCTCCCTCCTGCTCTCATGCTCCCAAGAAAACAAAGCAGTAAATGTGCTCAAATGCTCAGTGACGAGACGTGACATACAGTAATGCAATATGCACCGAAGATGCATTTTCACAAAGGGGTGAAATTCATCATGACTCCCCATCCCATCATGATAAACACATCAGGAGAGGGACATGAACTTGATGCCACACCAGGACTCATGCCAAAGGGACTGTCAGACCTCTCTATGCATCATTATGTCCCAATTTATTTTGAACTTACTGTACTGACATTAAGAGCGGGGTCAGTCTGAGAACACTTTGACATAAGCCAGAGTGGCGATCTGAAACGATTAAACTGTTTTAGTGAGCAACAGAAAACAAAGAAAAACGAATAAATTAATGTTTTAATCCATTTATCAAGAAGTTTCAGTTTTAGCTTCTCAAAGGTGAGGATTTGCTGTGAAACTATTTCACATGGATAGCAATGTTTGGGTTTATGATTGGCCTGTGGACAAGAAATTTGGAGATGTGGAGATGAAACCCTGCAGAGTTTCTGACCACTAATAGTGCTAGCACTGTAGCACTGTTCTTTACTATTTGTACTGTGCAAGCGTAGCAATGCGAGCACACAATGGGTCCTGCTGTCGGTATCGCAAGTGTCATATGCAGTGTGCCAAAAAGACAGATAAGATTACTACTAACTAGTAAATAAGGAGGTAAATGATTTATTTATTTTTTAAATAGGCTTTTACTAATGCATAATAGGAAGAGGAAGGACATTTGTTTGACCTCCAGGATACACTTTTGGTTTGATGTTAGTGAGAAACATTAAATGTATAATAATATTAAATGTAAAATTAAATGTAATAATAATAATAATAATAACAAAATCAAGAGTAATCAGTAATCAATATAATTGCTGAATGCAGCACAGGCACTTATATTCTGTGGGTAACAGACAGCTCATCTGTTGATTTGACGTCTGCATTTGCTTTACATATTTACCTCTTTTCCTCTACCCTGTACTCACCATCTCCTCCTCTGCACCACCTCTTCCTATCTCTCTCTGTGTGTGCCACAGTGCCAGTCACCCTGCTCTAGGGCTCTGGAGATATTTCAAACATATCTGGGAAATCAATCTTACAGCAAACTGAAGGGAAACTTCGAATGTCATTGAGCAATAAGTATGAAGCCTGTCAGAGGTAGAGCTGAGAGCCGGGCCTGCGGCGAGTTAGGGCTGCCAGTGTCCCAGTGAGAGGCCTCGTCAGCTGGGCCCCCTGCCTCTTTACACACACCACACACACACACACACACACACACACACACACACACACTCTTCTGACAGAGAAGATTAGAATGCAGTTTCTGCTGTTATGGCATTTTCGGTTCACACCACTTCCACCGCTGTTCTCTCTGGTTGGGATATAACTATGTGTCCCTTAAATACAATTCTCTTTTTTTTGTCTTGTTTTTGGTTAAGGATGGATGGAGAATAAACAACTGATGATCCAATAGTCCAAGGTGACATCTTCAAATTTCTTGTCCTGTCTGTCATTCCAAATCCCAAATGACATTCAACTTTCTGCCATGGAAGACAAATAAACTAGTATATTCTCACATTCTCACAATGATTTGTGTCATTGGGGCTTCAGATTTCCTGATGATTGTTTAATCGACTCATCAACTAACTGTTCCAGCTTTATATCAAATATTATTGTATATCTACTTTAAACTGAAAACTAAAAATATACTGTCCAAACGACCATGGCAAGTTTTCGTTCTACATGTGTGAAGAGATTTGTCTCATGTACTCATCAAGACTTAATTGTATTAAACATGAGTTTTTTATTTTTATTTTAGATGTAACTTTGCAATATTTGTGACACATATTGATTTTAATACATAACAATGTATTACAATATAGAATCACATGCTCTGAATCTGGATTGTCCTCTAGATGGTTCAGGGTTATCCTTTACCTCTAGCCGAGGCACGCACGCAGCTTACACTGAAATGGAAAACATGAGAGAGGAAGATGGATTTCAAGAGGCAGCAGGGGAGAAGGGCAGGAGAAAGGGAGAGACCAAGCCCAGACAGACAAGTGAAGGGAAGCAGAAGTTGATGAAACAAGATGTCACCATTGATGGGTCATTACACCCAAGTAAGCATGGGACACTAGCTGGGCCTGTACTGACCCCCCACCCCCGCACCCCATCTCTCTTTCTCTCTCTTTTTGTCTCCCTCTTCGACAGGGAACTACAAAATACACTATTGTCTTAGTTTCTCACTATTACTTTGAAGGCTCTGTGGAGATTATCCTCACGGTAGAGCAAATCACTGCTGTTCAGTGTCGCAGCACTCCTAATTGGCCCTCTTATATCCACATACACATGTGTATGCATCTCCAGGTCAATTGAATTAGGTCTTATAATGAGCCCGGGTGCTGAATATCTAACGCAGCTCAGCACATTGAGGCATAAACCGGCACAAATCAGGTGAATCCAGTTAAGAGTGTTTACACTTTACAGCACATGCACCCAGTGTTTGTCACACAGTCCCTTGTTGCACCCATCCTGTTGCTCATTATCATGAGTCCCAGCCTGCATGAAGATCAGGGCAACGGCGTCTATGATGCCACATCAACGGGTCGAGGATATGAGATCAAAAAGCGACACTAATCTACAAATCCCTAGTGTGAGAGTTTAATAGTAAAGCTCAACCATTATTTGTTTTAAAGCTCACTCATTATTTGGCGACACAATGCTCATATCACACAGCCACTGACCACATCCCAGAGATGGGCCAATTAGGACTTGAGGATGCAGAAAGTGTTAATATATGGAAGAACTTTAGGTGCTATTATTCAAAAGAGTGTGTGGACTAAGTGTGTCAGGGATGAATTAGTGATCTGCCAGTGATTTAGAGCACTAATGAAATGTTTGTTTTTCCTTTGATGGACAGAGAAACCTGGATAAGTGCTATGATGTGAATATGGCAGAGTCAGATATGGATTTGATGGTCCTTAGGCTGTTCAGTGGCAGGGAACAGAGAGGTCATAGTTTAAATAACACTACTGGAACAGCTAGAGCCACTCAACTGTGAAATGTAAGATTTTATGTGTATTCAATGTTTTGCATCAGCTACTCGTACATTATTCTTAATCCACTGTATAACAAACAGAATGGTAACTAAATATACTAACATAAAAGCTCA
Source organism: Sciaenops ocellatus (assembly GCA_033000465.1). NCBI lineage: Eukaryota > Metazoa > Chordata > Actinopteri > Sciaenidae > Sciaenops > Sciaenops ocellatus. Next base: position 12,531,083 of record CP136888.1, on the reverse strand, counting down.
CTGACAAACTTTGTTTACTTACAATGCGGTTAGTTGATTCATTCTAATATTTCAAAAAAAGTCTTCTTTGTGGATGTAAATGTGTGTGTGTTTTCTACTTTATAAATAAGTATTACTCCGATTAACAAGATAAAATCATGAGTCAATCTGACCCAAAAAATTCTCAATATCAATCAAATAAAAAAAAAAAACCAAACTAATGTAGTCAGTGTTGGATAAGAGTGTGAGGTTTTCACACATGAGGTGGGGAGTGGCCCAGAGGGACCTCACATCAGCCTTCACGTGTGCATTTAGACTAGTGAGTGGAACTAAAACCTGGCCCGCAAACCAACATGCCTTGGCTCCGTTGGGACACACATAAGCGACAATAACAACCAAATTAACCATGCACACGCAGGCGTCAGCGCGTTGAGCTGATATTGATGAGCCGTGGGTTCAGTCAGTGGCCCCGGGTCCACTCTGGTCCACTGATCCGAGGGACTACAACGAGCCATCAAGCAGCCAGGATTCTGTACTGTGAAATTAGACTAGGGTGTGAAAGTGGAAAAACCAAATAAGCATGAGGTCGGAACACGGTATCACGCTCTCTCGCCTGTCTCATTCCCGCGCCTCAGCACTGTCAAACTCGATAAAGAAGAAAATTGTTCACAATCAGAAGTATCTTGGTTTCTCTGTTGTGACTAATGTGCCATCTTTGCCTCCAGCTTGTTGGAGTACTATCTCTTTTATTTCTAAACCAAATTATTGAGCAGTGCACATATCTGTCAGATATTATACTCAAAATTAAGTTTTAAAAGCAGAGTGAAACTTATTTTCCCTTTCTTCCCTTTTACTTTTAAGCAACAAAGGTCAAGAGACAACAAATGAAATAATAAATAACTTCCTACAGTGCCATTTTATAACTTTTTTCTGTCCATCTGTAATCCCCCTATGACCCTCAGCATGCTGCTGCCTTCATGCTGGCAACTCTAATAGCATACCATCCACAGAAACCTGACTAACACTGCTTGATCCACACAAACACACACACATACACACAGGTCGTAGGTGTATTAAAGAACAAAATACACACTGACAATCACATTTTTCGCCTCCAAAGGAACTTTTGTTGCTTTAAAAAGTACAACACACTGTGAGGAACAGATAACACACACGCACTGACACTGACTCTCTGTTACCTTAACCTTTTGGGCCTTCGCTGTCTTGGTGGCATCTGAAGGTGGAGTCTCCAATTTTAGTATCCATAACCACACACACATACACACAGCAGCTAAAACAGTCAGCATGGGCTGGCAGAGAGCTGGTCTAAAGCACTCTCACCGCACCAGGCCTAGTTATACTCTGCCTGTTTGAGGTACACTGATTACTGATATTACACACACACACAAGCACACACACACACACACACACACTACCTTCACTGCAGGGTATGTGTAAACTCACCATGCAGAAGCAGGTCGCTGCATTAAACACAAGCATATGCTAGCAAGGAGTCTTACTATGATCTTCACACAGCACTCCACTAGAATGGGCTTCAGCACGCTACACTAGTCTGTATTCCACTGCATTACATTGGGCAGAGCAGGCTAATGCTAGCTGATGCACTGCCACAGTGTAACAAGTGCATGGCCTTGCTAGCAGGATGCTAGGCTAGGCTAAAGCAAATCAAGGCCTCCTGCAGTCATTGGTGTGAGAGCCCATTTTCACAGTTCACACCCGACCTGCTAATGGCTGATCATTCATTCACGCTCTCTGTTGATTGTGCAGGCAGGGGGTTGGCCAATCGTACAGTTTGCTAATGTAGCGTACATAGTGAGGATAATCGGTGAGAGCAATAAGCATGCTAATGTTCCGTTGGCCATGAAAATTGAGGTCTGGTAATACGTTAGAACAGGATCTAACTTGTGCTTTGGGTTTGAGCAGCAGGTCGGTATACTGTGATGGACATGGTTTTGATCAAGACACAAACTTTTGAACTTTTAGTCATTTAAATCAAGAGTGCACAGTGTTGGAAAGCCTACAGGTGTCTTATAATTTTCATGTTCTCTTTTGTTGACGGTTTTGTTATTTAAAGTTTTACTGGCCTTCCACTATTTTTGTGATTTTCAGCAGAGGAGTAGTGGTAGGAGTGCATAAACTTTTCTCAGAAGAAGCAATTTATCTCTGAAAACTTTAGAGTGACCTTTGCGTGACCTTTGCTTTATTGGCAGCTTAGGCTGTTGGCACATACAGTATATAGTATATCCAGCATAGTTTTAATATTGATCAATCCAAATTTTTTTCCCTGTTAAAAGGGTTTTTTGTGGGCAAGTTTTTCCTCACTCGAACCGAGGGTCTAAGGACAGAGGGTGTCACTCCCTGTACAGATTGTAAAGCCCTCTGAGGCAAAATGTGTTTTGTGAATTTGGGCTATACAAATAAAATTTGATTTGATTTGATTTGATTTGAAATACAGTGTTGCATTTTTAAGACACTTCAACCTGACCTTTTGAACAAAATAATGTCACCCTTTGTGAAAATCACTCACAATCTTTTTTCACTTAGGGAAACAATTTATGATTAGCAAAAAGAATTACACATTCACTTCAATTCTAATTGCAGATAAATTAATGGAACTTTTCCAATTTCATTTTCCAAGCATTGGAATCTAAATCTATGTTGGCACAGTATGCTGGCTCTCAAAGAGCAGAAATGAATTAATTTTACCTTAATTACCTTACCTTAATTTTACCTTACAGGCTGCCAGGACATAGAATTACCATGTTTTAGACATGTGAGATACATGCGATAATCATATATGATAAACTTTGCCTGCATGCTATTTGAGACTCAAAAGGATTTGCCCTACCATGGTTATGGGTATGCTGCACTATGCTAGTTCAGTTCATAAAGATTCCCAGTGTCAGCAGTGACAGCAATCATTAAGTATGTCATCTCTAATCTCTCAGAATGAACAACCACTAAAGGCCCAAAATATTTTAACGTTCTCATTTTAACCACAATACCAGTTGATTTGCTGATTAGCACAAGTTAAAGCAGAGATGAGCTAGTGATGAGTGAAATCAGCTAACGTAGTGGAGTGAAAACTTTTGGCCCTCTACGGGACCCAAATAAACAATTTACATGCAACAAAAACTTCACTTCAAATGTATTTATTTTCCATTTAAACTGTTCTCATTTAATCATAACCACAACCTGCTTTGTGTCATATAGACTGCTATTATGTTTTTTTTTTTTTTTACACAGATGTATTTCCATAAAGCTGTAAAACCCCAGTGTAAATGAGTTACTTGTTGAAAAACACCCTTCTAAAATCAGCTAAATGTTTGTATAGTAGGGGGACTGAAGCCTTTTCTAATGTGACAGACACTCAGGCTAATTTATGAGATTTAGTAAACCCGATTATGTTACTAATTAGTGAACAGAGGGGCCAAGGAACTAGACTGCAGAGCAAAAAAAAAATACCCTCACAAATGAAACCCTTTAAGGCAGCATGTTTCAGACAGTATAGGGCTGTTAATAGTAAAAGCACATTTCACTCCCTATAATTAATGTCAGTACATACAGAGAAATACTGCACACATTCTCCACAGTCTCCTCACTTTTTTTCTTAGAAATTCTAATTGATGTTCAGCCTGTATCAGTTTAGCATTTTCTGTGTCAGTAAAGACCCGTGAGGCGTGTTGATGTGAAACATGTTGCATCTGCCTCCCTCACAGGTTTTTCACAGTGAATTAGGAGAACCTTATAGAATAAGTCTTTGAGATCACACTGAATTTTCTGTGCGACTTCACATCTTTACCCTGTGGATGAGCTCGACTGCTACCCTGTCCATCTGGATATCCCAGCTCATCCTGGAAAGTCCAGTCCTGCCAAACATGACAAACTTCCTCAACTAGATTGGATTATAGCACGAGAGGAAGCGTGCAGCCACTGCCTCAGACTTAAATGCTCTCCAGGCTAAAAAGAGAGTGATAGAGTTAGTGCCAAAGAAGCATAACTAATGTTCTTAATTGGGCCTTTTCTTACAGTGCCGACTGATAGTCCACTCATAGCCAGCCATGGCTCCAGGGCCAATGCCATGCGCTGTTAAACACGTGCGTCCTGTGCTTGTTTTTCATGCTTCTCAAGCTCATCATGTTTAAAGATGATCTACTTTTGCTGTTAAATGATGAGTTGAGTCATAACAAGTCCCCTCTGTGTCCTTTCTGATTGAGTCTTTGTCCACGACAAGATGGATTTAACCTCCTGAACCTGCTCTCCCCCAGAGGTCTTACTTACAAGTGCCCTCCTCCTCTCTCTGACCCATGGCTTAGTGACATTGGATGGGCAACGAGGTGTAAATCCGTTGCTCTTACGGACCCCAGGACAGAGTTAAGTCAGGTATGACACACAAGCCTGTTTGACTGGGAAAATATACAGTATAACCACATGCATGGAGAGGGTGCTCACTTTGATGTTTCTAGTGCTGTGTAGTCTGTATAAATTCACTTTAGATAAATAGTAAATAAATAAACTTGGGGAATCTGTCATGGAGAAGCATAATTACAATATTCCTGTTTTGATATCAGCTGGAGAATTATATGTTTGGTTCCACTCTCTCTCTTTTCCAGTGTCTCTTGTTTTGTTTTGTTTTTAACTATACTGTCAACCATTCAAAAAAAGTAACAATTCCCCAAGGGTTTAGATAAAACAATATAAATATATAATAGTCCATACATGGTAAATGCAAAAAATCAGGCTTTCAAGTTTTTAGCAATATAATGGAATATAGATTTGAGATTAACTGGAAAAGATTTTATGTTATGTAAAGAATGCATGAATACAATACAATGTATTTAGGTTAGACAAAAATGTAAATGAGTTTTGACAAGGCAGAAAGCAGAAAACAGGTATACCTCAAGGTCTAGCTCGTGTTGTTCTGAGTAACATCACACCAGCAGGGGTCAGTAGTGCACTGCTATCAGAGCTCCTTCTCACCAGTTCAACTTCTCACAAACCAGCTGCACCAAGCTTCTACACTGATTGTTTGAAATGTATAAAATATTATCTATATCTGAATTCTATATAGTATATAGTCAGTATCTCCTGGAATTTAACAAAAGAAATAAAACACATATTATTAAGGATAATTATTTGCATGCTTACGGCTAATATGAAAAATGTGATAAGGGTCAGTAATTCATGGGCAACTGTGGAGTGGAGAGCCCTCATTTTTAAATCATAATGAACAAAGGTTAGAGTAAAAGGCTGAGACATCACTGATGCACAAAGGTAGACACAGACATTACCTTGTAATTGTTAAATTTAATCAGCATTTATAATATTCACCTCAATGAATTCAGATATCTCATGACATTCTGGCCTAAATTTAAATTCACTTTATTCCTACGTCCAATTAGATACCATTAGGGTGCATGTCTAACTATCTATTTTCGCTTTCTCTGCATGAGGCTGCCATTGTTTGTTGTGCAGATTTTGCACTGAGTGACAATTAAAAAATGACAATGACTAGATAAAAATGATACAAGGAACACTGACTTTAAAACTATCAACCTGATACTCAAATAAATAAAGGCCATTTAGCTACATCCGCACATGAATCAGTGTGCTGATAGGCCATGCTACTTGGCTTCCATGGTCAGAGGGATGTGGTGGCAGCTTAGTGTCCAACATGGGGAGAGACTGACACACTTTCTCTCTGTGTTTTCACCCTGAGGCAGAGAGCTAATTAAGAAGGGACTCTGGTTTTATTTACTGTCAGCCCCTGGCCCCTGTGTGTGTGTGTATGTGAGTGTGTATGTGTGTGAAAGCAGGACTGATTTTGCCCTGTCGGAGACCGTTCTCAGTCACACCAGTTTAGTCGGGCCTTGCCATTTTGCCCACATTCAGCCAGCGGCACTATGATAGTGGTAATCCTGACCATTCTCCATTAGTAAAAGCTTCTCTTAGAAGAGTATCTCCACATCGATGCAGGGAGGTGCTGGGCAGCACCGCGGGGAGAAATGTAATTACTATGCATTCAATATGATACAGATATCACAGATATATCAAAGATGTGACGTGGACATTCAGTGTGCATCAGAGTGAGGCATCACAGTAGAATAAAAGTAATCTGATGGAGCTCATTACATCATTTTTTAATCGTAATTCAATTAATGTACAGTACATAATAACTTGGGACATTTTCTAAGTATTCTAAATAATCTTCCTCTAAATAATCTTTTGCTTTAATTATTAATCATCCTAAGATCTGCTCCTTTTTGTCTGCATCACATCATTTATAATTTATTCATAGATTCAGCACAATTTGGGAAATCTGTGAGTTAAAATGTCTTTTCATCCTCATGTCATGGCTGGACATGTATAATGTATATATGTATAGTACTTAATTATCATGAGTGGACATGTTTTTATATTATATTTTAAATTTAGATTCAGTCAGAATTTAGACTTCCCAAAATGTCCTTGATATCATGACATGATATCATATTTTACGTGCAAAATGTTTTTGATTCACGTTCAGATTTCTATTCAACATTATGAATACATGTAAGGAGTAAAGATCATAATACAGTGGTTATCATTCAGATATTTACTACAAGCAGGCAAATCAGTATGCTAATATTGTTCCTATCAACCTCATCAACAGACTTCTTGAATTCTTCTTGAAAAGTCAACACACCCCTAGAGCACATGATGTCATGTGCACATATTGTTAGTATAGATTCATGTTTTTTTTAACTCCTGTGCACAATAAAAACTAAATAAGGCATCCAAATTTGAACATTTTTGTTTTTACTTGAAGTCCCCCACCACTCATGTTTTTCTTCTTCCTGCTTCACTTTGATGTTTGACTCTCACTTTGCACCTGCTGGAGGGGGAAACTTTCTCTGTGCTCATTTAAATCTCAGTTTAAGACGTGTATGTGTGATCTGGATTTGAAGCTAATTATGGTCCAACATGCAACTTACACATGTGTGTTGACGTGAAAACTAGAAAACTCCAGCACACAAATACTGAGAATGGACTTTGAAGGGGAAGACATCTTCCACCCAGCCGTTAGACTCTCTTGGCTATTATAAATATTTGTAAAAATGTTTTATATATCTGAAAGCATGTCTGGCGGGTAGCAACTATAGTCTTCCCTGTTATGCTTGCATTCTAAACCTTATGAGGGTCTCTAAAGACAATTGTCATTACAGAGATTACTGAAGCTCTCATTCCTATCTGACCCTTTAGTTTTATCCATCAACCATGTGGATTCAGATTTTTTTTAAATTCTCACTTTCTACCAAGTTAAAAATAAAGCACTAGTTGTTTTCTTTACAGCTTCAATTTCTTCCTATATAACATCACATTACACTGCATGCTATTGTCTTCAGCTTTACTTAAATATACAGTCACTTATAATAAATACCCACTGTCTGTGTTGACTGTGGATGGTCATTTGTAGTTAAGCTGGCAGTGGACATCCTCCCCACATCCACTTATGTTGATCAAACAGAACCTGCAGTCCCCCACTGGCACCAAGCTGATTCAAACAGTACCTCAGCAGGACTCTCTTTACAGGGTTCCACTACAGCTCCATTTGTTGGTGACAGCGCTGCTGCAGAGGTGACACACCACAGTGACAGGGGCAGCCCACCCCCCCCCCTCCATTCACCCTCTCCACCAGCATCCACTCACCCAGCAGTGCTGCCCCAGTGAGCCCTGTACCTCAGCCATGTCAGTCAATAAACCACAGGGGGGCACACACACACACAACATCATCGACAACTTGGAAATGTTGAGGGGGACGACAGGACGAAGAGGGAAAGTAAGTGAAAGAAAGTAAGGGATGGATGGATGGATGGATGGATGGAGGATAGTGTTCAGTGGTATCTGAACAGCAAGCACAGTGAGGAGAACTCTCATTATGTGCTGTTGTGTCTGACAGTGACGGTGCTGTAGCTGTTATAGGGAGTTGATGACCCAAGTGACCCGGAAAGCAAGGCGTGGCCCACACAGCTGTGGTCACCGTGGTGATCTCACACAGTGTAATTAATGCACACAATCAGAGGTGTCTGCATACGTGTGTGTGCGTGAACACCCGTGCAGGGGTTTGCCTGCTTATTACAACCAAACAGTGAGTTACAATCTGACAACAGAGAGCTCTGGGTAATTTCCCATCATGCCTCATCAGGAACAGTGGGGGGCCAAGAGCCTCGCCACATCAGCTCACACTCGGACCTGGGTAGAAAATTACCATCATTAAACAGCGATGTGCGAGAGAGAGAAAGAGGGAGCCAAAAAAAGAGAGCCGGTGACAGACAATGGGATAGATGGAGACAGGCAGGATGGAAGACAGACACTTCATATGAAAGGAGTCAGACGAAAGGAAAGAGGGAGATTGGCACAGTCAGACTACAGTAAATGCCAAAATCAGCATGCAGTATTGATCAAGGAAAATTGGAGCTCTCAGTATCTTAAAAGATAAATCTATGATACAATTCCGCTTTGACAAAAAGAAACAAGACAGATCTTTACTAGTTTTCTTGTCTCTCTCTTCTCTGTCCGCCTTTTTCTCCCTCTCATTAGCCGGTGGCGGTGATTGTATTGGATTGAACGGTGACTCTGTATCGATCTGGTCAGCCCTCTGAGGACTAATGTAATCAGTGTCCTCTGCTTCTGCGGGCTGAAAGGCAGGTGGTGGAGGGTGAGATTAGTAGTGAGACAGGTGGGAGAATAGGCAGGAGTCAAGCTGTGAGGATTCCTTACAGACATATATTTACAGTTTATACTTTGTCTTGTGCGCGCTGAGGATATGCACAAGGAAACACAAAAATATAACTTTCACTGGAAGAACTACTCAGACTTACTTAAGGAAAAATAGTAAGACCACAGGGTAAACATATATTAAGTATTAGCTTCAAAATATACAAAATATACCATGAGTAAAAGTACCCATTAGGCAGATTATTATAATATTATTGGATTGGAACTGTTTATGTATTTGTAAATAGCCTGCTTAAAGTTACAACTTTAATTTTGTGTTGACTCTGGCGGCCTCTTGGCATGAGCGCTGCCGTCTGATGTAAAGATCTTGATCTGGCTAGCAGCTGCACTTGTTTAAGAGGCAAGTGAAAGAAAGATGCAATTTATTTTTAATAGTAGTTTTCTTTTTTAAACACAGCTGTTTGTAGGACACACAGCGATGGGGTAATGTATCTATTTGTAGTTACGTAAAATAATAACCATCCTATGGTGAGACAACATAAACTTAATTTCAGTACCATTCATAATCATGCATAGAAATCTTCTCACTGATGGTTTTGCATTGTTTGCTTATGCAGGTCATATAGAGTCTTCAGCATTAAATTGAAACTGTTTCATAACCAGCTAAAATCTCCTTGTAGAAACTTTGTGACATGTAAATATTTGAGTGGAATCTGTGAGGAGATATTAAAATAGTGGTCTACTACTTAAAGACATGTCTGTAAAATCACAACCACACTGTGAGCTGAGACTAGTTCTGGTTGTTTCTTGGAGGGACACGATGTTTCCTGACAGTCTGTAGTCCCATAGCTCCCTGGCCGTCCTGACAGCTCTACTAGGCCCATGGCTCTTCTTAACTCCTTCTGTCTTCCTATCTTTTTCTCAGCCCACTGCTGAAAGTGTTTACCCTCCCATCCTCTGCCATTACCTTCAGTGTCCCCGCACATATGTCTGAAGCTCGCTGTTACCTACCTTGACTCCCTCTTGCTTTTTTCTCTCCTTTTCTAATCCCATAGTGCTCTTTTATTTTCTCCTCTGTCTCTCCCTCTTCCTATAGTTCTCTTGTGGAAATAGCGAAAAAATAGCATCACTTGATCACTTGACTGAGTGTTCACCTGGCTGCTCTGCTGGCTAGAGATGAGAGGAAGGGGGAGATTAAAAAAAAAACAAATGAGATGGAAAATAAACAGAGAGAAGGGAGAGAGAGACTGAAACACCCAGGAGGAGAGATGGACATATGCAGGACAGAATTTCTGTTTTGTTGAGGAGCGGTCATACTTTGCCCAGAACCCCCATCCTTTTTATAACACTGTATCTTTACTAAAGCCACACACACACACACACACACACACACACACATTCCCCATGTAAAGGCCTACACAGATGCGCTCTTGGTGAGGAGGAAAGAGAGAGTCTTTGCATGGATGACCCAGTTGGGCTTGTGCCAGTTCTGGAAGAGCCTGGAGCCAAAGTGTAGACCTGGAGACACACACACACATACACGCACACACACACACACCAAACACACACACACACACCATCTGGTCCCGTGCCTTTTAATAACTGAAACAAGGCACAAGATGTAGGCAGCATGGTGCATGGTTTCCCATCAGCCTGGCAGCGAGAGAGCAGTAAGTAACAATAGCAACAATAGCCCTGAGAACAGTAAATACACAAAGCATTACAGGTGTAGATGGAAACACAAGACAGCAGGTAAGGCCTTTGTTTGCAGAAAATTGGAGAATTTGTTGAAGGAAAGTATAACGCTTTCATGGGTTTCAACACACAGGATGTTCAAAAAGATGCAGCCACGCTTTCTTGCCATATCCGGCATAAATTCCTTGTCTTCCTTTGCTCTCTCCCTCTCTTTTCTTCCTCTCTCTGTCTTTCTCCCCTGCTGCGTACAGGAGTCAGTCTGACTTTTGATCCTGACATCTGCGTCTTGCAGGAATGTCTGTGTGCTCTCTCTGCCCTCTGATGTAGCTCCAGGAACTAATGGAATGTGAAAGAGACAGACGGGCTTCTCGTCTGAAAAACACTGCCCTCTCTCCGTACACGTGTGTATATATATATATATGTGTGTGCGTGTATGCATGTGCGTATGTGTGTGTGAGAGAGAGTTGCTTGCTCCCGCACAATATCTACTGTCTGCTTCAATCCAGCCATTTCCATAGCATCCTCCAAAATAAAATCAAATGAAAAAAAGATGAGACGGGGAAGAAAATCAAATGATGAAGTTGAACACCTCAGTATATTATTTTGCTTGTGGCATTATGGAGCATGGTTTTACATCGGCTAACCTTTGAGCTGTAGTGTACGGGTTAATCCCACAACTCTTTCACTTTCTCTCTCCCTCGTTCTGTGGAGAGAGTCTGAAGGTCTAAAAGGGTGTTTACAATTCACTAATCTGACTTCAAAACCAGCTTAACTCTGGGAGACATCAAAGGTGTGCGCGTGATGGCCCCACTGATCCCAGTAAGGGGGGGATGTATGATAGACTGGAAACATAGCGAGAAGGGGGTGGGGGGAGAAAAAGGAACGAGAGGAAACTAGATATTTCTGAGATCTTGTGATGACTGTCTCACTTGATCCAAAAAAAAAAAAAAAACAGCAGTTCCAGACTTATGATAAGGCTTAAAAATTAAAAACATGAGGATGACTAGAACACACGATTGGTTTTGGATCAATTATTCTAATGAAATAATCAATAGGACCACATTTGTTCATTAACAAGGTTGGTTATCTTTGTGACATCTCAACGTCCAGATCGTTTGCACTCCAATGAATAAATCTGGCTTTATCATCTTTATCACTCATGATAAAAAAAAAGGGGCAAATATTATATCTGCCTCTGCTTTTCATAAACATATTCATTAAGAATTGATAGCTGGATTTTCAAATACTGTTGTGGAAGTGGACGGGGACGTCTTTGTCCTGGTGAGGCTAACTAATGATGAAGAGCTCATTTAGACAAGACTTGCATGAATATCTGCGCAGGAGAAAATGCAGGCAAGGTAAAATTAGCTAGTAATAAATGAACATTGTGGAAATACATCTGGCATTAATTGTCATCCAAAGGTCACGGTTCATTAAATTACCATTAAAGAGTTTGACAAAATATATTTGGTGCTCACTGAGGTATGCTGGCTTTGTGAAGTAAAATATATAAATAACTGTAATAACTATAGCTGTGTTTCTAAGACCTATTAATATCAGATGGAGAGGAGAAGCCTATTCTGCAAGGACATTATCAAGGGATTTGCGCTATTAACAGATGTATTTTTCCTCCTCCTTGAACACATAGAAATAATGCAAATTATAATAAATTGTCATGTAATGAATAGTCAGGCCAAAAATGAGGACAGTATGATTTGATGGAGATGAAGTGATTGCAGTCGTATTAGTTATTCCGTATGTATGTGTGCTGAATACATCTCAATGCAAAGTTCTTTTGTGATTTTCAGTTTGTCCCACATTTCTATTGAGCTATCAGGGACGGACATGTGAGACTGCCCCGAGCAAACATCTGCTCACACATGTACGCATATGTATAAACATACACAGGCTGACATACATGCCCACGCTGGACCCGTTGGAGCCCAAACACTTAGACAAAAGAAACCAAAAAAAAACAAAAGGAAAAACAAAAAAATAATGCAAAGTGAATGTATAGTAGATGCACATTTGATTAAGACAAGGAGGAAAAGAAGGAGAGAGGAAAGAGAAAGAGAGGGAATGTGTGTGTGCGTTCATGTGTGTGTGTGTGTGTGTTAGAGAGAGGCTAGAGCAACATGAGATAGAGAGACTCGGGTGGACAGACACTGATTCCCCCAGGTGCATGTTGGGTAAGTCTTCAATAATATGGAGTGACAAGGAACAGAAGGAGCCGATTTCTCCTCATGTCATATCCTCTTTCTCTTCTCGCTTCCTGCTTCTTGTCAACAGGACTTTAAACTGGTGTTTGTTAAATTGGATGTCAGGGTCAACAGAGGACTTTGTTACATTGAATGCTTGTCTGTTTGTGTGCATGTGTTAGCCTGCGTGTGCATAAATGTGCGTGCATGCGTGTGTGTGTGTGTGTTCAATGCCGTCGTTTAAATGTGATAACATGTTGTCTCTTAGTATTAGAGGGTCTGCGTCACAATATAACACTGTTGAAATACCTTAAGTTGAGAAATTCCAAAACACAACTTTAATATGTACCGTTACAATATTGCAACACATGCAATTTAAACACAAAAGCCTGCATGACGCTGATTCACCAAGCTCACAACCACAGCAGAATCCCAACTGTATTGGATGGCAAAGCCCCCAGAGCCTCCACTGTTCAGCCATGCCACTGTAGCAGGTCTACCCTGCCTTTCCAGGAAGCCTCAGATGAGTAGGAAGCCCCTGGACATCTCTGCTAATCACTCATCCCTAAACAAGCACTTTCTAAATGACCTTAGAGAGAAAGAAACAAGAGACAGACAAAACCATGCAGCCAAACAAGGCCCCCAGGCCTCTAACCAATTTAAATCCCAATTAGAATTTTCAGATACTCTCAAGAGGTAAGTGTGTGCCCGTGTATGTGTGTGCACGCTTTTGCAGTATGTTTGCGTGCATGAGTGTGGATTGTCAGACAACCAGCTCTTCCGTATAAACAACAAAGGTCATTCCCTGTCTCAGTCGGTGCATGTTATTGTTCCGATTAGTGTGTGCGAGTTTGTTTTGACTGTTTTCGTTACAATCGTAGAAGCAGCTGACCTTTGACTGTAAGAAATAGAGGATCACATTATTGTCATTGTCAGAGGATTTTCAAAAAATTCTTATCATGCTATAGCCAGTCAATACCGCTACTTAAATGCCATACTGGTAATAAAAAGTAGAGAAAAAACACTAAAACAAGAGGTCAAAGGTTATGCACACACATACACACACACACAAACATGTTAAGTGTCTATATTGTTAACTACTGTAGCTCCCAACATCTGCAAGATATTACCTCAATGCAAATTATATAATATGTACAGAATAAATAGCTACAGCATATTTGCGGTGATATACAGTGTCAAGAAGGGCTGTCTAAAAATATTACATTGTAAAAGAGAAAAACTCATCAGCCCACTGAAAGTTTCAGCTCTCATCCCACAGAAAAGGTAACTTGGCTTCAGTTTTTCAAAATTTCATGTCTAAATATAGAGAATAAGAGTATTATGCAAGTTATGTTTAAACAGTTTTAGATTCAGGTTCTATATATGTATGTCTATATGTATCTATAAGTGCATTTTACAGTATGGTCTATCTCCATATTTAATGAGTTACACACAAATCGTCTCGAATGAAGCTCTCTCATGTATTAAGTGTGTTGAGTTTTATGCTGTGTGTTTTGATTATGAAAACACATAAACTTTTAGATTGTTTATCATATTTTCATGTTGTTTATGGTAACAGCTGCTTGAAAAATCCATTGGCCTTTTAATGCCTTTAGATGGCTACATAAACAAAAGCACACTGATAAACACACACCAGATGGCCACTCCCCTCCCCCCTTCACCTCTTACATTAGGGTCCCCGTGGCAACAGGTCAAAAACAGGTCCCACCTGAACGGGGCATTTCTGGTTTGCAGGTGAGGCCTCTCTCTTCCTCCGCTTTCTCCTTTTCTTTATAGTCACATCCCGCCTCTCTGTCTCTCTGATTGCAAATGAGTGCAGGTCAGCATGTGCCGGGTTACTTCTGCAGGCCAGATGGGATTCAATGGAGATGACATTCGGCGGATGACCCACCTGATGTAACCATAATGCAGCTAGAGATGATTTTTTAACAGAGGGAGAGGTGAGAGAGAGGTGAGCACATGCAGGTGCATATAAATGCACACATTCACAAACAAAGCCACAAAAATTCACGATATAGTGTGAAATAGATGCTGCACATTTATTTAGCTGAGCAGTGGTCTTTGTCATCAACTGTAGCAGGACTGAATGAGGATTTAGTTAGTCTTCTGCTCCTCTCTCATTCCTCCCCACTCCTCTAGGTGGCAGTATTGTCATGTCAACCTCTTAAACCTGTCTCTCTCTGCGTTTGAGCTTGCACAACTCCACAAAAAATCTCAACAGTCTTCATCCACAGTAGAATATATTGCCTGCTGCTAAAAGCTGATCATCTACCTTGCCCTCTCTCAATGCAGCAAAATATTCAGCACGACATAAAATAGTCCATGTCCCAGACGTTGCCACAGAGCCATTCTGTGCACATTTGATCCTGCATAAAAGCTTAAGTTGTTGGAGCCATTTGTTCAAAAAATATCTTATTTACACAAAACCCACAACTTAACCTCAATTGGAGTGTACATTAACAGGAGAGCATCTTTTTTTTTTTCACCAATGTTATAGACATTTATTAACAATTATTGTTTGAATAACTCCCAGTTGATCTTTAAAGAAAATCTCTATTAAATCTCTCTAAAAATGCTTGTTCAAGCGGACACAGTAGTTACTGTAAATGACACAAAGGTGAAGTCATCACAGTGCTGAGGGCAATAAAAGCAGCAGCATCACAAACGTGAAGTCATCTGCATTGAAGCACCTCTGTTTGTGTGTGTGTGTGTGTGTGTGTGTGTGTGTTTGTGTGTGCGTGCGCATCTCCCTTATGTTATATGGAACAAGGTGCTTTGGTTTGAGATTGGTGGGAGCTTTGCGTGCCGAGCAGCGCTGAGAGTGAGCTTGAAAGAGAGGCAATAACAGCCACATGATGTGTACAAGCGCAAACACACAATTAGACTCATTATTGTATCCTAGAGATGAGAGAAGTGCAACGTGGGCATTCCCCTGCTGTGACTTGGCACCCTTTGGAGACAGTGAATCATGTACACATGTACACATTTCCCACAACAATACACCAGAAGCTCTTCAAACAGCCTGCCCCATTCATACACTCTTCAGCCAGCCAAGCACACAGTTTATATTTGTCAGTCATTGGCAAATAGTATTTAGTTTTCTGGCCAACTCACCACTTCATCACACAGGTACAGGTTTCTCAACCGCAGGCCCGTTCTTCATCCTGGTTAGGAGACACTGAGATATGAGCAGCATCCTGCATCAGTTGATACAAATCCTTAATACACTCTCCAAAAAGATCTTTCCCCATCTTTACAGGCATCAATAACATGCACATGGCTGACAAACAATCTGGGCTCCAGCTAATAGTCACCTTTAATACTGTAGTTTGGGTATTTATACACAGAGGCTGCAAAACGCCTCCTTGTGCCCTTGCTTTTCCCTCCTTCCTTGGCTGCAAGAATGTGGGTGCACCTGGACTCCTTCTGCAGAGTGCTGGTCTGACAGCTAACACTGCACTATGTCACGGTGTGCACTGATTGTCTTATCTGCCCATTTATCACAGTTGAATTGGAACCAGCCTTGCCTGAAACCTGCTTTCAGACTTTGTTCGGGTGACTTGGGATGCACGATGCTGCAATTGTTGAGCTTTGGAAATGGGGGTTCCATTGCAAATGTATTCAGGGTTATTTTAACATACCGGGATACTTTCATACTGTATTTCACTGGCCTGAGATAATAATTACAATTAGCCTGCCAGTAAGGCATGGAAGGGGAACTGTTACATATTAGTGCTACATGCACAATGTCTTGTACCCGCGCTGCTTCAGCAAACTGACACAAAATTACTTCCTGACAAGTGAAAGTTTCTCCCGCTTCAAATAGCCTTAAATGGGATCTTGAATGATTGTAAAAAATGCATCAGCATGGCTGGCTCCATGAGGCTGTCCACACAAGCTGTTTGCACACAAACCAGCGCTGATGTCTTCTGTCAGCTCTCATTTTGGTAAACACTGATTTCTATGTGAGGAAACGGAGTGACAGGTGCATGATTGAGGTACTTAAAAGCAGACACTCTCCTCCTCTCTCCTGATCTCCCAGGGTTGCTGTGATTCTCCTCATGCGTTCCTATCTTGACATTATATGCATCAGCTCTCTTTCATCTCCTGCCACATATTTTTTTTTTTTTGGTCTTGTTTAATTGATGTCATGCACCCTTTTCAAGCTTTAGTATTAATTATAAGATAGTGTCAACTCATTATCAGTAACAGAAGCAGAAATTCCTGATTCTTTATTAAAAAGAAAGGTATCACTCCTTCGAGATCCAGGACGAACTTGTTTGATTCTCTCAGGCAGGCTGGCTTCACATGGACTTTGCCACCTTTTCAAAGACTTTGCTTCACGAACAGGTCCGCTTAAACGAGATCTGTAAAAGATAAACATTAAATATGCATCCAGATCTTCTGCTTGGGCGAGTGGACTGAATCTGTATGAATGGCTAATGTGTTGCTGTGACGGCAAGCAACTAGATTGATCACTCATTACGATATCTGCTCCATTGGCCATTAACACCCGCAAGGAGCCTAACCATGGGCCCCATCACACACCAGGGTTAAATTGAGAGTGAAGAAGTGAAGTGTGCTTCTCTCTGTGTGTGTGCGTGTGTGTGTGTGTGTGTGTGTGTGTGTGTTAGGGAGTGTGGGAAGAATGGTTGCTGCATGATCCAAATACGGTCAGCTATAGGCTGCTGCTGCAGGCTGAAAGCTGGGGTGGCAGGTGAGTGAGTTCAGGTGTCCTGGTATACATAAAGTGTGCAATACATGTCTATAGTTTCTCACCAGGGATACTGTCCTCTGTATTTATCACACTCACTAAGCACATTAGGGCACAATGCTGTGGATAAAAGCGTAACCATTTGCCCAGATGGCTCTTCAATGGAGGAAAATCATATGTGTGATAATATTAGACATGGACTTCAACCTGTAGCTGTCTGCGCTCACATGTGTCCTGCCTGAGACTTTCCCTCCTGGTGGCCTGTTCACCGCTGATCCCAGCCTAAGGAAGAACAACACATGTAAATTTAAGAGCGTGTCAAGAGGCTCTCCACACCCACCGCTGCAGGGATGTTGTCAAAAGAACAAAATTTAATAAACCCGTGCATGACACCTGCACACACACTTTCTTTCTCTCCTCGTCTCCTGTGTTTTCTCTTTCTCTCTCTATCACACAGACACACACCTGCCTAAGTGAAGGATTTACTTGTATTACACACAGTACATTGAACATGCCAATCACCCAACAGTGCAGCTGTCTGTGTGTTGTCTGTGAGCTGTCTGCATTCCTTTAGAAATTAACCGTGCACCTCAAATACTCTCAGACACGCAGCTTTAAACGCTAAAGTGGGGACAAATGTCGTGACAAGCTGTTCCATCAGTTACATGTCAGAATCACTCAAATAGTTTTTAATTACCATAACTGAATGACTAATGCTGAGCAATTTTTGAAAGATATTAAATTTATACCGCTATGATTCATTCGGTACACAAATGAACACGAGAGCTGCTCTGCTACTGTGTAGTCTCACACCCCTTCACCACACTTTAATTCTAAGATTAATTTCAAGATGTCATACCTTTTAAGCTTAGCTAAGCCTCACAGTGACAGACAACTGTTGTTATTTCTGTTTCTGAACCACAGCTGACAACATTGTAAACTAACACTAGTTAGAAGTCCAACAAATAAAAACTCATTCAACATATTTGTAATGTATTATTCCAACTGGTATATCAAATCTAGTTATTGTCCTTACATGAAAGTGTTTGTGTAATGCCTCAGAAAGTATCTTATACTTTGTTATATTTAAATCAGAACAGAATATTTAAAAGGTGTAATATGATTATGACAAATGAACCATTTAGACACCCAACTATTGGAGGGCCAGTAGTTGCTTTGAGGCGGTGTGTTTTCTACGGAGATGTCGGAGATGCTGGTGTTGACATAAAGCCTGTTTACTCCACTGTGCTCCCCTCTGTACAGATTCTGTCCACAGAGACCTCATACGGGGTGAGGGGACCCCTATTCATCTCCTCCCAAATGGGATAGCATCCTCCAGGGGAGAGGGGTGACACAGTCCCTGCCAAGGCGATGGGGAAGTCCTTCTGCTGATAATAGCAGTCGACGGGGGGAACAACCTCAGTAGGCACCAGGCCAGACAACTGTCAATCAAAGTACCTCTCCTCTTTTTCCACTTTTGGTTGCTGCTGCCCCTCCTTGCTATGTGGTTCTCTTTTTCCATCTTGACTCCTCTCCTTCACAGTGTGCACACTCCAGAAAACTCCAGCTCAGAGATCCTCGTGGTGAACATAATGGGCATGATGCTCTGACAAGGATTGGTCGGGACACAGATGAAGACAAACATCAATTACAGACGTGTAACTGTAAATAATAAGGCATTTTAATGGTTGCGTTAATTGCAGTAAGAACAATAGCTACACAAAAGTAGAAAACAAACATCAAAACATTCTGTCCAACTATTTTTCCTCTCATCCCTTAGTGCATTAAATAACAAATAACAATCAACAATTGTGGATCCCTTTTACCTAATTAGTAATTACCACAATGATAATTACACGACTGTGCAATGGCATGAAACAAATTGTT
The DNA here is from genome assembly GCA_033000465.1 of Sciaenops ocellatus. Lineage (NCBI taxonomy): Eukaryota > Metazoa > Chordata > Actinopteri > Sciaenidae > Sciaenops > Sciaenops ocellatus. The sequence goes on along the minus strand of CP136888.1, from coordinate 12,511,850 downwards.
ATGAGAATAAAGTGCGTTCCCCTCTCAATTTGTTTAATTTGTGACTTTGAGTCGAAATCATCCATCCATCAATTTAAAAAAAACAAAATAAGCTGCATGGAAGAAAGAAGAACAAAGAATTAACAGGAAACTCTGTGACTGATGTTATAAAGTGCCCACCTGAAGACTTATAGTTATAATAATATGTCACATAGACAAATATGCTAAGCCTATCCCTGTAGTTATTGTTGCAGTTTTTCTATCATCTGGACCTTTTATTGTATCGTGTTTTAACTGCCTTTTGTTGCTCTCTGCTTGTTTGTTTTCTTCTTATTATTAATATTATTGTTGAATGTTTTGTAATTATTCTGTTGTAATCTCAACATCATCAAAACTGAGGGTATGACCTGAATGATTTTTCAAGATTTAAATAAAGGTTGCATGAATGAATGATTGAATGAACGAATGTTTACTGCTCTACCAGCACTGTTTTTATGTTGCCTCACTGCAGCAGGATATTAAGTTTTTCTGCACAAACTTACATAGCAGATTGAAAGGGGTCATGTGGACTGTCAGATATTTTCTGACATATTTTAAATGTCTGGTTTGTTTCGATGGAAGCATAGAAAACCTGGATTATGCTCATTTGTGGTTTCATTTATCACTTTAGCTAAAACATACAAAGTCTCCCAATGAGAGTATTCTGGTAAAACAGCTTTATTCTGCTCCATGCTTTAAGACAGCACTGACTGAAATGTTTGGTAAATTCAGGTCTGACAGTGAAAACTAGTTGTTTTCTTTACAGAGAAAACCGAGTAGATATAATAGATTAAATTCCCTTGACTGATGACAACTTGTTGACTATATTGTCATACCTTAAAAAGCACCCTACAATAAGATGTTTAACGGAAATGAGTATTTTAAAAAATTGTATTTGATTATATTATGACAGAAACCTCCAGTGGGAATGTGTCTAAGCGATGGACCAGGGAGGAAAACACTTGCCTTGATAAAAGCAGAACTGTCACCATGGCCCAGTAAAAGTGGGAGAGGTAACGCCATTCTGTTGCTGCAAGCCGTCTATTAATGAGACATCAGTCCATCAGGGGAGGTCTGTTATGACAACTACCAGAGGCATTTTTGTTTGTTTGTGTACAGCATGTGTGTGTAGATTTGGACACTCATGGCCTAAAGCAAACACTGAATAACACAAATTTCCCAGATAGACCTACAGTAGATTTGTTATTATGGACATGAAAATATTAATGCAAGAGAAGAATAATTATGACACAATCACCAGCTAGACATTTTTAATATACTTCTTTATGAAAAATAAACAATCAACTGTATTAACATTGTATCTATTATGTAAATTAGAAATATTTTTTGAATCATTAGAATTCAATTTAAGGCTGATCATATTAATCGCATCAGTCCAAACATGTTTAATGTTGGGATTACCTACATTAAACAACTACACGTGTCTATGAGACTTGCGTGAGTCACCTGCTATGCATTATCAAAATCTTATTGAGGTGGACCATCCACTTCTTTTTAAAGCACGCTTTTTACATTTACAAGTCACTGTGTGTGCGTGTGTGTGTTTTAACCAGCTGCATGTATAGCAGGTATTTGCGTGTCTAAGAGTGGTATGGTATAAAAAGAAACCCCCAGACTCATAAAATATATAATACAGCCCATCTTGCAGATTTTCCGATTGGAAACATTGGCACACGCACACACACACACGCACACACACACACATTAAACATGGATCCGCACACACTGCTATCATATTTTTAAGAAGCAGCTTTTAGAAATGGTACTTTAAACAGTTTGAGTCAGTTGTACAGCATGTCTGTTAAATCTGTTCTTTCTCTCTGTGACACTGCTCATTCATTCCCACTGTTACTGTAAAGACGCATTATTAACATGATTTTTGCATGTAATACAGAATGTCTGAGTTAGTAAACAAGTACAGTTTTCTGTGGAAAGTAATGAATTATTACAAGTTGCACAGTAATTATTTGTAGTTAACTCCATACAAAGTCAGTCATAACGTCATGTTGTTTACCCCTCTGTGTAGGATTTTTGCTTTAAAATGAATACATCTGACTAAAACACGTTTTTGTTTTTGTTTTTTTGTGTGTGTGTGTTTTATCCCACAGTTAACTTGTTATATAAATGTGCTCTACAGGGTCGACTTCATACATGTCCAGTCTCACATTCTGCTTAGTAACTCACTGACTTGCTCAGTTGTTCTCTATGTATGGCTGGACCTTGTGGTTTAAATTGATAACATATTATTGATTTCGATTTGTGAATGTATTTCCACATATGTGATTGTAGATCCCACAATGAAATATAATGGCACATTACAAATGTATGTAAAATCACACACAATAATCTAACTGATGCCAAAGCAAACTTTTTTTTTCACTTTTATTTATTTAATTACTCATCATAGTTTAATTATGTTTCAATTAGCTAGAAATAAATAACAAATCATCATGATACAATCAACTTATAGGCACTCAACTATAATACTGAATTTTTGCAAAAGCCCTACCTCTATGTAAAGTGCAGACTTTCTGATCTTCTCAAATCTGATACGTGACCATTATGGAATAACTCAGACCGCAACACTCCTTCTCATTCAGCTTGCCTTGAATTCAATTCAGTTTTTTTTACAGCTTAAACCAACACAGATCGATGATGTTGTCCAACAAAATGTCTCCTTTGCATCCCTCTATCTCTCTGTCCAGTTCAGAGGATTCACGGATCTGTGCACCGTTTCAACTCACAACTCAGTCTAGAAAAGTGCCCGGCACCAACAGAATGATCACAGCATTTTCATCTACACAATGGATTCCCCCGAACACACCAAACTCCCATAATGACTAAGTTTCTCAATTCATGGCTGTGGTTGATGTTTGGCTTACACTGTTGCTGATATTGCCCCCTCCTCCTGCTCTTTCCTTTCAAGTCCATTCATTTGACAAAGTGAAAACAGCAACAAAAACACAAACAAAAACCTTCCCCAAGCTCAACCAAAGCCAAACCTCACATTCTAATTAGTTTTAAAAGTAATTGCTCGAAATGATTAGTTGAGTTGGGCCACTTTCCCCTGTTACCTCTGAATTGGAAATATAATTGCGGCGGACAGTAATTGGCCAGCCATAGACTGTTGGTTATTGTAGTCTGTTGAAGCCGGCTGCATCATTACCAAGGCTTGGACACGGTTCAGCTTTTGAACTACAGTGACCGAAGAAGAACACAAACACACACGCACGCAATTCGCTGCTTCCCCATGCCAGCTCTCCATCACCACTCAGACCCATGCCCCGCTCTAAGGATCTAAGTTGTTTTCCATCCTGACCTATCTTTTTTTCTTTCTCTTCTCCCTTTCTTTGCCCATGCCCTCCTTTACCTTAGGGGCAAATGGACTACTTGCTGAGAGAAAGGGAAGCTGGAAGTTCATATCTGGAGAGGAGAAGCTTCATCTTGTAGCTAGAAAATGTGGGAGCAGAGAGAATGATTGTGTAGGAGTAAGATTCAGACTTAGCAGGGCAGTAAGTTTGCTTTTCTGATTCACGTGGTACTCATCCATGCCCTCCATGTATCATAATTACTATGTCTTTTGTTAACATACCTGCACATGTGTCACTGTCTGTATTTGTGTGTTTCTTTGTGTTTCGTGTCTGTCTGTTATTGCCTGGATCAGCCTGTGCCTGTTTATGTTTTGTCGTGCAGTGTTTCCTTTGCTAAATTGTCTGGAAGCCGAACAGCCCCCATCAGTAAACCAGGCAGAAAGGGCTGCCTATCCCAATACAGGATCCAGGACATGCCAGGATGAACACACACACACACACACACACACAGTTGAGGTTGTTTCAGACATGCAGCCATTAGACTTATGATCATGTTAATGATACAGATGTGATTTGTTTTGTGTCTCAAATCAGGATAAACTTGAGACGAGCCTTGTCTTATTAACTTGGGTCTTTTCCAAAGGTGACAAACAAATTTCCTAAAGAGACTGAAGAGCTGTGGGAAACTCAACACCCTCACTTTGTGCTCTATATTGACCACAGAAAACACTATCTAGAAAGAGAGCGCTCTGCAAACTGCAAATGTGTATCTGCCAATTACTCTCTCCCTCTCTCTATTAAGCAAAGGGCGATATAGGTCATGCCTGTCAGACTAAGGCTTCTGTCATCACGCCCCCCTCTCCCCACCCTCCCCTCTATGCATCACTCCTTGCCTGAGGATAGAGGTCCCATAGCTTTCCATTAGGACCCTCTGTGAGTGTACTGTATGTACAGCAGTGGTTCCCCCACCCCTTACACACATAATACCACCCACCCACACCATTAGAGGGAAGAAGCACTAATAGTGTTGACTGCCTTTAGGGGGGCCAAAAGCAGGCTAATGTTCCTTAGTTTAACTGTCCTGTTGACTTTATTCACACACTGTATTAATATAAGCAAAAAAGTGTAACTTTTGGTGTTTAGAAGTTCACAGTCTCTCTCTTCTTTAATGAAATCCAGCAAAAGTTAAGTTTTGCCTTCTAAATAGTCTTTGTGATGGGTTGTTTTTTTCCCCCCTCTTTGATTAGTGGACTGTGAGTATTGACAGCCTGGTGTGTGTGATCATCACAACAAATTGACAGTAGGGAGCTCGATAGCCGTCCTACCCAGCCTCCAATACCATCTGTCTAGTATGGATCTCTGGAGGTTGACGCCTGTTGGCTTGGGAGATGTACACACCGCAAGCCTCAAGGGCTGGCAGAACAGAGTTGGAGGAGGTGTATCTGCCCCAATTGAAGCTGTTCAGTCATCTTCACACACAGAATAGGGACTGGTAGAGTACCCCCACTCTTTTTCATGCTCTCTTTCTGTCTTTCTCCCACCCTCTCTCTGTCTCTAACACACACACACAGAAAAGCAAGAGTGATCAAACACGACTGTGATGTCTTAATTAAGAAGTACTAACAGGCTTGATTAAAAGGAGAGAATGAAAGGATCTGTCAATGAAAGGAGCAATTCCCTTATCAGCTAACAGCAACACAAGTGGATGGTAAAGGGGGGAGTGCAAAGAGAAAGTGAGGGAAGAAAGCAGGATGTATAAACAGAACAGAAATATGCAAAGAGAGAAGAAGGAGAGCTGAAACGTGATTGAATTAATGTAGCAGTGTGATTGATATGGCTTCAACATAGTTAAAGTATCTGGCAAGCAAAAGTTTAGTTTGATAAAGGCTACATAGGTTTTCATTAGTGACTTCCTGCTGGTATCTACACTGGATATATTTGTTTGCAGGCAGCACTAAAAGAGTCAGTGTAATGCTGCAGCGTTACCTTTGGGTCACATTCTCAACCATGGATATGAAAACAAACAAACCAGACCATTACCAGAGACTGGCAGACGGATGTCTTACTCACTTTACCCGTACCTCCCGCTCTCCTCTTTCACGTGTCTCTGCACTTTTGAAGGATTCAATTAACCTGAAATGAACTAAGGAATCAAGCACACAGATACGGCCTGTCTTCATGTCTCTGAACCCATATTCAACTATTCTCCGCTGCCTCTGGTCCCTTCTGCCCCCTCCAGTTATTTTTCATCTTCCTCTTGCTTAACTCCTTTATTTTGTTTGTGCACTTTTACGAAATACAGTGGCAAGGGCAAGTATAGCCACCCTGTCATTATCCTCTTGAAGTGATACTGAAGCTGATGAAAAAAATATTATTTATAGGAAATTCTGTTGCACAGTATGAAATTAAGGGTCAATCTTGTATTAAAACTACTGAAATCTTTTCTGAATAGAATAATTGCCCAGAAAAGATTTGATAATTGTTTTGAAAAAATGTGGTAACTTTGACTTTTTTGATTGCTGTAGCTTTCAGTAAACATATGAAAACAAGCCCAAGACAATACACCTACAGACACTGTTCATTATCTTCATAATAAGCACTTTATCAGGGTAATTTGCTGTGTTGTCACTTTATGCAATAGGATGATTACAGTAGTGTAGAGAAACCCTTGTCTTAAATGGCTCATACATATACAATGGCAAAGCAGAAACAAATAGAGGCATCTGTAATGACTAGCTTGCCAAAAAGTATGTTATATCTATATTATTAAACTACATCAGGTTTATAGTAAAATGCAAAATAGCATGAAAATTAAGGAAGTACCAAACCTGAGAAAACTGTAGCTCCTCCCAACCTCTGATAGTGATTGTTCAAACAAAAGAAAGCAGGTAGGGGATCAATCAAATAAAGGGGAACTCTGATGATTTTACACATCAAAATTTGTTTACACGTCTTGGTAAGCATTACTGCATATGTGAAAAAAAGTTGCATAAAGCTTTTTGTAGCTACAGCTTGAAAAATGATGAATAGCCTCAGGTGGTGTCACTTGAATCAGCCTGTTTGGTCTGAAGGCTGCGGGTATGTTTAAAATCACATACTACTGTTCATAATACGATTCAAGTATGTCACATTGAGTATGCAGTGCATTTCTACAACAACTACATAGTATGTGAATTTTGAAGTGCCCAAATGTATTAGATCGGCAAGAATTTTTAAGCATACCGCACATACTCAACTGCCCCAAAATGCATCGCATTCTCTTCAAACTTTTCAATGGTGGACTGCAATGCAGATGACTCTACTACTTCTCAACTGTGCAGATTTCAAATATTGGTGAATTGACCAAAAATGGATGGCACATTGAAAATGTGCTCCAATGTTTTGGAGTTGAGAATCTCCACAAGTGCCTGTGGGGTTAGCTAGCGAGCTAGCCTGCCAGTCCTGCTAACAGACTCCTCTTGCCCAACAGTGACACAGACCACTGCAGCCAACGCACAACACAATTTCAGCAACATTTCTATTTACTGTATCTGTTTATTAAGTGCTGTTTAGCCTAGTTTAGCCTTGCTTTAAATAAAAAATATATATAAATACAAAAAATCTATCTAATGCTGCTTTAAGCAATTGCCTCAGCACAAACAAGTAATAAGAATTGTGAATTGTTTTTCATTTTGCCACTCATTTACATTACATATCAAAAATACTCATACTCACTACATACATGAAATCATTTCTTAAATTTTCATGCGCATATAACATCAGATACTGATCATGCTATTTCAGATACACAAGCACATACTGTAACAACATTAAGACAGTTCGGTTGTGTCTCCCTCTTCTCTGACAGAGGCAGCAGATACACCTCAGCCCTGCTGACAGCCCACAGCCTGACTCTGTGGTGCTGCATAGCTCAGCACAGCTGTCTGTTGTCCGTGTTTCTTTCGATCTCTGTCTCTTCCTGCCTCACTCCCAGCTTTGTGTCCACTCAGCATGATAATGATATACACCTCTGCCCGGTCATCTCTTTGAAACTCTGGTCTCCTGTCATAACTCAAAGAATGAGGGCAAAAGCACCATACTACTAGTATGTATCTGTATACTTCAAGTAATATGCAGCTCAGATTTAGGTACTATATGAAGAGAGTCTGGTCAGGCGTAATTGTGACAAACACCTGAACATACACTGGCCTCTTTCCCTCCTTGAGAAGAAAAAAATGAGACATAGATATTACTATCTATGTCTCGAGGTGGTGTGAATCCAAAATCTTAACCTTAATCAGCTTGTTAACATTACATAAATCATAAAAAGTTTTTCATTCACTACGATTTGAGTTACATTACAGTCAGAGCTCCCTCTATGGGGCAGTATCTTTAAAGGGACATGCTAAGATTACTTGTGTCAGCATTTCAACTGAACGCTGGCACCGTGTTGACAAGCAGCAGATGAATATTAAACCCTGAGAAACAAAGATGTGCTTGAAGCAAAACCCTGCATAAATATTTTTCATATACACACAAACACACACACACACAATCTTGAGCGTCCCTCCCAGCAGGCACAATCACACTCAGGCAGATAATTCAGTGTCACAGGGAGCCTTGTCTCTGACCCTCTGGCCCCCTCCAGACAGAGGAAGCAGCTGGACAGGGACCCACGGCTGCCTGGAACTTACTTCCCCTGGGGAACTCTAAGGAGAAGAGTCCCCCTCTGCCTCAGAGAATGACCAGCTGAGCATCCATGGCTCAGTATGTGAATGTGCCGTTATTTCCCTGTGTCCAGGAAGATCTGAGCGGGATAAGCAAGCTTTTTGTAAGAGTCAGCAGGCTGATGGAAAATATGATATCACAACCAGTTTAGTTTTTTCCCTCTGGTTAGATAGACGGTCTTTAAAGTTGCCACTTTCATGAAGCGACTTCACTTTTCTCCAGGCTCTGTAGTGACACAGAACACAGTTTTCCCTGTGTGAATAGAAGAATAGAATAGATATTTTATTGATCCCTCGAAGGGCTTGTGTTTGTGTGAATTTTACCCGCTGTTCAGAGGTGTAAACTACATTACTTAAGCGTCAGTATTATTCAGATTTAATTATTTTGTATACAAAACAAGGACTTATGCTAATGCTTTCTTTTCCCACGACTGCCACATCACTGCCCATATTTAGTCTCTGTCATGCACATGCACTTCAGTAAAAAGCTTGTTAGAAATATGACCAAGAAGTCAGGTTTCTCCAGCAGACAGTGGCTACCAATTTTCTCTTAATCCTTTACTCTGGTAACAGAAACCATGTTTCATGGTTACTACAGAGAGCTTACAGTAATAACGCTGTGCATGTAACATACTGAATGTGAGACTCACACACACAATCACAATGTATTCAGTGGTGAGCGAGGAACTTACTAAGTGCTTATTAATATTGTATGGTTAAATGGGAAATGTTAACATTTTTTCAATTGCCTTGGCAGCCTAATGAAATATTAAAGAATAAGAGAGCTTTTGTTTTTACCATAATACTAAAAAAGGGTAAACATGAAATTAATAACATATTTTTAAGGGGTTGAGATATGTCTTTGCTGAGGTCATAGTTTATACATTTGTACATATATGCCAGTTTAAAGCACATGTACAAACCTCTTGTACTTGTAAAGATGTGGTTTATATGCATTTCAGAACCAGATGAATTAAACAGTTAAATTCAACCACGAGAAGTCATCCCAATACATGTTCTGTTTGGTAAGATGTGATCTTTTATTTTATTTGAAACTTAATTATTTGTGAGTTTTATTACTGAATGAGCATGATCCTCAACATAAACCTTGTGCATCATATCTCTGCCTGTGCCTGCTCTTAGCCACCAGCAGTTCCACAGAGACGCAGCTTTATTCACTGCTCATGCAATGCTGATCCTACAGCTCTGCACAGCTACAGCCAACGCACTGTAAGCCCCAGATGACGAGAGCATGTCAGTTATACAACTTGTTGTAAAATTCATCTACACATGAAGCATGTATGATTTCAAAGTGTTTCCCCCTCCCAAAAAAATATATCTTTAAAATACTGGGCATGAACCTGATTAACCATGATCAATAACCACTTTTCAAAATATAATTTTAAATAAATATCAATTTTATTCAAAAATGATTGAAAACATAGCAAAGTATGGTATAAACAAAATCAATGAGTCAATCTGAGTCTGAGTCACTCTGAGTTTTAATGATCCGTCTAGTTGGGCTTCCATCGAGGGTCCCGACACTATGTGGCGGCCAGAGCTGTATAGGACAAAGCATGCAGAGAAAGAAAGGGTCAGACGAGAGATAAGACTCACATAATAACAAAATAAAGGATTTCCAACCACTACAACACTTTATCACACTTCTTGGACACATTTGCTAATACGGCTTTTAATGATGTGTTTGACTCCATAGAACATCTTGTTATTTCATCAGCTGTCGTAATAGGGCCTCCAGTGGAGTGCCGCTGTCCAATCAGATGGACAGAAGGTTGGCTGACCTGTTTCCAGGGTCGTGGTTGCTATGACATCCTGTGACATGACAACACAGCAGAATGGAAAGCTAGACAATATGTTGTCCAGGCCTTGGTCAATCAGACACACTTGCTTTGAACTTCCAACTGACTCACGTCTCTGAATTGAGCTTAAAATGGCCATACTGGACCAATAAGAAAAGCAAATGGAGAAAAAACACCTAACACTGTTAGAAAGCATATATAAGAGATTAAATCGAAACTAGTTTTCTGATTTTGTAATTAAACATTTTTTAATTTAAATGCACACCTCCCCCTACCTTCAAGCAAACACGCCCTCGGATGAGGGCATAGGGAATTGGGCCATAGTTCCTTGAGTCACTGGAATTCCTAAGGTTATCCCCTTCTAGCCATACATGGCCTTTTGGTACCTAAAAACAGCAGCACACACATGAAAAGAGGGCAAAAAATGATTAAGACGTAGAGTGTTATATCAGACAATAAAGGAACCAAATTGAAAGCACAACTTAACTTTAACATGTAAATGTGAGTTGACCTATAATGTAGTAAGAATCCAACTTAACTTAACTCCACCCCCTACCCCCAACGTGCCGCCTAAGTCATCCCTCCCTCCTCAGCCTATCTTAACGTCAACCTGCCTGTCCCTCTTTAACCCCGAACCGTCTTAGGAGAGGGGTCATGGGTAACGGGCAGGGTGGGGTGGGGGGGTGGGTGGGGGGCAGGGGTGGATTTAGAAGAACTTCAAACGGGGTCATTAGGCTGTTGGCTGAGATCTACGCCCCTCTTACCCAGGGAGAGCAAAGCAAGAGAGGGGCCTGAGATAGCTGGGCAGAGAGAGAGAGAGAGAGAGAGAGAGAGAGGGAGAGAGACAGAGAGGCAGCTAGAGAGGGCTAAGCTGCGGCTAGCAGCAGTGTCCAAGGGTCTCCACCGCGGTCCGACCTGCCAGTGGGGCGGTCATCCAAGCGGGCTCTAATTCACAGTGACACCAATTATGATTAATCTCATCACTTTAGGAGAGTAGGCTTGTCAAGGCCCTAATTAAGTGCGCTGTCCCCCCTATATGTGCAGACAGGATCAACAACACATTATATTGTCATAATGGGCATCACAATCCACGAGTCTATTTTTGTGTTGCCTAACTTTTTAACGGCAAAAGTCCTCTGGAGGAAAGAGAATAACATGAATAAAGAAGCAGAATATTATCCACACTGAGGTGACGTCACGTCTTCGCCTCTGCTCCTATTCCTCATTCCTATCACCCGGCTCTCTGATTGAAGTCTTCAGTCCTACTGTGAGATGCTGCGTTTTGTTTCATATTCGATAATTGAGACAGATGATGTGACATAATCACGAGCCAGTGACATGTTGACCTAACATGAGGTAAACAACTCACTGAATAACGACGACACAAATGAATATCATTAAAGGAGTCATCTGAGAACCATATGTCAGCATGCTGGATTCCCACCATTACACCTCATTAACATGGTAACATATGCTGGCTCCCAAGCACAGGAAAAAGAAACACCACCGTTTGTCATCTGCCAAACCAGAACCCCCCCCGTTTCTCTCCATCTTTTATTTAGTTAAAAAAAAAAACACACACACCAAAAAAAACCATCATCTCTGTTGTGCTCATCCTAAAGACGTATTGGTTTGATTAGGATACTTCAAGCATCTGTCCAGAATTCGGTGAAACCACTGCACACACAAACTTAATTTAAAACGTCACTCACTGCACACACTATGAAAGTCAATCAATCAAATCGACAACACTTGGATTTTGAGTTCCAATAAAAACAAATGACCTCACAGAGAAACCCAAACCTGACTAAAGACAAAAGTACTTTAGGGATCAACCAGGCCAAATTTCAGAGTGAGAACGTGAAGAGGTCTGAAACTTGACCTGCCATACTGTGGCCAGAATGAGGATAAAAGCTTATGCATATCACCTTGCAAGTCGCAGGTGTGTGAACAAGCCTCTGAACATCTGAATTAAAACTAGGTTGATGCAAAGCAGTGGTGTAACCAGATAATGCACCGTCCTTGACTCTGTTTTTTTTTTTTTTTTTTTGCTGTTTCAAGCACCTGTAAATAGCCACAAAACCAGCAGCGTCACCTTTTTTCCTTTGGCATGCACATGAATGTTAGGTGGTAATGGTGTGAAGTCATTTTAGCACATAAACAGTATCAAACTGTGTCATTAAGAGATCTTTACAACCACGCAGATTTCTGAAGATCCAGTTAGGCCCAACACAGAGTTGTAATTTTTAAATGGGGAGTCACTTCAATCCGTTCTGCTGGCATGTGACGGTGACAGAGATTGCACCCGTCCTGTGGTTGTAGGCTGGGTTGACGCGAGGTATTGTGTACCTGTCAGAGACGTGTCGAGAAGCCCTGAAACTGGAGCCTCTCCTCACGGTGGAGGTGTGTTGTTTAACAGCCACACCATTACGGTGCTCATTATGTTAACATGATTGAGCCGGTGAATTATGTTCAGCTTAAATACACACAGGCTTCTGGAGTTCATCTTTCACCATAATACTCTGTCTATGTTTACTGCAAAGAACAGAACATATGAGGACATTTCATCTCTCTCTCCCCCTCTCTCTCTCTCACTCGCTTTGCTATAATATTAGGGATCAAGTGTCATTGTTTTGACACAATAGCTCAGACACAGAAATGATTCCTAAAAGGTGACAGGGCAATTAGTCTGCTGTTGGATCTCTGAGGGTGGAGAGGACTTGCCTGTCTGTCAGAACAAAAACAGGAGGCGATGACAGAGTCTAACACCGCCTTCCAAAATTTGTCTTTACAGGTCCAACCCACAATGCCTCACACCACCATAATAGTCACACACAAACACATACATCCTCTGGGGTAAAAAACTCCCCGAGGGAGCCCAAACATTTATGTGAACAGCGGGTATTTTCTCAGTTACCTCTAATGCTGTCACATAAAGCAAGTGATTTTGCTCCTGGGAGTTAAAAAATTAACATGGGGAAGCATATATTATGCTGCATGATATAAAAAAAAGGCTAAGTGACAATCAGCTTTGTAAAGACTAGCATAGTGGTTATTTTAAACTTCTCACCCGCTTTGTTTGTGAAGTTCAGAGTAGCATAAGTATTACAAATACACGTGCATAATTTCCTGTATCTTTTCAAAATATAGGTGACAAAAAACAAGACACAAGCTCAGTTGCTTATGCCTGTAAATCCTATGCAATTAGCCCAACTCCACCAGATACCAAACAAAATCTAGGTACATTTGTCATTATTATGCTGTCTGTAAAAATGTATAATTTGATCAGATAAAATAAACATAACTAACTTGTAGGGTTGTAACATTTGAAAATGTAAATCAAATACAATGTACTCTGTCAGGGAAGCAGTTTTACATTTTCACAAATAAGGACTTCAGCATCATGTGTGGCACAATACCCAAAACACTGTATCATTCAACAAATTATACATCTTAAATGACTACAGTCAATTAGTGAATTAAACTGACAAATCAAGCAAAAATGTCAAACATCCAGCTACTAAAACGTGTCGTTTTACATCATTCTATCTTTGAGTTTTGGTTGCCGTTTTAGTTGTATTTGACATTTAATAGACTAAACAATGAATCAATTATTTCCTTGATAATCAAATAATTGTCCAAACACACATAAGCCCTATTCAAAGCAAAAAACATATGTATTGACTGAACAGAAAAACTGTGTATTTTCACACTGTCAATCTTGTGTGAACTATAGTTGATTAAAGTGTTTTTTAAAGTGTCTCAAAGCTGATTTCAAGTTGCCACAGTGCACACAGCCCAAAAGAGTGACATGTTTCTCCGGGTGTGAAACATACTACATGTCACCAAGATATCATCATCTACTGATTGGTTTAGGTAGCTACAAGATGTGAACCTTGTTCAAGTGAATGAAAATGAAGGAGCATCCACAATGTATGGAAGTGAACAAGCTTCATTGTAAACTCAATGGACAAACCAAAATATAATAACTGTAACCTAGAGGCAAGTTTAAAATTGACTTAAACTGAAACTTCTATCACTACATGCTGGGACCCTGAATCACAACGATGTCCCCTATTACAAGTTCAGTCCTCTGTATGTAGAGGTGAAACTAGTAGTAGAAGAAACCTCTTTATTTCCTATTTGATTTGTTGAATGACACTTACAGGCTCGGCCTTATGTTTCGCTGAACTCATTCAACAGTCTGCCCATAGTCTATAAAATACACAAGAAATTCAAAAACATGCAACATAAACGCAACCTTTGGTTCACAGACGTATGCACACAACCACACACACGCACGTAGACACACTCCCACACAAACACACACACACACACACCTCCGCCCACCCATCAGTCTGTCCATTCGGCTGGCACTAACTCTAACAGGCTTCAGAGAGATTGCAGGCCTGAGCTGTGGGCGTTGGGGAGAGTAGTAATAGAAAAGCAATGACAGTGGTTTCAGCAGCAGAACCCCTGCTCACTCTCTGGTTTTATCACTGTTCTGAGGAAATATAGGTGTTGTCAAAAGCTGATATTTTGACCAATGACACAAAATGGATGTGTGCAGTCTAAAATGTAAACAACTATGGTAGTATATAGACTGTGGTACACACACAAAGAAAACCAAAAACTGAGAGACGGTTTTGCATTATGCATCGAAATTCTGTCAAACTATCCAGCATTTTCTTGTCTTCATTCTCTATTGTACTGTATCTTTTTAATCTTTTTTCTTCCAAAGAGAGCAAGATGTGGTTGCTGGAAGCAAAACAATAAAACTTCCAGCCAGAGCCTTACTTGGTAAAGCAGGTAATCACAGGATGCATAAGGGGAGCAGCTGAAAAGTGCGAACACTTTCAACAAATATGGGCTGGTAGGATGTAAACATACTCACATATGTGTGGGCCTTGAACAGATCTGATGGGTCACTTGTGCAGACCTTGTCACCCTCCAATCCAATTACCCTTTTACAAATGTTCATATGTGGGTCAAATGGACTCTTTGCAATTACTATATCACCCCTGAAAAGAAACAGTTAACACGGTTAACAACTCAGGGTGCATTAATTCACAGAAAATTCTAAATATCTCATATTATCTATGATGTATGTTCTTTCCTTTAGTCCTTTGAAAAAAAAGAGAAAATGGCTACAAATCTTGTGTGAAATGTTTCTACGTATTCCAACACATGTCCTCTTTTTGCTTAGTGCATATGAAGGAACTGACTGGAACCCACTTTTGTATTTTGCAAAGGTGACGACTCATGCGTTCAGAGAAGACAATATCATGGTTGACAATGGTGGGCTCCATGGATGGACCAGAACACTGAAGCAAAATAACAAAACAACACAATTATTTCTTGTGCCTACATAGAATTTGAGGGAAAAAAATGATGCCATTAATTCTGTAATCATTATTATACGAACCACCACAACTTCTCCTATGTATTCGAAGGCACAATGAGCAATGCAGCCATACTGGATTGTGTAGCCAACAAACCCCAAGGTCTTCCATAGCACATTGCGGAACATCTCCACCTGCAGCACAAAACACAAAATGTACGTTATGGCACAATATTAATGTACATAGTTATCAAACGCTTTATACATACAGTGAGTGCCTGATTCATTCACGGTAGGCTTATGTCCCTCACAGGATTTCTGAAAACAAAGGCTGTTTGGGGTTTCATTCTTAAAGGTGTGGACAAGGTTGTCACAGTTGGCCTACTGCTAAGATGGCACATTCCCTGGTGTTTCATTCTCAGAGGCTGAGCGGCCATTTCACAGCAGAAAACTGTCCTGCACTTTGGTCCTGTGTAGGATGGACCAATCAACACCTTGTGCTCAGGTGATGGACAAACACAAAAGCTGTGACACGTCCTGTTGAGCAGCTCCGCACCATGTATGGCTCGTCCCTGACACTGTGCTGCCTCCACTACCACCACAATCATTAGAGCAGTTATCAACTTCTGTCAGCACCATAGAAACACAAAGACACCCCCAGCACCCACCCACCCTGCAAGCACTTTGCTGCACAAACACACACAAGGACTATCCATGTGTCTTCTGAGCAAACATCCCAGCCACACTCAGGTTATTGACTTTTACTCACGTTGCAACCTGTTGGATGGACAGAAGAAAGTAAGTCAATCTTTACACACTGTCATGCAGTGTGTGTACGCAGGCGTGCACACATACACAAACAGATTGAAACTGTGTGTTTAGAGAAGAATACATGCAGCTTGGCTTAGAGGTTTGTCTGCACTTCAAATATTTTTTGCTCATGCCGCTGTCCTGCCAGTCCACCGCAGGGTAAAGAAATCTTCTTCTCTGTCACCTCTATTCCTTCTGTTTCTTTCCCTCTTTCTCTCTCCATGTCTTCTCTCCCTCCCAGGGTATTATTAACCAAAGCAAGCAGAGCGGAAACCAAAGCCCCAAATCCTCAGAGCTCTGGGAATGACTTCCCAAAGATGGACACGGATTAGACCCCCAATTTCTCCCTTGCCCACCACCTCCCCCCTTTCTCCCCAGGTCCCCAACAGACCGGGTGTCAGGTGGCTCTCCCGGCCCTGCCAAAGGTGTTACCCCTAATCCCATTACCCCCCTCCACTCTTCTCTCTCTCTCTCACACACACACACACGCACACACACACACACACACACACACACACACACAAAGCTCTCTCATTCATGCCAACTATATTCCACCTATTAAACCTTCTATCTATTCTTTCATCCCTAGCACGGTTTGTCTCTTTGGCCCATTCACCATCGTCTCTGATCCAAAAAAGACCAACTCCATCCTTTTACCTCCTCGTGTGCTGCTCCTCCGCTCTTCCCTCTGTTCCCTGATCACCCCTGGCAACCCTGTGCTTTTTGCCGCCACTGCGAATGACAGCGCTTGAGCAGGTGAACAAGGACATATATATATATATATATATATATATATATATATATATATATATATATATATATATACTCACACACACTCAGCGCAGGCCCCAAATGAAGTGCCCCTTTGCAGTCACTGCCTGCTCTGGTCTCTTGTTCTTTTCCACAGGAACTATAAGCTCAGTTCTCCCACAGCTGGTACAATAACACCTCTGGCCCTATAATTCCTCTGTTGGGAAGCAAGTGGTCTAAAGGTTAATGTGAATCTCAGGTCTGCACTAAGGCGACATGTTCAGCTCTATTTGTCTTTCTATCAGCTGCCTCCAACAGAATCTCTGTCATTGCCGTACTGTAATGCACACGCAGACATTATCTCACATGTGCTCTTCCTTTTGCTGGCTTGGGGATCAGCAATCTCTTTGGTAGCACTCATTCTCAAAGCACAGTGGACAACCTCCCTTACAGCTGCCCTCATATCTCTGTTTCAGGACCCCCCTACCCGCCCTTCCATTCCAGCGTGCATTCATCATAGGTAGGGATTAAGGGACTTTGCATAACAAGATCACACAGCCAGTGACTGATATCAAGAGAGTCCATATGCAGCCGCCTGGTTTTCTGAGGCACCCTCTGTCATTGATATTGTGTGTCTGTGTGTGTGCGCATGTGGTGTGAATGTGCACAGACAATAGCATTACCTATGTGTTTCATAGAAAGTGCATATATGAGCTGCAGTGACTCCTTTGGGAGTCAAGATGAGGTGGACATCCACAGAGACCTCTGATTGGATCTCTATTACTTTTAATTCCCCCGAGCAAAGAGTCAGGCAACCCACACTATCTCCTGCCCCTAATACCCAGTCCGTGTGTGTGTGTTGGTGAGTACCAACATTAATTGAATGCTGTATTACAGCTGTAAATTAACACAAAATCTCCCTGTTAATCCTGGATTACACGCCAAACATGTTCATGGGAAAACAAAGAAAGTCAACACAGCCCTCTCGGCAGAACCATCTGTGGCCACCGGCCTCCTGTGGTCACAGCACAGTGCTACAGTGGAGAAAAGAGGGGGATCCCAAATGAATAGCTGCCGACATCACACATCATTGTGTGTTTAACTCTGTGATCCTCTTACGAAGGGAGCCCCGTTCACTGAGGGCAGAGCGATCACAAGTAGATGAATGATTTTTTTTTTTTTTGCAGCGTAAAGTGCAGCAGTGGTAGGGATGCCTATCACTGTGTCCACCCAGCCATCAAAAGCATTTTGAGTGTACAATTTGAGACACTGCAAAAATAAAATGTGAACAGGGTGTTTTTCATCTGCATTGACATGAATAAAGAGGCTTCCTGAACGTCGCTATGACAGACACATCCACAACAAAATGGAAACAAAAATTGATTGGTAAAGTTGTTATGGCTCTTTCACATCATCAAATGAGATGGTTCCTTCGAATGGAAACAATGAAATAGCTATGGCAACATTCTAATGTTTAAGAAGATTCTCATATTATCACGACTGACAGCCAGTGCATCAACAACATGACATTTCTTAGAGGTTGTGACTTAAAGTATTATTATTTCTATTTTAAAAAACATAGTTTTTTTATGATGATAAATCTTGCTGCTTCAAATCAGCAAAAAATTGTAATATTGAAATTTAATTTCTGTCGAACTTACCCATCCAGTTCCATTGAGTTTTGCTAATTATCAGTGAAATACTATAATATATAAATTTTAAAAATGCTGTGGAAACTTAGCTAATATTGGGACAGCAAGGGGGGAAAAAAGACTAAAAATAAATAATACAAAATAAAACAACATTTACAAACAGCATATCAAAATATATCTAATTAAATACAAATTATTGAAGCCATAAGGATATGTTTTTAAAAAAGGAATTACTGTTCCTAGTCTCACGAGATTTGAACCTGCCATTGGCTGACTAGTGTTAATTGATATACATGGCCAGTCTATTACGACCACAAAGAGAATCTCAATCCAAACAGTGCACAAGGGCCTTGCAGTGGACTCCTTACACAACTAAATTAGGGAAACATGGGCTGAGAGAGAGCTGGGCAACAGGGGGGCTAAGAGGCTTACAAGCCCCTTGTCAGATATTCTTCTTCTCCCTGAGGATCCCAGATGGAAGGGAGTCTGGAGGAGCAGGCAGCACCGGAGAGGGGACGAATCCCACCTCTGATGTCCTCCTCTGGGCAGCAGAAGGCAGAGGAGGGCGAGGCATTAGTCCTGTTGCGCAGAGCTTGATTTGATCTTAATGTGAGCTATAAAAAGGAGGAGTCTAGGCAACCAGGGGGGTCTGTTTCAACTATCAGACCAATCAGAGATAATCCTGCTGATTTAGACACAGGCACCTGGCTGGATGGAGAGTGACAGATGTAGAAGGCCCAGTCACAGAGTACTATGTCTAGCCCCCAATCTTTTCTAGGTCTGCCTTCTATCAGAGGCTTAATTGAAGTGACTGATCTCCATATTGCTCTTTTCATTGTTGCTAACGGCAACACAGCCGTGAAACAGCTGAGCGAGGTTACTATTTGAGGAGCTGAGGGTTTAAACCTACAATCAATGGGTCAGCCAGAGCAAATAATAGCCAAGTGATATGAATACAACTGCTATGAACTGAAAGGAAGTGTGGGTTGACAGAGTCCCCAGCCAATTACATAGAATGGAAAAATCAGCCACTAAGCCTTATTGTATTGACCACAAGCAAATGCATGGTGCTGGCCTGGCGCTGAGAGAACTGAGAGATCTTATCTGGTGTTGTATCAGATTGACAAAGGAGTTTGTGTTTTGCACTCACCAGCTCATGACAAAGCCTCATGTATTTTAACACAAGCCAATGACAGACACCTCAACCTAAAAGCAAAGCAAAGTTTTTAAGATTGTGTTTTCCTGTCATTCTAAATGAGAATTTCATGTATTATCTTATAGGTCAAGCTAAATATAGACTTGTTGTATTTCATGTAACGTCTGCAAAAAAAAATCTCAGGAAATCAAAATAAATCTGTTAAATCCTAAATTAGCTGTGTACAAAACCCATCACCACACTTATTGTACTTGTGCCCTTCGAATATTACTTTACTTTCAATGCTAAAAAAAACAAATATGGTGCATGTTGATCATAATCTTGCATCCCCCGGATACAAGAAGTCTACTGCTTCTCGGAGTTCTCTGATGGCAGAATTGAACTGAAGAAACCAAAACAGCCTGACCAGGAAAGGTCTGACATGTTATGACTGCTGCCATTATATAGCTCAATCAGATACAGAGACTGATAAAACTGACAAAAACACTGCAGAAAAACACACACATGCACAGATGGCACACTGAAAAAAAAAAAGAAAAAAGGTGTGGAAATTTATGTTATTTTTATACAATTAGGCTGCTGTGTTTACACTACCACAAACTGAATAGTGAAACAGTGCCCAAGGGTTAAACTGGGGTTTAAAAGAATTGTGCAGAGGATGTGGAGAAAGTTTCTATAGCAATGTACTCCCACATCCTGCACATTGCACTGCTGAAACAGGCTCTCCTCTTTCTGAGATGCAGGCCAGTCAGCGCATCTTATTTGTCTCATATAGGCTTTCCACAATGCCCACTGTTGTCACTCATGATATATCCCCTTGGTCTCCTGTCAGCACATATAAATCTCAACGGTGCTGTCAAAACAGCAGGACTGCCTCTGCTGAGAGCATTTGTAAAGTGAGCAGTTGGGCTATTGCTTCCTCTTGAGCCCTTACAGTATCCTGTGATCTTGTGCTGCCTCTGGCCTCTCCCTGCCACACAAAGCTTTTTACAGCTGTCTTAAGGATTACACTGCTCTCTCATCAGTCAGCCAGTATTAATAGTGGACATTATACAGTACAAAAGAAACTGGCCTTTCCCCCACCAGTGGATTGCTAATCTGACAGAGCATTCAGAGGTTTCCATCTTTAATAGGCCTTTCTCAGAGCAGACATTGTGACTTGTAATAGTAGCAAAAACAGTAGTTACTAATAACATTAATGATGTCTCTGTTCTATTCAAGTGTCCCATGATAGTGTGGCAGTGAGCCAGCATGCTCAATACCAGAACTAGTACCAGATATTGTCACCAAAGCAGCTTAATGGAATTTATCCGTCATTAATTTCATTATTTACAAATGTGCTTTTCTTACTGTGACATGTTGGAATGACTCCTGTGAAAAAGGCCCATTAGCCACTGTGCACAGTGCTGCTTTACACATCACATTTTAGTGCTAAACCTCCCTTACAAACTCATATACAACCCGGATTCCAAAAAAGTTGGGATGTTGTGTAAAACATCAATGAAAACAGAACGTAAGTATTTTAAATAGATTCCACTGTTGTAATACTTGAATTTTGTGTTATAAAACAGGCTCATATTTGCATGCTTTTTTGATATTTTAATTATACAAACTATATCTTCTAGACATAAGAATATGTTTAGATCTCTGAGTCAAAATAATATATTGTATATTGTATAAAATGTAATAACACTTTATAACAATGGCAAAAATCTACAATATTTTTGTTGTGTGTTTAAAATATAAAATGACTCAAAATGGAACACATATATAATATATATTTTTCCCTATTTGACGACTACAACTGGATCTCAAATGCTCCAGTTTACTGTTGTGTTTCAGGGAGAAAAAAATCTTACCAGTAATATAAAATTATTTCAATTAAAAACAAAAAAACAAAAAAATAAAAAAGGCTGATCATCGTGTTACACTCAGCCAAATTGGTGTAGAGCAGGAATAGTCTGTGTTGGCGTTATCAACTTGAAGTCTAAGGCTCATTAACCTTAAAACTGTGTCATTCAGGAGTTGCTAGTGCTCCCCATATCTACCTGCAGCTATTCCTGAGCTGCAGTGGCTCCCTGCTGTATGCTTGCCGTGCTCTGAGCGGTCCTCCTTTCACCTTTACACCTGCCGAACCTTTCAAACTGCATGTGATAGGGAAGGTGGTACACAAGGATCCACAGGGACGTTCACTGTCAGCATAAAATAACTACAGCGCATACAACCACAAATACACATACACAGCAGTTCACACAGAGCTGCTTCCAAGTGCACAGACACGTGAAGCTGCCCTGTGTTATGATACACTTGCACAACTGCAATCAAGTACCTATTTATTACACTATATTACATTACATTAATATTAACAGATACACTGGTTCTTGTTTTACAAAAGGCGATGCCTTGGCAGGAGACAGAAAAGCATGAAATAGAATCTAGATGGGATAATTGATTAATACAGCTCTTGTGATACACTCTTTAGGCGCACAGCACTATATATTTGTATATCTATAAAGTACAGTGACACCTTAAGTAATTCATTATGTAATGAAGTAATCATCGACTGATTCCTGCTCACTGAATAAATCATTTACCCATTAATATGTGTAGGTTATGCTTTGCTATCGTTGCCTGCTGTACCATATTCACGCTATTACATTATTACATTATATGGCAGTAACGAACAATTAATGTAAACGAAGGAGCTGATTCTGTCAAACAGTATGTGTGAAATGTTATGCAATGAAGCAACAAGGTCAACGTCAAAGCCAGGCGTTAGGTGACTGTTTTTATTCGTGGAATAGTTATTAAGAACACATGAACTCACGTTTATGTAATCAAGATTAATATAAAGCGAGTCAACAGAGGTTTACTCACCTATCAGACTGATTCAAAGCTCCGATCATGTACTTATCATAACAAACTGAACTTCCTCCACACGAGAGTCCAAACGCTGGCTCCGTAACAACCTCTGCTCCCATTGGTCGAGCACCACCAATGTCTTCTTTGATTGGACAACACGAGCCAAAACATTAACAGGCGTCACCACGTTACAAGCAGTATGGCAGCTCCCATGAGCAGTGTGGGTAAACCCTCAGCTGAGCGTTCATCGTTCAATACTACGAGTTTTCAGAAGAAGACAAGGAGCAGGTTAATCTCCATACCTGGTACCAGACCGTCGGTTCAAAACGGACAACTCTTAGTGTCGACCGGTGTCACGTCACTCGACTATCTGCTCGGTCAGTCTGCTGCTGAGACTTGAAGCTAGCGTTAGCTACACAGTGCTTCTCAGTGTAACGTTAGCTAGACACACTGAAGTATGAAAGTTAACGATAGCTTTATGCATTGTGTACAGATTTTATATATTTTGTGGGAACCTGTTCTTTACTTTTATTTCATATTAATGTGTCTGTAGCACAGACAAGGCATTTGTTTGATGTTGTCTCTATAGAGATTTTTGTCTTTAAGCTTAAACAGTCCAAATGAACATTGATATTCCTTTTTAATAGAATTGGCAGCACATGATGTCATATCACTGCCAAAATGCATCTACCTAATATCAAATGACAACTCATTCAAGTGGTCATGATATAAAATTGATGATTCATAATAGATGATACACTTGTTATGTCATGAGCACAGGGATGAACAAGCGATATAGCTGGACACTGATAACTTGAGTCTGATTATGAGGTGTTTGTCTGCGTAAATACAATACAGACCATTTTCACGGCAGTCATTTTGATATGTAATAGTAGGGTCAACACAGGTGTTACCAATGATGCCAATTAAGGCTCTGTTCCATTCAGGTCAAACAGAGTCAGGGTGCTGCTGTGGTGCATGTTGGCTCACTGGAAAGTCTCTGCTGCAATGAATGGAACTGAACCTTAATTAGTATCATTAGAAACACCTGCACTGACCCCATTTCATGACAAACTGGCTGCTGTGAAAAAGGTCTAGGTATTGTATGAGGAATGTCACTTTCTGGTTGTGTCGTAAACCAGTATAATGCAACAGAACTAATGTTCTTAAGAACAGAATACGTACTGGCAATGGTAATTTTATGGCTCCTTTTTCATAATATTAATACACAAATTCTTGCAACTTTAGGTACTCATGCTCATAAAATATACTAATTTTGTGCTTGTGCCTGATAAGAACTACTCCTTTCTCTTTCACGTATAATATGTATAACATTGTGTCATGCCTTGTCTCTTGTTTATTCAATCTATGAAGTGTTTTATACAACTACTCTATTTCATGCTTATCCTCTGCAACATAATTGCAACTAAGCACAATTTGCAGGTGTTGTCATGACATGTTCTTGTTCTTTTAGTCTAAATCCATTAAGACCTCTTCAGTCCACTATTAGCTGTCCACTCTCCTGCACTGGCACACAGGAGCAAGATCTAGAACCAACAAACAAAACAAAAAATATGTTTTGTGTTGCTTGAAAGCAAACACAAGAGTTTGCTTGAAATGCTCTTAGCTTATCAGTGGTCTTTTTTGCCATAACCAGTGTGAGATGTCTCTTCAGGTATCCAGCTCGCCAGTAGGCTATTTTGATGTTAACATGTCACATTTTGTAAATCATGGGTGTAAATAATAAAATGAATAATTGCTGAATTCCATTTAGCCTCTTCCATTTCATGGTCCTGCTATTGCACTTATTGTCACACTGTCATAACATACACTTGAATAGAATGGAGCCATCATTACTGTTATTAGTAACACCTGTGATTTCCCTACCTTAACAAGTGAAAATGAAGGGAGGGTGAAGAGAGCCGCAGTTCAAGTGTCTTCAACATGTGACTGATATTATTAAGAAAGTAAATTATTGTTGTTTTTTTTCTTCACTAACAGGTGGTGGGTTAGCAGTTGGAACAGTACTTCTCATAGGTAAGCCACTGAAACAAGACACAAACATAAAGGTCTCATTAAATGCAGTGATCACTTTCTTTATGTGATGTATTCCCTGTTGAAACAGGCTGTTTGGTCAGGACATAAGACAGCGAGGAATTAATCAGGACAGTCTAAAAACTGTGTGAGGAAGTTCCAGTAAGTCCAAGTACACATTTCAGACACCTCATAACATTATATTATATTACTAAATACTTTAACTATATCTTCTAGTGACTATTTTTTTCTGATCATTTCTTAAACTGTCATCAGACCAACAATGTCTTACATTTTTAGCTATTTGTAAATGAGATTAACTTTGAGCAAGTAATACACATACATAAATAATAATGCAGATAATAATAATAATAATAATAATAATAATAATAATAATAATAATAATAATAATACACATCAGGTTACAGTGGTGAATAGAGTGTACATGATGGTAAACAGTACACAACAATAGTTGACGAGCTGATGATGAGCTACAATGAGCCTTTTTGTCTTTAGGCTTCACTAGTAAGTTCGCTGTGTTTAACATAGTTTCTATACCAGGAGCCATGTCATTTTATTTGCTCTGAGTGGAGTCATGGAAGAAAAGTTACAAATAATGAACTGCTGTGTTCAGCAGACGTTGTCCTGGGAGACATCAGTAAATACCAAAAGATGCATCATTTGTAATATTGAATACTTTAAGCCAGGAAAATGCATGCATGCGCCTAAAATATTTTTGGTAATCCTCACAATAAAGATATTATAGATTTTAAATGACAATGCTTTAACCTATGAGTGGAATGTAGCCCCAGCATATTCTTCTTCATATATTCATATATAGTCAAAAATCAAATGTATTCTCAAAACTGAATTCAGTAGCAATTTTTAGCATGCCACAGCTAATGATACTGTCTGTCTGTCTGTTCTCAGGCTCTTTGTGGTTAGCGTGTCACTGTCTAGCAGAATGGCAAATAGACTAATGACCTGAAGGTCTCTAGTTAGAATCCCAGGTGTTCACACTTCCACTAGTGATGCTTAATGAATACGCTCATCTGCAGATGTGTTATAGAAGTTTTCGGGAGTACATTCAAAGCAAGTGGGTTTTTCGAGGGACATAAATGTTTTCCCCAGTATTATTATTGTTATTATCATTCATCATAGGCTAGGCTATATGCACTGGTAGACAGTGAGGTTAAGGTAGTCTTGTTTCCCCTTGAAGCTGTAATTTGTGTGTAGCAAAGGCCTATACCAACTGATGATATTGCTTTGCCCTTTAATTCACCCCCCCAATCGATGCAGGAGTCAGTGATTATACACTAATGCGTTCTTCCCTTCCATTTTGTGAATCAATGTACGGTTGGTTTCATCTGGTAATGAGAGACACAGTAAAGGTGAAATGCGTGTGTGAGCTCTCTTGTGTTTGTCTCTGAAAGAACAGTGTGTGTGTGTGTACACACTGTGCTCTCTGTTTTGTTGTGTGGGTGGGTGGGTGGGATGGGGGGGGAGTTTGGAGTGTGTGTTTGTTTGTGTTTGTTTCAGGCAGTCGTCTCCTACAGTCTGCCCCTTTAGCCGTGATGGCCTGTTTGTGAGACACAGACATAAAATTATCAGACTGGTCGTTGTCTGCCTTTGAAGTGTCTTGAGCTGTCCATCCTGATTTGTCAACCAGAGGGGGATCAGCCCAGTATGGCTGCTGTCTGAAGATCTCTCATCTCTTGTGTTTTTGTAAGAGAAGGAACAAAGCGGCCCAGCTCTTATTATGTTGACCATGTATGGATTCATTCTGTTAATTTAAGTGAATGTGTTTCTCCTTTAATGTAGCCATAATAATTAGTATTAAATTGGCTTAATTGTTGCGTGTTTTAAATATTTCAGAGCTTTGCAGTGCACTTTGAAAAAGAATAATCTTTGTTTTAATATTTATATAAAAGATTATAACATAACAAACAGGCCTAACAGTAAGTAAGTACAACATATTTATGCTTCCATATAACTACAGGATATGCAGTGAGACTGTATAGCAGCATCTAATGAAAAGAATCATGAAGACAGTGTTCGTAGTATGTTTTCAAGAGGAAATAGTGCAGCATGAAAACATAAACCATAACAACACAATTTAAAGACAATAAGGCAACATTAAAAGTGATGGTACTATACACAATATGCAGAATATAATAAAGTGGCATCTGCCCACAAATGACAGGTGTATCTGTTTAAAAACTGCAGTTGTAAATGTGTCACGGTGAAAACAACACCACAACATCACAAACTGAATTGATTTAGAGGAAGAGTGGTCTCAATTTGAAGCTTAATAATAAGATATGTCAAACACATTCAGTAAATGGGGCTGACACATGCTTCTAATTGCCTTTTAACCTGATCTAATCTAGCTTTTGTAGCAGTACTTAATGGTGAGTCGGGTATTTTAAAGCTCAAGCTTTCAGTAAGTGTCTGTATTTTCATAACCTGCTGTATGGTTGTAATGAATTTGAGCTACTCAGTAGAAATAATAGTACTTCATAGACCAAAGATTCATACAAGGGGGAAAACACTGTGACCTAGATATTTTGTCTCCTCCCCCTGCAGCATTAGCAGATATGATTCAGGACTCTTGCACTTCCACTCCGCTGTTCGAAGGCAAATGAAGCAGAGGCGTCCGCCCCCTCTTAACCAAACCTTCGTCAGAATAAGAAAAAAAAAAAAAAGGAGAAAAAAATCATCCCATGACTGTCCAGAGTGACTGATCTACCTCAAAGATATGACCGTCCCCCACCCCCTGTTGCTCGTATACCCCGCCACCTCTCACCCCCTCCCTTACCCCCCGCCTCAACAGCCTAATGACTCCTGGAGGTTCCATTTGTAAGGCTCCCATAGAAACACAGCCACAATAGGCCCCATCTTGAGAGGGCCCATCTGGGAGTCTTTGTGGGGCCTGCTGAAAGCCACAAAGGCCTGCTGACCTAGAAACCCATCAATAAGAGAACAGGGAGCCCTGCCGACAACAAATTGAAGAGCCATGGAATTTCCTGGGCCATCCTGAGTCCGTAGGTGAGGACATGGACCGGGAACGTGGGAGGGGGGAATTCTCCGGATGTTTGAGGATGACACGTCAGGATGTCATTCCCAAGCTGTCAGCTGTATGCCCATTACCTTTAACTGTCACTGCTGCCTTTGTCCTTGTGCCCACTGTTTGTCATTGTGTGGAGAGGCCTATGAAATCTTTACAAAATGATGATTGTGACAGGAAGCAGCAGTAACATGCTGGGTAGAGTTATGTGCTCTGCTGGGGAGGGGAGGGGGTCATGGTGATGATGCAGGCTTTTTTTGTGGGTTTGGGGTGTGGAAAGACTGGGTGGCTGCTTTGTGCGCCCTGAAAAAGGCCACCTTTGGAGAAAGTATGTTTGTCCATTTAATGCTTAAGACACTAAATGAGACTGTAATTCCATGGCTTCAAGCTGAGAGTGACCCTCTCCCCTTGTGTTTAAGGATCTCTTGTATAACTTGTATATGCATTTTAACATACTTTTATGATAATAAATACACCTGATGTGAATGACACTAAAAACATAATGATGATCCGATGCCATTGCTATCAGAGTTCACACAAAAAGCAGAAAGATTCAAATGAACCAGATGTCAGGGAGCATTTTGAGGACATGCTCTATTTTATCCTACTTATCTCTTCTCCTGTCAGTTGTCCTGACAGCTGGGGTACCTTTGCGTTCATGGGGAGGGGTCCAGTGAATGCTTAAGACAGGTGTCTTCTTCTCACCTCTGCTGCTGGTTAGCGATGCGGTAGGTGAAAGTGGACAGGAATACTGCTAAGATCTTAACAGGAGAGCTGGAGATGTCTTCTCAGCTTTGACAGTCACACAGGAGTATGTTTCTGTGCCATGTCGATTGCCACTTTTTTTTCCCTACTGAAGGTAGCTTGAATGTGGTCCTTACATCAATTACAGCTGGCAACTGTGATGTGGTCGTGATATGCGGGATCTGTGGTGTGTGAATGAATTGTCAGAATGAGATAAGATTGAATGATAGATTTGGGATTTTTCATAGAGGCTATTATTTTTTATCACTAAATGCTTTTCCTCACAGACAATGTTAGCATTATGCCACTGATAGTTTTTCAGAGTATATGTTTGTTTATTTGAGTTTTCCCATTCTCTGATTGTTGTCTTTTATTTCTTTTTAGAGGAGGACCGATATGACAGCTACTCTCGTATGATCTTGAAGTACTTCCTTGCAGAAGGAGTGGTGTGTCGACATGAACTTTTTGTGGCAGCAGCTCAAGATAACCCAGATGACATTTTACAGGTATGAGAGAAGGTCAAATATTAAGCTCTAACAAAGTAAATTTGTTGTTCTGCAATGTATTAAATATTTTTTCCCAGCTACAAGTCTTGAGAAACCATCCACAAAGGTTGTTGTAAATATTCTCCTTACTTTGACACAACATACCAATCACTTCTCGCTGTACAATATTCAGCCTGGTTCAGGCTGGCTAGACCATGATTTAGCAGGTATTATAGGCACACAGCTTTCCCCAAGATGTGTCAGGGTCATCGGGGGTGTTTGAGAGGTCGAGGGTGGCATGGTTGTGGCATTGTTGAAATGTTTCCCGATGCATCACTCTGTGAAGAGGACCATAGCTCCAGAAGCTGACTGCCACCCATCATACAGGAGGAGGGCCTCTTTCCCACTGATTGATAGTGGGAGGGGTCACAGCCTCACCCTCTCTTTACATATCAAAGGCTTATTAAGAGAGGGGAACTCCCAATGGGGATATATCACATCATTTAGTGTTTTCACAGCCACATTCACAGTATGCTAATCTTCAGATGCTAAGGTTGTACTTTATGTATTACGTTAACATGCATACAAGAAACCAGCTTATTGGGGGAAGTCAGGTTAAAGGAGGAAATTGGGGAACTTGTTGATATGCACGACATAAACTCTTAAAAAAACATTTTTATCAGCTAATTAATCAGATTTCACACGCACCCTACTATGTTTTTGAGGCCAGCAATTTCTAATCCTTTTTTATTTATTTTTTTTTTTTTACTTGTTGCACAGTGAAAGATCCACCTCTCTTATAAAGAGGGGGTCACAGTTTTTTGTTATTATGGACTCCACCACAAGAGAAGAATTTTTTTTTTTAATACAATTAAAGAAACCAAGTTTGTTTTTTGTTCACATCACATTTAAAAAATCAGTGTACTCTCGAATACTGAGACTTCCGCACACATGCATTATTTACTGATAGATGAGACTCGTGATACAGCATTAAGGATAACTTAAATGTCTGTATGTCTCTGTTGTATTCATTGTATCACTCTGTGCAGGAACTACCGGCTCCCATCTTGGACGATGTTGCTATCCACAAACCAGTGGAGCAGCCCAGACTGTCCTGTGAACCTCAGGACAGTTTGGATGCCATGAAGATCGCCTGGCGCTATCAGAATCTTCCAAAAGTACAGGTGATCACATGACAGTCTATATTATTGTCTGATATTATAAAGATTGCAGCATATATGGACGCGAATATACAGTAACTTTGTGGTCATGCTTCTTATTATTATCATTATTATTATTATTATTATTATTATTATTATTATTATTATTATTGTTATTATTATTATTATTAATAGTCCAACATGTGTCTCTGTTAATGACGGTATGAGAACAGAACAGCACTGGCTCTCTGGTCTTAGTGGTTTGGCAATTGTCTCCACCACTAAATCCATGAGCTTCTAAACTCCTTTGTGGAGTGAATGAGGCCTCAGCCTTTCCTTTCAGAGCTGGACCAGATTACTCACACTTAGCTGGCAATAGGTAGGCTTTTCACTGGTCCCCAACTCACATATACACACATATACACACACGCCTGCACCCCTGCTTAGCCTGGGAAACAAGAGTACTTTGCAGTCCGTGCATTGACATGTCTGCTCGCTCAACCCTATGACCCAGACCTGCGCCTCTGTCTTCCCCCAAATCCCTGCCTTTCCCCCTGCTAGGGTCGGCAGTCCTACACTCTTTCTTCCGCTTTGAGAGGTGACCCTCCCCTTCTATTTCTCTGCAGTCTCCCCCCTTCTGTCTATAATCCATATCGCTATGTGGATTAACAGCACACAGTGTGTCCCTGGGGATCCTCTCCCTCTTTCTCTCTCCCTGGAAACTTCTTTATATCTGTGTCCTTTCCTCACCTCTCCCCCTTCCCCTGTAAAATCGTCTTTACAAACCACTAGTAAGCCCCGCCAGAGGATTTGCATCCCAAATTCACCCCCAGAGTCAACGCTTACTTTCCCCTTACACACACCTCTCCTGGCATAGCCCACTGTGTCGCTCTCTCGATGAAGACATCAGATCAAAGGTGAGGCCATCAGGGCGGGGATGGAACGCTAAGCGGGTTGCCTAGCTCACAAAGAGAAGATGAGCCCCTGACCCCCCTGCCCTGCTGACCCCCTCGTCCCGCCAGGAGAGGGACACACCGGGGGCCCTAATCCAGATTAGGAGTAGATTAAGGGCCCCTCTAACAATGGAATCCCCGGTTTCACTGAGAGAGAAGAGCTAAAACTCTCTCTTTCAGCTGCAGGAAAACATCCGCCTTCCCCTGCGTCCCTGACACGTTTGCTTTCACAGCCAGAAGTGGACATTTATGTGAAGAAATGATTAAGAGTGTGGTCGTAGTGGTTATTTAACTTCTCTCCTGTAGGAATGTTGAGGAATGACCCATAAACAATGCAATTGCATTACCACAGTATCATGAAGCGCACTCATTTAACATATTAGAAAGACAAATAAGATTATTTTTCTTTATGGATTGCTTCATTCTTATCTGAAATTAGTTAAATGCACATCATTTGTTGTGAGAGGTTTAACGCAAGCTGTATTGTTAGACAGGGATAATTGAAAACAAATTTAAATGCACTTTAATTTAAGGTCTGTAGTGTTACTTTACGCTTTAACATGCATTTGTCTCGTTGAACCCCTCAGACTGCTCTGGCATCCTCATCCCGGTTCGGGCACTACTATGATGTCTCCAAGACGATGGAGCCGGAAATTCGCCAGGCAGCCAAGTGCCACCGCTTCTACCTTCCAGAACATCCCACCCAGTCATCACCCACACACAGGTAAAACGACAAGACATCATCCACAGAATGCATGGAAACCAATGAGACACCATCTGCAGAACACAGGGACACAAACCCGACATCATCCACAAAACAGTTACACAAATAAGACATCATCCACAGAAGACAGGTAAGCAAACATGGCATCTTTCACAGAATACAGGTAAACCAACAATGCAAGCAGTCCAACATAATTTTAAGAGAACAAACTGTATAAGCACTGCAAACTGCATGTGCATTAGAGAAAGGAAGAAACTCTAGATTGAGCTCACCCCAGTATCATGTAAATCCCTTTGCTTGAGATACTTATTTATAAGAATTTGTTAAACTGTGGGCTGCAGCTAAGATTGCTTTCAGTATCAATTAATCTTTTCTCAAAACAAGGGCCAACGTTAACATATCAAAACAGTTTTTTTGTGTGTGACAGAGTCATAAAAGCAAATATATTACATTTAATGTGATATAAAATTGAAAAAACAGGAAGTCTTCACAGTCCAGAAGCTTGAACCAAAAATGACTAACGATTACCAGTATAGTTGCTGATTAATTTTCTGTAGATCAGCTAATCAATCAAAGAATTGTTTTAGCTCCTATATACTGTGTGCATTTATTAGCAGAAAAACTGTATGCTTTATTAGTTTTTTATAAATAGTTACTGAGATTCATTGAAATGTTTAAAAATATGAAAAATATAAATGATTACAGTTGAGGACTAAAGCATCCAAGGATTTTTCTTATATTTAAATGAAATGTCTGGTTTCAGCAAAACTGTGTTTTTCTAAATATTTATTATTAAATCGTTTTACTCTTTCAACGTCTGATACAAAACAGATTTATCCTCCATTCTGAGTTAGCTTGCCATTGGCCTAAGACATTCAGCCTCTTGTAAAGGTTGTGTATGTCTATTCAAATAAGGGTCTTGTTTGCTCAGCGTCTGTTTGATTTCTCCTGCGTTGAGTGTACTTAGGGTTCAGAGGTCATGCAGGCTCTTCACTCAGAGAGTGCTGCTGAACACACAAGGGCACACGAAGGCACACTCAGACACACTGGGTAAATACAGCAATCTGGAGCACAGAGGATGTGGAGGAGGCTTTATACAATGCCTCTTCCTTTATTTCAGCAAACAGACTGTTTAACAGAGCACCCATGCAAACAAATTAAATGTTGCATTTCAAAGTATACATTTTCACAAGTGTGGACCATGAGGTGGACAACATTCACCATTGTTTGAAATCAGTTCATAACTTAATAATGCCTGTTAAGAGGGAACAAATCAATCTTCTCATTGATGTTTGCAGTGTTGTGCAGCAGTCTAGTGAGTAAGAGTGACATGGTGGTACTGTTGTGGCGTCTGAATGGGTTATAGATCTCACAGACATTTTGACAGCAGGAAACTACACCTGCACTCCACCATTGTGCCCTCAGCCCCGCCCCAATACTGACACACACACATGCACGCACACACACACATACACACACACTCAGCATATTACACACGCACATGCACCACACAAACTCCTAAGCAGGCTACTCCCCCTTGCACGTGTCCACAGCCCCATGTTGATACCCTAGCTGTTAAATTGCTCCGTTTCACTTGAAGGCATAATTGGCACAAATTGCTCTCTAGGTGATACAGATCCTGTTGTTTAAGACCAAGCATCCCCCTTCTCTCCTCCTTTCTTTCCTCACTGAAAGAGGAACAGTGAGATAAAGAAGCTTCCCTGTGTATGATCCTAATTAGCAGACGCACTAGCCCCTGTAGCTAAGCACCTAGACCTTTTTGGTACCTGAATGAGGGGTGCTCAGTAGGGGTAGCTAAAACACAATGCCGTCCTACACAATGGCTGCCAACCAGAGGCAACCTCCTGCTCAACTACATGTCAAACCAACCCAGCCCCCTACCTCTGAGCAGGGGCATGGGCAGAGAGGCCAAGGAGGGTAGGTGTCCCTCTTTCACCAAACCAGCTCTATCATTAGCCCCAGCGGGGTCAGGAGGCACCATTGTTGGGCTGAATAACTGAAATAGAGTACATGGATATACTTGGCGCAAGTGCAATCAACATGAGTGTGTATTACTGTTCTTTATGCAGGGCTATTGGCGTGTGACCAATCTATGTGTATCAGCTTTTGTAGCCTGCAGGTCAAATTGACAACTGACATAGCAGCCCACTGTGACTCATTACAGAGTGGTCATTACAATGGTGGAGCGTTCTTAAGTCGGGGGACCTGTGTAAAAAGATGGGGTTAACATTCCTATTGGCCATCCTGTGGGCACATGGTGGGCTCAGCAGTGATCCCTCCCTTGACTGTCGCTAAATGTTGCTCCTATGGTACTATATGCCCTTTGTCAGTGGTGCACATCTTACCCCTGATTAAACACAAAAATGCTGTTCCCTGTTAATTTTAGATATCAGCCCATTAACCCCCCTCCCTTACTTATCATCTTTGTTGTCTGTATGTTTGTGCATATGCACGTCTCATCTGTCTGTCTGTCTGTCTGTCTCTGCACAATCAGTTCCTCAGGGAGCTGACAGAGAACCAGTCATGTTGTAATTTAATCAACCAAATAAATTAATTGGATCTCTTGATATGGATCATCTGTCTGCTTCAGTGGCTCCAGAAAAGCACAGTCAGGAGGAACATGCTGCAGTCATAGAGGATTAAGCCACTGCGGTGATAGGCTTGGCCCATTTTTATCAAAATGGTTTCAATTACAGTTTACACGTCCTAAGTAACCCTTTTGTGTTCTCTTTCTGGTTGTCTCCTCCACTATGTCCACTCTCTTCTCTGTCCTGTGCTCTTTTCAGTACCATGCTTGAGTCCTACTCTGCGTTGCTGAAGTCACTTCAGGAGGTCATACACAGGGAGGGTTTTGATGTAGCAGCCCCAATGGTAAGAAGTGTATGCACTTGTTTCTTTCAACCTGAGGTATTTGCCGCATATGTTCTGCAGCTACAACTTTATTAAAATTTGTATCTTCACCAAACAGCAATCAGTGTATATGTTTATGGAAGCAGTCAAAATAGCAGACAAAGCAGCTGAACAAGAAAAATTGTCCACCTCTAGCCACCAATCTATGACCACTTCAGCTTGCTTGAGTTTGACTGTCTCCATATTATCTAATTTGGTCACACATATCAATTCCATTAATCAAATCTACAAACTATTACTCAACCTGTCTGTGTTTGTGGATTTGTTTGTGTTTTTGGCTCTCTGATTGACAAGAAACCTTGCTGAAATGCAGTAAGCTATGCTGAAAATTGCCTCTTGCAGTAATGCAGCACAAAGGGCAGGTGTGCATTTTTTTTCCTACATTCACTGAATGTCATTAAAGGTGAACTCTTTGACTCGCTGGTGCTAATATGTTCAGGTTGCAAATGTCTGCTGCTTGTACCGTCACAAATTACTCTGAGCCTAATCAAACTATTTAAATTATTATGTTGTATTATGATATACATTTGATATGCAGAGCATTAAAAAAAAGACTCATATCTCTGTGACCTATATCTCTTTTGTCACAGCCACCACTTTTCTCAAGTCTGTTAACCTCTCTTTCACCTGCTCGGGTTAGCCTCACCTGTGTGTCCCAGCTGTGTGTGTCTTACCTTTGACATACATGTTTTTAATAATCATCAGTCCTCCACAGAATGCCATGAACATTGATGGCCCCGTCTGCAGGGCCAAATTTAATCCTGTTAACACTGTGATGTGCCTGTATGTATTGTATGTATACTGTATATATACAGTATTGGTGTGTTTGTATGTTCTTTGTGTCCTATCTTCCTTGTTCACCTACATTCTGTGACCCCTCTGCTCGTCACCTGGAGCCACCTCTCCCCCCTGTCACTCACACATAGGATTTACCTCCAGTACCCCCCACCCTCCCTCCCCGAGCGCTGTCACTCACACGCCAGATTAACTGCTGACATCATTAAAGCAGTGTGGCCGCCTGACATGCTGTTGGCACAGTCCAGGAATGCAGACCGGCACAGAGCGACATGGGCTCTGGCACAAGAATGCCCAGTATGGGTGATCAGTGTGTGTATGTTTATTTGTTAATCTGCCATCATGGACTGGTAACAAGATGCAGATTTATTATATTAACTGTGTTATGTAAATAACAGATTAGAACAAGGGTTAATCTCCTTGAGCATATTATTTGGAGTCTTTTGAGATGAGTGGGACAGAGGCGGCAGCAGGACTGTGAAGTCTCCACAGAGACTGGCTGGTGATTAGGTTGTGGTCCCAGGCTGGCTGTAGCCTATATGGCTGGCCTCTGGTCCTTGGCTAGACTCTACTGGCACTGTTCCCTGATTTTTCTATAGGCTAAACTATAGGAGTTAAGTTTGGCCTCTCCTCTTGATGCCACAGCAACAGGCTTGTTACCACAGATCCTCCCTGCTGGGCTGCAGACATACAAATAGATTTCTGATTTTGTGCCCCCCCCCCCCCCCCCCCCCCCCCCCCAAAAGACCTGTGTAGGCAAAGCCAGCTAAACAAAGAGAGGGGAAATTTAATAATGACAAAGACACACGCAGAACTCTAATACTTAAGTATAGTAATATATAAAGATACAGCATTGATGTTGAATGGCGTTAAGGAGGATGAATGTAGAGTCCAGTGTGAGAGTCCTCCTTTTGGGAAACTATGAGCCAACTGTGGAAAACTCCCAGAAACAATGGGGTTTATTTTTCTTAGATGCCTGTGATTCTGATCCAGATCCAAACGAAGCTTAGGTCATACTGTTGTGAGAGGAAGCGATGGAGAGCGGGGCGGAGGAGATAATAGAGGGGGAGGGATAAAGGAGAGGAGAGGTTGGGAGAAAAAAAAAAGGAAAAAAGTAACCAGATTTTAGGCCAGAGCTTTGTTAATCACTCTTGGCTCTCACCTCGGTAATCAGGAGCCATCCTGAAGAAACCCCAAATAAAAGGCAATTGTACCAAAGGTTAAAAACCCTCTCACAGTTTGGACAGGCTCCTCCATTCTTTCAGTTTCAGTGATATATATCCCACTACTGTTTGGCCACTTTTTCTCCGTCTTCATGAGAGTGGGTTACTGTTGATCTCTTGTGGTAGTGTGGGTGTGGGGGGGTTCCAAGGGAAGGCACTCCACCCTTACCCAGGCCCCCTTGGCTGTGGAGCATCGCTGTTGTGCCAAGAATGTGCTGGGGTTTCTGGGTGGCGGCCATATTGGAAGCCTGTCTGACAGGTCCATTGTGCGTGTGTCAGATGGCCTCTGTGATTGGGCAGTTGTGTCCAGTCACGTTTGGGCACTGTTTTCCGATCGTCTGTGCTGGTGAGCAGACTGTCCAGTCGCTCTCTCCCAGAGTTTGGGAATACTACCCAAAGCACCTTTCCAAAAAAACCCAAAAGCAGACATCATTATTCGCACTGTAAAAACTCAAAATTAAATCAAACTGTGTTAGTGCATTTTGTTTTTACACAGTTTCAGTATTCCTGACTCTTTCTTATTTCTTGTTTTGTTTTTTTTCTCATAGACAAAGTCACGCAACATCCTGCGAATTGGGCTCCACTCTCTTGGCTCAGCTCTGTGGGGCGATGACTTGTGTTGCCATGACAACCCTAGGAACGTCCATGCCCTCACTTCCTTTCTCTACGGACTGCGTGCTTTGCTAAGGTCATCGCTGTCTGTTGCAGTAGTTACTGTGCCTTCACACCTCATCCAGGTAAGACAACGCTTGACACATGAGAATAACTCTGCACAGTTAATGCAACTTATATAATAAGCAATTACTTGATGATCTCATATATAACTGATATATCCACTTTTTATGCTATTTTAATTAGTTGAGAGTAGTTGTTATTATCAGTGTTTGTTTTCTGAGATTTGTGGCAATTCAAGAATACCATGGCATTCAAGTAATAACTGCTTTACTCTCCTCTTCACTTTGTCTTTCCTTCTCTGTTGTGTCCTAAACCAATTATCAGCACAGGGATAGATAATGTGCTAAACTTGAATTCAAGATAATAGACAGTCAGGATTTTTTGTGCATGGGTTAATGTTTGGCCCATGTACTTTTGCTTTGTCTTGCTCATTAATGGGGTAGAAAGTTTGAAGTCTTTTGTATTGGGGCCTCTTCTTGACCCTGTTCAGTCTCACCCTGGTATGACTCAGGCCTGCAAGGGGCCTCTTCCCCCACGCCTCACTCCCCCCAACAGACCCAGTCAAGTGCACACTTCATTCAAAGGCCTCTAAATCTATGTTTGTTTGTTTGTGTTTTTAATTACTCGAAGCTGTACATGGTGAGAGTGTTTGTATGCGTTTTATTCACTTACAAATGTCTCTCCTTGTAGTTGTGTGTCTCTGGCTGTGTTTGTGTATGTGTGTGTATGTGTGTTTGGGGGGGGGTATAAGTCTGCATGCAGGCGTCTGTGTACAGTCTGGCCTCTCAGTGTGAAGGTGGAGTCATCTGCTGAGGCATATGGCAAACCACAGCCCTCCCCCAGACAGTCAACCATAGAAGCAAACTCGCATTGAAAGCCATCTGAGACTTTCTTCCAAAGTGTTTCATCTCGCCTTCACTTCAAACATCCTACTTCCTCATTCATAAGAGCTTGGAAGCTGCATTTTCTGTGACCCTTCATACAAAGATGTAGGTCGATGCTTAACTTTCAGAACAGCTGTGTTGTCACAACATGCTCTGGCTTGAAGCCTATATTGCTAGCGCACAGCGATCTTGGCCTAGTCAAAAAAGGTAGAGTGGCTAACTAGCAGATGTCAGCTGTGGTGGGAGCGGTCCCCATGTCCCTCTCTGGCCTGGCCTCCAAACCCTTAATCTGTCTCCTCCCCCTTCTCCACCCTGGGGAGTGAAGTGAATGAGCGGGGGAAGAAGAGGAGAGGGGGAAATTTTGGACTGAATCAGGTGTTGGGTGACGAAGCCAACATGGAGGTAATGAGAGGCTGTTAAGATGGGCATCAATGAAATGACCTTATGATTAGTTTCTCACTTGATGTTGTTGTCATATGAAAAGATTCTAATTGATCAGCTGAAGTCACCACCATGTTCAGGCTACTCATCACAAGAGTTGACATGTTAGCATAGCTTCTTTTTTAGGCTACCGCCTTTGCTTAGATAATTAGCCTAGTTAACAAAATGTGGCCTTCAGAAGACTGTCTAGACTAGTAGCAGTGGGTTAGCTGGCCGAGACTGCCCTGGACTCTATATCCATTATTGAGCAGCTTGGGAAGTTGAGCAACTCACTGAAAGCCTCCTCACAGCAGCCCGGTGCCACAGTCCATCTGAAACATTAATT
This sequence comes from Sciaenops ocellatus, assembly GCA_033000465.1. Taxonomy (NCBI): domain Eukaryota; kingdom Metazoa; phylum Chordata; class Actinopteri; family Sciaenidae; genus Sciaenops; species Sciaenops ocellatus. The sequence continues at coordinate 12,472,962 of CP136888.1, read as the reverse complement.
AAGCTTGTCCTAGCTTGGTCCTCCTCCATCATACAATCTCTTTTCCCCATGTCCCATCCCAACAAGTAAACACACGCAAACACAGAATACACACTCTTCCCTAAATGCACCCACATACACCTCACCTGCTGCTCAGACTAAGTGTTGTCCTGACCTATGCAAATATTTAGACTCAGGGTTTGGACTGGTCCTGGGCAGGCAGAATAGTATAGTACTTGAGTGGGGCTACAAAACCCTACAACCCTCTACAGAAATTAACCATCAATTATCAATTAATGTTTTCTTTAATTTTGTTTATTTAACTTTAGAGCTGCAACTAACAGTTATTTTGTTATATTAATTTCTGCGGATAATTTTCTTAAAGTCATAAAGAAGTTCAAAAGCGATGTCCAGCAGCCCAAAAGATCTCTCATTTCCGATCACATATGACAAAGAAAATACAGCATCTCTCTCATTTGTGAGGTAAATGTTTGACATTCTTATTTGGAAATTTCTAAACATGTTTCATTATTTTTTTTTAAATATTCTTGAACCTATTTTTTTCTTATATTAAATTGTTGGTTTAAATTCCTGAAAAGTAGGCTGACCTTATCATCTCATCAGCTGCTATTACTAGTGTTACTTAGTGGTTCATCATTTTCAAGAGTAGTTTTTGTCTTTTATTATTTTGAATTGTAAAATTTCTTAAAGGGGTATTTCACCACTGGAAAGATGTTTTTTTCATAAAACTGAGCTGTGCAGTAAAAAGACGTTGGTGAAGTTGGTGCTACATGACCAGAGAAACTCCACACATTTACATTTGACCAGCACTGCATACGTGGCGGTCAGTTTCATGATCTACCGCTCTCTCAATCCAACTGTTGAGTACATTTCATGTGCGAATGTAAAATACAATACAAATAAAATCTGTAGTTCAAACATCTTTTGCTGCAAATGAGCAGGGAGCTTTGCCTTTAAGTATGTTTACATTGCAGATTTTTGAACCAGGGCATGTAACCATATTATAATTATTGTACCTAAAACTGTCATATCAGATATTCAATGAAGAACTATGCCATTGTTACCAGATTAAATCACATTTTTTGATATGTTTCCATTTTTTCCATTTTGATATGTTTCCATTTCTAGCCTTGGAAGTGATGTGCATTTATTTTCTGTCATATATAGACTACACTCTCCCAAGACAGATAGACAGATGGTAAAGTCATCCCTGCCTCCTTCATAGTGATGTATTGGTTCTGTACACACATGCACATTTTCATACACGCTAACATAAGTCCTGCACTGAGCCATACAGCTGAGCCAATCAGCTGTGATAAAATTGGGGTTCATCAGTGACTGTGCTTTAGTCGAAGTAAGATACTGCAGGGTGGGATGAACACTGTGCTCTCCCTATGACCTGTCATTTAGTGATAGTCAGCTGATTCTCAGGGTGTTCAGGGGATTTACACTGATGAAATCTGAGAAAACAGAACCAGCACAGACTTTCATCACAGAACTGTTGTGACTCTTGTTTGAGCCCTTTATCAATTATAAATAGGATGTTTAAAAGATGTGCAGTTCCCTGATCACCCTCTTAAATGCAAGGAGCTGTGGAGCACATGCACATGTCTTACTGGCATCATTGTGCCCTTCTGCTACTGTACCGAGCAGCTCTGTGTGGACACTCTAAATTCCTCTGACTTTGAATCTTTTAACTCATGCCAAGGAGTCTTATCTTTGTACTTAAGTAAGCACAGGAAACATATTATGGCCCAGACAAAAGCACAGATAAAGTAGTTTTAGCTGACCCTCTCACCTGCACAGACACTATTTCCCATACTGTAGCATTAGTGTTTTGAATAATTTGTTGTAGCCAAACTCTTACACTGACTTTAATTGCTGCATTAGTGTGGCCTCAGATACCCCGAAAGTGCTGGTGGCCTTGACTGGTGGGATATGCATACTTTAAAAGTAGGACAAAAATGAAAAGAAGGAAGAAAGAGTGGGGAAAAGACATGAAGGCATGAAAACTGCATTAGGCGGTGGCAGCCAACACAGAGAGAAGGATGTGAATGATTCAAGAGGCAAAATGATTAATAATGCAAGACTCCCTCTTTCCCTCCATCCCAATGTCCCTCTCTCCCCACCCTCTCCACTCCCTGTACCCTCTTCCTCCCCCCTTTTGTATATTTCTCCTTCGTTCTTTCTATCTACTGTATTCGCTCCCAATTTTGTCCTTTGTATTCAAGTCACTGACCTAACCAGTAGGGGGAGCTCTCCCCATCAAGCCTCTGCTGCTGCTGTCTCCCATTTCCCCTCCACCCCTGCTGAGTGTGAGTTTTTAGTGTGTGCACTAATTGCGAGCCTTTTCATTAAAATTGTCGCCTGATGAAGTAAAATAATATCAGTGTGTTGCTGCTGACTTTTCCCATGCCACTTTTGTAGATGTATGCCTGATGTAAGGTGGATGTCCATTTGTCTGCCCCGACATCACCTGTAACCCCTGTCAGTGCTCTTTCCCCTCTATATCTCATCACCCTCACCTAAGCCATGGGCAGAAATGACCTGGCCACGGGAAATGATGACCTAATTTAATTGCAACACTGATGGCCCGTCAGGAGGCTTTTAATTACCTGCTCATGTTTCTCTCTGTCTCCTCTCTCCCTCTCACTCCCCCTCTCTCCCTCTCTCTCACTCTCTTGGTCCTACAGGACAGAGCTCTAATGGGCAGCATAACCAGGCTATGTGACAATGCCATAGCCCTGGAATCATTCAAAGGCTCTGAGAGAGAGACCAACCCTCTCTACAAAGATTACCATGGTAAGAACACACACACACACACTCGCTTATCTTTCTGTCTCTTCTCCAACAAATACACACACATACACAGAGGCAGTGCATTAAGGCTGGGGCTGGGCTGTGGATGGAGGCAGGGCAGCCCCCTTGCAGGCCAGGCTGTCAGTGCGCGTTAGTGTGCTGCTGCTCAATCAGACGTGCTCCTCAGTAGACAGGCCGGGGGGGATTCAGCTGCCACGCTGTACCCCCTCTCCCTCGCACCCTCACCCCCTCCATCCCTGCTACCCCCCCTCCCCTCCAGCAGAGCCTCTCTCCCTCTCCATCTCGCCTCGCCCCCTCTCCATCCCCAGTCCCATACCCCTGAGGCTTTGGAGCAGAGCAGACCAACACTGGGGAATCGATATTCTCACCATCACTCTCTCTTCCTCTCTGCCTCTATCTCTCTATCCCTCGCTCAATGTCTCCATGGCCAGCATGCACTGCTAATAAATGGAGGGCAAGGCTTTCAGAAGGGGAAGAGGACACCAGTAAGGGACGGTTGGAGAGACAGAAACGAAGAAAGAGGAGGAGGGTGTGCAACATAGTTTGTCCCTGCTCTCCTGGTCCTCACCATCACTTTTCCTTTATAGTTTTACCATTCCCTCTTTCTCCCGTTCGTTTCCATATTTTCTATCGCTCTATCACACTCTTCACGCATAAAGGTCAGTTTAAGCGAGTGGAGTATTTTTAGCCGTACCTCTCAAACTCTCCCACTCACTCCTTGCGCTTTTCCTCTCATTCTTCCCCTCCCTCCCCTCCTTGGGTTAGACAGCCCTGGTTGTGACAGATGTAGGGATGAGGAGTAAAAACATTCAATGGCAGATTCTGGTTTCATCCAACAGCATGTTTTATTTAGATAACGCATCCCATAGCAATCACATTCCCCTGCATTGTAAAGGCAGGTGGAATGTAAACCCAGTCAACATGAGTGTTGGAGTTTATCATTAAAATAATTTTGTCTTACAAAAATGTTGAATTTGCACTTAATACTGTTTGAATTTCTTGTTCAAGAATATATTTGCGTTTGTGTTTAACCAGCCAGCGAAATTCTGGTTGGGTTATGAAATACATTTATGTGCATGATTGTTTTGATGTGTGTTCATGAGTGCAAACGCATCTGGTACGAGTGTGAGAGTGCGCGCGGATGCGCGTGCGTGCATGTTTGCGGCAGCAGTTCAGGGCTGCTCAAAGCATGCTGGGAAGCCTGTCACTGCAAATCAGGCAAGGGGAAATCACCCAAGTGCACAGAGGAGAGAACCCACCATCCCCCATTTTCTCTGTCTGTCTCCCTTTCTCCATTACTCCCTCCATCTCTTCTTTTCTCTCTCACGCTCATTTGTACCACCCCACTCCTACAGTACTTTTTACAGTTTTTGAAAAGATAACTTTATTGTGACAGAAAATAAGATATGAAGAGTAAAAAATACTCAAAGCTTCCTCCTGTCATTTTCAGGAATTCCTAGCGTGTATGTTTGTGTTCTGTCCTTCATTAATCTTTTGTGTCCTTTAATTGTAAAAATCCCTTTACAGTACACCCATGCTTCAGCCTGTAGGGAAAAAGAAGAGAGTAGGAATGTCAATATAGAAATGTTTAGAGTCATCAGTCAGTTGGTATTTTTGTCTGAACTAACAGTGATACATTTTGTTTCGCTGCAATAACACCATATTTCTCATTTCTGCCAGTGGAGTTTACCTGTTGTAACTCTGATGCTTAGTACACATGTAGATGTCTGAAAAATACAAAATTAATTAAAGAAAGAAAAATGTAACAGTTTCAAAAACTTTAAAAATCAAGCAGGTGGACCCCTGAAGGTGTCACATCTGTTTCAAGTGAAAACAAGTTAAGGTTAGGTTAGATAGTACAAAATTAAGGTATTATTTTTTCAGTTAATTTTTTTTTAGTAGTTGTCAGATTTAAATAGAGATTGCAGTGTAAAACAAAAGACATACACGTGCAAATGTATGTAACAAACAAATCATCTATTTAGGAAATCAGTGCACCCCTAGAAGAGAGCAATTTTCCTTCAAAATAAGTGTATTGAGTAATGTTGGTTGAATTCTTGGGGCAGTGAAGTAATTTATAATGAGTCTTGCATGCGTAATTTAGACAGAGAAAAAAATTACTTTAAAGACGTGATCCTCTATAAGTTGTACTATTTTGAGTTTACACATGGAGCCTGGACTGGAATATGTCACTTTTCTTTTACAATCTGCTCTTGCTGTCATTCACAGGCCTTCTGCACGTACGCCAAGTTCCTCATCTGAACTGTCTGGCAAGTAAACTTCCTGATCACAAGGACCTGGCCTTCAAGCTAAAGAGAAAACAGTTCAGTATTGAGGTATGTTGTCAAGGGTACTCAGCTTACCAAGAGTTTCTTCATAAACAAAACTCTCAGTCAGATTTTTTTTATTTTATTTTGTTGCTCCAATTTTATTCTATAAAATAATTTTATTTTAATCTCTAATGTGTTTTCATAACTTGTCATTTAAACATTAACAAGAGCTGACAAGAGCTGAATTTATAGACAAAGTAATCTATGAAGAAAGCCATTATGTGTTCTATCATTCAGCACAGATGATAAAGAGGAGTATCTCACGTTCATTCTGCCAGCCTGTCTTTACTTTGGTCTGTTATTGGGTGTCAAAATCAGAGGTGAAGCTATTGATTATACACTGTTGTTGCCACACTTACTCCAGTGCTATGTCAAGAGGCAGCAGGGTGAGAAAAATGTCTATCTATATTCATGAATATGCAATAACTTGAAACGTTAAAGGTATTTTAATTTTGATATACTAAAGGAGTATGAATTAATCACAGACATGATAGTGATGCATAGACATGCCACCCAGCCATCCATGATTGAGTAAAACAGGGTTGCACTGTCAAAAACATTTTAAGCCCCAATAGCTCTCAAGGGAACAAGATACGTACAGGAGGTGCTGCTTACTTTATCTGGCAGGTTTCTATTCTTTCACTCCCCACCTGGCAACAGCCGTGACCTGGGTAAGAGACAGCAGTTCTACCTTTTTCTGTAGTCTATGAGCTATTCTGAATGAATGAAAATGTGATCAGTAGCATTTTTAGATGAGAAATGGTGGGCTAATGGCTACGTTTTTACAGATGCAGGATGAGAAAACTACACCATTTTAATAATGCTTCATATCCCTTCAACAATAATAATAAATACTTTATACTATAGCATCTATCAATATCTATAGCATAACTACAAGACACTGCCGGACAAAGTAAATTGAGGCAATGTCATGGTCATACAAACACTGCTGGCACGCTGAAGGATAGCAATAGGAGAAGAAGAGGAGTGGCATTTGGCGCGAACCCATGTTTGAACTGAATGCAGTAGGGCGGAGTGCAGAAGAGGACTGGAGGAAGAGGGAGGCATCCCCATGAATTAAAAATAGGATTAAACAGTTCAGCTGCAGTGAGTTTTGCCTCAAGCCTTCAATTCAGCATTACATCAAGCCATGACCATAAGAAAAGTGACCTAATGTAATCAGATTACAAATATATACTATGCTATGAGAGCAAAATAAAACAACATTTCTTTCATTCATCATTTCAAAGTTCACTTGAAGAGAAAGGAGGCATGGCGGTTCTTCTTTTGGGCAAACTTTTGTTGTTAAAATCCTGATACTGCTCATCAGCTCATTTTCAGTTAAGCACATGATCGGCACACCAAGTTGTTGCTGTCCCATGGTGGTGTCTTTAATCTCTTCAGAGAAGAGAAACTCCTTTCTGGTTCATATATTATCACATGCAAGGGCTGCTGCAACTGACAAGAAGACCCCGACAAGAAGATAGTAAAGGTGGTAAGATACTCGAAATGGTCACCCTGGCAGAGCTCGGCTGCTGTAAAATGATGATATTATACTGCAATTTCCTCCCTGTACATCTAGCAAGCAGGGAAACCAACCAGGTACAACTCAGTTATGCTGCCCGTATCTGGCTGCCTTGCAACGGCAGCCGACAAAGTAACCTGCAAACGGCAAACCAGCCAATTTACCAGTCATGTGTGAATGAATTAGCTGATGTTATCAACCCAAGACAGTACTAGGCAAATGTGTCAATATTAAAAGCAAGCTTGTGTTAGCCAACTAAAACCACAATATATTTAACATGCTTTGCAGTAACGTTAGCTTTGACTTTGATGTGGATCCAGTCGTTTGTTGACCTCAGCAGACTTAATTTCTAAGCTCATGTTAGCTAGTGTTGCACACAGTTTTAGGGAAGCGGAGAGAGAAGGCACCCTGAAGCATGCGGAAGTATCAGTCAACAGGCAATTGACAAAGTTGTGGAAGGGCTCGTTTTTTAAGTTGTGTTTCAACCTGTTCGCAAATTAGCAATGAAAAGTGATTTATACATAAAATGTGTAAAATTCTTCAGGAACTTAAATATTTAATTTACCTTCACCTTACTTCACTTTTAATTACCACTGAAACTGCACTTTGTTCGGCTGCCAGCAGGTTGGGCTTTGCCCACTTTGCCTTTATGCCCTATTGCCTTCTTTAAGTGTGATAGCCAAAGGGCTTTGCCACATTCTCTGAGACACATTGGATTGAGGTCTGAGGGCAGAAAAACACAAAGAATGTTTTCCTCTACATAGGGTGGTTAAAAGTTTTCATTGCATCATAGCTTAAATTGATTAACATGGCCATTTTGAGCCTGTATGGAGTATAGGGCATATACACAGCACAGAACTGTATGGCCGTCCCCTTTCTTCTTTAATTTTGATTTATGATTTGTCATCCTCTTTCTCTTCCTGTCAGAGATGTATCCATTTTGCATGTGTGACATCATCACTCTCACTCAGAGCAATCAATCTGTCACTGAACTACCACTCTAGAGACAAATTAAGGGGCCCTCCTCTTAGCTCAGGCTCATGATTGGTCCTCATTACATTATCATTACCTTATCACACCCTCTGGTCCTTGGCTCTCAGTGAGTCCTATTGTCTCAGGCAGGAGGTGAGGGGGAGGAGAGGAATGCCCACCCCACCCCCCCAAACTTCTCCACATCCTACGGTCAACCCCTTCTCATTTTCTGCCAGCCTTCACCATCCTTCTAACCCTTTCTCATGTCTGCATTGGCCTGCTCCCCCTCCTTTCTCTGACCCCCTGAATAGGCCACTCTAGTATAGATTTATAAGGTTCGTAAAAGTCAAGGTGGTTATCCTCAGTGGTCTTTTAATTAGGCCTCTGTATTGGTCAGGCCAGGGGGCCGAGGCCTTGAGCATCCCTTTAGCTCTGTGGGGCCTGGATACTGTGTCATATATCCCAGCAGTACATTGTAAAAATCGAGCTTTGTCTGCCTTCCTTGTTCAAGGAGCTTTATTGGAGTTTCTTGTTGAATGGTAACCATACTCTCGTATTGCCCTCACACACAATCATAAAAAAAAAATCAGAGTGATATCCACGTAGAACTTTTTAAATTCAAAAATGGCTGCAATTGCTGATGTAAGGGACCTACTTAATATGAAATGTCAGTCACAATCCTTGGCCATAACACCTTGCTATGTGTCAGGGAATTTCCCAGAGAAAATTGTATCGTATCACCAGTCATGCATCAAATCAATCAAAACAGATTAGTTATTGTTATCCACTATTACGTTCTCATGTTGTGTTCTCTGGCACTGTGATTGGCTGTCATTAACTTGAACATCACTTTAGATGGAGATGTCACAAAGGTATGAGTGCATGTTGGCTCTGCGTCTCTTGTTGCAGAGGCAGTGGTTCATATCCATATACCTGTGTATACATTTTCATGCAGGACTACCATTGCTCTGACTACGTGGCTCATCGTATACTGTGTTTGACCTGTTGGACCCCTGCCACAGTGGGCCACTGATTGACACACGAGATGATGATTGGATTCTAAGCTCAGTGTCTGAAGTGTGACAGCTCACACCATCCCTGCTAATCACCTCATTTACTCAACCTACAGGACTCCTCGGCCTGGGGCCATATAATACAACATTCTCTGACTGAGTTTTTTTCTGCAGAGTTCACAGTCTTTCTTCTTCCACACATCCATCGCGGCACCTCGCCATCTGCTATGCCCTCCTTTGACCTTTTGACTGCCTGTCCATATTTTAAATGCAGCAAATATATCCTTAATCTGTGTCTCATCTATCTGGATTAATTTGTGATATGGTGTGGGTGAATGACAGGTGATTGACAGTGCTGGCTTCTCAACAGTTGAGTCAGGCAGCTACATGTCACCCCAACTGTGCACGGAGTCATGCTGGTAACTTATTTATTAACTGCTGTTTGACTCATGCTTCTATCACCTAGCACCTGAGGAACACGGAAAAGCATTTGTGTGCCAGCACACAGTACGGGTGTACAGGTTTTGTCAATGAATACAGACTAGTGTATTTAGCTATTTGTAATCACTGATTTTTCTAAATTTGATTTGTTTTAATCCATTCATTCCTAATCCTACACTCTAGCACCATCATTAAGGTTCTGTTGGTTTCATGATAAGGTTACCACAGTAACAGTTGGCGTCTCTGAGAGTTCAAACTGCGGTTGATGAGCAGTTATTAGCCATGACGCCTGAAGCCAGAATTAACCCATGGCCCTGTTTGAGCAGGTAGGGGAGTGTTAGGTGTTTAGACAAGATTAACACATACTGATAGACATATACACACAAACATTGCTAACTCCCACACAGAGAGATATTGGCGAAGCACATACTTGAGAGATGCACGCATGCACACATGTGGCACGCAACGTGTGAGAATTTTCTCACTTACTCATATTAAGCCGACACAGGCTTCTGTCACTAGTTTCACAATGCAAGATGCTTTAAGGATGAAGCTCTGAAGAATGCAGATGGTGCGCAATTACATTCTCCTTACCTTTGTTTGACCCTTTAAACTGACAGGCAATGTGCCTGTGGGGTACTGGGGTGCCAGCAACAGGTCACAGGGTCAAATACAGTATAAGACAGGGATTTGTGTCAAATTAGTCTTCTCTTAGAGAGGCTATTTGGAGGTGTCTGTTGCACTGACTAGCTTGGATGGCTGCATAATCTGTACACATGCAATGGCTTTAAGGAAAGAATTGTTGTCTTGAGATTTTTTTTTTTTTTTTTTTTTTTTTTTTTTTTTTTTTTTTTCAGAAGTTTTACCTTAATGATTTTTTAGTTTTGGTGTCATTTTAAAATCTTCATTGGTGAGAGTCAGTAAAAGAAATATAGGAGAGTGAAGGATGAGGTCAGATCATGCCACATTGACTAGTGTAGGGATTATTGTAATTCACAGTTTCTAACTTCAGTTCAACCAACATCCAAGTCAGCATTACAAATGGAGAAGCTTCTAGATAACAGACTTTGTGCTGAATATGGCCGTGTTCAAACTGCCCTCTCGTTTATCTCCAACCAACTAAGGCAACTGGCAAATCACAGGGTTGACTGGTAATAAAGGTGAAAAAAGTCTGATTAAAAAGTTGAAACAGGCTTAACATTTGCAAAAACGCAGAGTGACATCATCCGTCAAAGCACTGCTGTGGCCAGTCAAATACATGTGCACATTATTTGTGAAATGAGCACTGTATTTCTGCTGTTTGTGCCATAATCGCCAAGACAAAATAATTGCCATTTTGACATTGCCAATGTGAGTTGTTAAAACCTGCAGTGTTTTGGCACCTGATATGCCTTGAAACTCATGGATCTTTTACTCAAATTGGATGTCCTGGATTGTATTTCATCATACCTGAAACAACACCCCACCAATGCTGCCCCTGGGCTGTTTCAAGGCGTGCTGTTTTCAGCCTGAGCACCCACAAATAAGTTCCAAAAAAAGCAAACAAACATGGACGCCTCATGTCAAAGTCCTGTGTTAAAAGTAATTAAACACAAATTGTGATTGCCATATTGACTGTGCACTGTATTATTAACCTTTACATGGCCAGCTGCAATCATGCAAGCATCTTGAGTTGTCCAATGACCTTCCATCCTACAAGACGTGAACTTTGTTCATTTTTTAAGATGAGTGGACAGGAAGCAAAGAGAGGGAGCAGCATGATGATGATGCTGAGTAGAAGAAGACTGAAAGAACTGAAAGAAGCCGAACTGAAAGAGTCCGAGGGAGGTGTGTAGAGTAGGTTAATGTTTCTTGGCATGTCCTCAAAATGTCTTTAAGACAACGCCTGTGTCTGCCCCCTGTTGAAGCCTGTGGGTGCCGAGGGAAGGGTGTTAATGGACCTATGTGAGGAACAGAGCGAAAGCTTGGAGACGAGGGGGGAGGCATAAGCGGAAAGAGGCAGTTAAGTGATTCTCAGGTCAGGTCTAATTAAAATGAGGGCTTTTCCTCAGAGGCACCAAACCGTCTTATTGAGAGAGAAATAAAAAGAGAGGGAAAGAAAGAATTGTAGAATGCAAAATGAGTTAGACAGAGACCCAGTCCTCAGGGCTTGTTTGTGTATTTGTTTATATGTTTGTTTGTATTCCATGCCTGGTCGTATATCTGCTTCCTCATGTCTTAAATAATGCTTGGTACTAAAGATCAGAGAACAGCCAATGTTGAAAAGAACTCATATGGAGAAAGAACTGGGTCATTTAATATTTACTTCCTTTAGTGGATCACAATGACTATTTGCAGACTGAGAGTAAACTGAATACAAATAATAGGCTTATTGGATGTCCTGAACCTATTAGGAGGATGAAAAATCCTTACATTCACTATACATCTGCCTGTGATTCCTACATCTGCCTTGGGAATTACGATCAGATGGGAATGGACCTTTTGGAATAATATTCCAATTGAATAATTTATACTTCCTCCCTTGGTGTACACCAGCCTCTGTCGCATTTTGGAATGAGGTGGGCTTATGGTTTGAGCGTGTATGAGACAGAGAGAGGGAGAGAGCCCACTGCAGGCCAGTCTGTGGCACGCGATCGGACCCCTCAGCCGAACAATATTCACAACATGCATCAGATTTGCATCTATTATTTAACAGGGATTTTATCTATTCTGCAAATGTGCAAGTGTTTGAAAAGGTTCAGCTTGTAAGGTCTCTGTGCTGAGTCTCGAGTGTGTGTGGGGGTGTAAACATGTGCATGTCTTTTGGATTTGTTTGTTGACTTCTTGAATACTGATCTTTGATAAATCTATTGTTTTAGAATCCTGAAACCAACTTCACTAATGCCAAATCTCCAAAGAAGCAAAGAATCCACTGAGTTTTATGGCTAGAAGTGCAAATCTGGCCCCCTGCAGTGGCTTGGTCATCTGATGTGAAGTCAAGGCATGGAGGATGTGCTTGTCCTGACAAGGTCAAGGTTAAGAATTCATCAAGCACACTGGCTTAAACACTGCCCAATAAGTGTTGTTTTATTGTCAAATGCCTAGGGAGAAAAAGTAGTAGCAGTTGTGCTTTCCGTAGTTGGGTCGAAGCTCAGTAAGAGAATATCTGGGACTTTGCCAAATGTGCTGCCCTCTATATACTATACTAACACAATGCCGAAACGTTTCTCACGAACAGGCAGTATTAAAGGAAAACAAAACAGGGCATATGTACTCCTCCTGCCAGACTGAGTAAGAGTGTGGTCTGCCTGAACTCGCCCTGGAAGTGAAGCTGTTTCATCAGTGAGCAGTGAACCCTTAACATAGTCCATGCACCACTCAGCCCCCATCAGACTAGACTGGCCACATTGGACTCAGACCTGATTAAAGTAGCCTTAGTTGTCTTCAGCTCCCATTAGAGAAAGAAGGGGAAAGAGGCTGTAACTTACATGCCACCCTACATCCACAGGGTCTTGTGGTACTGTAGGGTATTTGTAAGTGTGTTCAGAGAGGGCTCGCCATTAGCATAATGGTAGTGACTGGGGAACCATAGGCCCCCTGGTGCTTATGAAATGGGTCTTCACTGTATCTTGGCTTCTGAATCATTTTATTGTTACCTCCTAAGCTTTAGAAAATAGTGTCTAATTTTGCCCTAGGTCCTATTCTAAGTCTTATTTATCCTGTGCAAAACCTCTGTTTTTCCTCAGTCAAGCATAGTACTAATACTTGGACTTTGTTGTTGAGACTAATAAACTAAGAAACAGCAGCAATAAAAATAGGTTTATCTAACAAATGTTTCATTTCAGACGATCAAAACATCAGTCACTCTGCAAAATAGACTACACGGAATAGGACATCTATCAATTATCCAGATATTCAGTCCTCTGTCAGCGTCCATTCTAAAATTGCACTGAAACCAAGTTAACATTGTTATTGAGACTTGACTAAATACAAACCTGTTTTAGTTGGTGTAATTCTAAACCAGCCACACTGAAATGGTCCCCTCACTGCTGTTGATCCACAGTGAAACTTAAAATTGCCATCATGGGCACAAACAGCTCCATGGTCGGGGTGGTTCAAAGGTGGAATGTTGATCCGGAGCAGGAGCATCAAACTCAGGAAGGCTCTCTGCTTGGGTCCTAAAAATAACTTTCCCACACTCTCACCGCTCAGTGTCCTGATGGGGTCAGGAGGAGGAGTGTGTGTATGCATTTCTCTCTGTGTCTGCCCAGTGTTTATGTGTATTGTGATGCTTGTAGGGTGGATACATTTGAGAATGCAGATAATGTGTCTAATGGGATGTGGCCCACACACATTTTCAGGTTGTTTTACTAAACATTTGTTTTCTAAAACTATTAGGTCTCTTCCTCTTCCTCTCCAGCATTTTTACCATCATATGGTAAAGAGTGGTCACATCATTGTATATTGATATGAACTGGATACTATACTTTGTTTAAGGAGGGTAAAACACAGTTCTTCTCATCGGCCACTTTTGAGATCAGTCAGCTGAAATCATAAATGTAAAGATTTGTCTTCAACATTTGCATTGTGTGTTTGGTTATATTGACATACACTTGTGGAGGCAACAGGAAGTTGGCTTCTTAACAATACTGTTGAATGAACTCAGCCGCATCTGTGAAGATTGACAATTAAAATCTCTTTTAACAGTTAGTTTTTCAAAGGCAAGTGACCAGTTTTTCACAACATGAGACTTGTGTCCATGAAAGGTCTATCCACAGGAGGAGACAGTGTCACAGGAGGAGACAGTATCACTCAATCACAATCATTTCTCGACTCCTCTCAGCAGAATATGTGTGCTTACTTCATTCATTTGTTTGCATCACAAAAAAGTAGGCTTAGAGTTGCCAGTACTGTTAGACACTTAGCCTTTTTCTAAATGCTTTCTCTGTCAGTTGTCCCTCAATGAGTCTTGACGAAAACAAATTGGGTCTCTGGATCCTGTGTCTTACTCTTTATCACTAAGCACACCATAAAGGCATTTGTTTCAGCTAATCACGGGAGCTACTTAACCCCTGCTACTGTGAATATGGTTGTATTTAAAAAGGATTCACCCAACAGTCAACACAGAGTTGTTTAAAGTGGTGTTGGCCATTGAGAGAAGTTGGCTGGCTGCTGAATGTAGCAGTGCTCATGAATTTTATGAGGGCAAGTGTCCCTGTCCTTCAGAGTTCACAGGTGGCTATTGAAAGGCCCAGGCCAGATGATGGAGGATAGTTAGGACACATATAGAGCCCTGAATAGACTTTAATTACACCCAGCAGATGAGTCAGAGGGCCATTCGAAGGACAAGCCTGCACTTCAAAAGGCAAGTTAGAGGACAAGGTGATGGCACCTTATCAAAAAATTTTGTGACCCCATCCATGAATGTGCATGTGTGAGTCAGTGGTCTTGTGTTTATGTAGAAAAAATAGAACCGTTTTCTTTGTCCATTGGCCAATGTGTGTGTGTTCTACCTAACACACATACGTGAATGTGTGAAGGTGGGGGGAGGCACCGGGTGGGAGAATACTCCAGTGTGTGGCTTAACCAAACTTTCCTTTTGTCCCCAACAATGATGAGTGATGATGAGTGACAGGGGTGTTAGGAGTGGGATCTGGGGAACAGAATGCGCCTAAGCAGTGCTCTCCCAAACTCACACAAAAGGCAGCAAAAGGTCAAATCTGAGGCAAGGTTCTTATCCACTGGCATATAATATTGCCCCATGTTATGCGTCACATAATTCACTAAAACATCTTTATGTGTCTTTGCTGTGCTCAAGCCGCCATGCCAGTATTATTTTTTTATTAAGTTTCACGACCATCTTGGACATAGTTTTGAAAAATACTTTTTTGAAGTGTACATATTCTGGCAGTTATTATTATTATTATTGATTATGAGTCATCTGCTGATTATCGAAAGCATTTCTACTGCGAGTCTTATCCCAATGAGCCTCTCAGATACCTCTTTGCTCTTTCTTTTTATTAATCCAACTAAACTGCATATCAGTATATCCGTTCACTCTGAAGCATGTAAGAAAACATGCACAGTTGTTCTTTTGTTACTCAAAATCCATACATTCTGCTTACACAGCCCAACTACGCACACAGAAACTCCTCCCATTACCCCCACACACATTATGCCCAAACGCTAGCTGGGGATGAGGAGGACTTGCGTGCAAGTGTTTCCCAGGAGGCAGTTGTAGACTGAGGGTTCTGAGGCCCGGGGATGGCTCTAGATGGCGGTTAGCGAGGAACCAGTATTTTCTTCTTTTTTTTTTTGCCCGCTCTCCTCCTAGCCCTCCCCCTTTATGAGCTCAGGCAGTGATCGTAATGGGGGGTGACAGCTCACCTCTCCCTAGCGTGCCTACGGTCCTCGGAGCGTTAGACCCCCCCCATGTAACCCCATCGCCAACCCCCCCAAGTCCCAGAAGACCACAAAGGTTACTCCATATGTTAGTCTGAAGATTCTTCTGATTTTTTTTTTCCTCAGACAAGTATATTTTCTGTCAAGTCAAGAAAGATTTCTATGAATCAAATCAGATCAGGTATATTTCAGCTCGATCCCCTCATCATAAATATATTTGGCCAGTATGGAGTCTTTTTTGCTCTGTCATCCCCTGCCTCCTTTTCTTCTATGTGAGTTGCAGTTCAGTGGTGTGAAAAGATCCAGGGCCTGGAGTTTCACATCTATTAAAGGCTTCATGTTTGGAGAAGTGATCTGATGGCCCAATGTTGTACGCTCACTTACACAGACTGTTGTTGTTGTTGTTGTAGTATGGGGACGTCATGTATGCTTTCGCCATCACCCACTTATGTGCCTGCATGAGCAAGTTTGCCATGCATTTAATCCTGACAGTGTATTATAACATTAGTTTTGTTTTAATTCTTTAATTCTTGTTTTATTGCTGTATTTGAGGAAAAGGCAAGGCAAACATACACTTTGGCTTAATTGCTAGGTTCAAAAAGTTTGAAGAAAATCAGTAGTTTGTTCACTCAAAGATATGGTAGGAATATTCTTTTTATGTCTCTGTTGCAAAGTTTTACTGAGTGACTTAATTTACCTGTAAAAGAAATAACAAAAGGAAAGGTCCCACTGAACATCCCTCAGTAGATAGTTCTCATAGGACATGCAAGTTAACAGGCTCCTTTGATGCACGTCCTTGAAAACACTCAGATACTCAGCAGTTATCGTTTGAGCTTTCTGCATCGACAGACGTCTTACAAGAAGACAGGAGATGTAATGGACAAAATTATAATTAAATCAGTACAGTGAATCGTCCGCACCTCTCAATAGATAATACATCTTGGGGTTTGTGTGTTTGTCTTTGAATGTAAAAGTGTTAATACGCGTGCAAGTCTCAGACCAGCTAGTTAAATTGTATAATGAGTAGTGTGTGTATTGAGAGGAGGGTTTGCGTGCTTAGATGGCCGAGGAATAGCACACAAAAGCATGTGTAGTGGTGAATATTAGAGTAGGTAGAGTGTGAGCAAGGTCACTCTGTACAGACAGAAGTGCTTTCCCATCTCAAACTCACTTGTTCTCCCTTTCACTCTTTTCTTTTGTCAGAGGCTGCCTCCCTCTACTCCTCTTTTTTTAATCATAGTGAGCTTTTTAAGAGTGTTGCTCTCTCTACATCCAGAGCCCTTATCCCAACTTAACAGCCCTTACATTCACCCTTTTCACCTCATTTGCTACTAGACACAAAGTCAGTTTGGCATCTTATAAGCTGGTGCCTGTTTTAAGATGTTGTACTCAACGTTCAAGCTAAACTCAATTGCTGAACCTCATTTGCCCCCCGAAAAAAGATAGGCAATCTTATTTGGATGGTCGGACAGAAGTACGAAGACACAGCAGCACTGCTGTGGGAATCAATCTGCAACGTTAGAATATGTGAGATAAGTGCCAAAGGGTGTGTGTGCTGCTTCCCTGCATACTCGCCAAACACCCTGCAGGCTAAAGTGAAATCCCAGCCATGCCTCACATATCACCCCATGTCATGTTTGGAGCCACACAAGCTTTCTACCTTTTCTCGATGCAGTGTACAAGTGCATCACCACTTCTGGCCTTAATGGCGGCCTACATATCAGAGAAGAGGCACTGGCCTGGTGTAATCTGACTTGTCTTAATTACAGGCAGTATCCAGTAATAGGCTGCTTCCATAGATATCAGCCATTAGAACAGTGTCTCTGACGGGAGAGGCCTGATTGGCTACGAGGTAGGTGATAAAGAAGCCATGCCTCATTTACCTCCAATTTTTTGTTCACACATCCCTGTATTAAAGTCAAGCGTGAAGATGGCAAAGGACTGTGTTAAACTGATTTATGTGCTCTCCTATGTGGTGGTAGCTAATCTGCTCCTCCTGATTGCATTGTCAGCAATCAGTGCTGCTCTACCAGTAATTTATTGCACTGGATGGAAGTTGTTTCAGCAAAGTTTCAATGCTGAAGTTTTCATTAAATGTTGCTTTTTCTGGAATCATTAAAAATGATACCAGTGGGGCATTGTGACTTTTTTTTTGTTTTTTTGTTCTCAGCTTATAAAAGGAGCATGCCCAGGCTTTAGGCTTGTTTGTGTGGTTTCACTTCCAAAACCTCAAACCAGCAGCTCTTGTCTGCTAATGGAATTAAACCACAAGAAGGGTCCTCTAAAGTTTTACAAACTTGAACAAGAAGTTCCTTGAGCTGACTTTTACTATTTCCTCTCAACTATCTGCACTGTCTGCCTTTTTTTTTTTCTCTCCTCACAAGTAGGCACGCCCTCTGACCGACTCAATTTGTGCTTTCCTTGAGGGTGAGCTTGGACGCTATGATTTACATTGATGTAAATGATGACCAGAAGGATATTGATGATACAGTCACAATCCTTCCATCTCACCCATTCACTTTGCTTTTGTCAGTACCGGAGAAGCATGTGATCCGATGACATGATATGTTTGAGTAATTCCACAGACGGCTTCACCATCCATTTCAAATGCCATAAAACAAAGTCAAACCATTAAAGATAATATACCCATTATTAGTATGGAAATTAGAAATGGAATGCCATAGAGTACTGAAAGCTTGTCATTTGAGTGACAGTTAAAGACACTCCTGGTTCAGTGCACTGTATTTAAGATATGTTTGATGTTTTTCAAACTCCATATTTGGCATTTTATCCTCGGGTGGCAGCTCACACCTTGTTGGTATTTAAGACAGATTTCAACGGATATTACTGGATTGTGGTGGCGGTTGCATTTAAGGGTGCAGCTCCCTCATAACAGGGAGGTGTCGTCTGCTGACAGATCACTGTCTGGATGAGAGAGCACAGCAGCATCCCACCTCATTACCGTAGCAACACACTAACCGAGGGACCGACACACTGCTCTCTGTGATTAAGATGTAAATTTCCTCTAATTGGAATGTAAATTCATACATTTATATGAAGACGTCAGCTGTCAGATTGCAATATTGTGTCCTTTTTTCTCCTTCTCCCCTGTTCCCCAAGCAGGGAGTAGGTGCCTGTAATCTGTATCATACTCCCGCAGCCCATCCTGGGATTTGCCGTTTGTTTAATGTCGGGCCCATTGTCCTGCATCCAGCCTGTCATTGTAATGCTTCCCATTCATGTTTCTGTGTTTTGTTGCAGTCTGATTTGCTCTCGCTACCTGTGTTTGTTCCTCCATGCATGGCTGAGCCGTCAGGGCTTTGGGGACGGGGAGGGACTTTGAGACGGGGCCGGGGTCATTGGGTGGCCGTATTTTGTGTGTGCATCGATTACTTCTGCTGAATGTTCCTCAATGCAAATAAGTCTGCCACTTTGAGAGGAAGCACATGTATCTGAAGTAATTAATTTTACCCTTGAATGCCAGCTGTGGTGTTGGTGTGATGTGTTCCAAATTGAGCTTTCTCACCAAAAAGGTGTTAATTTAGGGATTTGGCAGATGAAGTAAGTGTGTTTGCCAACGTATATGGCCCATATAACAGGGATGCGTCGTTTGTGTCCTGCTAATTCTGAGATTGTGCCATCATGTGGGATTGTGAGGTTACATTGTGATACCCAATCACTTTTAAATCGACACCATACAAATTCTCCCCACTCAAATGGCGCAGTAAGTGTTGTCTAAGTTATGTCATAGTGTGCTTACATATTCAGAGGGGTCGTCTTGAGTGGATGGACAGATTACATGCGTTTACAATGTGTGTTAATAGTGATAAAAATTGCTTTGGAAGTACCAATGTTACCTTTTTTGTGTGTTTCCACAGAATAGTTAGTTAGAAAGATATCCATATTAGTAAAAGAGTTATTTATAGGTAGGACTCTTTATTTATGTGTGTTGTGACAGTTTAAACATTTAACACATCAGACAATTTATTAATTATTACTTTCACACAACAAGCTTTACATGCGCCTGTCTGAACATGTTATGCTCCTGTACTGATCAGTAAAATGTCAAACAAATTGACACACCTAGGTCATGAAATAAGCAAATGAGGTGATGGATTGGATCACTTTAAAACTACATTCCTGTCTCCCATCTGTCTTTATTATATTAATAATGTTATTTACATTAGACCCCCCAGTTAGGAATCAGGTTTAATCTTATGTTGCTGTGACATAAAGTCACATGTATAGCAAAACTGGCATAGATTATGATATGATGTGTCATACATGCTGATTGTGTTGTAAAATACTTTCCCTAAAATGTTTAATTTTACATATTTGATTGACTATCCAACCCAGTACATTGACTGATGATGTTTCATTGCATTGAGAGTTCTCTGCACTGGCACACAGAGGAAATTGCCCAAATAAAATACAGATTCAACACTCACAAAAGTGTATTATTGTCAGTTGTGGTAAGGTGTCACAGGCTAACAATTGCAGAAAAGAAACGGAAAGTGTTCAAAATGTTAAGGATTCATAATATTTTTTCTTTCATTGAGTAAAAAAATTCAAACCACAGACAGTTCATTGTAAGTGAGTAAAATCATTTCCATTTGTTGTGTAAAAGACAGAACCTGCTGGCGTGACAGATCCTGCCCGCTGGGCATGATTTGATGATTACAAACAAAAGCAGAACGTTTCTGTATGTTTGTGGATAGTACAGCTCATCAAGCATTTCTGGGTGTGTACTCAAGGATCCTGCATATCTCTCTTACAATCCTCTCAGGCAATAGGTAGTGTGTGAATTTTCACAGATCACGCAAACCTTTCTATGTAGGAGGTTCAGATGCTAGAGTTGCAGGGGCATTTGTGCCATTTTTCACACGTTTTATGAAAGAAAATGTGTGTTTGTATGTATGCCTACAGACCTTAATCCAATAAAAACAGGACACATAAACCTTAAAGACAATGTGATGTTCACAGTATATCAGTGTGTGTGAAGGGTGCTGCAGGGTTTGACAACAGCATGTGTAGGTGTTGTAGGGTGCAGGAAATTAAAAACACTGAAGCTCCCACGAGGAATCTCTAGGCCACGTCAAGTAGCAAATAAGAAGGGGAAAAAGGGTGATGGGACCCTTCTATTTTTAGGTTCAGTGCAAAAGACACAGTGGTCAGTAAAGGGTCTTCACAGGCCTTGCCTGTTGTGTTGGGTGTGACGGAGTCTGGGATTCCCATACGCCTGATTCCAGCTAAGGGTTGAGCTGTAACCCAGAAATGCTGACTATGTTGCCACAGCATGTCGATGCTACTCCACCCACCTGTGGCACCGGACCTGTGCACCGTTCCCTCACTCAATTAGCCGTCCGTCAAAAAGGAATCCTAATAAACCTGCTCCTTTCACTTCCATTTCATCCATCACCATTTGATTATTACATTGACTCAACAGCGTGAACAACAGACACGTTCCCAGCCATTGTTTCTGTTAACCAGGAATGTGCCTCTGGCCAGGTTAACCGGTCGACTCTGGTCATGTGGGTTAATTTCAAGTTTGGGATGTGCTAGGACATCCTAGTGACTGAAGAGCAGCCTATCAGGAATTACATGCTGATGCACCCCCTGCCTGACACACCACCCACAGTAACTTACAGTTCCACCCATCACCTGACTGTTCAGGTGTCAACGGAAGAACTGAGTCAACTTTGAGTGCCAAGGTAAATGTGGTTCAATTACCGAGCAAGTAGCTCCTTGATTGATATGTGAAGGACCTGTTTTCATCTTTTAAAGGTTTTCTTAATGATAATATTTTATACAGCCTTTCATTTACTCCATTAGTCGTCTTTTCACACAGTACCATGTGACTAACCGGGCTCGACTCAATCTAGTCACAGCACAGATACTAAAGGAGAGGTAGAAAGGAACTGGGTGAGAGAGAGAGAGAGAGAGAGAGACCATTTTGTCCCCCAGGTATGACAGAGTCACTCATGCAGAAAGATCCCACATGGAGGGAGGTGGGAGAGTGGGAGAGAGGGTGAGAGAGGGAGAGTGGGGCGGGGGGCATGAAGGAACTCTTGGCTTCCCGTCCTCGTTCGTACCCCCCTTCCCTGAAAACACATCTGCCTTCTTTTCTCTGCCACACACCTCTGCATCCTTCGCTCACCTTCTCACTCCGGTAACAGAGACTTTCCGCTACTTAACAGCTTCAAATGTTTTTTCATATTATTTGCCAGCCAGAAAGTGCATTTCTTCAGAGCATTTCTTGTCACATTTCGTGCCACATGCCATATTTTGTCAAAGTTTCTAGGGATTGAGCTCTTTGGCTGCCAGTTCGTTCTCTTTTTAGCCAATGTTCTTTGGCCTTCGGACACACTGCTGTTACCGTTACCCCAAGCGGTCCGTCTTACATGCAAATATGTGTCGGAGCTACAGCGATCACCATTTTAGTCCGCGGCAAAGCTATCTCATGGCTGCATGCATTAAAACAATTAAACTTTGCCCCTCCCCCGCCACAACAATCATTTGCGGATGTGTTGGGTGAAATTTAGCAAGAAATTATCATTTTCTGAATCACTTCACTCTGCTTGCTCGGTGTTTGTTTCATTCTTTCTCTTTCTCCATCTCGTCTTTGAGCTCTTTAAAAGACTTGGAGCCCCCTGCATGTTCTTCTTTTTGCTTCTTTTCTCTGTACTTTTTTTTCATCATTATCCAACAGCACTTTTCTGTGCGTGCAAATGCTTTCTGAACGGCATCCTTTCTTCCCTTTCAGGCTGGATGTCATTGTTGCTGCCTGTGGGCTGGGTGTATTTATTTAGGGGTAATTGGTGTGTGGATGAGTGAGGTAATGAGGTGCATCCACACTTGGCTGCTCCCCTCCCTGAGAGCCGGAGACAGACGTAGCCTAGCTGGGCTCCGACTTGAGCTGTACCACACTGCTGTCTCCTCCACACAGGCCAGAATGGCTCTTTCATACCCAGGTGGACAAACACAATCACTAGGGTTGATACCTCAATGAGGCGTCTGTAGTTTGAAGTGGTGTGTGTGTGTGAATGCGTGCATGAGTACATATCCTTGTGTGTGTGTTCATGTGCATGTATTTGTGGGAGGAGAGGAAAAAAAACAGCGCTTGGTTGTTGGCCTGTCTCTGTCTTGAGTCCTTGTTTGTCTTGCGGCTTGTGTTTGTATAAGTGATTTTCCCTGTGTGTTTGTAAGTGCATGTATATCAGGCTGAGTGGGTGTTCAATGGAGCTCAAGGAGGACCTCTGGCTCTCATAGCCCCCTGCCAACCTCAAACTGCCCCTGATGTCCTGCAGAGTTACCTAATGATTTCACTTACACCTCCCTTATCTGTCTGGCCCGTGTGGCTGCAACCGTCTGACGCTTCAGCCTTTACATGCCATTTGCTGCCTCATATCCTGTGAAATTCAATTGCACAGCTCCAACTGTAGCCAGTGTAGGGGGATCTCCCTCTCTCTCTCTCTCTCTCTCTCTCTCTCTCTCTCTCTCTCTCTCTCTCTCTCTCTCTCTCTCTCTCTCTCTCTCTCTCTCTCTCCTCTCACACTCTCTCTCTCTGTCTGCCATCTCTCATCTTTGTAAATACAAACGTAAACAGTTTCTCCGTCACACTTTTTTCATATTATCTCAGAGCAGCACTGCATTTTCGAGTTTTAGCACTCTAAAGTTGACACTTTATTTCACCGTAGTGTGTTGATAACCGACTTTAAATGAGATGTAGACGTTTTAACCAGGAAGCTTGGATGTTTGAGGCCGCCCACAGGTGTTCAGCAGATAATATTATGCATAGATTGTTTTGTTGTTATCAGGGTAATTGGTGTAGACCTGCCAGCCTTTGATAGACACACAATTACTGTATGTGATGCATAAGTGGACTCATTTTAGGGCAGGATTTTGAGTTGCTAATGGTGCATTATTCAGCTTTTGGTCTGTCCCCAAAAGTGCCGGGCCAAATCAAACACGCCGCTCCAGGGTAATTGAGGCCCACTCCGCACCCCCTGCAGTGAGCAAGGCAGAACTGTAATCCCCTGACAACTCTGACTTGGCCCCAATCTGGCAGGCCGCCCATTTCCCAGCAAAACGCCTAACTCAACATCGGGGAGAATGAAGAAGCTGATAGTCGCATTTGGAACGCTTTCCAATTTTGTCATTCTTTTCAACTCTACAGCCCTCTGTAACCACCGCTGTACTTACACTTACTTTTTATTTTCAACTATACTTCATAGAACATAATTGTACACTAATTACACATCATCAAACTAATATCCTTACTCATTAGTATCCTCAAGCTTTTGTGGTTTTATGATCAAAGGTTTTTGACAAATAAACCTAACCACCCTAACCAGAGAAGCTTTCACTTGTATTTTAAAACGGTTCTGCCTGAAGTTTCAGAAATGCAACCACAAAATGAATCATCAGTAATTACAGAACATTCTGTTTATGCTGTCAGATGCATTTTGTGAAATGTAATCTTTATTGTGATTGACTGTGATTTTGATTAAAGTCAACTTACTAACGATCCTGCTACCGCAACACTGCAGATACACGTTTACGATACTAAACCTTTGTTTTGATACTGATTATCCTCCCAACAACTCTAAAACAATTAGCTGCCAAAGACTCAAAAGCATCCAGTTTTGACCAAGCCTCAGACCTTTAGAGTTCTATGTAATTTTGTATATAGTATTTGAATTGTAGAAATATTGCCAAAAATACTTTATTTTTCTTTAGTGTAATCCCGATTATTAATCACAGCTATTTGTCATACTCAGAGAACATTAAATAGTGGACTACATTGTTGTCCATGGTGACACGCAGGAGGTTTTTTCCCTTTTTCATGTGTGCAAAATACATTTGATATTTGATACTATCATGTTTTATAACCATCCTTGTGATCAAAAGTCTATGTTCTTAATCCTGTTGTAACTGGTCTGTATGGGATGGAATATTTAGTATTTTGCACGTAAGTCAGATTGAAATTCAGTACCATGATCATTTGAGAACGTATCTGTAAATTTAGTTCATCATGATGCTGCTGTATTTTTCTTCAGTTAAGACAGATTTCACATTTTTTAATGTGTTACGTTTCTTGTCATTGTTTTAATATCCAGACATTCTCTGCAGTGCCACCTTTTACATGGGTCATTTGCAGAGAGGGTATCACATGCATTTAGCGCTGTCTCCCTGATTTTTAACTTTAGCATGCATTCTCCCCAGGCCCTGGCTCACTGTTTTAATGGATTAAGTAATGCTTCACAATTAACACTCGGCCAGCGCTGTAGGTTAGGTAAGGGATGGTGTGTTTCAGGCAAAATTAGAAAACACAAAACAAGCATTCCCCCATCACCCACAGTGCTGCTAGGACCTAGAGGTTATGGGAGAAATGGAAGGTGGTGAATTATTTGACAGGGCAGCCGAGGTGATGTCTCATTCCCTCTGACATCTTGAACACCCTAAAGGTGGCTTTGCCAACAGTCTACCCAGGAAGCACCTCACCTAGCTGTGGCTAAATTTACACAACCACCTGCCCACAGGGAGCGGACTGGAGAAGAGAACAGAGGTGGAGGTGGAGGTGGGTTGGGGTGGAGGGCAAAGAGTGGAAGAGAAAAAGAGGGTGGTAGGAGATTTACGTGTGTCCATATGCCAAAGGATGCAATGCACACTATGTTTAAGTAGTTACGTTGAACATAATTTGCAATTTGAATGAAGCATATTGAACTTAAATTTTTTGACATTTCTGTTTATTATTTCGTCCCTGTTGGTTCAGATTTTCCTTTCTGTATGTTTTCTCTACTGCTCTGCCAGTTTGTGTGGAGGTTTTGGGATTTAGTTAATGGAATGAAGCATTTCAGCTGCGTCATTGTAAAAGAGGTCATTTCTGAGTGTCAGTGGTAGTGGGACAATGAGTGGATGTGAACACTTGAATATTGTCATATCCAAGCAGTGACACTAATAATTGCTTCTTGGCTGTTGGCCGTCCATATTAAAATCTTTTTTGCAAATGCATCATTCTGTAGCACCAGAAGTTCTAAAGTCTAAGAGACGTTCCCAAACAACTATTGTTTATTAACCAAGATATTATTATATTGGGATAGCATTTTTAGTTTAAGGCCCAGATTGATTTGAATTTTTGTATTGCCACATTTTAGGCAAAGACTGAAATCCCGCCCTTCAAAACTGTATATTTGTGCTTCTTCAAAGTTTGCTCAAAGGCTGCATATATTGAAAGTCTCAAGACGGACAGTCGAATTGAATGATAACAATCTAGATGCTCCCCAGTGGCAGAGTTCAGGCTGTTTGCCTGTGGGCTGATGTGGAGTGAATGGCCTTAGAAGCTCTAGGCTGGTCTATGTGTGGCCCGGCTGGTCCAAGTCAGCAGTAATGACTGGCTTTGGCCAGCATGCCTGTTAATGTGAATGGGGTTACTCTGGGCAACACCTTTTCAGCTGGGTCCTATGAAGTCCCCAGTATGGTGGTCTTTGTCCACACAAGGGCTGTCCTCTCAGCAAAAAGGGCTCCTTTTTTGTGAGGACTATCAACTGGTGATGGATTATACCCACCCCCCTTTATTCATCCGGGCAGACATGGATGCATGCAAACATAGACACACTCACACATACATACAACCACAAAGACATCAAAAGTATCACAAATACTTGAACACATTATCTTACACAATTGTTTTATAAATAGTTAAGATGCGCACATTCAGATCCACACTCCATCTGAGGTGTACACTGTCATGAAGTTTCTTCCTGGTTAATCTCCTCCTGTCTTGAGTTACACAGAAATTGTAGTTTCATCTGTTTTCATCTTCCACTCCTCTCTCTTGCAGAGAGATGAAGTAGAAATCCTGAGAGACATTGGGTCATGAATCCAGCAACATAATCCATACTGTATGATTGCTTTTATAGTTCCTGAAGATTTCAAGCTCTTGAACTTGAGTACATGACCGGTCCGGTCCGGTATACAAATATACCGGATTGCTATGACGACCTAATTTCCCTTCAGGGATAAATAAAGTCATCTATCTATCTATCTATCTATGATCCTGTCTGAAATTAATTTAACATTTAACTTCTACTCTATGGTCAATCTCTTTTACTGAGGAGTAAACGTGATAATATATGCATTTTGCGCTACTCATTGTGGCACACTACTGGTAGAAATGGTACATATTTATTTCTGCTACTTCTCTTTGTATTGGTTTTACAATGCCATAAAACTCTGTGCAGGACAAGTATTGGTAAGCAGGTCTTCAGAGAAGAGGTTCCCAGATTTGCTTTGAAAACTTTCACAGCATCACATTGATAGTGGAAATATTTCTCAAATGACAGTCATTGTTGTCATCTTCTGCTTTTTAATCTAGTATTTATGGTTATGACGTGCCTTATTCCATCCTGGTTATTTGCTCGCACAACAACAGACTATTCCTAAGAGTAGTCGCCCCCACCCCTCTCAAGGGGTCAGCCACTTACCCAGGCTGACACAGTAACCTCCAGACGACCTTTTGCTTTGCCAAATGTTATGCCTGTAAACTGTCTGAACTCAATCACAGTGCAAACAACGAGGGAGAAATAAGGTTTTCTCTTGGAAAGAAGGTTGGCTTCACGAAACCCTAGTTGTACTAGCTAGCTTTGTGCACTCATGTTGTAAATACCTCTGTGTGACACATGCATAGGCAAGTGGCAGTGTGTGTTTGTCTGTCTGTTTTTGTACATGGGTGTATGCATTTGGAGTGCAACACAGAAAAAAGAATGAATAATACATGACAAAATATCCTTGGTAATGCTCTGGCTTTTATTTTTTGGTGACTTAAGCAGTGACAGAGCCAGTTAGGACAGAGATTATTAAAGGAATATTTTGACATTTTTGCCTTATTTGCTTTGCTTATTTGTTTATGCAAAGCTAGGCCAACTGGCAGCTTTATCCAGCCTTAAAATGAATGGACAGATATGGGAGTGCTATCAGACTTTTCATCTAACGCTCTGCAAGCTGTAAACAAATAATTGTATTGCTCAAAATATCAAACTATTTCTTTAAACCATTATTGTCATTGTCCACGTATTTATAGTCAGATTATTTCTCATAATGTTCTGTACCGTGGTATGGTTATTTTATTAAAAACATACACCCTCAAAATGGTTTGAAAACATAATAATAATGAGGAAATTGGCTGTGTTGCCTACAGACAATTGAATTGGGGGTTAGACTATGGCCTTTTGCCTTTTTTTAAGGAATGTTTAGATGTTTTCCTCCAAGTGTGATTCTTATAGAAGGGCATCTATACAGCACTAGAAATCCTGCTTTGAAATCCTGCTTTTAAAAGTGTCAGTGGTGTTTTAACCTGAGAACATCGATATCAGAGTCATGGTTTGAGGAATGGTTTGAGGGGTAAAATGTGTGTTTGAAGGGTGGAGGGCACAAGAGGTCCCCCAGATATGCTGTCATAACCCATGCAGCCATGTTCTTTGCTATGGGCCTATTGGTAGTGAAGGCAGCACTTAGACATGTTTGTACTCTACGCCCTATATTCCTCTCCCTTTCTCCCCAGGCGCCATGTCACTCCAGGGGCGTACCAGCACTCTCTGGCTGTGCCCAAGTCCATAACAGCAACTAACCCACCACCACAAGGGTCAACGTGCCCTCACCCCCTCACCCTACAACGCCCACGGCCCATACCAACACTGCCCTCCAAAGAGAAACAAAACCGAACTGAAAAGAGACAAAATGGCCCCACACTGCTTCCCTTGTCAAAGCTCTTGACAGGCTCGAGCAGGGGCCCCCAGAGGAGGGTTCAGTTGAAGACGATGACGATGGAGATAACAAGTCAAGTTGTTGTGTTACAGCACAGTTACACTTTGACCCTTGTTTGTCTATTTGGTTATTCAGAAGCATCGCAGAGCTAACTGATTCCCATGCATGTCATGTTTAGAAACATGACAGATACTATCAAATGCTGTTTTGCATCAGTCTGTGGAGCGTGAAGGGTAAGTGAGGAGCTAGTTATTCAAGAGAACAGGAATAAACATTCCATTAGGTATTAAAAACCTTGAAATATTCTCAGTGAATCAATTTCCTGTTTGGACATGCTCACTTTTAATGAAATTCAGGCAGCTATTAGTCCCTTCCCATTCTTCCAGTGTTTGGGAATGTAATTACACTCAAAATGCTTACTCATCCTTCTGCCTGCCCGCTGCCTACTCTGTCAGATGCATTAGCCATGAAGCAGAAGAGATGGGGGGCCTGTGTCTGTCTATCTGTCAGTCCGCTTGAATGTCTGTGTGCCTGCCTTTCAAATTATCCTGGATCAGGCAGCAGGTGACATGGAGAGCAGGTGACCGTCACCCAATTACCAAAAAGAAACTTGAGATGAGCTGTAGTGTAGTTTACATTCGTTTCTATTCTTCTCCCATCTCTCTTCTTACGCCACTCTTTTACTTTTTTACATTTAAGTTTATACTATTTTCAAACAGCATGCATGTCAGCAGGACAGTTTAGAGTTGAAAAATGTACCCATCCATTAATGTTTTTACATTTTATATTTGATGAATTCAGCTGATGCTGAATTGGTTTAATAAGTTAAAATTCCTTGATTAACAATATTACATGCTGTTAACTGTGAGGCTACAGTGAGAAGGTCCAAAATGCCCTGACAAAAATGAAACGTATTGACATTTGACAAAAAAAAAAAAGAATCACATAACCGAGAAGCAATGAGGAAGATGATTGACAAAGAATTTCCCTAAAAATGACAAAGTCTGCGGCATAAAAACTTCCCTAGCCAACAGGTTATTCTTAGGGCAAGGTCAGGGATCGTGTTTCACTCTTTGTTACCACAAAAAAAAGAGGAAGGAAGAGCTTCTTCTCAGCTTTTGTTAGGTGCAGGTGGGCTAGAATTACCAGAGAGATGGGATTTATGCTGGGTTGTTTCTGCATTTTTCTTCTGCCGAAGTAGCGGAAGTATTCTCTGAAATTTCCAGCGTAATTGTGACGATAGGTCAGTTCTCCAATAGAAAAGCACATCATCTCATTATGTGGTTTTTGGTGTGCTGAAGTTAATACCAGTTCCTATAGGTCCAGCAAATGATTTCCCACACAATGCAGTGTAACTTTAGAGGTGTGAGGGATTACGGCACTGGGAGGTGATTTAGCTTGGTTTAGTGACTGGATAGACCAGCAAGTCTGGGAAATTTCTACCAATTTCGTTCTGCTACCATTTTGACCCTTGGCTGGTTGTAGAAATGGGACTGCAAATGGAGGACATTGACCTGGTGTCATGGACAGACGTCCGCATTAGTTTACAGTGGCTGCACTGCAGCTGTGCTGCTCAGGGAAATGGAATTGGCAAAAGGTATCACCTCTAATGTGACCACTGTCCGTGAATACTGGACATGCGATATATAAATCCATTCAAACTATATCTCAGGGTGTTGTTCTGCATCAATACAAGAACTGGAATTTCTTATTAATTCATGACAGCATATAGCCAGATTGCTTAGTCGACATTTATTGTGATTGATGATTTCAGCTTACTGATACAATGTTAAGTTTCTCTCATTTCACTGACCTAATAGAGCGTATTTTATGCTGACCAAATTACAGCAACGATTGTGTTAAGTAGGCATTTTTGGTAAATATCGTGTCACTTCCATGAGCATGTCCCAGCATCAGCTAATCTGATTGGAACAGCCAGACCAGTCGTCATGTGTTCCAACAAGGTGTTGGGTTTCCCATAGTTCTAAGCTGTACAGTGACACGGGCCATTTGAAAGTGTGGCTAAAATCCTATGGAAGAAATGACTCGTTAAATTAGCACCTAATACTCCAGTCATTAGCAAGCCGTTACCACCAGTGGAATGCCTTTGATGGCACAGCTTTGTGTGTGTGTGTGTGTGTGTGTGTGTGTGTGTGTGTGTGTGTGTGTGTGTGTGTGTGTGTGTGTGTGTGTGTGTGTGTGTGTGTGTGTGTGTGTGTGTGTGTGTGTGTGTGTGTGTGTGTGTGTGTGTGTGTCCTGTTTAAGGTCCAGTTGGAGGAATTTGTTCATGTGGATCTTGGCATATTATGGGCTTACATAAAATTGTAATGTAACCAAAACGTAACAAAAAACATGAAAACATCAATGTACTATCTACAAACAACCACTGCTGTATATGGAGATTGTCAGCGACCAGTTACAAGCAGCATGAAACGCCATATTATTAAGAACCGGGTCTTTGGGGTGTTTAGTAAGCCGATGGGAATTGTCCATTGTGGGGTGATATTAGTAACCCTCTTAGGCAAAGCTAGCCTGTGGGCCGGCCCTGAGGGCTCATTTCAAGTGCTTAGCGCTCGTTTGGAGCTTTGTCACCCCTCACACTGTTGCCAGCATGGCCCCAGCCCCTCTGGCTGTGGAGCGGAGCTGAACCACAGACCTTTACCCCTGCCCGCCACCAGGGAGGGAACACTGACATCACAACTCTAACACACACACTCGCGCACACACTCACACTAACATTGTGGCACACATCCATTTTCACCCCCCTCCTCCCCTCCACCAATACACCACCACAACCAATGGTCTATTTTCCCGCCGTCCACTCCCATCCAACACCCCCCTCTCTTATTTTTTTCTCCACCCTCATGGAGGTTGCCAGGCAGCACAGAAAGACTTCACACACACATACACCCCACCATGCCTCTGAGGGTTTTCCGGATGTCCTTGTTTACATCATGGAGTGTGCAGGTCGTAGGGAAGCAGACTCAGAGCCTCCCTGGTTATGTCTGTCTGAGTCCTACATTGACCTCCATTCATTTGGAGTCAATGCAAATGTTCATGGCAGCCTTACAGTTGGCCTATCACTGCTAAAAATAAGTGCACTACACTTGCATCATATCTGGGGTGAAAATGAATGAAGAGTTTATGTCTTGGATTGTCCTCATCCAGTTAACTTGCATCAACAGTTTATTTGGAGTGGAATTGATTATAAAGTAAGTTTTTATGGCCCTGATAACCAATAACAGCTCTAATATTGGCTGTCACTGATGTGCAGGGTGGTTGTTGACTGTTACCAGGCTCTCTTTTTCCTCTGTGTCAAACCGATCGATTGGTTTTGTCTGCTCCTCCCTCCAACTTTGATGTTATCATTGATTGTTCTCATCTGCCCCTGAACTCAAAGGTTAGAGGAGCTGAGCTGCACTTCTGGATTGCTTTGACCTTCGCTCTGCACATGCTCAGTGGGTTCACAGAGCCCAGAGCCAAACAGACACGGTGCAGCCAGGCCCGTGGGTGCGTGACAGCCAGACAACGGTGTGATGTCTTTTTTTTTTCTTCTTTTTTTTTTTTACTCACCCACTGAGGATGATGTATATGTGATT
This sequence comes from Sciaenops ocellatus, assembly GCA_033000465.1. Taxonomy (NCBI): domain Eukaryota; kingdom Metazoa; phylum Chordata; class Actinopteri; family Sciaenidae; genus Sciaenops; species Sciaenops ocellatus. The sequence goes on along the minus strand of CP136888.1, from coordinate 12,441,116 downwards.
GATTTTTCTTCTACCCCTCTCTCTACCGTGTTTCCGCTGCAGTGCGCTAAGCAGGACTGAGTCCAGGCTTGATCAATGCATTGTTTTTCTTTTTCAATCACACTCGAATGAGCTGAAGACACGAAAGGTTACACAGGTGAGGTTTGGCAGGGGTGGAAGCGGAGTGAAGCTTCTGGAGGCCCCCTCAAGGCCAATATATGAGTTTGCATGGATGTTTGTGTGTGTGTGTGTGTGTGTGTGTGTGTGTGTGTGTGTGTCAGCGCGAGTGAGAGAGGGAGCCAGAGAAAGAGCTTCATACAGAGAGAAGTTTAACAAATTTATCATGTGTGTTTCTAACAACTTGATCATTCTTCTTGTGGTGTCACAAGAGTTAGTTTATGCTCATTATGAATCTCTTGTCTTCTCTCACAGTGAGAATCTTCTGCCCTTGCCTCTTGAAGTCCTTTGTAACCTTACCTTTACCACCGTACATTAAATTATAGGTCCTTCACAATGTCTCAGTGCTCACCTGCCCAAGATAATCTGCAGGCCTGCATGAAGACTACTCCTCTTGTTTCCTCTACTTGCCTGACAGACGGTCCTCTGACACACACACAAAGGCAATGTGTTCAACAGAAAAGAGACCACTTGAGCATGACGTGCTTTCGACCTGTTAGCCACAGTAGCAGGAGCACAAGGCTTCATGTCAGACACGACCATCAGCTGCGTAAAAACATTTTGCAGTTCAGATTTTGGTGTTTCAGTGCTCCAGTAAAAAAACAGTATTAAGCAGAGAGAGGATGTAGTGTACCCTAAAGGGGTAAAGAGGGTTGCGTAGTGCTGAATTATCTCTTAGTAATGACGCTGTTAAACCCTGTACCCAAACACCTAGTCATTAAGAAAAAGATAAGTATCTGTGGGAGTGGAAGGTCTCTCCTAAAGCTGCATGGCTGCAGGGGATAAGGATGTGGCGGGCAGGGAAGGTTTTTTTTTAAGGGCTGACGTGGGGTGGGGTGGGAGCGCAGGCTTTGACCAGTGGGTTTCAGATGTCATGGCAGATTCTTTCAGGGGCAAATTACAGGGTTTAACTTCTCTTGTACCCGGGATGCCTGTATTCTGATTAAACTTCCTCGATAGACACTCAAGCGACATGCTACTCAACACTATTGTCGGGCGCACACTTGACTCTGGAGATACTTCACCTCCTCTCACGCTCTCAGCACCCTCTTCAAGACTTTGTTCATGGAGTGCCATTGGCCGCCTTTCTTGCGGCTTGTGGAGAGAGCAGAGCAGTGTAGCCCCTCTTAAGCTTTATAGCAGTTAGCGTGTTGGTGTTAGGGGGCTTTACATGAGTGGCCCTCATTAACCTCTCAGCGTCTTTGTGCTTTCAGTTGGCACAGGGCTCCTCCATAGATAAGCTTTACTATGAAACAGCTAAAAGACTTGATTCTAATGACTCTGGTATTAGCTGAACATAATCATCTGTGGTACAAACAACAAATCCAGATTTCGCATGCACTTTTACAACTGAACACACACTTTCTCATACCTCAGCTCATAAATGCATGCTGTTGTGTCCCATACAGAACTTCTCAGAACACACACACACACACACACACACACACACACACACACACACACTCACATATTCCCTGTGAGCTGTAACAGACCTAAAGCTCTCTGAAGCATTTAGCAGCACGCTAGCAGGTTTACTCCACGCTGCCAGTGCTGAGGGGAGTGCTGAAGCATCTAATGCAATTTCAACCCAACATGGCTCTTTGTGAATAAACATCACTGAAGTGTACCATCTACTGTATGTTTATCCACTGTAGTGCTTTCTTTTTCCTCCATACGAGCTGATCTAATACTCTGCCCTGCCTCCCTCCCTCCCTCCCTCCCTCCCTCCCTCTCTCCCTCTCTCTGATTTCTGTAGAGACTACATTTGCCTCCAGACTTGTCTGAGACGGTGAGTCGTGTGAGCAGGGGGGAGCTGGCAGGAGCGGCCACGGTGGCTTCAGGCTGCAGCTCTGGCACTTCCGGCAACAAACACCTGGACTTCTAGAGCTCCCACACAGTCGCCACAGGCAAGCAACACCTGGAACACTGCAGCGTTGTCCTCTTTACTGTGGTGACCAGGTTGTCCCTCGCCCACGTAATGTCAAGCACGATAACCCTGCCAGCCATTACCACCTGCCAACTGTCCCAGCCAGGAGTGAAGATCCAAACATCCACAGTACCTTGTCTCATAATGGACACATTTCATCCTATAAGTTCTTTTTTATATAAACCTCATACAACTCATTACAAATAAAAACTCTGTATTTTTGTTAACTCTGACAGCTGATATTGGCACTTTCCAAGTCGTGTTATTGGCCAAATATTTATAGACACAGTTTGATTCTTTTCACTGTAAGTTGCAAAAAATGTGAGCCCAATGGTATTTTGATTTATTATACGAATTATATGATTGGCAGACTGTCTAATACTTAACCCAATAAAATCCAAGATGGCGGTATTATTTAAGATTTGGTACACTTTCTTTGCTTTTTGTTTTTCTCTGTACCCGGGGATTTTGATCACAAGTAAAGTGTAATCATAAAATGTCTCTTTCAGTCTCTACAGACTTTCAGTCTTGGCAAACATTAAATAATTTAAATGCATTCTCCAAAGCTCCAGGCCCACTTTAGCAAAACAAGTGGCCACTACAGCCTAGCTACACAAAGTACAACAGTAGTTTATTTTCTTGGATAATGCAATGAAATGTGCTGTTAAGTTAAATAAAACAGGAATAAATACACAGTACACATGTTCTCCATTCAATTCTTTCTGCACCTCAACACCAGCTCTGCAGAGAAAGTTGACTTCCTATGAGAGGATGTGAAGTAAGTGTGTCATGAATGACTGATCTCTGGTCTGCCTCAATGGTTTCAGGTTTCGAACAGGGATGCCTCCACCTGACCCTGAGACTGTGCCGGTGAGTGACGTTTACCTCCAGTAAGCTGGAGAGCTGAGCAGGAATGTGGGCAGAGGGTAGGAGAGAGCTGGATTTGGGTGCAGGCTTCACACCTCATCAGGCATGTTTGCTGGATGAGCTGCTTTGCCATGACAAGCCCAAAAGAACAAATTAGGTCAAATGGTGACATGGAGAAACAGAGAAAAAACAACATGAAAAATTAAATGTTTCGTTTGTTTTCCTCAGTCTGCCACTGATGCCAGTTTGAATATTTTTGTCTGTGAAAACTGGCAGTATTGGTAACTATCTGCAACACGTGTTTGGAGAGTGTAGTGTTACCTGACAGTTTCATGCATGAATGGAGTGCTCTTATATCAAGTGTATGAAAGAGGGAGAGAGATGACACACACAGGTCACTTATACAGGTGAACGAAAGCTTGTGTTGTCAAGATAAAAACAGTTTTCCAAGTCATTGTTGTTGAAGATGTGACATATTCAAGGTACACTTTTAATGTAGATGACAGAAGAAATTCATTTAGTTTTTTTGTTTAATGTGGCCACGTCTTCATGTCACCATGGCGGTGATTTAATTTTTGATTATTCAGTTCAAAATTTTTTTTTTCTGTTTTAAAACCATCAGCAACATTTTATATTGTCACTTTCTTCTGTGCACATTATGAAAAATGAGACTTGTACAGCTACGACTACATGGGAATTTAGTGAGTAGTCTTTATGCACATTTAATTTACATACATTATACATGTGGCTGTGGACATTTTACCCAGATTAAAATAAACATTTAAAATACGACTTTTTCTGACCTGATTGACTATGGATTTGTCAATGCTCTGGCCTCAGATAAAGTTGGTCGTGCACAGGCCCACGATGCTGTGAGTCATGATTAGTCACACATGCTTCTGTAATGAGAACGAATAAGTAATTCAGGTCAATTAATTTGAGTTTCTGAATTCAGTAACTCAATAATAAGGTTGAGAACACGGTATTCCCTCCTGTTCAGTGGGATTTATTTTAGATGTCCTCATCCCCCCCTCACCTCACAAAGAAATAAACGGTACACTGTGCTCAGGACAACTCCAACATAACAACAACATTGTCATCTTTTGTTTTGTTCTGGCTTACTTCTCAATCTTTTTTTCTTATTGCTTGAATCTCAATAATGGTTTATATAACATGTTTTGGTGTAATGAGTTGTGTTAATATATCATATCAAGTATTTAAACCTGGAGAAAGACATATGTTAGTATTAAATATGAGTCATTTAATGTTTTTGTGAAAACTTGCATTTTATCTCAATGAAAAATGAAATCTGTAACAGTAACACTCGTTCTTCTAATCCTCACTCATCCTGTAGCCAAAAAGAAAGCCACGGGACTCAGCGTAGAAAATACGCTTTTATAATCACGTCTTTGGCAGCTGCCGTCATGTCCTATTGATTCCCAACCAAAGCCATAGTTTTTATACAGTAGCTTTAGTTGAGGTCTTGTGGGTTCTTCTATTGAATAGCCGTCACATTGCAGCACTATTGAAGTAACACAATACATTTTTACCACATTGGATATCTCTCTCTGCCAATAATAAAGCAGATATATCTTCAAACATGGTGTGTTAAAGATTAAATAAAGAGGTTAAATACAGTTAACAAAATACACAAAGCTAGACTATTATTTATTGTATTTACGATGAGGGAAATGTTACCTCAGGCTTGCTTAATCCACACACAGAGCACACAATTTAAGTGCTGACACTAAATAGGACAATGTGAGCTTCTGTTCGGCTGCTGCGAAAATTTCCAGGTCAGGATTGTTTCCTCATTAAAAAAACAGATCATAGACTACACAAGCTCTCAGGAACTTTTTAACGCAAACTTATATCGACTTTGTTCTGAACAGGAATAACATTTTAAACCTTTTTATCCTGAAGCTGTGTATTATTTAAACTGCTAATTGCACTCTTTCTTGCATGATGAATTTGTCTTTCATTCTCTCTCTGTAATTATTAATGTTCCTCCTCTGTCTCAGGCACAGCCGCCTAACCTGTTCTCTCTTCCCCTCCCCGTGTTCTCAAAACAGGATTTCTCGTCTCTGTGATAAACTGGATTAAATGAATAGAGAAATTGCATTAACCCCAGAAAAAAAAATCCTCTTAAAAAATCTGATTAACCTCCAATCCTCAAACTTCTGATTGGGCTATTAAATATTGAGTGAGATGTGTAAATTCAATTAATGAATTTTAGCAAGATATTTGGTGCTGTTACATGCTGTGTGAATGTTACCTGACCTCACTCTCTCTCTCTTGGACATCCTTTCCTTTTTAGATACTCTCTCTCTCTCTCTCTCTCCTTCTAACACACCCGCTCAAATCCACACACATACACACAGACACGACCCCCCTGCTGAGGCAGCAAGTGAAGCAAAATAACTCACTCTGCCACACAATCGCTCCTTTGCCTCGCTCTAGGCACTGACTGCTTTATTCCATGACTTTTTCCCCCCCTCTCTCTCTCTTCTCTGCTCCCTCCTCCTCATTGGTTCTGTATTTTTTTTTTTCATACCATCGTAACTCTGCTACAACAAGAGCCAGTGATGGTGAATTGCTTGACCTTTCTCATTGTGTGGTGGTGTTGTGCTGTGTGGTCTTGTGTCGACTTGGTTCAGCCCCATACATCAAGAGGGGTTTGTTATTGTGGACACCTTTGTTTGGTGGGAATTGGAGGTGTTGTGCGTGTATTACAAGTCTTTGTACTGACATTTGTCAGCATTTGGATTTGTTGAAATTTTCAGTTATGATGCATCATGTCAACATTTTAAGAAGTGTCTCTACTTGCTCAGCAAAGATCGACACAGCATTGAACCAGGCAAAAAGGCTTTCTTTAAGACACAATTTTACTGTACAAAATGTTTTATAGTTTTCACAAAATACATTTAGAAAGCTCCATTTTAAATAAAATTAAATTGAAATATTTAAGAGACAGCGTGTAGACGTTTTTATCTCAGAAGCATTGCTCAGACGTAAACCCAGTGTGTGTCCATGTTTTACGTACACACTGAAATAAAAATGCAAAACTCAAAAGAGCATGACAGATGATGCTAGAAAAACCCTCCCCTGGTCTTCAATTATAAATAAGGACTGCGGGGTTCGACTGCAGTCTTACAAACTCGAAGCCAATGTAATCGAACAGAACGTGTTTACAAAATTTTGCAACACAAGACTAATATCTTTAAAAAAACACTGTGTACTAGATGAAATACAAAGGCTTTGGTCTGTTTTACAATCAACAATGATTAAATCTGATATGTACTTGTAAACAACTGCCAAACACTTAAGTTTAAAACTCTGTCAAGCAATGTTTAATCATAATTATAGGAATTAAATATTTCTAGTTGCACAATTTTTTTTTTGACCATAGGACACTATAATACAACTATACCTAAGAGACAAATTGTACCTGACCCTAAAGAAATGTTTTTTTTTATGATGCATGGAACATTTATAGAATATTCTCGGGGATATAAATGAAATCAACTTTTATTGGAGAAACCTTTCTGGAAGATTTCTAGGGAAGACAAGTACTTTACATTTTGACATAAACAAACTGGATTATATCGAAGACGCAGTCTACCATTTACAGACTACAGGTTTTCTTTTACACCTGTTTTCCACATTTAATGTTCTTCGTGGTAATCTAGAGTCAATCCAACCACCGAAGCAAGAGGTCCAAGTTGTGTTGCATGTCGCATCGTCTTTGCACACTTTGAGCTGTTGATAGTGATCCGTGTTTAATAAGCCAGTAAGCGCAGGCCCATGTCAGAGGAGTCAAGACCACAGCCTCAGTGGGTGGATCGAGTTTGAGTTTCCTCTGCTAAATATCCATTCGTAAGAAATAAGACCAATAAATAGTTGTTGTTGGGTTTTTTTCGACACAGTAAGAGTCTTCCCTCCAGCTTTTCGTCTTTAATGATATGCAACAGCGTCCAGAGACCATGCAAAGGCTGGTAGAAAGTCTCGATATAAGCAGATTAAAAGATAGTCATGGCAGAATCTCTCAGGTTCTCCTCTCTCAAACAAACGCAAGACCAACATGGTTTTCTAGCAGTCCATCTATCAGTACTTGATCTTGGTTTTTCATATTAACATACAAATGGCCATTTACTAACACACCAGAGAAAAAAAGGAAACAATGACTGAAGTTGGAAATAGAAAAAAAAAACAGATAAGTTTTTGTTCCATAAAAATTTAACACCGGGCACTTTACAGAGGTCCATTTTTTTCTGTCTTTCCATTGTTGTTCTCTCTTCCAAGTCCTCGTTTGAATGTGCCTAGAGCTACAGAACAGCACACAGTCCCACTGGAAAAACAAAGCCCAGACGTCCCCAAGGCTCTCCCAGAGTCTCTCTTTCTTTCTTCCTCTCCTCTCCTGTCCTTTGCCTCTTCTCAACCCTCTCTCGCCTTCTTTACTCTCCTGTGCCGTGTATGTGTGAGGAGCACTGCCGGAGGGCGATGGTGGAGTGGGTGGTTACAAGGTGAAGTAGCTCTTCTCTCTACTGTAGTCTTGACCAGTACTGAGACATGTCAGGCTCGCTCCCTGGGACTTGGACAGGGACAGACACTCCAGGAGAGATGAGTCCTGCAAAGACAAGAAGAGAAAGACTTTAGTAAAAGAAAAAGAAACAAAAAAACAGAAATCAACATGCTAAATTAGATGAGTGGATGCACCATGCACAGTTACTGTGACAGCTTACACTAGTTAGCTTTATAGCACAGAGCATTGTGCTTTAAACGCCTGCAAATAGGTAGACGAGCAGTGGAGCTGCAATGAGTCACAATGCTCTGCACATGGTTGCACAGTAAAAGGGTTGCAAGCTCGATAAATTGAGGCTTTGGCAATGGCATTTAAACAGAGAGAGTACAACAGCAAATGAATCAAATTAATTAGCAATTTAGCACAGAGGAAATGTGGTTATGCATGATTAACTCTTCATGACTATAACCGGTATATATGGCTCTCAGTAACAGCATCCTAATGGGGTGGAACTAAACTATGGGCTGGAATAGTAGGATTGACATGATGGCGAGAGAGGCGATGAAATGAGCTTTGTTCATGCAACTGCAGAAGGAAAATGGAATGTAAAGGTATTTCTCTGCACACAGTTTAAAACATGCAGTTTCCCAGATGGAGAAAGGAACAGGAAAGTTGCAGCAACGGATCATGAATCAAAGATGGCTATGTAGTACCCCCAGAATTACAAGAAAGGTGGCAGATGTTTCAAAGAGTGCACTGTTTGCTCAGGTTTAATTCCCAAGCATGTTGGTAAACAATGAACTTTCTGCCTACCTGTTGAGGTGGTACCAGAAGTGGTCATTGATTGGCTGTTCATATGTGCCTGCATATGAGGGGGCGTGTATGTGTCGTAGCTCCGCCCGTTCACAGGCGGACTGGTAGGCAGCATGCAGGAATAAGAGGAGGTCTGGCTGGGCTATAGATGGGGGAGAGAATGTTACATTAGCTTAGCCAACCATATTCTGTAAACTGTAAGCTCTCAAAAGCAGACGTGGCTTGATTTTATTCGAGTTATCATTTTGTTGTTCTCTGAGCAGAGCTATCCTTTAATTAAAAACATGATTTTAAGGACTTGATTTGGCCAGGAAACACATTTGACATTACTCATGGTGTGTTTGAATCCACTCTTACAATATAAACCATCATAAAACATTACATCTTTAAACGTTACGTTACGTTAGACACTTAAGTCTTTTACTCACTTGCATAGGTAGATTGTTTGCCATGGTGAAGCTGGGCATGGGGGGCAACGCACTGTAGGTGTTTGTGAGTGCAGAGTCAGGTCTACCCAGCATTGACCCCGAGGTGAAAGACACTGTGGATGGAGAAGGGAAAATATGGTTAAAACCCGCTGAAATGGCACACAGTCCTCCAGTGTGAGAGCCTCGTCTCGTTAGCGTTAAGTAGTGCGTGCGTGCCTGCGTAAGGTGGCGCCTTGTTTGACAGGCTGATAGGCCCGGACAGATACTGTACAGTGTGTGAGTGTGTGTGAGTGTGTGTGTGTCTCAGGTGATTGACTTGTGAGTTTCAGCTCTACCGGTGTGCCCTCCTGCCTGATTCGGTAATTACGCGGATAGTCAGCTGAGAAGTTTTGTTCAATCATCCATCAAAAGGAAACCACCGGTGCTTCTTCATGTGAACTAGAGCGCACAGCCTCTTTACCCCTTTTTATATTAATCCGCAGGCTGTCACATTATAATATTTAGTAATATTTCACATGTCTGACTTTGACCCACGGTGATGTACAGTAATTATGATGTGGTGTAGCTAATAAACATGTGGTTGCGCAACACTATAGCTGACAAATTTATATTTTAATATCACAGTTTTAATATTTTTTTCTAAAGTAAAGGGGCTGTCCTGCAAGTATTACCCCAGCTCAGGTGGACCTACCCGGTGTAGTGGGTTGTGGGATGGCCTGGTAGACGCTGGTGCTAAAGCTGCTGCTGATGGGAATGTGACTGGAGGAGTTGTTGGCCTGCCGGCGCTGGTTCCGCAGCTTCTCCTCTCGCCTCCACTTTGCTCTTCTGTTAGAGAACCAGACCTGCAATAAAAGACTCTTAAGTTTTTTTTCCCCCTCTCACATTATTATTGTTTTTATTATATATTTTTTTTAACTTTTACACATCTGTTTAAAAAATAAAGTTGTGATCACTCACTTGTATTCTTGCTTCCGGCAGGTCGATTTTCGCTGCTAGTCTCTCACGCGCGAAAACATCGGGATAATGAGTTCTTTCAAATTCTGTAACGCAAGAAAAGTGTCAGTAAAAAAAGTATTGAATTAAGTCGAGGATAGTTTCATTTTTGCAGAATAAATGTTTGCCTAAAATCCAACACAAGTAGAGCCATGTGCTGTGTCTAATTTTCCTTTATTATAATAAATCATTTGTTTCTTTTTTCTTTAGATTCACATTACATAATGTGTGTGTATTTTTCTTTACAATTAACATTTAATGAAAGTAAAAAACACAATATGGCGGATATAAATGTCTAAATGAGTCCTTGTTTTCTCGACCTTTTTCCAGAGCTTCAATCTGCTCCTGTGTGAAGGACGTGCGATTTCTCTGTAGTTTCCTCTTGAGCTGCAGCCGCATCTGTGTCTCCTCTGAATCCTCTCCGTTCGAGCTGATGGAGTTTGTGTTTTCTCCTGCACCGTCTTGTTGTTGGCAGCCATCTGCACGAAGACAAAAAAAAAAAAAAAAACATAAAGTAAATATACATTCAATTAAGCTAATTGAATAATTAATTATCGGGTCTCTTGTTGTATCAGCCTACAGCTAATTGTACAGAGCGCGGTGCAGCATCATTAATTAAAAGCCCCTATCATGGTTGATTTACTTCAAAATCAGAGGAATGATTGCAATTTCTTCTTAATGTTTCCAGATTACAGACTGCTGCGTGAAAAGGAACAATATGAAAAGAGGAGCTCGCAGTTAAAGTGTTTATAAAATATTGTGGGAAAAACATGTTGGCGAGGGAAAAAGCTCCGCGTACTTATCGCTTCTCAACAATGGCGTGTGTTCTCAAAAGGTTAAGAGAAATGTGACAAGATGTGGCGAGCCTCTTTTCAGAGCCTATGAAATGTATTAAAACCCCAAACTCTCTAGCCCCCTCTTTTTTTTTAGGGCAGAGCAATGCCTCAATGGTTGTTCCCATATGGGCGTTGGTATAGCCATTGAGGTGACCACCAACTTTTGAATAGGAGAAGACGCTTTTCAGAATGATACAATGCCTTCAGGAGTAAGGGAAACCATTAAACTATGGACACAGCCAGGGACGAGCGGTGAGCCCTCGGTGGGTGTAATATATGGGAGGGGGGCTTTTGGAGGAGATGACAAAAGGATTCTCTCTCTCTGGAGGCGCACAGGCTATAGTACTTTGGCATTGTGCGCACGAGGATCCCAGTCAACAGAGCTTTGAGTCCAGTGTGTTAACCCTTATCCACTACCATCATTAATCACGTCCCCCGGCCAGCTACACGCCAGTCAGGATTTCTGTCTTCAATTGGAAACAAATGAGTGAGGAGAGAGCATGCAACCCCCTGAACAACCAAAATAAGGCCAATCTATTCACTGCCCCTTCAGTTGCAGGGCGAGGCTTATCGACTAATGTCTGTCTTGTTGTTGGACATCATTATCACACCGAGAAGTTAATGCGAAATTAAGCAGGGGTGCGTTGATGGGAGGGTGTTTTTTTATGTAATATCTCACTGAGGTTGAACTCTCTGCTTTTTGTATGCAGATTTAGTTTATGTTTTAACCGGATTAATAGTTTTAGTGAGCAGTGCCTTGCTCAAGAGCAAGTAGAGGTTGTTTCAAGGATGAAACAGGTGCACATGCAGGAGGAAAAAGTAAACTCTAAAAATGGAAGTCTGAGTGCAAACTGGAGTTTTCTTATGTGCAAGATGAAGCTGTTAGAAATTATAAAAAGTGTTTTTCATGCTGGTTTGCTGCAAGGGAATGTGACATGCCTCTCTGCAGGCCTGCAAACATATTTAGTGTCTAAATATAAACGTCTTGGTTCACTGGAGGAAACTTGATGCGACATGTTTCTTGACAATTTCCCTTGCTGCAAAAATAGACAAAAGTATTCTTCTATAGGCCAATAGTTTGTATCCACGCTATTTGTTTCTTCACTCTGGATAATCCATAAAAAGGAGTGAATGTGCAGCTATTATCCGTCTGCCAGACCCACTGACGCTAGGATGGGATTTGTTTTCTTTATAAAAGCGCTGGGAAATAAACTCATTCTTTAGTATCACGATGTCTCAGCCAGTGAGGCGGAAAAGCAGCAAAAAAAAAAAAAAAAAAAAAAAAAAAAAAAAAAAAGAGAGAGAGAGATACCGAACCAATTGCGGCACCTTTCAGCTGCTGAGACCGGATCAAAACACTCTTGAGAAACCGCTTAGAACTGAAAGAGAAAGTGAGAGACTAAATCCTATAGACGGGATTTAGAGCCATATAGCCAGAGAGCGAGAATGAGAAAGAGATAAAAGACAGAAATCGGTGAGGAGTTTTTTTTTATTCGTTCCTCTTTGGATAGAGTTGTCTTCTTTTGGGGCCCTGTCACTCTCCATGTAGCCATTGTATCTGCTTACCCGGCTGTCGGATGGAAAACATATTTTCGTTCCCCTGAGACAACTGATACTTAAATACCTGAATTCAGAACATAATGACCAAAGATGTTATTATTATTATTATTATTATTATTATTATAATAATAATAATAATAATAATAATAATAATAATAATAATAATAAAATATGAATATTATCTCATATGATAATTATGATTAAAAATATCTATATTACTGTAGGCAATTATTACAGACTTTACCAACCAAATAAAACTAAATAAAATTGATACTTTGCTAATAATGACAGAAATGATAATAATAATTAGGTTGATGATGATTTTAGTTATTATGATCATTTCCGCTTTATTGCTCGTTCATAACAGCCCCACGTGGTCATCAAACAAATGCAAATGATCATTTCCTCTTTCTGACGCATATAAATCGTGATGACATGACGAATCAACTTTTAAACATTTAAAATAAAAAATAATCAGCTCAGTGTTCGGCCTGCAGAAGGCCCACAGGAAACCTTGTGAAGTGGAATATTTCCACAGCAGCCTTACCATCTCCACACTCCTGCATGTTGCCATAATGAGAGACAAAGCCCTCACTAATGAGCAATTACACGTAGTGCGGACCGTTCCCATAACCAATCATTGCGTGTGAAGGAAAACATTCCTTTGTACTAAATATCCCCGCACACAGCTCTCTCCCCCTCTTTCTCTCTCTCTCCCCCTCTTTCTCTCTCTCTCTCTCTCTCTCTCTGTCTCTCTCCCGACTCTGCCTCCCCATCAGGAGGGGAGGAAAATGCAGCCTGTTGGATGGACACCTCTGCTGAAAAGACAAGCCGCTGTCACGCACATCCATGTCTGGGACAGTGGAGGCATGCTCAGCCTATATGGCTTCCTCTAATCGACTAGTCTTAATTGGGGGTCTTGTTCAGGGCAGCATGCCAATACCTTCGTGCAAACAGAGCCGTGGACCGGAACCACTAGAATAGTAAGCTGTAAAACTATTCATATTCAAACATGACAATTTGTGGTCCACAATAAGGCATCTCCCTTCAAAGAGAGAGCGAGATTTTTTTTTTTTTTTTTTTTCGTTTTTAATTGTAACTGATCACAAATGTTAGCGAGCATGTGAAGCCAAATAAGCCCGGCTGCATCCTTTTTTGATACAACCTCACAACCACATGCGTCAAGGTGGCTTTATTGCCACTGTGTGATAATGAGGCTCACCTTGGTTGGGCTGCCCTGGCACTGATGTTCCGGGGTACCAGCCGGGCCGGGTCCCCCAAGTTCCTGTCTGACCGTTGAGCATTCTCAGCTTGTCATACATGCCATCTGCGCCCATCTGTTGCTTTTCACTAGCCAGGTTGCGGAGGACTCTGTTTATCGATGACACCTGAATGACAAATTACATATGATAAAAATAAAGATTAGGATCCGATGGAGCGCCGTGTCACTGTGGTCCTATATGCTCTCTCTCTCGCACACACACACACGCCTTATAATGATAATAAATGTGACCAGGAAGATGTTGGACAACGCGCTCCTTCTAATTGACTGTATGTTTGGGTGATCACAGTGCACTAATGCGTGGCGCACACTTTGAAAGCAGTGTATTTAATAAGACTGAATGGTTGGTTGCCCATCTCCTTTTCCTCCACTGCATGAGAAAAAAGTCATTTCATGTGGCAAATTAAATCATGCACATAACTTACAGTCAATACACTTACACTGGGTATATTGTCGTTGGTGCAGATCCCCTCCGACAGAAGTCTGTCACGGATCTCCCACGCAAAGATAGACGGACACTCCCGCTTGTACTGCGCGATTTTCGCGACCACCTCTGGAGTGGCGACCCTGGGCTTGCTGCCGCCTATTGCTCTCGGTCTTATGGAGCCAGTTTCATAATATCTGCCCAGAATTTTGCTCACACAGCCGTTGGATACCTGTATAGAAAACAAAAGACACAATTCACATACATTATTTACGACTATTAACGGAATTTCTAAGATGGCGTCAAATAATTATCACCTTTTCACTGTCCAGCACTTGGACTTCATCATGGGTCTATAAACACAAAAAATATGCCTTGAATTGTATATTAGGCATTTTTTTAATTTACAATATATTTATTTTTTTAATCAGAACAGGCAGATTACTTATTACAGTACGGCCTTATTACATTTCCAGTAAACGGAATGTAAACCTTTTACTGACTGATCATAAAATGCAACATTTAGGCTACAAGAAAACATGGATTTCATGTGGATACCACACCGTTATGTTCCATAATTTGCTTGATGATTTTATATTTAAAAAGTAGTTTGTATCCACTGAAATCAAAAGTCTGCATAAATCTGTTTTCTGTTCAAAATAAATAATAAAAGGAGTTTGGTTGTCACCTGCAGTATCCTGGAGATGTCGCAGGGTCGAGCACCACTGTGAGCAAGTTCAACTATTTTCTGCCTGGTGGAATCCGGCAGCGGTCTACCATTAACAAACACACCACCAAGCTGGTTTACGCCACTGTGACCTACATGGAGACAAAAGCATCGGAGTCATCACACCATATTATCAGTCCAATTAAAACATATGTGATAAAGTAAATTCATTAAAAAATGGTGTGGAGAATGGAAGAAGCGCTCAGAATAAACCGAGTTAAAGATGAAACATGAAGACAGGAGGTTTACTGCAAATTTAATTAACTGTCATAACCTTGTAAAAGAGTGTTTTAAATCGAAGTGCACTGACAAAACAAGAGTTTTAAGAAACTGTTACACCGCTCTCTGAAGACAAACACTGCGCAGTTATTCAGTAACACATGCAGAACGACAGCAGCGTCAAACCAAAATATCACAATATGTTAGGGTTTTTTTTTTTCGTATAATAAATCGACATCAGTCGATCTTTTTGCCTCGAAGAAACTCAACCAACCTTTTGTCAACTTCTGTATTAAAACATTCGCACCGTTATCCATCCCCTCATGTACAGCTGCGCATCACCAACACCAGCACCAGAACCAGCATCTCAGTCATGAACTATCCACCAAAAGTAATAACCAGCAGCAGCGACAATCACATAAAACACTAAAGCTGAAATAATGTCTTAAAGTCCAAAAGCGTCGCTTTTGTTTTTTTGGAAAGTGATGTTAAATCGACGATCGTCCTTCAAAACACAACAATTACGCACCAATAAGACAGGCACCACATAGGATACTAGCTCTAAAATAGCAATGTTTATGCTTGGTTATTGTTTTAAAAAAGATTTCCTTTTTTTTTGTAAATTATCCTTAAATTGTTCTACTGCATCTTTCTAAAGCACAGAATAAGCCCGCAAACCTGAAGCCAAAAGGGAGAGCTGACTCCCCGGAGTGCCTGAGCTGCTCTCTGTCTCTCCGCTCCCTTCCCCTGCGCTGCCGCCCGGTACATTGACTCCGGGAGCAGAGGCTCCTTAGCAATAAATAAGCTCCAAATATAGAAGAGGGGGAAAATATGATGAGCCTGCCTGACATTTGTCTTTAAAATAAAGCTAGCTGCACGTCAAGTTTGAGCTTAATTTCTGGAAATAGGCGGAAGTCGCCTCGGATCATGCATGGGAGGCTAATTGAAAAGATCAGTTGGAGCACTTGTGGCAGGCATGTCACTTTATGACACCGCTCTGCTTTTGAAAATCGCATCGTCACGACAAATAGTAGCATGATAAAACGACCCTTTCTGTCTGCATTTGGATATCACTCAGACAAAATTGGACGCTACTCGTTTACCCTCCGAGGGAGACTTCGTTTTAAGGTGGCCGGGGGCTACGCGCGGTCACACAAACGAGGGCGCGCCTGGATTCTTAACATATTAAAAGTGACATGCAGCTCCCCCCCTCTCCTTGTTTGTATTTGACAACAAATGCTCACAGCCACTGCAGTCCTGTTGTGTGCAGTCGGTAGGCGTCTTTACTCTGAAATATGTCACAGGACTCTGCTTTAAACTGCACACTTTATTTTACAGAAATGACCAAAAGAACCTGTGTGCAGATGAAACCTGTTTAACTGAGTAACATATCCCTTTTGGCCGCTATGTGAAATAATCTTCCAGCGTGGATCTGATTGATAGTAAACCCATTATCATCCCTCCTGCTCTTTGGTAATTCCAGGATTAAGTGGAATTAATAGACTTCTTACGCTGAAATTGGCCTACCCGCATTAAGCAGGCCCCTGCTCTGCGGGTTCTCCAAGAGCTGCTCCATCACCTCTGATTTATAACTATCACATAAATCCTGCTGATCGATAAAACCGTCAGATAAGCACATCACATAAAAATCAAACTCTCCTAAGGTTAAGTCTTAATCATGGCACAATTCCCTCAAGTGCCCAGAGTCGATCTCGCCCCGCTGGCGCTGATTATGCGCCTTGTATTCTATTGCAAGTCGACTAATAGGAAAACATATGGTGTCAATTTGGACGCTCCCCACCATATACACCCAGGAGTTATTAGCACAAAAGCCACCGAGGCCGTCGCGACCTTTAGACAACCCAAAGGGCCGGGCCCAATGATATCTCCTCGGCAATTCGCACCAGACATCACACGCCAAAGCCAGGGGAGCATCCCATTATCATCAATCGGCAGCAAAGCAGGAGCACTGGGTATTGTACACAGCTTTGATAAGGCCTCATCATCTCTGTAATGGACAAGTGACAAATCACAGCGCTGCGGTCTATGAAAAAAAAAGAATAATAAAAAAAAGAACTCTCCTGCCAGCAGTTTGTAAAAGCATTTTAGTTTTTCTTCTTGTGAATCACCTCGACACATCAAACAGTCCAGCTGTCATTTGGATTCAAACATATTTGGGACCAAAAAAATGCGCACAGATTACAGCACAGACACGTCATCGAGGTATATGGAGAATAATATAATAAAATTATTCCACACACCTTCATCACAGATGTCATACACCTCTTGTCCAGCAGCAAGAGAGAAAATGTTTCATGTTTATCCTTTTTTGTTTCAACACACACATGCGCACACACACAGACATACACACCAGGAATAAGACAAATATTCAACTCATGGGCCACTTTTAAACACAAGACGCCTATAAGCAACTTCTTCTTTTTTTTTTTTTTTCTTTTTTTTTTTTTTTTGATTGGCACCCACGACAATATGGTTGTTAATATTTATCTTCCACTGTTCAGTTCAGCCTGCACCTAAAAGTGAGGCCGGCGGTTATAATATGAGCATTTTCTTCCTAGTTCATGCTGTCTGTCCGTGAAGAATATGGACTAATCTACATAAGACATTATTGCTATTCCTCATGTTTCATGCAGGGCTCTTCTCTGCGCAGCTAATCTTGTATGCAGCCTGGCAGCCAGCTCTAACGCTAATGCAGACGGCTGTGCAATTATTTAATACCAACTCAAGCAGAAACAAAAATCTCCCTCTCAACCCAACCCCCTCTATTCTCCCTCTCCCTCTGTCTCTGTCTCTGGAGCAGGACGACGTGTGATTAACTTGTTCAATAATAACTTGCCTACCTATCATTGCAAAAAATAAAAAATAAAAAAATAAATTAACAGCAATGAAACGACCATCAAATAACTGAGAATATTTCGCCCCTGCACCTCAAAGTCATGCAAATTTATGCCTCTACATACATTTCCTCTTTTTCTTTTTTTTTTTTTTTCTCTTCTCTCTTCTTCCTTTAAAGTGTTCTTAAAGTTACCATTGCATAATGTCAGTGGGTGTTGCTTCCATGCAACCACATTAGGAACTCTGCGGTTGTGTTAAAAAGTTTCTAAAAGAAAAACGTACATAAAAAAACAACTTACTGTTCTGCATCATTGAGGCTACGCCAGACTCCCACGTGGCTTGGTTGTGGTATTCTGAGCGTCACAAGGAAAAAAACAAAGCTGGTTAGCATCCAATCATAAACAAGGCGTGTACACATCTTTATTTATCTATATGAATATACATATATATATATAGGCTATATATATCTGTCAAATTATTTGCAACATTGTATTTTAAATAATTCTCATCTCATCGTGCGATTAGACTTTTTTTTGTTTGCGGATCTTGTGCTTAAACATTATTGATGCATCATGAATTTGACATCCTCAGTGTATGTATGTATTTTAATTAAACTTGCCTGGAAACAGAGTTGACTGTCCACTCTATAACAATTTAGTCAATCATCTGCCGTTTTCACTACTTAATGTCTCCCTATAGGACAAAGCAAAACAACACATTAGCACAGCCACAGCTATACTGATGTACTTAAACCTACTGTATCTTCATTTGTGCCCTACACTTGCATTTAACCTCAATGTTGCTGCCAAGCAAATAAATCAAAATCGACGCGGGATAAGATTATTTCAACATCTGTGTTAGGGCCTTGTCAAAATAAATTCAAACTAACAGCCTTGCCGTGACATTGGGCCTGTAACTTTTTTTTCTTTTTCTTTCAAGGCTTTTAGTCCTGATAATTAAAAAAAAAAAAAAAAAAGTTCACATAAAGAAATCAGCCCTCATCGTCTCACCATTTTTTTTTTTACACTTGATATCCCTCCTCTTGTGGAGTCTATCGTGGAAACTGTACAGTGACACACGTTGTCTACCTCGCCTCACTGCTCTGCAAAAGTCCAAACCAGGAGGGGGTACAAAGCTGCTGTACAAAGCCTGCTGGACTCCCAACAATGCACCCCCTTTTCCCCCTCCCTCCGTATACCTCAAACCCGGGGCGAAAACTCGGCCTCCGCGACTAGAAACACACTGCTTCCCCACTAAACACACCAACAAGTTCAGATTAATACAAAGAGCCGGAGGCATGCATCCACCCCCTCCGGGACCATTCACACACACACTCTGTCTCTCTCTCTCACACACACACACATACGACCGTGACCCCGGTGCCGCTATAGTGTGTGAATGTGAGTTTTGTTTGGCCTGCTTTTATAGAAAAAAAAAAATTAAAGGAGAAAAAAAAAACGTAATTTCTTGTTCTAAATATTTGGTGGTTATTTTGTGCTGCTGGTGCGGGTTGTAAAGCGGGTTGAAAGACACAACAGCGCAGTAGGGCGCTCAATTGGAAAAGACAAATGCATTAAAGAAGCTATTGACTGGAGGGGAACAGATAAAAAGGGGGCCAGGGAGGGAGAAGTCTGAAGTTTTCTCCCTCCATGCAAAGTTGTGTTGTGTGCAGAGCAAAATGGCCTAATAACGTCGTCTAACACACTGTGCTTTAGTATGAGGCTAGTTTGGGGAGACGCACGTATTGCGTTTGGACTGTAGCTTTCTTTTATGTTCCACAAACAGGCTGCATTAATCAAATTCAGATTCCATCACACTGGCCCACATAGCCGGAGTTAGCCTGTTTAGCATAACCTAAAATTAAAAAAACAGCAAGTGCGGGATTCAGACATTATTATTATTATGATTACACCAATGTCATGATGTTAAAGTTAATGTGGAAATGTATAAATTAGAAAAAAAAGAGGCCATAATAAGCCCGAGCAGCCTGCAGTCAGTAGCTTTTAGCCTTGTATGGTCCAAGTGGTTAATCATTTATTTAAGGTCGAAAGCTCAAACGTTGTTGTTCCTGAGGTTAACTACGATCTAATCTGCATTTCTTTTCCTTTAGTAATCCGGAACAACAATGTCTTAATTCAACATACTTATTGTGGCCGCTGCGCTCACAACATTCATATGCACAAGTAGTTCATGCAGGCCTGCTCCATAATGGCCCCGGTGCAAGGAGCACCCTAACAGATAATATGTATATATGTAAGCATATATCTATAGATCTATACGGATGAAGGTTACTTTAAAAAAATGTGTTGCATATTATAAAATACAATACAACAATACATGCATGCTGATACAATAAATCAGCATGCATGTGGACAACAGGTTTAATCTCAACTCCAGTTTGAGTTCACATATTAAGACATAGGCTTGGTGTGTTTTTGCATTTTTATTATTATATTTTTTTACGCCGAATTTTTTTTTAAAAATTACAAAAGCAAAATGCACAATTACAGTAAATTATTGCTGATGTGATCTATTTTATTTGCATAATTTCTCTAATTGTTTTGACAATTTAGCTAAAAAGCAGCAACAATCTGTGTCCATATTTTGTGTCTGACTAAATCATTGGAATTATTAAAGACATTATTAATAGACTGATAGGCCTGTCAAGATAGTGTGTGACTGTTTTAAAATACTACACAGCCCAGCTGCTGTAAATGTAAAAGTAGTTTCACTCGCTGTCATCATTAAGTGAAGGCAAAAACAGTTTAGAAAAAAGGAAGAAAGTTGTATTTTCTCTGGCACACAAACACGTTAAACCGGGCCTCCTCCCAAACTGCTTCTATGGAGCTTTTTTTTTTTTTTTTTTTTTTTGTGGAAGGCGCTTGGGTGACTCGCCTGCATGAATCAATCTGACACCTTTCCTCAACGGGTCATTGCGCCCCATTCTCCACGATGATCACTGTCCTGGCCCAACGTGACTTTTTACTCTTTACTGTCATAAATAAAGCGGTAAGCTATCCGTAAGGCCTAAACACAGCAACAAAATCGAGCAGATAAAACAGACAGAGACGCTAAAGGCTGTTCGCACTTTCCAGTCAGAAGGCTGCACAGTCCAAACGATAAAACACCCACAACCTCACCACTGAACCTTACCCTAAAGCCGAGAATAAATGACCTATAATAACAATAATATAAAAGCCTAATGATAACAACAATAATATAATAATATACAATAATAACAGTATACCATAATATAAAAAAGTCAATAATTTAACAGCACAGACCAACTTTTAGTTAGGATCTCACCTTTTTGGGGCATCCTGCGTCGTTGTCAAAGTCCTTGGCAAACTATAGGCTACAGCCTAGTTCTCCACACCACAGAAAGAGGAAGAAAAAAAAAAGCCGACCAGGATCAGTCTCTCTCGGGAAGTTTAGAAGAGGAAAAAATAGTTTCCAGTGGTCTTCGGCGGAGACGGAGGGGATATCCCTGCGAAGTGGACAGAGATTGACAGTGAACTCAGATGTCAGGACGCACGGAGTTTGGCGAGGATGTGCGCTGGCGTGTGAGAGAGCGAATGAGAGAGTCGGAAAGAGAGAGAGTGGGGAAGAGGAAAGAGAGCGAGAGAGGAGAAGGGGGAGGGAGGGAGGGAGGGAAGGAGGGAGGGAGAGTGGTGGTAGAAGGAGGTGGGGGTAAGAGAATGAACACACCTATGCTGATTGGTGATGGAACAAGTGTATTAATGTATGTGTTCCTGGTCTGCTGTGTGCGCTTCGCCTCTCCTCGCCTCGCCTCCCTCCGCCGCTCTTCACTGGCCCATTAGCACGACCCGACCTCTGTCATCATCCCCCATATAAACACTTCCCCCTGCACCACAGCCAAAGCGGGAAACAGGGCAGAGCCACAGCGAAAGAGAGAGAGAGGGAGAGAGAGAGAGAGAGAGAGAGAGAGAGAGAGAGTCTCGTCTTCCCAACCCACTAATCAGCCCACGCATGCAAATACCCTGCGCTCACTTGCTGAATATTGCCCTATTGCAAAGCAACTGCCTTGGAAATGCCCATTAGACGGAAAGCTCCATTCTTCCAGGCTGAATTGGGTCCGCGCAGGGAATCTCAGGCATGTTCAGCTCCAACCTGAGGCTAACTAGTGCCGCAAGGGGGACGGAAACTAACAGCGGAGCGGCGCGCACGTGAATGTTGGAGCTCATAACAGCAAATTAAAATTACAAAGAGATGCAGTGTGCCTTTTATGAAGCTGCCGATGCGATTCACGTTACAGAAACACATGTAATTATGCTGAAAAGTTTGGGGACATGTTGGAAAATGTCACCTCTGTAGTTTTGTTTGTTTTTATTTATTTATTTATTCTTTATTCATGTCAAATATAGACTGAGATCAACACTCACAGGTATTATACAACACAAAATAACCTTTTGTTTTCTTTATAATTTAAAGACTTAACACGTGAACCAGCTCTTTCTTGCTCTGAAATAAATAATAATTTAAAAGGTCCCAAAAAAAAGTCCCTGAGAGGAGACCTGTGATGCTGCATGGAATCTAGTATATCTGAGAAGAAAAAGTTGATTTTATTTTTTTTTCTCGCATATTTACATTGAAAATCTTCTACATGTGAAAATAGCACGACCCTCCCCTCACTTAAAACAATTAAGAAAATGTCCCCCACGTGCTTTTGTTGATTCTTTTGGGTATCACCTTCCCCTGAATAGCCTTACCCCTCCTGTCAACAAGAACACCATGCGTAAAGAGCGCAGCCTTTAGGCAAGCTCCGGTGCTTTTTATGGACACATTTGCGAGGCACGGCGACGTCACTCCTGCGACCTGACAGCAAATAGCACGCGTAAATAAAGTAAAGCAAATGACTGTGTAGCCATGGCCACACGCTCCCAAACTGCGCTGGTTGAATGACTGGCTATTAACGCACACCTCAACGCACCCAAAAGCAACCCCTCTGTGCCCGTGTTTGAGCATACACCCGGAGCTTTGGGCAGCACCAGTTTCAGCACTGAGGAGCCCCGTCGCTTACTCCAAAAGGAGGAGAACCGAAGGGAAGAGAATGAGGGGTTGTGTGGATGTGGAAGCCAAAGCAGAAAAGGGGGTGCATGAAAGGGCAAAAAGAGGGAGAGAGAGAGAGAGAGGGGACATGCATAAGCAGGGGGAGGGGAGAGAAATTGCTTCTCTTTTTTTTTTTCTTTTTTTGGATGGGAGGCCATGAAATGAAGTCATGGAGGCCTACACTTGACTTTCTTTGACATGTGAAAAAGTAGGAGAAGTCAGAGCTCATCAATAAAACACTTTGGAGGTGAAAGAGGGCTCCCTAACAACCATCGCATTCCTGACTATGGGTTCAATGAGTAGACAAACGACGCTGCCAGAGAGAGAGAGAGAGAGAGAGAGAGAGAGAAGCTGAGAGTCAGAGAGGGAGAGGGAGGGAGGTATGGGGAGAGAGAGGAAAGAGAGAGAGAGAGAGGGACTGCCCGGCCTGAATGGGGCCCTCAGTGGGCCGGCGAGATAATGAGCTGAGAGGACCGGCTCAAACTGTCACCGAGGGTCCCGCAGTGAGGAACAACACTTTGGCCAATACTCCTTCATCAAACAACCCGTAAACTAAACGAGCACATTCATCTGTTTCTCCTTCCTGCATTGTTTCTACTCACTTAGACTGGTGGCTCAGCCTATAGGCCTACTGTGAATGGCCGCAGCTTATATCAGCTAAGGGAGGGAGGGAGGGGTTCCCAAACATTTTCACGTCAAGAACCCCCCTATTAGACATGCATTAGACCACAAACACCCCACCACCGCCACCCACCCATCCCCAGTCACCCCACCCGATTTGTGCTATGAGGAAACCTCGTGTTGGCTATGATTTACTGTAAAACTGGATGGGGTGGAGTTTCAAACAACAGTCATAATGATTCACAGCTAACTTTTAATTCCACTGTTTTTTTAGACAGGAAAAATATTTTCTGGCCAATCTGAGAGAGTGGGCTGAATTAAAGTTGGAGACAGTGAGTAACACTAAAAAAAAAGTGCAATAGAGTTGTAGTTTGCAGGAGCAGAGAGGAGTCTGCAACTGCAGTGTTTACTGTGCGTCCTCATGTCGGGCAGCCATAGTGAGCGCATGTTGAGGCACCAACCAAACCACAGCCACAGAACTGTGCATTTAATTTTCAGATTTGAACACATAAGCTGAGCTCAGCTGTGTAACAAGATGCTGAGAAACGTGCATCAACTCGTCAAATTAAAGCTTAAAACGTGATCTCAATTGCAAAAAAAAAAAAAAAAAAAAAAAAAAATCCTGTATTTAAAGTCTTTATTTTTTTGTGGTTATAGACAACCTTTGTAGTGCAAATGTTATTGCCACTCACTTGTCACAGACTGCAGCTGTCAAAAATTCACACCACTAACCTGCCCTCGCTGAAAGACAGATTCCCCGATGAGTGTGTCAAGTAGTTTTCTTTGGAAACAATACCTCCAGTAGGTTATTGATTTCTTTGGTTAAGCTGTAAATCCGCTCCAAGAGCTAATTCGTTGTCTCCACTCTCAGGAGATTTCTGGGGTTTTTTTTTTTTTTTGTTTGTTTGTTTTTTCCACAATCTTCACTCGCATGCCAAGTATGCCAGAACCCTGTTAGAAAATATATTTCTTATATATAAATAATTTCTTTCTGTTTTCTAAGGCTGTCCCTGGATTGTTGTGGAAGTCTGGAAAAAAAACGGGATAGGCTGATGTTGGGAAAGCAATTAGCCCAATTCGGATTAGCAGCAACTAATGCCAAAGGCCTTGAAAAGAAAGCCTAATCTGGTCGCTATTTTCCCCTGAGGCAACGTGGTATTTGTACCCATCTAGAAACTTTTAAACACAAAAAAAGAAAGAAAGAAAAAGAAAGAAAAAACATAAGAGGAGGGAGCTGTGGTGAAAAACAGTGACATTGTTTTTGGACAGGAAGAGGGATGTAGTGCAGGGTCAACCCACCTCATTTGGATAGCTCTTGTTAGGGATTACAGTTTACCCTTTACAGGCTGAGACTAATCTATATGAGATAAATTCATCATGTGGAAAACTGCTAGAAAAAAGAGCTTGCAATTAGTTTTGTTTTCTGTAGTTAAATGTTTGTATTTGATAATTTTATTGATAGTTTGTGATGATCTCTCACTGGAAGTCATGTAGTTTACTCACCTTTTATGTATCAGGACATCTCAGAGGGTCTATTAGAACATGTCAGGATATTGTAACAAGGTTGTGTATAGTAAATAAAAAGGTGGCTGAGCTGAATCCAGCTGATTGTTGTAGATTTTAATACGGGAAATTAGAGCATTGATTCATATCTTCTTTAATAGTAGTTAAATAGTAGTTTGTTTTATTTAGTTTCAGGACACTGCTGCATGCACAATAAAAATGTGTTATTACCTCCCACAAAGCTCTACCTAATTAAAACTATAATTTTACAGGCCTCACATTTTAATGCACCTGCTTTATGCAATAAACAAATCCAATATTATAAGAATCGTTATTATTATTATTATTATTATTATTATTCCCACTATTGTTGTTGGTGATAATAATTATTAGCTGGTAATTTAATCTGATAATATTGTTGGCAGTATGGTGGATTTTTATTTATGTTAGTATAAAAATAAAAAATAAAATAAAAAAACAAGGTAATCAGTAGCTTTTTAAAATCAACGTTGTTATTATTATTATTATTATTATTATTATTATTATTATTATTATTATCAATTGGTGTCCATCTTGTAATCATATTGATCGCTGAAAGTGACGACCCGAATTTGTAAGCTGCATTCACGTTCAGATGACCTGTCATTCATCAAACAGCCTCGGACTGTCACATTTATTCTCTCTAAAAAGATTCATGAAGAAATCGCTGGTTTATTTGCATAAATTATTTGCACTTTTACAATATGTAATTGTTTTCATCAACAATAATTAAACAATCACATGCTTGTTTAACTTATTTCATTAATCTGTTGTTGTGTGTTTTCTTTTCTTTTTTTTAAAGGCTCGCTGCACATGGAGAGCGCGTACCGGAACAGAGGATGTGATCATGTCGACTTATTTCTCAGCACGTTCAGGACATATGAGGAAACATGACATAGAAATTTATGTAGCTTGTCAGGAGGAAATGTTTGAAGATAGTCATTATTCTGCTTGGCGTGAAAGCCCAACAACTGCTGCTTTAAACATGTCCTATAAATAAAGGTCTACATGCCTTTAAATGTACTGCATTTTCAACTGAATTAGGCGGCTCCATCCTTCACCTCCAGAGCATGAATGCAAATGTATTTTTTCTTTTGTTGTTGTTGTTGTTGTTGTTGTTGTTTTACTGAAAACTTCCATAGTGCACTATCTTTTAAGTTTGTGTGGAGACCAGGCAGGGATCGTGGATTTCTTGTGATGTAGCCCACAGAAGGCATACAGTCCACAGAAGCCCTCTCCTGGCAAAAGGCTGAAGGCTGGGATATAAACACCGGGGCTAATGGTGTCACAGCGCTGCTCGGCAAGCGTGACAGAAACACTGAACCCAAACATAGAAGAGAGACTGGACCTGAGACACCCAAAGTCACCCGGCCACTGTTTGGAAATCAGATTATATTTTATCATTTGACGAGGGAAAAAAAATAAAATATGGAAGTTCACCTCATTAAACTAGAAAATATATATATGTGAATAAAGCACACAGAGTATAAATAAAGGCCCGGGACCTTTAAAAAAACACAAAGTGAAAACCCTCAGGGCGCACGTCATTTTCCTCCTTTTTGTGACACTTTTTGTCACTCTCTTATTTGCAGTCAAAACTTAGAAAATTGTTTCATCTCACAATACGACCAATAACTTCTCTAACTCCACACTTAAAACAAAACACTCCATAAATCACGCGCAATGAAGAAGCGCCGTTTGGCTGAAATATTCCAGTGATTGACAGCGTCATTTCCACCGCGCTGATGGATCCCATACACATTCAATTTACTGTACAGGTCGGAGCCTTTATTTTCCCCGGCGTAAAGCTCCAATAATAGGCATGACGTGCGCTTAATTCCTCGGTGAAGATCGCTAATTACACGCTGTATGTGCGCGTGATAGATGACAACAAAGACGAAGTCAGCTCGCTGTGTTGGACCGTGTGTGGGTGTACACCTCCTGTAGGCTACACACAGCAATGTGCAAGTACTTAACCAATAATTGTACCTAACTTTGCCGATGTAGCCTACCAGACTTATAATCAATCTGCGTGCGCACTCAAGTTTCTGCTTGAAATTCTCTCTATTCCTTTTTTAAGTTTGAGATCAGACAAAGTGTACAAGTACTTACTTTTGAGTTGTTTAAATATTATCAAAATGAGAAGTACCAGGGCTTTAATTATTAAAAAGAAACTGTTATAAAATATAGTCCGTCCAAACTCACCGGATGAAAGGCAGCGGACGCGTCTCACCGGTATCCTGTGTGCGTATAAAGTCGGCTCTTCCCTCCCCGGATCTCTCCTTCTTGTCACGGCGTCAGAAACTTATAGGTCCCGATTAAAATCTATCTACCTTTGGATCCGTCGTGGAGTTGAAATGTCAATGAGTGTGGAGAAAAAAAATCTGCGGCTCTTACCAGCAACTTTCCCTTCAGCATCAGCCTCAAGTTGGCAGTGATTGGCTGGAGCGACGGATCGACGTCATACCTTGGACAGGACACGGAGCACAGAATAGGGAAGTGCACAAGGTAGCCAACATGTGGAGCACACCGGCCTGTTTACTGTCCCAGTGTGTGTGTGTGTGTGTGTGTGTGTGTGTGTGTGGGCTGACAGCTAACATCTCACTGCAGGGGCCATGTCCTGTTTTACCTTTTGATTTTATTTATATCTTATTTTATTTCTATTTTTAACTTGGATTATTCAATTTTATTTTATTTGTATTATTGTTATTATTATTATTTTATTCCACACTGGCTCCTGTTAAGCCCCATTAAAAGACATGTTCCGGGTGTGCCTGATATGGAGAGAGGATCCTGAAACTGAAAAGTCTTAGTAAAAATAGAGTTCACACTCTCTGTAAACAACATGCAATATGGATGTTGTAGTCCATTAATAGTTCAGTTAGTTCTTGTGTTTGTATGTTTGTTTAGTTTTACATGTAAACCTTTTGCAAACTTTGAAAGACATAGCAAGTGTTTGCACGATATTTTCATATAACTTTTAATGTATTTAAATGCAATCATCACCACAACGGCTGCGTGTCTTTCCTTAACAGTTACTGAGACAGCGACAGGGGCAGGGTGACTAAAATGGTATTAAGATGTGAGCAAGTACATAGTTGTTGTTGTTGTTGTTGTTGTTGTGTTTTTAAATCGGAGCATGCTCTGTGTGCAACAGGTGTGGACAGAACAGATGTAAGTCCAACTCAATAAACCTATAGATACATCCTCGTGATGTATTTGGGCACTAGGCCTAGACACCTTTCCAAAACTCTGGTATTATAACGCATCTTGGCACAGTTGTGCTGAATCTAAACAATGCCACTGTTTTAGCCTGCGCTAAAAACGCTTTTATTTCTACAGCCCTATAAAGTTGTCATCCGCAACTCGTAATGGGGCTTTAGCTTCCCTTTTACTAAGGCAGGTTAAAAGCCTCGAATCCTATTTCACAACCTCTGATGTTTGTGTCAATTTGAACAAGACAGTGAGCAAATGGGCAACCGCGCCGGTGCTTGTCTCTCAGGAAGAGACCGGGGCAGCGCAGGTACGGGCCAGTCAGGACTGGCTGTGTTTGGGCCATTATTTGGAGGAACAGCCATTAAGAGGCCTTGATACTGTGCAACGCAGCAGGGTGCTCGACATGCGCGCTGGAAACCGCACGGCTTGGTCCCTGCTTATCAGGCTGTCAATAAAACGAGATGGGATACAGCGGTCGAGCCAGGTGCTCCCTTTCCCTTCCCACACAGCCCCGCTCTCCAGAAGCAGATCAGGCGTAAACGCAAATCTGTCCAGCCGGTTTTCCCTCTGCCGTCACCACGCTGCCGCACAACGCCACCCCTCTCTCTCTCTCTCTCGCTCTCGCTCTCTCTCCCTCACACTCACACACACACACGCAGTTGATTCTCATTTTTTATGGATATATTGAAACTATTTTGCAACTCAAATACTTCTAACAACAAATATCTGCCTACATTTGCATGTAACCCCAATCTTCACTGCTAATGCATATTTAGTTGCCACATAAAAATCAACTAAAGTTAAATATCTGACATTATTCCCAGATACATGTTGATGTGACTGTGAACAGGCCTGCGTGGACAAAACCTAGATTATGGAGAACGCATCAAACTTATGGGATCTATCCTATCCTGCGCAAGCTTTCCAGGGAAATGCCAATCTCTGGCTTGCCTCTGACTGATCAAATTTGAAACAAATTGTGTAATGATCGACCTCCCCTCTCTAGCCATGCAGAACATTATGCTGCCATAGCCTACGCCTCATGAGCTTATTGTTTACTGCCGCTGTAGCAGACAGAGAAAAATGTCCAGGAGACCGAACACGTTACCAGAAAGCAGAGGGTGCACGCACAGTTGATGCTGCCGTGTTCAAAGGGGGCATTTTATCTATCTAAATTAGGATTAATTGCAATGGACACGAGGGGGTAAGTTTTATCTAAACTTCAAGTTTAAACTGGCTGTGAAATAGGCACTCAATTTTGTTTAAACTTTCTTGTTATGGGCTTTTAACTGCATATTGAGATTCTTTTTTTTCAGTCAATACCTTGATATCTCTATAACTGTGTAAAAGCTGTAAAGAAAGTTAGTCATAGTTTGAACCTGCTCTGGCATGGAGTGGGTAAAATGGTCAGGCCTGTTCCTGCTGACTGCCACTCAAACAGCAGGCGTGTAGTGTGCAGATATGTTTAAGTTGATCGTCTGATATTTTCAATTTAAGATACAGCGTCCAAAGATAATATAGCCCAATTACCCCCACACTCCACACGCGCACTCACACATGCACAGATACTCCTCGCCTCTCTCTCTCCCTCCCTCTCTCTCTCCCTCTCTCTCTCTCTCTCTCTCCCCCTGTGTGAAATGTTTTAATAAGCCCTACACGCTCTGTGTGCAGGGTTTGATTTGTTTTCTCTCCATGCTCCCCGGCCCTGGATCGAGACATTAGCCGAATTCCCCCGGGGTGATTGGATGCAATTTGTCCGGAGTAGACAGGCACGTCCTGGATGTTAGGAATTCACTTTGGCTCAACGTGACAAGTCTGACTTCGATCTACAATTGCATCTGAAAGTGCAGCGAGCGGAAAGATCCCATGCCATTAAGCGTTCTTCTCCATCGCCCCTTTTTTTTCTGCAAACTAACAAGATCCTCCATTTGCTCACAAATATTCATAACAATTCCATTTACAACACCTCTAATCTGCTAGTGAGGCCTGTGTGCAGCGATAAATATGGGCTGTGCGCACATGGTCAGTCCGACGAGTCAGACTGGAGAGAGAAAGTCCAAACTAGGGGATATTATGCCCCAAATCTATGACCCTTTAAATTAGATTAAAGATTGACAGTGGGCTGGACTTAAAAAAAAACAAAAACGTAAGACTGACACCTGCCACGCAGACTTGCCCCTGATTGATTCTGATGCTTCGTGCTGGCAACAATAATGCTGCTGTTTTGCGCAGGGCTGAGTAGGCGCATTTATCACTCGCTTGCCAGGAGTGGCTGAAAGTCAGTGTCCGTGTCGCGCTGTGAGCTGACAGGGGAAAATGGGAGCTAACGAGGTTGTCAGATGTCCTGACAAGACAAATGAGAGCTCGTCACTCCCTGCGCTTTAATAACGTTTAATGGAAACGTATTGCACCGTTCAAAATAAAGTGTTACACATACCGGGGTCTGGCGGCGACGCAGTTAATTACGCACGGCGAGGTAAATTACGCATCAGCTAAAGGGTGTTGGCCTGGATTCAGCACCACCAAAGAGGATTGTATCTATATAACACCTATGATTTGTAGTCAACAGACCAGCTCGACCTTGGACTTTGTGTTGTTACTTTCAAAGAGTGATTAGACTAAAGTTGGTTTACGAATATATAAAAGGAAAACTGACATGGGGTCAGTTTAGTCACAGCTTGTGAAAAGGTCTTTTTCGGAGAACAGGTGGAAATATTTTCAACAGATTTTTCTCATCACCTGTTAAGGTTCAGAGATTAAAAACAAACAAACAAACAGCAGTTTATTGGTTTTTAGAATGATTGGATGTTTCTTAATTATACTTGTTATGTAATAAGCCCTTACTTTCGTATACTTTCATTTTAAATCCAAACACAGAGGATGCAATATTGAGCAGTATTTATACTGAAGATTTAACCTGATTCTTAGTTTTCTAAACAAGGTTACAACTCTCTGCAAAAAGAGTGATAGACTACTTAATATTATTTTGCTCTAACATATGTGCAGGATATTTCACCTGGAACCTTAATGACTTATTTTTCATGTGTTCATTTTAAGATGAACTGCACCTCTTGTCACGTGTCACAACCTTTGCAACGTTCTGCACTGAAAGGGTTTCCCCTCTCGTGTAAGGGCTGGGATCCGACTGATTTTTTGTGAATAACGTTGAGCGCTGAGGTTGTGCATTCTTCTGTGTAATTCATGGTGTGCGATATAGCCAACACACGGTATGGTAGTTATGGTCATGATACATAATCCCCAGGGCAGGGCTGATACTGGTCTCTAACTAAAACCTTAAGGAGACTCTTTAGCGGTGCGTGGGTCTGATCAGAGGCGTTCTACCACTTTATATTTATTTGATAATATCTCTTTGTTAATTTATTGGATAATCTTCTATTATAAAAAGCTGCGCGTGAAGACCAATGTTGAGCTGCTCTTGCTTTCTATGTCATAATGATGCTTTCTGTGTCATCAGCTGACTCAGAATGACTGGAATCAACATGTTTTTTTTCCCCGAGGATAAAAAAATATAAACCTGGCAAATGTTGTGTTCAAATGAGGACAAAAATACAACTAAAAAAATGTGACGGACAAAAATAATGGCAAACAACAATCAAGGCAGTAA
Organism: Sciaenops ocellatus; assembly: GCA_033000465.1. Taxonomy (NCBI): domain Eukaryota; kingdom Metazoa; phylum Chordata; class Actinopteri; family Sciaenidae; genus Sciaenops; species Sciaenops ocellatus. The sequence continues at coordinate 12,409,432 of CP136888.1, read as the reverse complement.
AAGCACTGAGTTGTTCCCCCCCACAACCTCGTTTACACTGAAATACTTTACTCACTATGATGAATATTAATTAAAATCATAATTATACCCTATGCTGTACGTCAGCCTAAAAAGGGGGGAAGCAGTTCCTGGATCTGTCTTTCACCAGATGATGGCAACAATTCATTACAGTGCACAGAAGCTCACCTCAGTACGATTCAACAAGCACAGTGAGTGACAGGTGACGGGGTGGCATTTGTAAAGATCTTATTCGGGCCTCGCTCCTTTCTCTCCTAACGGAGAGGGCGTGATGTGTGCGTAAAAAATAGACATAATTTCACTAATGTCATCACCTGGCCTCTGGTACTCTTCTGTGCAGGGTCAGAGAGGCCGGAGCACCTGGTGAAGAGGAGCAGCGAGAGGGGATCCGAGGAGGAGAGGTAATTATACCATCGATGCACACATGACCACATGATGACAGACAGACACACAGACAGACAGACAGACAGACAGACAGATAGATAGATAGATAGATAGATAGATAGATAGATAGATAGATAGATAGATAATATTACCTATATTTGGTGCGTAAAATTGCAAATGTATAAATAAATACGCATGTGATGCCAGAGTTGCGTCTACAACAAGCCTATAGCTCTGAGCAAGAGTGGACGCAAATGTGACAAATTCAACACAGATCTGTGTGATATGTACAAATGGATGCAGCGGCACAACTGCTGTATGTGAACTCACACAGATAACTGAGCAATGTAAAACAACACACACTAAATCAGGCAATAACGACGACAAACCGTCTGGAAAATGGACGCACATAGTGCAGCAAGAAATCACTTCTCGTCCCTTCCCTCCTTCTCTGTGTCTGGATGACAAATCCTATCCTGCAGTAAATATTTTGAGGATAATTGAACTGATTGTTATTTGCAAGTTTCTCTGTCTTGCATATAAAAGAGGCGTCGAGCCTGTGCGCGCTCATAATGACTTTCAGACCATTGGCGAGATATATTCATAATGTGGCGAAACTTAAATTGGTAATATGCAATTCTGCAGAATACGTCAGGATGCATTATTGATTTGGCTTTTTGGATTTTTACACTGAAAGGATGAGTTAGATGGAGGATTTGGAGGTTCTTAAAGCTCGTCGTTAAAATGTGACATGAGCTGACCTCTTCTCTACTTTTAAAGAAAGCTCACTAAAGCCTGCCAAACTCTGAGGGGGAAAGATGTGCTAAATATAATGCAGACAAAAAAGAGGCGAGAAAGGAAAGCCCTGAAATTTGTGTTTGACAACATGTTTGTGACTTATTCCAGAGGCACTTTGTTGTACCTTGAGCATACAGATTATTGAGGACTTCTGTGAGAAAAATAAAGATAAGTTTCGGGTCAGTGCTTCACTATTGATCTTATTCACTCCATCCCTTATAGGCCGGTTATTCAGCAGCACCCCGCTGTGGATACACACTACATTTCAACCCATACAGTGTTAAGCCTACATAGTGGCTACAGAAAGCTTCTGTATAGACCACGAAACGTTTCTAAATCTAATCACAAACGAACCGTAATTAGACAAGTAATTACCGGCGTAATTAACAGCCTCTTTCTGCTCGCCGTGCTTTGATATGGACGGGCAGCGAGCTCTCCGCTTTATGGCACACAGGCAGCAGCAGCGGCAGCGGATAAAGTCTTTATTATTATTGCTGGAAACCCATCTGGTAATAGTCTTGCCCGAGACCTCCTCCCCCCTAATCAAGGTTTTAATTAAAGACGGTTGAGGGCCATGGAGAACATGAAGGCCAGTAATTAAGACTAACATTGGACCCTAACAGATGCAACCCTCCTCCTGCGTTGGTGCAAAAAAGGGGGGAGCTCACAAACCAAGACGCGCACAGTCGTTTATGCAAAGATGTAATATTCAATGAACGATGATGCATCACAACATGAAAATATAAACAGGGGGGAAAAAACTAGATTCCTTCCTCTAACAACGCAAGTACAGTCAGATTAGGTGAGTTCATACTTTCCACTATACAACACAGTATTTAAGTCCTCATTTGGAATCAGAAGGGCATTCCCAATTACTAAGGAGAGTTTGTTTTCATATTTCTGTATGTACTGATTTGAAGACAGCTCTGGGGGTTTTGTTGCAGGAGAAAAGCCCCCGGTCACCATACATTAGGGTGATGCCTGCGCACTATAGCCCGACGTCTGAGGGTGCAGGACGGGGGCTCGACGTTATCATTATACACACACATACGCGTACTGGAGTGCGGTTGAACGCGCGCGTAAAAGTTGGCACATGATTCCAGTTTAAGGAGTCGCGCATGAATCTTAAATAAAAAAAAAAAAAAATCTTAACTTTTATTAACTATTGATATATTTACCTGAGGTTATGATTCTCAAATCCAATGTCAGGACGATTTAGTAATTAGATTACAAATGAGAAAAACCCTCTCTTGCTCAAGCACATGACTGATCCAAGGTAAAAGACAGGTTTCAGTATAGGAACCAAAACTACACAACAATGATAAGCCCGAAAATAATCTCAATTGTAATTCAAACCTGCAAAAAAAGGAGGGTTGTGGAATTATTTTGCATATGTTGTGCGTAAAAGTGCACCTGGAATATCACTACGGAAGCCTAGTTGGCTCTACTTACAACACCACGTTATACAAAATGCAATAAAAACTGTGCCATGTATGGTTATGAATATTCATCATCATGTCTTCGATCAGTCCCCCACTCATCCTATTTTCTCTCCTACGCACACGCGCGCGCTCTCACGCACGAAGACACTTCCTCCATAAGTTGCATAGTGAAAGTTAAGATTTGCCCCTCTTCAGATGGGCAAGCAGATGGGCAGACGTTTAGCCAAAAACCCCCGCAAAGTTCCCTGCCTGCTCAGCCACCACTGGAGAGGGCCTATACAAGAAGGTTGCACTTTGGCTTCTCGACCTCGTCGCAGCTCCCTTAACAAATGGCAGACCTGAAAACGAGTCAAGATTCAGACCTGGAAGAGGCGACAAAGGTAGGGGGACTGTTGTCATGTGGACCCACAGTAACACACTGCAGTGGGAAGACTCCATCATGACCACCTTGCTCCTACAAGCACATCAGTGACTCAAGACCAAGTAGTCCTTTTACAAATGTGATGCAGAGACATCCTAATGTGCTTATTGGAGAGGCCACGCTTTCAATTAATAGGTAATTATTAAAAACAAGTGTGAATCAAGTGTATCTGAAGCTCTTAGTAATTACCATCTTCAGATGATAACAGACAGAAGAAAACTTGGCCTGTGTGCTGCAGCAGCTCCTCTGGTAGCCACGCTGAGCTCCATCATCGCCACTTGTGGAGCTTTTCTGCCCCCTAGCGCCGAACTAGAGCTCCACAAAACTCCGAGACTGTTTAGTTTAATATCTAAACATGCTGCTTGATTCATTTTCACTCTGCTGAACAAAAGTGAACTGGCACTGTTTGTATTCAGGTGTACTGGTAGACAATTTGCTGAATGATTATTTTCGCTCTTCACTACCTATGCTTTGAGTTCTGGCATTAATTTGAATATAGAATTAAATGAAAACGTGATTTGTTTATTTGTAAGTTATGTTTCTGTGTGTTTGGCGTCGTGTGAATGAGGGTCAGACAGGGCACAGATTCTGAGGATATAGTTTTATCTTCTGGAGTCATTCACTTCATACAGTTTCATAATTTGAATAAAACTCAATAGTATCTTATTATCAAATATATAGTTTTCACACCATCAATCATGATAAACAACATGTGAGAACAAATTTAGCTTCATGAGTACTATCCTAACTCATTTGATTATATATCAGGTTTTCTTTGTATTACACCTAGGAGTTGTTCAATAAATAGTTACTTAGTGGCTGCTGACACATATTTATGTTTTTACAGTCACTGTCACACATTGTTCAGTGATGCAGTTAATGTATGTATGTAGTTCCCTGGCATGTCAATAGAAATGACCTCTCATATCACTGAGTTTATGTTGGTAGATTATGTCCCTCAGTCTACTTATCAAGGATCTAATATTGTTATAAATGCCACAGCATGTGGCCTTAATATCTGATACATTTTCTAAGAAAATAAAAAAATGACAGATATGTTTGAGGATTAAAAGGTGTCTTTCTATATACAGTAAGTACTGCAGAATTTATTGTTTTGAGCATGATTGAGAGAAACAATAAATGTAATGTAAAGCTTTTAATGTCAGGTTATCACCCACCGGCTGTGTACTTGAATCATAAGTCTCATGTTCCGTGAAATAATAAAGTAATTTTAGACAGCATTAATATATAATTACTATAAATAATTAACTATTAGTCTTTAAAAATTAATTTGAATACACACAAAGGTCTCCATTTGGCCAAATCCAGAATTAAAGAAAAACCTATAAAACATTTTATAGCTACAAAGAGTGATTTTTAACAAGTATCATTTCATTACACAGACTGTTGAGAGTGGAAAGTATTATATATTATATTATTATAAGTTTTCCTATTTAGATTTCATCAATTTTATGAAACTATAACAAAGTTCATGCGAAATTAATGTAAAAAAATGTTTGTTCTTATCTGTTCTTTATGATAAAACAGTGACCAGAGGCCATAACTAATCCACCCTTTTCTTCACCACTACATCACTCTTCTAAAGCTTTCTGCTTCAGGTCCACAAGTAGGATGCAGGCAATTATCCATAATATCCCAGTAATGTTAAAAGAATGAGACTTAATTTTCCATTTGGTTGCATGGAGAGAAATGTCAAACGTATTGGATTGAGACCGTTGTTTTAATCAGTAGGGGAGCACGCAGTGACGGTTGATGAAGAGGCATTAAGGTTTTTGCTGCTCATGCATAATTTAGCCTATTGATCAGGTGGGCCTTGAGCTCATATGGCCAATATATTGGCTTCTTGGTTAAGTTTTTAGATGTTCCGAAGAAGTGTTTTAGACATGAACAGACAGGAATATATGCTATAATATAACGTGTCACTATATTTGAGTATAAAATGCATCATTTAATGAAAATTAAAAGCTTATCGTTATTTTGGCTTGAGAATTAACTCTTAAATAAGAAAACAGTTGTGGCATTCACAACAGACACACGTACATTCCCCTGTACACGTGTGCCGCAGAATTTTGTCTCGTAATGGAAATATGCTTCCCTTAGAGGCTCTCTGTCTCTCCCTCTCTCCCTCTCTCTATGCATGGAGGGAGGCTGGCATTTACTTGACAATTTTTGCCTTTAAGTGCAGGCTTTAAGTGCAGTGTTTTTATCTACACCTAAGATAGCTACGGACCAGGACAATTTAACAGGCAATTTAACTGACCGTGTGTTAGTGAAGCTGTCTGAGTCCCACTCTCTGCCAGAGTGCCATGGCATGATGGATGTAGGCAGTCTGGGCTAGGTGAAGACACACACACAGACACACACAGTCCTATTGAATACACAGATACACAGACACACCGCCCTGCCATATTTTCCCAATACAAACGCATATGGGCCAATCCACAGCCAACCCCCTTCCATTAAGTCAACATCTTGTGCTGGCGGTTGGAACAGTGCGGGGCTGGAGTCAGGTCGTCCAAATCCGTCAGTAAGAGGAGGCAGAGGCGTTTGTCATCCTCCTCTCTGGGCACCATCCTCCTGGAAGAGAGAGAGGGGGGACAGAGGGTGGTGGAGCAACGTAGCATCTGGCTCTGGTAGCTCCAGCTGCAGAGAGAGAAGGGGACAGGAGCCGCGCTGCAGCCCAGGGGAGACACTCTTTCTGCAGCCAAAACTGCTCCACCACTCTATCTGCTCGACGGAGGAGCGGGGAATCAAGTCAGATGATACAGAGAAAGAGTTTGCAGTGTTGTCGAGAACCAACAGCAAGGAAGAAGGTTTCTTGATTTCTGTTGCAGTTCCTTGATATCATTTTCGTTGATCTCTTGATGCTATGCTCTGAGAAGAATTAGGGTCATTAGACTATGGGGACAAACCTCATTACATCATGTAGTATTAAGATCTTTGTGGCAATGAGTGATGACATTTGTGAAATGACATTTGTGGCAGGTGCACACATTGGGCACAGTTTCCCTTAAACATGCTACAGTACAGAGAAGGTGTGTAGAAAGAATTGTAATCACAACTGAACAGAATGTAGGACCAGAGGAAAACGTCACCCAAATGATGACCCATAAATTACAGGCCACAGTCACGCAGCCAAGGCCCAGAGACAGTATTTAGCATCTAGCATCTAGCGTCAGCACTCAAATGATGTTTAGCCTGTGGCGGACATTTAGCACCAGACTCCAAAGGCTCTGAGGGCACTCTGTCACAGATCTATGGATGATTCGAAGCCTGGGGACGGCGTTTAGTATTAGCAGTTAATGTCCCAGTGTGTTCCAGGGTCTGTTCTCAGGCGATATAGTTATGCCGATTGAAAGAAGGAGATCAAATTAGATGTTTGGAGGGAAGTCGTCAGAGGGGCGACATGTGTTGTTCTTTTATTGTGAAATATGACCTTTATGGAGGGAAGATCTAGGGGGCTGAGGAGCCCCTTTGCTCAATCTAAGATGTCCTCTAGGATTAATTAACCCCATTCTCCCATTAGGCCTCTGGGATTTGAATGTCTTAGATTGTGAGAAGTCCTGGAGCAGTCTACATGCACGGTTCTTCTGATGTCTACCAGGTGTGAGCACTTCCTGCTCAATTTCAAAGAAATCATACTCCTGATAACAAACTCATCGTGCAACAAACTCAAACCTTTGAGTTTGTTGCACGATATGATTAGATGACCGCGTAACTAATTTTAAATGCTGTTTAAATGATCTCCCTAAAACGTTTTGCACTTCTTCCTTACATGCAACACAGGCCTTTACTACACCGTAACACTGTTATGGTTAGCCGGAGAAGCTAATGAAATTAGCAGCACAGATCACAAGCATCTGTTTGATGTCACTAATGATGTGTCAAGGGAGCTGCCATGTGCTATTCTTCTGATCGCCTATAGATGCATGTCTGTATAATGTGATAAATGTCAAAGTCCCAAAAGAGAGAACACAAATGTACCATTCTTTCCCAAAACTGGACCATTAATGTCAATCATGTGGACAGTTACAGAAAGCCACAGGGTGCCAACTCACACAAACAAGGACTGGTCCCTACAGTCTCATGATGATGGTCCCCAGACGGTCTGCTATAACAGCGCCAGCTAATCTTCTTTTCATGGTCTTCATTACGACCTGTCAGGACATAAATTGACAGTAAATTGCCATGTTTATTAACACAGCACTAAAACAGCATCCTTAACTGTTCTGCCCCCTCGTGCAAATGTTAACGTTTAACAGTGACCAATGGGATCAATTAAGATGCTGCATAAAATGATGCTGCACCTAAACAAATCCCCTCACACACACATACAGGGCCTCACATTCACAATTCCACCTTAATATGCCTCCTCAAACATTATGTCCTCTGTTGATGACCCTCTTTGAAGACCTATTCAGACAGACACTTGCTCGCCACATATTTGCAGCTCGAGTAACGATGGGAAGGGCCATGCTTCACGGAGCACTGCATCGACAGAGTCTTGAGTCTGAGACTTGCTGCGGCCTTTGCCATATAACACAGTAATTACTAGATCAAATCTGTTCAAATTGAGGCAACGCTGTTCTGTGATCCCTCCTATACTAATCAGCACGCTGAGGTATGGCTGTGCGACTATAAATTGCTGACTTAATTAAAACCAGGACCTCTCTGTCATCTAATTACAGGGAGAAAAGGTTATTGCTTCAATGCAATTTTCCAAATATGATTCCTTCACAGTTATTAAAGGCTCAGGCGTCGTTTATTGTTTCAGATTTTTCAATATGGAAATGGCCCTGGTGACAGACGTAATGACTCGGGGAAAACGCTTCATCTCGATAGTGGCCTGGCACAGCCATTTGTCTAAGATAAGTGGAGCGAACAGGACTGGGGAAATGTCATGGGAGGCATCCCATGATTGCCTCCACTTTACAGTTGTCATTAAACAGAGCAAAGGTTTCTTTTCTCCTATGTGGCAGCAATGAGAAGTTTATTAATCTATCCAGAATAGTAGGGGCGGTGAGTTATTATAACTATGAAAATTCACAAGGGAGAGGGAAATTGTGGAGAGTAATTGTGTGATGAGAGACTCTATATTCCCAGTTATTGTTCACTGAAATCAATATTCTATTTCAACTTCTCCGCCAACCCAAAACCTGACAGAAAACTGTAGAAAAGGTGACACAGAACTCAGATTAATTAAAAACAGCACCGGGAAATCCCACAAACACACTGCACTGACACACTCAAACCCCAACTGCAATAACAATAACATGGAGGAACTTTGGTGGAAAAATGGTGCCTGAAGAAAGGAAAGCAGAGTGGTGAATTAAGATATAATAACATTGTAGTTTCAAAGGTCACAACAACAATAAATGTACCAAATTTTTTCTCCCATAAGGAAGATGTACAATAGGTCTGCTCTGATTAAATCAGCACACGGTTTCGATAAAAGCTTCATTTGTTGTTGGCCAGGCAGTGATTTCTTTGATTGTTTTAGTCTGAACTTCGTTTTTGACTCTACTGTTACCATCTTCTGTTTAACAACTTGTGCTTTTATTGAAGTATCCAAGATACATGTTTTTATCTCTTTAATTTAGAGATGCAACTAATGATTATTTTCATAAGCAATTAATCTGTGAATAATTTGCTCTATTAAAATGTCAGTGAAAAATGCATGATATAACTAGCTATAGCCTGCAGAAATGTATTGAAATGTCTTGTTCTATTAAGATATTCAGTTCAGGATATGTATGATAAGGAAAAGCGTCAAATCTGTAGGAAATTGAAGGAAAAATGTCTCAAACGATTAATCTATTTCCGAAACAGTGGTCGATTCATTGTCTGTTCACCGACTAATCAATTAAATGACTAATCTTTGCAGCTCTGCTTGAATTTAAATATTATTTAGCAAATGGGACTTCTCAGATGAACAGATTATCCTCATTTTTGGCACAGTGCTCAATGTCTTAGATCAAATGTCTACAAGGCTTCTCATAAACTTTCTTTTCTTCTCTTCTTTCTGGTTTAAATCTGCAATGGAACAAACAAACAAAATGAACCCACTAAGCTTTTTAACTTTGCATGCAGCCGACTGACAGCACAGAGCAAAGCACACTCTTAAATTTACCTCAACTGGTCAGATGCATGAGAAACAAACTCAGCTCTGACAGCGAAAAAACAGAGGAATGGCCTCGGCATGACATGACATTGTGGCGTTATCTTCACCCAAAGCACGGGTGTGTTTGTTCAAGAAGAGACTGGTTATTTTTCTCCTAATGTTGAATGAAATATTGTTGGAATAGCTTATACTTATCCTCACACATAACAAATGTGTTAAATTCAGTCAAATTCACATCAATAAATCCATGTAAGATCTGAGTTATTAATAAGCACTTGGATATTCAAATGTTCTGATTAATTTTTCACGCTTAAACAGACTACAAGTGTTTCTTTGCACAAAAAAAAAGTATTTTGCAAATTCGATAAATACAGTGTGTGGGTGCGAGCGTGGGGCAGGAATAGGCCACAACAGAACAGTATATCCTGGACACTAATGCTCTCTGTCTCCCACCATAGGGTTTTCTTAATTACATTAACCAAATGCCTTCTGCAGTGTGTGTAATCTCATGGTTAACTGAACATCCCTGTAGCTGCAGCCCCCTCCCCTTTCTATTCCTCAATAAAATATTCATGTTGAAAGCCACTCTTCCAATCTACTTTCTCTCTCCAGCATGTTAATGCCTGCACTTGTTCAGCTATGCCCCCATTGTTTGAGATAAATAACCAATAACCTTCAACATATAGGCTATACCTCAAAGGTGTCCACTGTTATCTGGGATTAGGCCAATAAAAATAGCATATACTGTATATTTGAATTCAAGTGAGTTAAGCACTGTGGCTGAATCTTAAGCATCTATAATATCATAATTTCCTCTTGTAGATCAGGCTTCTGAGAACTATTTTATCTTAATATAGGTCTATATTTATTTTTAACATTTGTTAAGGAAATTTTAGAAATGCGTCTCTCTGGAAAAAGCACATTTGTATTTCTTCATGTCTGCACGCTGATTCAAATTGACCAGGCAAGACTAATTTAAATACATTAACTATTCATTAATTGAATAAAGAGGCTAGTTAGCCCAAGGGCCCCTTTATAATCATAAACTGGGGTGTACTATTTATGCAAAACAGCAAAGTGCCATGTGCTGGCTTATTATGCTACTGATGAATGGCAAAGTACATGTTTCTCCTGCCCACGAAGGAGGATTAGGCATGGCAGTGTCAGCAAGTTGTTTCCAGGGTACAGAGTCTGCTCCTCCATATTACAGCATGTTGAGATGCGTCTGAGTAATGTGATTCTTCTCGTCGTCCCTCCTCCCATGCAAACTCTTTCTGCGTCTTTCTCAAAACGTTATGTCACAAGCATGAAGTTAAACTGAAACGGCTCACCTTCACACTCACGCCAACATCTCTTTTCTCTTTACATCCACTGGGACAGAAATACTTACCCCTTCAGACTAGATCTAGTGCTGCTGACTTGTGCTAGTCTAGATTAAATTCCAGAAACCTTTTCTCTCACAATGCCTCAATTCAGGGTACCCACTGCTCTATTTTTTTATACTTTGCTGTGTGGAATAATTTTCATATAAAAGGTAACATGAGGCCTAAAAACTTGAGTCGGCGGCCCACAGTGACTGAAAGAATAATGTGACAGAGGAAAGACTGAATATCATGATGACATTGGAGCTTATCATCACAGCTATACGTTTAATTTGTTGTATTAGTTTGTTGGTAGTGTGATGTCTCGCAGTGACATGCACTCTACACCAAAGACCACAATGGAGATGACTCTTTGACGTTCTGGAAGACGTGTGTGTGATTACATGTCATAATGTTAAATAAACTAAACTAAGGGACTCTTCAAAAACTATTCAGGTGAATAAAGGGGCTAAAAAAAGCAAGACACTATGAGTCGTGGTGGAAATTATTTTCCGAACTACTGGGTATTAGGGAAGCAGCAATTAACTGCTTTCACTATTGACCACAGTTTAATGTCACCGTTTTATAATCCCAAGGGTTCAGCTATGCTGGGTGTTCCTGTAACTTACAATAAAGCACCTCTGAGTTAAGAGTCGTGCTTTCAGTGCAACATAAACCAACAGCAACAAAACATGAAAAGGAACACTGGACCTATACATTTGTATATTACAATTTATTAATTTAACTTACCATTACCTCACAATATGTTTTGCATTCCCTCTGATAAATAGAGGAAAGCTGAGCTGTATTTTGATACAGTATTATATCAGACCACCCCTGGTCATTACCACAAAGCGAGTCAGTGCACGTTTGTATCTTTGCAGCTAGATAGGTAACTAACAGTTTTAACAGAGTGAAGTAACTTAACTCTTTACACTGCATTATTATCACCGGCTGCTGTCGTAGCTGATACTGACAGACTATAGAGATGACATAGCTTTGTGGCCGTTTGTTGTCACTGATTGTGGCTGTGCTTTTTAAGGGGTATAACAGTGACTTCATGCAGGGGTTGTTTGTGTAAAGTTATATGACATGGTTACTATGGCAGCTACAGTATTTCTGAACTCATCTGGTGTATAATAAATCTGATATATCATCTCATATCTGATAGATGTGCTGCCAGATCAAATCCTATGTACCTTCATGATACTTTCTTGGCTAGTGTTAACAGAAGCAGTAAAGACTATAAAATGGCAGTGATAGTGATGGTGGGCTGTATGTTTGAGATTGGATGTTTTATTGTCATATGCCATCACACGTGATCAGACATGTTTGAAACAAATGACATGTTAATTACAGTAAATTACAGTGCTTGCTGATGTGAAGAAGAAATAGTCAAAGTGTGTGATGTGTGTGGTCTCACTCAGATACCAGTAAACTCTGACATGGCTTTTACGTACAAGGTGACTTGAACATTTGAATGAGCAGATTAGGCCCTCAATCTTATTTTATATATACATTTTTTAATGATACAGCTCACAATGAAGCAACATCAAATAAGAGACCTAACCTACCCTAATAAAATAAAAATCGGACCACTATCCCTTAAACAAAAAGAAAATGACCCTCCCTTTATGATAACTCTTTCGCCTTCCTAATAATTTTCCTACAGTCCCTAAACTTACTAATACTAATACTAAAGGTTAGCCATTAACCAGGCTACAAGCCACAAAAAGATTCAGCAGTAGTGATGTGTCGGTCGTGAACGAGTCGGTTCAAAGAGCCGATGAATGCCATTGAGTGATATTAGAAAAAGAAGCGGCATTTGGATGCATTTTAAAAATTTTGAAAACACAAAGGCAGAATGCAGAATTTTGTAAAGCCAAGCTGTCGTATCAAGCAGGGTCCACAAACAACCTTCTTCACATACACATGAGAACTGTGCATCCAACAGTCAATAGCTGTCCTTTTTTAATAGTTTTTATAGGTGTTTCTATCTGCTTTGTGTAACAGAGTGGTACTACAAGCAAGTTAGTGCATTCATTGGGCGGTTTCAGAGAGGGACAAGGGTCTGTAAACGCAATGAAAACAATTGGCTACAGGAATTTATATTAATTAATAAATAATAATTTAATTTATATTAGAAAATGTAATTTTTACTTTTGAATACTTCAGGACAAAGGATGTGTTGAATACATACATGATATATGTGTACACATACAAATCATAAATCAAAATAGTGCTAAATTTGGCTGAATTATTAAAGGTATAAGTGGTAAAATGAAGAGCTGTTTGGGAGCCGAAAGAGCCGGCTCTTTTTGGTGAGCTGAGTCAAATGATCCAACTCCCTAAAAAGCACTGAACTTCCCATCACTATTCAGCAGCTATCATTGCGTATCAAAGAAGTTCAACCTCAGACATTCAGACCGTTGAGTGATGAAACCGTTTTTGTTCAGCAAACGTACATTTTCTCTCTTTGATGGTGCAATGGATGGAAAAGTGCAGATAACTATAGTAGTAGGCCTATCATTAACATAAGTATGTAGTCAGTATTCACGTTTTGACAATTATTTCTGTCTAGAGAGAGCTTCTTGGTCACAACACACAAACACTATGACTGAACATGTGGCCTGTTCGTTGTTGAGTCTGTTTGTTAGATGACAAACTGTGGCAGAGACTCCACAGGGGTGTATGTTTGTGGGTGACAGTGCAAAACCAAATGCAATGGGGGGGCTTGAACCCTGTTTTTACGCTACATACCTGCACTCTCGACACTGTTACGCACAGCCACAGTGTCATGGCGGGTGCGTGTTGGTACGAATGGGGACTCGAACATGACACCGACGCAGCTCAGCGGGTTGTAGAGCTGTAACAATGTCGTACATCTCGTATTTTAACCACTTTAACTCATCAGACTGACTCATACTATCACACTGTGAGCTCAGTTTGCGCGTCAGCTTGCAACGTGGCGCCTGAATCCCTCTCGAGTTACCGACATCCCGCGGACCAGTGGCGGGGCTGCTGCCTGTGGAGAAGGCGGTGCCCCGCCTGAAACGGACGCTGTGGTTGGCTGTACGTAAGGCGGCAGAAAATCCCTGTTTGGTTGCATCCCTTCCTCAGCAAAGGGGACAGGATTGCCCCAAATCGTTTGAGTGAGGACCGTACGTGCTCCCGGTGGACCCGTGTGCAGGCTCAGGTGCTCTTATACAGGTTTGGTTATTGGCAGGTGAAGCATTGTTGCTGAAGAGAGGAAAGAAAGGTTCAAGTGTGTCGGTACAAGCGGTGAAAGTGGTCTCACAGGCGCTTGCTTATTGTGTATTGTGGTGTCACAGGCCTGTTTAGAAACAACTGTGCTGGCCTCATTGAAGAAGCCAGCTTCACCCCCTCACTGATGGACGTCTTCGGCTTCGTGTGTGCTGTGCTGCTGTGCACGGCTGCGGTGCAAGGCAAGCCAACATTAAGAAAAGAGAGGGTCCTTTATCAGGACCCTGAACTGGCCAGGCAAGCCCACGAAGACAATAAAAGCTTCCAGTACGACCATGAGGCCTTTCTTGGCAAAGAGGAGGCCAGGACATTTGATCAGCTCACCCCAGAGGAGAGCAAGGACAGGCTCAGGTAAGGACACATTACTATTATTACTGTCACACATCTGTGGATGCCATCAAGTGTGCGGTACCGACAGTGTTGGTGTTAATGTCACAGGCTGCATTGAGGAAATCACGCACACTCACTTCTCTTCTGTTGGTAGTGTGTTGCGTGTAACTTGTTCAGGACATTAACATTTAACAACAGGAGCACAAGTGCCTGAGAAAAGATGTGCATGCCAGCATGTCTACAAGACTGGATAAAACGGTGCATTATAACTCGCACACACTTCCATGGAGTTAATTGCTCAGCCGAAATCTTAATTATAGATCATCATTAAAGAAGCACTTGTAGGAGATAAAGTTTGAGTGAAGTTGTGTGGCAGTATGCAGCCTTCAAACAGCAGCTGTCAGTAACTACAGTGTGTGCTCCTTCAGTCATTTTTTTTTTTTTCTTTTTTCGTCACTGCCTGGATGACAAACTGGCACCATTTAACACACGTTGGCTAAAAGGGCTTTCCCCTCCATAAGAAAAGTGGGAGGACCCCTGTAACATCACAACGTGGCAATCTCTAAGAATACACCACAGCCACACTGCATTTTTTACTAGAATGGGTTTGCCTGCTCCTCCTACTAGATTAGTCTCATTCAAGCCACATCCCTAACAGTAAAAAATGGAGCAACCAAATATTTGTTTATTCCCCTGCCTGCTGGTAATAGTAGCTCAGTGTTTGTTTGAGGTGAAACGGCACAACGACCCGACTTTTGTGCTTGTCACTTCTCCCTGTGCCACATATTACCGCCATGTTTGAGCGTTAAAAGTAATAACTCCCTGTGTCTTTACACTCTTGTCTTGCAGTAAAATAGTGGACCGGATAGACAGCGACGCAGATGGCTACATCACCACAGCCGAACTCAAGGCTTGGATAAAACGTGTACAGAAGCGCTACGTATACGAGAATGTGGCAAAGGTTTGGACAGATTATGACCTCAATAAAGACAACAAGATTTCATGGGATGAGTACAAGCAAGCCACATATGGATACTACCTTGGTATGTATGTGTGTGTGTGTGTGTGTGGGGTAGGGGGGTGTTCCGGCACACTTTAGCAGCAAAAAAATTAAGTACAGTATTAAAGTATAAAATAGCTATTTATGAGTTTAACTTGCCTCTCTTAGCCAACCCGGAGGAGTTTGAGGATGCAACAGACCAGTTCAGCTTCAAGAAGATGCTTCCTCGTGATGAGAGGAGGTTTAAAACGGCTGATCTAAACGGGGACCTGGCAGCAGACAGAGAGGAGTTCACATCCTTCCTCCACCCTGAGGAGTTTGAACACATGAAGGATATTGTGGTTCTGGTAAGCTCTCATGGCAATTAAGTATGATTAGAAAGGGGTGGGGTAGTAAGGCTAGTCTGTGTGTTGTCTCGGGGAGTTTTTGCAGAGGGTACACTAAGCTCAGTGTTAGACGCCCAGATTTGCATCCAGATTTGAGTTTTATAATTTGTCTGCCCACTGAGAAATATTATTTCATTACAAGAACAGATTTGAGTTTCTGTTACATGCATTTAATCTGAGGCACTACTTGGATAAATGTGCTACATTTGGGTAACTCCTTAATGAAATTTTAACTCGGCCAGGACATGATTGAGTTTCTGTATTTTTTAGGAACAGGTCCAATGGGATGAGGCAGACGGTCCCATTTAAGACTCGATCTTTAAATATAAATTTGGCTTCATGGAAGAGTTGCGTGGCAAATGTTAGCAGTGATGCACTATGCTGCTCTGTTCATAAAAGTTGTACTACCCATTTGACAGAGTTAATTATTCATCTCTCATTTTTACGATGTCACCGAATGTCATCAAAGAACTGTTCAGCCAGGGGCGGCTTCACTGATTGTGGTGAATCTAAGTGAAGCTAATGAAGTGCACGTTTTCTCACAATAGTAAGGGACTTTTTTTTTTTTTTTTATAACACAGCTCTTTCACACAACTGTGCAACAAAGAGTAATTGATGGTGTATGTAGTCATACGAGGAAAAAGGAGTCAAAGAAAGAGTCACTTTACAGCTTTAGAAAGGACATGATTGTAGGCTTGCAGGACAGATAACTGATGGAGCTTGTAGTGCAGGTTCAGGCAGGAGCACAATCATCTCAGCTGTACACCAACACACTCATTCACATAACAGAGCACTTTGTTTAAATGTCCAGCTGCACATCTACCTGCTGATATCTGCTTTCAGAGGCCGGAGACCTCCACTACAGTACACTGTAAATTGAGAAAAACACTGACCACCTCGCCCGTCATTACCCATGTGTCAGCTTTAAGTGCCACTGCTATTCACTGTCCATTAGCTGTGATATATATCACTGTGTAGTGTGTTGTATGTATCTGCACAGAGTAATATCAAACCATTTCTGTCCTCTGCAAATTCCTTGAGCAAGAACCTGGCAACATTTTTGCTCAGTTTCTTCCCTGTAAAGCTTCCTCGATGTCCCCTTAGGTAAACCAGCACAGTTGTTTGGAATGACATATCCCATAATGTCTTTTATGGTTGCATTTATATTGTCATTTACAAGGCTTTAGTTTAGTGTTACTCCAGAAAACATGAATGTGGTCTGGCCTCCAGGTCACCGCAGACCCTCTAACATAGTTGTAGGTTTGTTTACTTTCTACTTTTGATCTGTACTGTTACGAATAAAAAACGTCCAGATCAAATCTCTCAAAAATCATAAACCTGTAGTAAAGCTACTGGTACATTGTCTACCTAATGTGTTTCTTATGTATAATAAGGTTAATTGTATAATAGAGCTGGATGTTATAATTTAGAATCTATATCACAACAGACTTGTTCCTGATGACAGACTTTTGGGCTGATTGTTTGGTTGAACGTCTGGTTAGATGCCATTGGTTGTTGCACCTAATCCTGGTTTAATGAGATGGGATTCCGACTACCTTTTTTACATTCAAAATTTTGGCAATCTAATAAACTTAGCTTATCATCTAGCTCTTTCTTTTTGTAGTGTACAGTAAACTGTGTTATATGTCTCCCTTTATAGACCAGTGTGACTGTCATGTGACTCTCACATCTTTAAATATATAGAACATCTCTCAGATGGTCAGTGTTTACAGAGGTCTACAGGTTTTATATTTTTAATGAACATCTCTTCTTGTTTACACACAACCTTTCACAGGTTAAGTGGGAATAGAAGATGGATGGATGTTCTTGTTTACTGTTAGCCAGCTTTAAGACTACAGAAGCTACATAGCTATTAATCATTCAGCAGAGTTCAGAAAGGACCTCTCACCTGCAGGAAAGGATGCATACACTGATTTGAATCTGTGTAGCTGCGTGCATGTGTTATGCCCAGATGCATTGCTATTACCGTACTTGTATGTGTGTGTGGTTGTTAACTAATGATCAGCTCACACGGCAAGCCTTTTAAGTAAGCATTTAGTCAAATTCACACTGTCAAATCCAGGATGTGAATGAGAAAACCATCTGCCAGGGCTTTAAAAGCCAGTGTTTGACCAACTGTTTGCAAAGAAAACAAGCATATCATCATCTTTTTAATGTGGAGGGTTTGGCTCTCATCAAGGAATCCTGTGATTGTCGTATCAGTCTGCCAGCTCAGCTTTAAGCAGACCCTCATTCAGTCACTCCTCACACCTGCCTGAGGCAACATGTTTCTCTTTTATTACTCAGAGTAAAAGTTCCACTATTGTTGACACCTTGTGTCTCCCTTTAATGACCTCATTAACCTCATTCTGATTGCAGGAAACACTGGAGGACATTGACAAAAACGGTGACGGACACGTGGATGAAGATGAATATATTGGTAAGTTTACAGTTAACAATGAATTAATCTAATGAATTATTTTTAATTATATGAGCTGAAACAGTAATATAAAAATAACAGCAGCATTAAAGACAAGTTAAAGGTCCAGTGTTCCAGATTTAGGTGGCTCTAACAGGATTTGGTGCATCACATAAAATTTGCAGTTATCTTATTAGTTTCAGTCCTCATTGCGATTTTCAGTTCCATGACTCTTATTCGTCTCCCACTTTTTCAGCCGACATGTTTGCTCATGAGGACGGGGGTCCAGAGCCAGACTGGGTCAAGACTGAGAGGGAGCAGTTCTCTGACTTCCGAGACTTGAACAAAGATGGTAAGATGGACATGGATGAAATCCGCCACTGGATTATGCCACAAGATTACGACCACGCCCAAGCTGAGGCCAGACACCTGGTGTATGAGTCTGACCAGGACAAGGTACATTGTTTCAGCTGCATCGACATGTTTAAGATATATCTCTTGTCATTTTGTGTATATGAGGTCTTGTCCACGCTAATAATGATACATCTCAAAATGTTGAATAAAACTCATCTTGCAATTCCCTGGTCTTTTGTTCTCAGGACCAGATGCTGACCAAAGAGGAGATCCTTGAAAACTGGAACATGTTCGTGGGAAGTCAGGCCACCAACTATGGAGAAGACCTCACCAAGAACCATGACGAGCTCTGAGGTCTCTTTGCAGCCTCTGACATGTGTGTGAGGAGGGTTGTTGAACATCTTTGCCTTCAAAGACAGAATCACAGACTCTTGCACATCCTCCCACCACCGCAACCACCACTCCATCCTTTCCTCATGAGAGCGGGACAGATGTCAGTGTGTTGGATTGTACACCAACACTGTAGATACCAAACAAGAGGAGGGATAAGGGTCTGTCCCACCACTAACACTAAGGGTCCATCTCGGTTTCATATTGACGGTTCTGTTTCTGACATTCAGGAGCAAAGCCAGACCCAGTGGACCTACTTTCCATCGATGGTGCCTTCTAGCCGCATCGTCGGCTTTGCTGCCTCAGAGATCTGTGTAGATAGTCTTTAATAAAATCTGTCAAAACTGAATGCAGAGCTTTATGTGAATTGTCAGATACAGGAACTGTTTTTGATAGCAATGTTAATGTGAAACTACAGCACAGAACATTTATTCTGATTTTATTTATTTATCGAATATCTTCTGAACTTTAGGTTTGAGAGGAGTACAGTGTTCAACTAGTTTTTTTTTTTTTTTTAAACAAGACACAAATTATGTTTCTTTGTTTACAGTTTTCTTGGCCAAATGATTTTAATGTTGTTGTTTTTTTTATTAGTTCGTGCTTTAAGAACTGTTAATGAACTGATGTTTAATGGCATGGTTTTTGCACGCGTTTGGTTTTAGTGTAGCCTGTGAAAAATTATTTTTCATCATACTTAGTTTGAAATGTATTTATTGGTGTACTTAAGGCCAACAGTATGCTCCATGTTAAATGTTTATTGACCTTTGCTGATGTTATGTTTGAGCTTTACCCTTTTACAACTGTCTAATTTAATTAAGGTTTGTTTAGTTGGTTTTTTTTGAGTAATGGCTTGAAAACATAAAAGGATGACAGAAACGTCTCCTTTCCTCACCTCTCACATGACTCCTTGCTTCCTTACATCACTCTGAGGTCATCTTCAAACAATTCGATGTACCGTTTTTTTCCCACTGTATTTGGCATTGTACATATTAGCCAGTTGTTAGTGAACATCAGAAATCCCTCTTTTATCTTTTTATCATGTTGTATTGTTTAATGGAAATGTGGACAGGTGTATAGAACTATGCAACTCATGAAAAGAACAAACTATGACCAGAGTTTGAGGGTTAGTTTAGTCAAATAATGTCACACAAAGTTCCTTTTTCTCCTCTTCATCTTTTTTTGATGTTCTTCATTGTACCACACCTCAGTTGCATTAATAGCCTATATCACACATGGGTACAACTGCATCAACATGTCTCCTTTACTGCCTTGCACATGCTCATGAAATGTGTTAAAATTAAAAATTAAAAAAGAAAAAGTCTTGTATATTTTGTGTGTTAAGCTGCAAAACATCATTATTGAGCTATGAGGCTTTTAGGGAAGCTGTTGTGCTTTTAGCAAATCAAAGTAATCATTTGTAATTATTTCTGTTCAATGACGGAGACAGAACGCACACTGCATATATATGGTGTCATTTAGATAGGTGGCTTAAAGGAATAGTTCAGCAGTTTGGGAAATGACTTTCTTGCTCACAGACAGAAAAGAAGATTGATACCGACTGGAAGCTAACCTGGTTCTGTCTAAAAGTAGCTTCTGGTAGTATCTGCTGCCTGCGTGCTTAATGGTGACGTCAAGACCCCCACATGTTACCGCGCCTGGTCAAGAAAACGTCCAACACAACCTATCATAAAACCATAACACTGTTTTTTGTCCAGATCAGACAAAAGAGATTTAACTTGTTAATAAGTGCTTAGCTTTAGATTTAGTTACCTCTGGACAAAGCTTGCTAGCTGTTTCCAGTCTTTGTGTTAAACTACGCTAACCAGCTGCTGGTAACTTCAG
This sequence comes from Sciaenops ocellatus, assembly GCA_033000465.1. Lineage (NCBI taxonomy): Eukaryota > Metazoa > Chordata > Actinopteri > Sciaenidae > Sciaenops > Sciaenops ocellatus. Next base: position 12,388,881 of record CP136888.1, on the reverse strand, counting down.
GCAAGAAAGCTATGCTAATTTCTTAATATGTTGAACTAGAACTATTTCACTCCTGTGGATCTCTGTCTAATACCACCATGCAGTTAAACCATTAGGGTAACCTTAAATGCAACTTTGTGTTATATATATTGTAACTTCAGCATATTCTTGACAGCTATGGCCTATAAATCTCACAGTGTCATCAGAATGAAACATAAATAATTCTAGATAACAAAAAGACTGGCCTTCTTGTGTCTAGATTAAGCAGTGTCCTACTTTCTTTGTCCGCCTGCTACAAAAGATCACGCAGGTGAACTCTTGTCCATTCACTCGACGTCCGTAGCAAATTCCAACCTACAAAACATAATACTTCAAACCTAGTTTAAGTTCTTGCTGTTGATACTCACATTCATTCTGCCTCTGCTCACTGGCAAAGAGCAGTTTCAAAAGATATCAGGCTCCCATTTTGTTGTGCATCTCAGTAGTTTTTGGTATGTGTCCTAACACTTAGTATCTCAGGTAGCTATATGGGTTCAAATGTTAATGTCTGTATTCAACTTTTGTCTCATTGAACATCACACTTCTCTTAACTCCACACACACACACACACATAGAGGAGATAGAGCCAAGCTGACTTGCTGTTGTTGCTGGCTGTTGCAGTAAAACTCTCAGATGTAACTGAGAAAGCAGCTCTGCCACCCAGCCTGTCCCCTCTGCTTGCTCATGTGGAACATATGGATATATGTGTGCCAGTTAGCAAGACAAGTCAAGCGGGACCAATGCGATAAAGCTCATTAGGAACAAGGGACAGGCCGATGTATGTGTGGGCTGTGTTATTCTGCTGTGATGTAGGACCTTCTTCAGACACTCTCAGACCTTGACTGCAGAAGTTCAAAATGTATAGAAAGCTAATATTCAGGCTTGATATTTCTACTTTTATATAGATTCTTTTGACTTGGGTTTGGTTAAAATAACTTTGCAAGAGGGCAACATGACACTGACAATGAATATTTCATATAATTCTGTGGAAATAGGTTACCAAATTCTGGCTTGGCTCCATTTCTATTCTATAAGACAAATTTCTTTACAGATGAATTCCTTTTTTGTTCATCTGACAAAAAGCTCCAGGTCTGAGTATAAATCAAAGTGGAGGTGTTGCCTGTAGTGACATTTGAAGTTCTGGTTTTTATAATGTCCATTAGATAATCTAATGGTGGCTCTCATGCCTTGCTAAAGAGTGTGGGGTCAGCCTTGCATCATTCATTTGAATAATTGGGAGGCCTACAATACTAAGTAGCTCAATGTACTTCCTCCAAATAGCATATGAGGTTTGTCATGTGTCAGAGTGCATCTGTGCATCTGGACCAATGTGTGAGTGGAGGTGGATGAGTGTAAGTGATGCACAGAGATGTAAAAGAACCAAATGTGTGTTTGCCTGAGCAAGTTGGGGGCACATGGACTATGTGTGCAGCCTGCCTCGCGGCCATGTTTAACAGGCTGCCCCTCCTGTTTATGATAGGTTCCTAATCATTCACACTGGGGGAGTGTGTGTACAGTAATGCCTTCAGACAGCGCTCATATGAGTGTCTGTGTAGATCAACCCCTCTCCACTGATAATAATGAGCCCTCTGGGTGAGAACAGGGTGGAGACAGTGGGAGAGGAGGGTCATAAAGTGTAGAATATTAATGTCTGAGTCTATAAGCCCCCCCATCCTGTATAATTTTCACTTAGTCTTGTCCACCAGCAGTCTCCTTTTAAAGAGCTTTTTTTTCATAGTACACTTCTATTTCCATATTAGCAATTAACAGCAGCAAGCCTAAAATGACTACTACAATTAAACTGCCTGCATAACAAACTATACAGTCCATCCAGCCCCCCTCAATTCCCCTACTCCCCTGACTCTTATCATCATGATGCCCTGTTTTTCATTTGAATATATCTGCACTGCCTCATCTTTGTCTTTTATCTCTTGTTTGTTCCTTCTACCCTGAGGTTTTGTAGCCCTGGGTGTTGTTTGTAATGATCTTTGGGGCATCTGACCCATCCTGTGCTGAAGCTTTCATAACAGACTTTGTGCCCATTATATAATAACATGCATAATAGCAAAAAAAAAAAAAAAAAAAAAAAAAAAAAGTACGATCTCTTTTCATTATCGAGCCATTTGGACAGAAAACATTTTATGTTTCATCAAGCTGAATGGGAACTTTATGTGATTCTTTGCCTTGACATGACAGCTCGTGGGAAAGGCTTTTTCTTTCTCGTCTTCACTGGAGGTCAAATTAGTTTTATTGCTGAAACTGCAGTGAATGAGACAAATACATATTGCAACTGCACACAGAAGAACTGATTTTCCTTTATTACATGCAACTTTTAGAATACTAACATTGTTATTACTATTACTGTATCACCGCCATAATTAGTTGTTTTACTTCTTAGTATGCTCATAATTGTATATAGTTATATGAGGTCATGTCCTTTGTATTACTTCTTAAAATTTGACAGCTTTACCAAACTAAAGGAAGAAATGTACATGTTACAGTCAAAAACATGCACATGGAGGATATCTTACACACTATTCTAGTTATGTCATTGGTTGTGTCATGCACATACAAGTGCCTAGCCCACATGAACTAAATATGCTGTTTGCAGAGGTGAAACATGAACAGACCTTCTTACATCACATTGCTAACAAAAAAACTTTGTTTCATGTCTCTACAAATACAATGTGCCATACAAGGTTTCCCTCCTAAAACAATGTTTTTGATCATTTTTAATAATCATCCATCCACACTTAGAAGTGTAGAGGCCTAGCATTTTATTTTAATGCTCAGTATTTTAAAATGTGACTACTTTTAAGGCAGTAAAGAAAAAAGGATTTAGGATTTCTCCATCAGCAGCATTTTGACCACCATGTAGGAAATTCAAATACATGGAAAATATCATTTAACAATTGAAATAAATTAGAGCAATTATAATAACATTTTCTCTGTGTGGTCTTCCACACTTGGACCTCAGTTTTTCTAATCTGCTGGCTACAGCCTCTCGATGATACACAGACCATCTCTTCTGTGTTCATGCAGGTTGTGTGATTGTATATGCGTGTCATGTGAATGTAGGCTAATTCAGCGCCTCGCATGTTTCTACTTTTGGACAGTGAAGCTTGAAGGAATCCATCAATCTTTCATGTCATCTTAGATAAAGTGGTTATCCCTCCTTGTCTCCCACCACAGGACTCTACTCCTCCTAGTGGTGACGAGACAGAACAAGAGGTAACCTCCACTCTTTTTAACAAACTGCACTTGTCCTCGTCTATCATCATGAGTTTTTATGTGCCCATCAACGCAGTGTAGATAGGGAATCGGCCATTAATGACTACACAATTAGAGAGAAAGCTTTAAAGAGCAATACATTTCAATTTAGGAACCATAAACCTAGTGAGTTGGTAACTAATTGTAAGTGCCTCTGGAGTAATGGGAGCCCTTTGAACTGAGGTCAGGATGACTCAACATCAGTTTCAAACAGCTTTTACGTGGCTGTTTCGCTGCTTTAGTCACCCACTCATTCTGACAGGCTGCTGCATATCTTTTATGATATATGCAGAGAGAAACTTTTCAAGTGTTAATTAAAAACATGGGCAAAGTGGCCCACAGTGGAGTCGTTTTGGAGTTCATAACAGTGAGGGTGGAGACAGTGTTATCCCAGAGAGACTGATATCTTTGGACAAAATGCCTCTCTCGCTCCATTTGTCAACATTTGTCTCTGTTCCTGTCTCTGGTCCTCTCTCCTCATGTCCCAGCATCTGGATACCTTTGGGATGGAGGGGAGGCCTTGTTTCATCCCTCCCATCCCACTATTCCCCAGGGGGCTTGGGGTTGGTTTGTGATCTTGTGTCTCACATGATAGAGACACATCTAATCCTGTTAGGCATTAATATCTTACAGCGGAATAGAAGAGACAGCAGGAGGGAGGAGAGAAGAGAAGATGAAAGACAGGATGTCTGAGGAGAGAGGGGAATATTTAAAAGGCTCTATCTGTCTCTGTTTGTTGGACCATATATTGGTTTTGAGTATACGATGTATATATGTGTGTGTTTCTGTTTCTGTGCCTGTGTACCCCTCATGGGATCTTCCCGGCTGCTGCCTGCATATCTGACAGACTCTTCTCAAGGTGTTTTCCCCTTGCTGTCTTTCTATATCTGCTCCATCTCTGCTCCCTGAGTGAGAAAGTTTACCCTCTAGGCCCCATCTGAGCTCCAGGCCCCCCAAGGCCTCTGCATTCCCAAAGCTCCTACACACCGGAGCCCCTCAGGCTCCCTGTTATACCACAGGGAATACCCCCAAGAACCCCTAGGCCCCTCAGACTGTGGAGCAGCAGCTCTGCACAAGAGAGCTAGCCCGAGGGAAGGAGGGGGTTGCTGTCTGGGAATACAACTGAGAACATGCTTCACTTAACATTTGAACAGTCCCAGACAGCGCCTCCTGTTGGTGCAGCATTGTTTTGCATGCAGGCCTCCTTGTAACCCCATTAAGTTTCCTCTCTGGGGCCTTGACCTTGTTAACAATCCCTCTGGGCTCATAAAGGCTTCTGTGTGCTACATGTTCACTGACCTTTCCTGCACCCGGAGGTTAAATAACGTCTTTTTGGCCCACAGCATGAGCTTTGTAGCGATGGATGCACCTGGAACTTTACTGATTGACATAATGAAAAATAATATCACTCCTTCGTAACCAAATACCGGAAAGACTCATTATTTAAAACTCTAAAGCATGACGAAAGTAAAAGTTGGAACTGTCATACATGTAATGAACTCTGCTTGTTCATTTCATTGTGTCAATGAGGTTATATCACACACGCATTCAAAAAGAAACCTTTTTGGGGCGTTGCACGTGGATATGAAGGCTGTGAAGCTAGCAGGCCTGCTGTCCTACAGATGTCTTGGGCTGTGTGTTACCAGGTGTACGTCACCTGAGATTACCCACGCTGACACCCCTTAAAGGCAAACAGCCAGCAGTACAGCTGAGGGGGCATCTGGTGGCGTGTGTGCATGTGAGTGTGTGTACGTCTGCGTGGATATGTGTGCTCATGCATTCAGATTGGTGGTAGCGTTTGGCAGAATGGGAGTGCAGACATCAGATATTACACTTCCCTCCCACTATGTCAATCAGAAACTTTCACTCTATCAATTTAAAGATTGTAGATCACGTAGATCGATGTAGGGCTCAGGTCAGTGTCTCTTTGAGTGTGTGTGATAATGATGTCAGGACGTTTAAAGCACGGGTTCCTCAGGCTCTACACGGCCTTTGCCGTCTCCAGTTAGGAATGAACTGGAGTGAGTAAAATGTTCAACTCTGCTGTCCCTCTGATCTTCCTCTGCTTCCTGGCACCCCTGCAGAGAGAGAACAAAGAGAAGCACTTCTTAATCAAAGTGCATTGGATTAAGAAGCAGGGGAAAAAAACAGAACATCACAGAGATACTACCTCGCAGCCATTAAGTGGATTGGAAAACAACCTGAATCACCACTTCAAATGAGCAGTCTGTGACCCTGAAATAGGAGAGCGGCATTTTAATCTTTCTGTTAGTTATCGAGATCTGCTGTGGAAATTAAACAAGCAGTGCAGGAGAAGCTGTGAGTGCAGTAATTTACATGTAATCAGGATTAGGTAATCAGATTACAGAAAATACGTAACTATAATCAGCCCAGATTACATTTGAAAATGTGTATTTAAATTATAGTTACATTGTCAAGGATTACTTGATTACATTTTGATTACATTTATAAAATATGGCAGTTTTAAACACTCTTAAACTTTTTTTCATGATAACCAATGCTCTATTAACCCTCTGGGGTCTATAGATATTGACATGTTATTCAGTAAGTACTGAATAACATGAGGCTGTGTGGGCATTACAGTACTGTAATGCCCACACAGCCTCTGAATGGATGACAGACTCAACCCAAGGCATCACGGGATTGCCAGTGGATGGTTAATAACCATGCTAACAACAACAACAATAGTTTTCAACAATGAATAATGAATAAATAGAAGACGGAAGACATCTGGTATTATTTAGTTTGACCAACTGTAAATATTGAACATACAAAATGAAAATGTATTTAAGAAAAAAAAAAGAAAAGAAATTTGTAGACCTGAAAGAAAATGAAATTTTTGTTCCTGCGTCCATTTCTTGAATATAAGTTTATAATATTTTTATTGTTTGTAACCCAAAAGTATTCTGATTAGATTACATTTTTTGTAATCCAATGGATTATGTTACTGATACAAAAATTGCATGTTATTTGCATTCAGTTATTGACTACATTTCAAACTGATCCAACATTGTGTGTGTACATGCTGCATGTGTGTTTCCATTGAGTAGGTTGAGTGAATGCCTTCAGTAAATGTGCGCTGTGGTTTCCATGTGTGAACATGTAGCCAACAGCTAAATATATCATGCTTGTATGTGCGTGTTTACATTGCTTTTCCAGGTATGTGACATAATTAGCCCACGGAACCATAAAACAGCTCTTCCTTCCCACATTGAGTCATATTTTATTAAGATACCTGCATCTGATTCACCTCATCCCTCATAGACCTGCACAGTAGCATGACACACAACTCCATCCACATCATGTATATTTAATGGACCCGGGGACACCCCACTCTGAACATGCCTTCCTGTTTCTCACTTTTGTGGATTTTAACATATTTACTGTGACCAGTCAGTACCACTAAGGCCAAGACTGAAGTGGACACAGATTATATAAAGACTGAAAAGTGTGAGCAGTATTAAAAGTTCAGTCACACTGTGCTGGACTGGAAAGGCTGATACTGCCATCATGTGGCCGAAGAATGTAAAAAGCCATTCCTATAGTGGAGGCTGTTATTTACAATCAGGATGTAAGTGTGTGTGAGCATTATGGGGCCCAGTCTATGCATTAGGGGGCAGTCAGTGGAGTACAGCCAGCTGACACTGAAGTATGTGTCTTTTCTAATGAGATTTACCGGGCTCCAGATGTTCCTAGTTATGAAGATGTGTGTCGGAGATTTAGGAGGGTGAGACCTGCACCCTGTCAGAGTCACAGTGGGGCGCTGTTTTACTGTCTGTCAACCCCCCCCCCTCCACCTCCAATCACCCCACCACCACCATTCATAGGTGGCCCCTTAACCTGACAACACCAGCACCTCTTCTTTCTCTCTTAGACAAAAGCACACACTGTTAGCCTTGACAGCGATGTGAATCAACATTTTATAAACTTACAAAAACATAGAAAATACAAAAGGAATGTCTATAACGGTTGGCAAATACTCCACATATATACAAAGCAATTTGGTGAGTGTCATGAATACTGTAAGAATAAGTTTCTCTGTGTTCAACTTGGACAAAAAAAGACACATTGTCCATTTCCTAAATCCAGTTTACATTGTCCAGCACATTTTCAAGGTGACAATCTTAACAATACAACAAAAGAAGCCAGTGCAAGTGTACTAATATATCCAAAATAGTGTACCAACATTTTCATCATCTCACATAAAAAAATCTTCTTCTTGGCTCAGAATTACTGTGGCATTGTACCCTCTCAGTCTGAGTTTTAATGTCAGATAACCGAAGGAGTGCTGGTTGAGGTGCATCATGAAGATCTCCAGGATCATCGGAGTCTCTCGACATCAGCTGGCTGAGGGAGGCATCAGCTGTGCTCACCACCTCAGCGACTCTGGCAAGGCACCATAACCGCTGACCAGGCTCCAGCATCTTTCTCTACTATCTGGCACACCATATTGTCACCTTCCTCATCGTCCTCCTCCTCCTCCGCTCGCTGCTCAGATGGCAGGCTGCAGCTTGGTCAGGTTCCTCTGGTGCATGCTGTGGTGGCGCATCAGCTCGTCAGAGCGGGCAAACTTCTTCTGACAGTTGGACCAGCGGCAGGTAAAGGGCTTCTCACCTGACAAGGAGGGGACAAACAAGGAAAAACAAGAGAAATTGTTGCTTTAGAGTGAATTCACCTCTTGGAATGCAAGCCTGAGTTTTAATGTACGTGAATTAAAGGCAGTTAGACCATTTTCACACAAAAATGTCACTGGGGGAAGAATGGAGAGGTAGAAAATAAAGGTATACGCACTTGTTTTACCTGTATGAGTCCGAGTGTGCGTCTTAAGATGATCTGACCGTGAAAACTTTCTCTGACAAGTCTCGCACTGAAAGGGCTTCACTCCTACACAGAGATGCAAACGGTTGTTGTGGAGACAGAAATGAGAAGAGGGACAAAAGTTTACATATAAAATTACTTGGAGCAAGCATTAAAACTGTTTAAATATAAATCATTGATATTGGTTCCTTTTAGTGAACCAGTAGAAGAAAAATCAATAATCTTGAGAATTTATTAAACATGTCTAGTTTTTCATGTTGAGTCATATATTTGAACAAATAAAAGCTGCAGCAGACTCCTTGTTCTCACGCCCAAATTTCTATATGAACAGCACCATGCATTAATCTTCTCTCAGGCCTGTTTCAGAGAGAAGAAGTAATTTGTGGTATTCTTGCGCTGGATTGAAGTAGAGAAGTGAGAAGAGGAACTAAAGCCGTAGCCAGGATATTGTAAATAATGAGGTTATGTTTTCAAAAACACACCCAACACAGACATTCAGCTAAAATTACTATGTTTCAGTTGTTTGGATTTGTCATACTTTATTCATTCAGCCACAATTTGTAGTCATTTTACATCTTAAAGCCTGTTTCATGGCCTTCTCTACACTGCTAGGTTTTTTTAAATGTTAACGTTTAAACGTTTGAATTTTTAAAAAGTATTTATTTACTTATGTACTAACCTAAAAGTATTCAAATTAAAATAGTTTAAAACACCTGAAACACCTATCTTGTGTTTTAAAGTTTTTTATACTGTAGAACTCCCTCAAGGTTTCAATAACTTCTTAAATCTTCTCACAGAAACACTGAGATTATCGTTGTTCTCAATGGTAGCAACAGAGGGAACTCATACAGTAGCTTAGTGTACCTGTGTGCCGGCGCTGGTGCCTCTTTAACTGGTCTGAGCGAGAAAATCTGCGGCCACAGTCTGTGACATCACACTGGTAAGGCTTCTCTCCTGCAAAATAACATTCACATCATCATCATCATCATCATCACCCATATGCATATTTTCTCATCTGTGCCATAACCATGTCAAAATTAGGCACATTTTTTACCTTTTATTACCATTTATGTGTCTAGATTTTATTCATCTGGGGGAGGTGGATGTCCTATTTTATCTTTTCAAACTGAACATTAACAGCCTGTCTAAATTTCTCACTGTAATTAATAAAAAGCATGTTTGAGGTCACATCATCTCACCCGTGTGTTTGCGGCCGTGCATCTGCAGATGTGATAGTTTGAAGTATCTCTTGCTGCAGCCAGGATGAGCACATACAAATGGCCGCTTTTCACTGGCCTCTGATGACCTCACTACCGGTGGAGCAATACCAGGTACCCGACGAACATCCTAGAAGAAACAGAGGAAGGAGAGGACAGAGGGCTTACTTTGTTTACCTTGTGTATTTATTTACTGTATGTCTTGTGAATGTATGTTTGATACTTGCATGTGTGTTAACTTTAACTGACCTGAAGTCCTCTGAAGACGCCATGTGTGTGTATGTGATACTGGGCACTGAGAAGCACGGGTGGAGGAGGGACTGTGGGGTCACTCTCATAGCCGGTTGAATGTCCAGTGCTGGGCAGGAGCAAAATTGTAAATGAATTTAAGCAGGCAGATACAGTAGGTGGAAAAGGTTTGTGCCAGACTGTTCATCCGGTCCAAATTAAAAAAAAGAGTATAAAGCCACAATAAAGCCAAAAATGAGTTCAAAAAGAGTTCAATCCTCCACAGCACACACACTTTTTAGCCATCACTACTACATAGCTTTCCAAAACAGGACTTAACTCTAAAACTAAGCCTATGAAGAAGTAAGGGCTAGTCCCCACTTTAGAAAAACTAAACAAATTAATCTTTATAACATACAACAGAAGACTGCGGTCAAACACACATACACACATATGACACATATGAATATGCTCCTCTCCACTTCCTGATTTCCCTAGGCAGTAGGCCAACAGCCATCTGGTCAAATCCTCCTCTTCCTCCTCCTCTGCACCACTAGAAACACTGGTCATGACTGGAGAATACAGTGTGTTAATCTAATAGAACTAAAAGAAGGCTCACCTCTTCATGGAAGACGCCAGGGTGTTCACTTGGTTCCATGCTACACAATCCAGCTGAGATGCCATTTGGTACAGGTTATCACTGAGTGAAACATACAGCACAGTCATTAACATTATGGTAAAAAAAAAAAAAAAAACAAGGTAACAAGGTTATCTCTGAGGTTATAACAGATTAATACTGTACATGTCTTTTCTTTATTAATTATTAATTTTTGGGAAATCCTGAAATTAGAAAAGACAGACATTATTTATATTGCTGTGCAATCTTCCTGTCATTTCTCTTTCCTTGTATGGCTAATGAAGACGTTTCATTCGGGGGGAGGGGAGGGTGGGTCCAAATGGTTCGCTTATTAACACATCCTGTCCACCCACCACACTCCTCACTGGCTTCATTAAAAAACATGGGCTCTGAGCCATTCTTTACCTTGGCAGATCACACTAGTGCACACACACACACACACACACACACAAACGCATTTGACAGAAACACACACTTGGAGATGTGGTTGTGCACTCTGCGGGGGTGAGTGCCTCCGTGCCTAGTACACCATGGACCAGAGCATGACATCACTCTGTCCTCAGTATCATTAAAGGCGGGAACTAGTTTCGGGGGAATTCTGGACGGCATTCCTTGAGAAGTCCTTGAGGGAAGGATCGTGATGGCTCGCTAATCAGCTCTGAACTATGTTAAACTGTGGAAAGACTCACTGATATCTGACATATATTCACAGTGTGTATGTGAGAGCGTGTGTGTGTGTGCGTGTCTCTGTTTGTTTGAGGGTTTCCAGTTCATGCCATAAGCTGTAACAACAGCAAAGTCTTCCCTTCTCTTATCAACTGTTGTTCCAGTATTTGGGTTGCACATGTTCCTTCTCTCAAACAACATCGCAGGGCGGCATTCAAAGAATTTGATCCTAATTTACCCCGTGAGATGTTCTGCATCAAAATGAAAACAAGCTGGAAACATATTCAGAGGTTAAAATAAGAAGATTCCCAGCCTTACCTACCCCACCCCCAACTCAACTTTCACTTTCCCTGAACTTGTCTCTTTTACTTTTCTCCTCATTTTTCCTCAGGGTGGATTCAGACACATCAGCAGTAGATCACTCACTGTTTGTTTTGGCCTGCTGAGCACCAGTGGGCAGCACTTAACCTCAGAACAAATTAGGAATCACAATCCAGACAGTGCAGAGGCAAATACAGGGCTTAACTTTGGATCAGAGAGAGTTCACACTTGTAAAAAATTAACAGCAAGTGAGCAAGCCGCATGCAGCGTTAGTGGAAAGAATCTGACATTAATTGATGAGCGAGGGAGCTGAAAACCTTTGGGAAGAGTGGAATTGTAGCAAAAGGGAATTCAAGGTAGCAGGAGTCAAATAAAGCAACAATACGTGCATGCAGGGGCAAATAATTGTACCTATTGTAGTTTCTCAGCAGCAGAGCTTGGCTGCTCGGACAGGATTCTGAAGGATTGTGGCAACCAAACATGGGAGGAGGCGCCGGGTACTGCTGGTCAACTGAACATAAAAAGATAGAAAAGTTGCTTCAAAATAGGGATGCAGCCAACAATTATTTACATTCATATCATTGCTTAATCTGCCAGTTATTTTCATCATTAATGTAAAAAAAAAATAAATAATTCACAGCCTTTTTCCAGACATTCGAATTGCAAATTGTTTCATCCAATCACTCCAAAACACAAGAAATGATCATAGAAGACAAGAAAAACATGTAAATATTCACATTTGAGAAGCAAGAAGCAGTGAAAACTTGATAAATTATCAAAAATTTTGCTGATTAATGTTTTTTGAAATGGTTTCAGCTTCATCTATAGAAAGTTTCTGGTTGTCAAAATTGCCCTTCAGCAGCTTATTAAGGTGGAAACTTTCCCCCGAGACGTGGTATAAAAATGTTTGTATTCTTCCATCTTCTCATCATCAAAACAGACACAAAACGCATTCATCTACACCTATAAAAAATATACCTTTATGCACACTTTTGTTTGCATGACTGCACAGACGCACAGCTCTTCTTCTCAAAGAGAGAACGGGTCAATCAGAAACAGTGGTCCTTTTCAGGTTCATATAGTATATTGGTCCCCAGACGGTTTTTGACATTCCAGCAGAGTCACATAAAGCTGTTTCCTCAAGTTATCATTTCTAGAGTCATTAACCATACGTATGCTTAAAGAGCGAGAGGGAGAGTGTGTTTATGTATGCCTGCGTATATGAATGTGCGTGCAGACAGAGATGAAGGAAAAAGGATAATAGCGATTCTGTTGTGATATGAAAAATAACGGGTTACTTATATAACCTTGCTGTGACATGACAGCCTCCCAGTCTGTGAAGTCAATTTAGTGAAAACACTTCAGGATGCAGACAGCTACCTATGTTGTTTGGTGGTGACAGCGTGTCCTCGTGTTTGAAGGACAGGCTGGAGAGCTGAGGGGTGTGGTGAGACGGAGTGTGACCATAACTGGGGTTGCTGTCTAAACCCACTGCTCCATAACCTGAAAAGAGAAAACAAAAAGAGAAGCAAAGGGAAGTTAAAATGATCTTATTTGCCTGGTCAACTCATTAGATTTCCTTCTTGTAAATGAATGTAACATTCTGAAGCTTTGCTCCGGGATCTGGTCAGTTATCTGAATCCCCCTGGTAGCGTAGTCGCTTTTAGTCCCTGGCAGTGTTACTACAGAGAGACATTCATTAAAATACTAAATCCTCTTTCCTTGTACCATATTCTTTTTTTCCCCCATCTATCTTTGGCCTTGTGGTTGCAATATTTATGGCAGGTGGAAAAAGAAATTTGGCAAACACAGCACAGACGGACTAAGATGAGCTACTGTAAAATATGCTCAGTAAAAAAAAAACAAGGTTGAGAAATGATGAACTGCATGCATGCTAACTTAATTAGTTAAAGATAGCAAAAGATGGTAACAGTATGTTGTTGCATCTATTATTGCAATTATTTGAATGTAATACAATAGGGTAGATAAAAAGTTAAAGAATGTTACATTTGAGAAAGCTATGTGGAAATGCAGATTCAATCTGTGTGCAACATTTATTTCACGCACAAATACAGCGTAGACAGGCAGCTGTATCTGAGTCAGGCCTGAGGGAGATGTTGAAAATTTTCTGAAGAAATGACTCACATGACTCTCTTACTCTGACTCTCGACCCCAGCAGACACAAGCATTGTACGGTAAAGGTATTAAAGTTATCACTTCACAGGAAAACAGAAAATGCAGTTCCAGTTAAGATTCTAGTTAAACGGGGTGTCAGTTAGTTCAGTCGGTAGAGCATCTGTCCCATGTACAAAGACTCAGTCCTTGCCGCAGCGGCCCAGGGTTCGAATCCGACCTGCGGCCCTTTGCTGCATGTCATTCCCCATCTCTCTCTCCCCACATTCCTGTCACTCTTCAGATGTCTCTATCAAATAAAAGCTTGAAAAGGCCAAAAAAATATCTTAAAAAAAACAAAAAAAGATTCTAGTTAAATAACAGTTTAATTCTGGGTGTTCTGTTTTGTGCAGGTCTATTAGGATTTTAAAAATCCCAGAAGTATTGTATGGGCAGTCAAGATTATGATTCACAGCTCATCACTTTTTGCTTAGAGAAATACTTCTGAATGAAGATCTTAACCCAATACATTTTTTAATTCACTGGATGAATTAAGCTTCTTGTATGACTACTGCAACATTTACTTTAGCAGTTTAACAGGCCATTATTTTTCATATACAGTATGTATATATATATTTTTAAACTTCCTTGAAACATATGCAATACAGGGTTAATGATAACCAGTACTGATGGGTTGTTCTGAGCCAGTGTTAGTGATATTTTTTCACCGTTGTTGGTGTTAGTTGAGCTTGTTTGTATAGTAAAACAAATTAGTTTTACAAAATGGTGTATGGCACTCAAAACTTAGTGTACATGTATTATTAACAATATGTAACAAATAGTGACATGTACGTTTAAAAAGAGGTAGAGTAGATTTAGTTTATGATTTGGCGTATTGCATTTGACATGTGAAAAATAAAGTTATACTATTACGCAGACCTGGTGAAACCTTATGAATGATCTTCCTAATTATCTGTTCTGAATTATGAATTCAACACACTGATACCTTAACAGCTGTTTTGACTCTGCCAGTGACTGAAAACCAAACTTTCATTTGTGCTGCTAAAAGCCCTGTAAACACCAGTGCAAAAGAACTGTTAAAGATCTCTGCCAGAGCATTGCCAGGAAGCTGTTGAGCATATTCCTGACATGAGACAGAATGACCCAGTACAGCACATAACATCCTGCTCAGACACAACACTGCTGACGATCCCTAAATATGGAGTTACATCATGAACACATACAGCAGGAAATGTGAAAAAACACCAGATTGTAAAAAACATCAATTTTATTGACTGGTGTGTGAAAACAATTGCTCTTTACAGTCCCTTCATAACATTAAGCTGATGAGTTAAGACAGAGATGAGATTGGTATTGAGCATTCTTACCCTGGTTCCTGTGTGCAGGAGGACTGTCCATACAGCTGGGCAGGTAGGTTCCATTGGGAAACATCCTCGGTTGATTTGGAGTCGGCTCTCCGAAGGCCCCAACTCGACAGGGGCCTGAGCCCGTAAACTGGCCTGAGAAGTGCACTGTGAAGGCCCCAAGTCCACAGTGAGGGTCCTCTATTGGGTCGGTGGTCCCCCAACCTGGTTCCTGCTTGATGAGGGAGTGGTGGGAGGGCAGGGAACTGTAGGGAGAGCCAGGGTGGAGGTCCAGCAGTTGGGTCCACTGGCCACCACCAACAGACATCCCACAGCCACCACCAGCTCCTGGTAAGGATGGCACAGGAGGTGCCGGAGGTAAGAGGGTCAGATCTCGAACATCCGACATGGCTCCACACGGTTCAGTCAGCATTGGTGAAGGCGGTTTGAGACAGTCCAAAGAAGGATTGATGGTATTCCAGTAGAAGACACAGCTGGGAGATCAAAAAAATCACACAGTAAGTAACTCCTGAAAGTTTAACAAAAACACTACCTGAAGAAACAATGAGCATGGAGCGAACTCTTCTGCAGAACATCAGTGATCACGATACACTAAAGGAGCCATCCTTCCTCCCACAAGAGATAAACTGAATAATATAAATGAATGAATTAGCGATGAAAATTTGGATGCCAAATCTCAAACTTCCTGGGTATCTGCTATAGGATTGGAGTCTATGAGGTTAACAGTGCCTTGTCCCTCTGTCTCTATAATGTCTGACTTTCCTTACTCTCCTGAAGGCTCAAATACTACATAACTCATTGAATGGGGGAGGAGCGAGGGAGGCTGAGAAGAAGATGACTCCCTTGCTTTGGCCCAGCCAGCAGAGACTGCACTTCTTAGTAGATCATGACTAACGTCACATTTTCATGAGCGGCTGTTGTTCTTCATTTTTCGTTCAAGTTCAACAGTTGTTCACATTTAATGTTTATGTTAGCGTGTATGAATAGATGTGTGCAAGAGGGAGAGACCTGTTTCTTCAGAAAATAACTGTACTGATTCAAACGATGTGACTATTAGAAGGTAAAACAGCAGTTGGGAAAAGTCTTGATCATACTGATTTTCACACATTAAAATTGTAATTATTTGTTTTCATGGCTCAGAGATTTGTCAAACTTCCATTTCCTGTGTGTTTGCACATCAGAAAATGTTGGATATCTGAACAGGAACTGAGTAAAAATGACAAATACTAAAAAATCAACAAGCAAGAGATTTCAAAAAAAGAAAAACTTAAATGTTTTGTCAACTGTACACTACTGACATCAGCCTCCTTTCAGACATTCATCATCAACTCTTCTGACTCATCTGTTTTCTGAAACATATCATGTGCATTTGGACGAGGCAGTGATCTAAACCTTTAATTTGTACTAATGTGTTTATTCTAGTGTGTATTTTATTCAGTATATCAGAGGCATTTTTTTCAGTGGCATGTTCAAGAAAGGCAGCGCTGGATTGAGTCACAATTCATTAATATACAGATTAATTAATTATTACTCAAAATCTAGAAATGGAAAAACATACAGAAAATGTGCTCTGAATTGTCCCATTTTGGAAAGAGTACTGGTTTGCTAAAAGCAGCTCGTATAAACTGCATGGCCTTGGAGCAAAGCCACATCACACAAAAGGATAATTATTTATTAGTCGAGGAGAGGGGGAGTGTGTGTGCGTGCATGTGTGTGTGTGTATGTGCTTAGGAGATAGAGGTTTTGACCTTAATTCAAGCTTAACTCAAACGTGGAACTACACAGGAATGCAGTAAGTTGGAATATGCCTATAAATTCAAGACAGCTGCTGTGGATCTTTAAACATTATTATATTTGTCAGATCAGCAGTCTGGTTCTTCCTTTCCCTAGAAGCTTGAAACAGTGACAATGTGTTACACATCAGCGACTTAAAAAAAAGTCTACTGTGCTACATTCAGTGTAGCATGACAATTAGATACCACAGTACAACTGAAATGTTGATACCACAAATTGCACATTTCACAGTAAAAGCAAATATAACAGTTACTAAAAAGTGACTACATATTGGATTACTGCAGAATCCGCCACATCCCTTCTTGAAGTCTTTGCTTCACTTAATGTGGCCATTCATTAAGTTAATTTTAAGTTCAATCTTTTACTCCAGACCAGAGGACAGGAATAAGAAAAAAAAAATCAAACTGTTTGTCAATTCAAATGACTTTCTTCACTGCTGAACTAATGACTAATGGCCCGTTGGACACGTTTACCATTTACACCACAACATGGTGCATTAGTTTTACAAGGTGATTTAATTTGTTTTATGATATCTTAAACTCATTTTGGGATAACATTAAAATGCACTGCAAATGAGATAGAAGATCAGGGATGATGCTGTGAGGTGAAGAGTGTTTTAGCCAGTTCCTGTCATCACCATCTGGAATATTAGTCTAGGAATCCAGTAAACGTCAGTGACCCCTAACTCAACTTAAAGAGAAATGGTTGGTGGGTGGGGGGAGGGACACTAGAAATGGGCAAAGAGAAGGGAAAAAGGATACAAAAGGACGGAGAGAGTGTCGTACGTCACTGTAAGAGTGATGAAATCAGCCAGTAAACTGCTGAAGTGGCATTAGCAGAGGCTACTGTGTTGTCAGTCATCATTGCACAATGTCACCGATGTATCCTCCAATAACGACAGTTTTGGTGACCTTTCAGTTCAATTGAAGGAATTCTTGCAGCCCTACAGACACTGAAATGTTTACTGTACTGATTACCATGTTATTGGATAGTGAACATTCAGGATGCTGGCGCAAAACCAGTAGTCTTGACCAGATCTACTCAACAATAGATATGGATAAACATGCCATTCATGTTAAATTACACATGGGCCTAAAAACTGTCCAACTGTTTTCCTTAATCTGACTTCCAAAGAAGGTGGCTGGCAGCTTAAGTCCTGGAAGGGCCAGGACTGTCAATTTTCCCAGTTTTTGCAAAACAAATAAATATATGACAGTCTCATAGTCCGAGCGTATCAGATGACATCCATTACAACGGTCATAACCTTAAAAAATGCCCCTATAAGCTAAACACAGATTCATCTGGGTGGTTTGTGGTCATGAACAAGATAAAGTGCTCTCTGACTCTATTCTTGGAAATAAACGAGTCCAAAGGCAGACTCATGCCCCTGAGGAACACCCAGACACTGCGGATGTCCACGTAGCTGACTTCAAAATAGTAGCAAAGAAAATTAATTTCTCCCACAACAATTTGAAAACCCTTCTGTGGTCCACCCACTACAAACAAACACAACCTAAAATAATGTACTGCATGAACAAAAGGTTGTAGCACAATTAAAAGGATCTTGCCAAAAAATCTGAGCGAGAGAAGGAAAATGCAGTGCCTCTGAGCCAAGGCAAATGTCGGCTGTGCCTTCCCCAGTGGAGTCTTTAGTAGGGATTCATCAAAGATGACGGGACCGGGAGAAAACAACCCTTTCAGCCCCTATGACGGATGGTAGTCCCCAAATACACCCATTCTTTCAGATCAATCTCTGGTTAACTCAGGGTTTAAAACAACATCACTGTGCGGAGGAAGGGAAATGGTCAATACTGCCTCTGACCCTTAACCAGAAATACACAAGGCTCAAACTTTCTACAGCATAACGAGTAAGGGGAAATTTGAGAAGAGTTTGTTTCAGCTTGAGGGACTCTGATAAACTACACAGGTATGTGACCTAGACAAATTACAAAAAAATGATTTTTTTTCCATTTTAATAAACATCTGTATTTATGCTACTGCATCTGAAGATAAGTTATTAAGGTGTCTTTTTAAATCCAGAGTACTGGTGATTTAAAATGACATTTAGAGTATTAAATCAGCATTAAAATCAGTATTCAAATTAGTACTAAAATTGCATGTGACATGTGATATAAACAGCCTGCACGAGAGGACAGCTAAAGACAAGCAGGTGTTATTTTGATGTGCTGACAGTCGCATGAAAAAGGCCCAGTCCTTCACATTTGTGTGGGCATGGAAACAAACTGATAACAAATATAACAGCAGTGTGTTGTAACGTTTCATCATTTCCCCCCTATCAGCCTGTCGTCTGTAGGAAATGGTTACTATTTAAAACAAAACTCAGCCAGAACAATATTCCTCTGTCCTCCTTCACTACTTTCCCAGAGCACTATTTGGTAGTGTGTGACAGCCAGGCTACTGCTGTTTGAGATAAAATCTAAACACACTGGTCCTCATCACTCATGTCTTTATACACTTATGGATACATTTGGAAACATTTACATTATAATGAACTTTAAACAGCATGAATGTCATTCCTCTTCCCTGTAACCCAGATGACAAATAACAATCGCCAGTTTTTAATTTTCTCTCGTATCATCTCTGAGCACTTCAAAGTGTTGCATATCAGAGTGGAGATAAGAAACAAAGAAGAGAGATCTGTGGGAGAGTGAGCAATGCCATGGTTCATGTGTCAGACACAACACTGGTCCAGTGATCTTTCACACACCCGTTCTCTTCTTCTTGTTGATGTTCACCTTTCCCCTCTATTGCCAAACCCAAGACCACCTCCCTCTCTTTTTCATATGCATAAACATTCAACGCTGGATGCTCCTGGATCAAATGCTTTATTTATTTGACTTTAAATCAAGGATTGCAAACACTTGGATCAAACTAAAGAACTACTGCATACTAGCAGTCTTTAAAAAATGGCTGAAACTATTCAAAATCTTTGATACAGTATTGTCATCAAATCCCATGAAAAGACCAAAACCAACAACGTGTGCAGTCTGTGGCATTCAGCCCAAAGTCAGAAAAAAAAGTTAAATAATTTGGTAAAACAGTTTTGCACTTTATTTTTATAGCAAACACTACTCAATCATAAGTAAATATTTAATTTAATATTATTTATTGTATTTACAGCTGCAGATTAAGATACATTTTGTATGCTAGTGAGTATTTATGACAGCAGAATTGCGCCATAATCTACCAGGATGCCTCTGCAATGGGTGATTAAAATTGCCATCATCACACATCTTCAGTGATATCAGTGCGGTGAGGTACCTGCAGAGCCCAAAGGATACTAAAAAACCATACCCAATACCCAGCTGCAGCCTGTTTACCCTGTTGCCTCCTGACAAGTGATACATAAGTATCTGCTGACGTATACCACCAGACAGAGCAGCTTCTTTCCTTAGGCTGTAAGACTCCTCAACTCATCCTCTCCGCACTCCACTGTAAACAAATAAATGAACTTCTAGTATACCATGCATATATAATTAATTGAATATGTGGTTTATTTTATTCTATTTTAAAATATTTGTATGTACTGTATGTTATGTGTGTGTAGCATGGACTGATATTTCATTGCACAACCCTGGGTTGTAAAATGACAAATAAATTAACCTAGATACCTTGACTCAAAATGAACTACAGCTTGTAATGAAGGTACATGTCAACCGCATGTCAAATCGCATGGCTTAATTATGTATTCTTAAACTGTATTTGGGCATCATGTTGCATCAGTTTTTTTTGTTGATAGGATCAATTTGTTGCCTGAATTTGTTTTTTAATGGGGTTTGTTGACAATAAAAAATAAGGTATCTAAATATTTTGAGCAAGCACAATTGTTGGACATTTGATATTTTGAGTTTACATCAATACGCGATTAAACTGTCAGCTAATGTTTAAGAGCAATTAAAATTGTGTTTACATGCGTGGATATTTGTGTTTACTAATAAAGGCAATGTTGATCTTTTACAAATCAAAGATGAATATATAGTAGTTTATAGTAGTCATAGTTTGTCTTTCAAAAACATGCACAAAGCTGTATAAATGAAAACATTTAAACAAGGCTATAAATTATTACAATAAAGTGTATATCTCACTCATGGACTTAGCTATGAATTCAGTGGTGGACGGTCATAATCATATTGCAGAGCGTGGTCACTGGGGAATGTATGACGTTTTGTTTATCAAACTAAACAGCAAAAGCTGGAATAGCTGTAGGATGAATGAATGTTGGAATAAAATACACAGACGTATGCTTTAGAAATAAGATAAATGTTTAAAACATGTTATTAAATTCTGCTGAACAACGTATGTCTCATCCCCACAGGTGTCTGTGTGTCAGCATCAAGGCCAGTCTTTATCAGTTTTTTACAGTAAACCACAGCCTCTTCTACGTTGTCACACCCTAGCAGCTGTGGTCAGGCGTAAGTAGTCATCAGAAAACATTTCAGATATCTCTAGCGGTTAATGTCTGTTGTCATACTCTTGAGCCTCATTCTGAGACAAGTTTACAGGATGACAGGATGAGGTACGTGCACAATGATGGGAAAAAATACTGCAATCCTGTAACTATGACCTCTGACTCTTGACTTTAGGGAAATACCACTTTATTGAAACTTTCTCAAAATCAGGAAGACAAAATATTTAGTTTTTGTTCTGAAAAGCTATAGATTGCTGAGAATAGTTGTTACTGCTGTTAATGCTGATTTTTATTTTGTAAATTCAATAGAATAGGAAAAATACTTTATTTCAAGCACATTATAACTTTTGAGAGAAAAAAACATTTGTCTTTTGTCTCTGAGCAATTTATTTCAATATTTAGAAAGTTTTAACGGTTGTCTGTTCTCTTTCAACATCATATCTATCAGCACTAATGAACAGTATCTCAGAAGCAAAGGGTCACACAGTTTAACATGCCTCTAATTAGTATTTCTGAGATCTGGCATGTATAGCTTCAAGCCAAATATTGTGCAATGTTTCCCCAATTGAAACAGATTTGATTCTTTGTATGACTGTGCCTTTTAAACTCTTATTGCTCCTCCTATCCTGTGAGTGTGTTTATACTAAACACACTCTGATGACAAGAGACCACTCCATCATTAACGGAGCTCCAGTTTTACAGCAGTGACTCGATCTATCCAGAGTGAAACGGCAGAATTCCTGGAAGACTGCAGCTTTTTTTTTTTTTTTTTTTGCTGCCATTAGGTTGAAACAGAGCAAACACATTCCACATAGGGGGATTAATGACCTCAGATAGCTCAACACCACAAATGCAAACTCGCTTTGACTGATTGCTGCAGTCTTTGGTGTGATATGATGCTGGTCATTAAGTGATATGGCAAGATAACAGTGGTATTTCACGTACCAACCATCGCTGCAGATTGCTAGCTACAGTGCTGCCAAGCCAGTAACATCTAGGAGGCTAATAAAAGAACAAACTCATTCTAATTGAATGAACAAAAGAAATAGTAAGTAAATTCATTTAACTAGGATGGAGGTGAGTAGCTGTGCTGCCTGATTGATGATCTGGTGGTAGAGGAGTTAAGTGTTCACAGAGACTCAACACAGTAGACCACAAGCATTCAGTAAGGTGAATGTACATGGCATGTGCACATGGTATGACCTTCTTGAATGGGGGTTTTGTTAAAGCTGCATAAATTAACTTGTGGCCAGTAGGGGCAGAAAACACACTGATGGATACAAATACACAACTTCACTTATTAGCTAATTAGCATTCATTTAGTTTCTGACCACCTGAGAAATGTACTCAAATATTCAATCTTCATTTAACTCTAGTTTGTTCTGGCTCTTTAATTTACTAGTTGCTCTACTCTGTTGACCAGCTACTCACTAAATATGTTGGTCTGCCAGTTGGTGCGGGCACAGTACAACTGAGGTGCCACCGTTGGTCAGGCCCAAACCATTTGCAAGTCATAAAACAATGAGCTACAAAACAAAGAGGCTAAAAATCTTACTATAGCAAGTTTGTTTTGACGCATGCAGCCTGAGGAGTTATTCATGTCTGCAACTATGTAAACATTTTCATTATCAATTAATCAATTATTCAATTTAATTTAATTATTTCCCTGGTTAACTAATTAATCAAATGGTCTATAAAATGTCAGAAAGTCCACAAAGCCCATGGTGATGCTATTAAATTTCTTGTTTTGTCCAACCAACAGAAGATATCAGAAGATAGTCCATTTACGATCACATGTACCAAAGACAAGCAGCAAATCCTCACAACTGAGAATCTGGAACTAGGAAGTGTTTGGCAATTTTGTCTAAAATATTACTTTCTCAACAATGAATCAAGTATGAAATTATATTCCAATTATTTTTCAGTAGTTTAACTAATAAATTAATTGACTAAGCATTTCAGCCGTAGAGTTACTGAGTGTAATATAAAGAGGAAAAAGTGGGGAAAGTGACAATAGGATAATGGTTTGTGAAGATAAAGTCATGGATAATGACAGAAGTTTCTCCCTTTTAACATAATATAACAACTACTTTATAGTACTGAACTAGCTACTATAAATAAGTGTTTATTGGCTCAAATCTTACTCTATATGAGAGGTGAGCTGAGATAGTAAGATGTTGAACAAGTAATTAACAGAAGTTAAGCAGTTTGTGCTGTAACTGTTGGATGACAGTCATGCATGCAAATGAATAAAATAGCATGTAAAGGGTTCATAAAATATCTCTGTAGTTGTGGGGGCTCCACAGGATTTTGCAAGCCTTGGACCATTGTGGACTCTGGACTCATCTCTGTTTAATATCTTGGCTTTGTTTGTTTATTTGTTTCTTGTATTTGAGTGTACGTGTGTGGGTAGGGCGGGTGAGTCAGCTTATAAGTAATTAACAATCTATTCGCCCCACCTAGGGAAGCAGGGAAGTTACTCATGCGATGCACTCTGACAAGGTCACTGGCTGATAGATGAGCCTGAGCAAGGGGATTTTTCAGAGATTGTGAAGGCAAGCAGAACTGTGGGAACCAGACAATTAGTGGGTGGAAGGTAGGTAGCCATGTTGGATGATGACCATGAGACTGGCTTACATGGATACTCACCACTTGGCTGGCTGACAGGGAGAAAGCAGACACCTGGGCTCAACTAACTCTTAACACACAGTCATTTATCTTCGAGGGGGCTGAGCAGGCAATTTGCCAGCCGCTTAGGAGGAGCATGTGCTTTTTCCAATCAAACAAACATGGATGGGGTCAATATAGACATATTGACAAGGCAAATATTTCAGAGGTGATTTATTCTACAAATAAACATCAATAGATACTAATTTTGGATTATCTGTAGTAAGCTTTTGTCTTATGCATTCCCTAGATCTTACAATATGGTTAAGCAAATATAGAAATGGGATCATACACCATCACACATGCTGACAGACATATTTGTTTAACACAATATACAGTATGTATCCATCAAAACGTAGCATTTTATATTACAGAGAACTATTTGCAAGTGAAAAAATAAAAGTTATTTCCTCAATTTAGAGTTACGTCATTTATATAAAAAACAGTCTGTGGAGTTGTTGCAACAAGTCTCGGAAAATAAGAGAAGTTCAGTAAAGAGGAGAGAAGTGGTGAGGAAATTGATGATTGATCATGAGAAATTATTTAACATAGAACATTACATTTCCCTGAAAATGTCAAATGAAATTGATTTTCTTTTGCAATACCTGTGATGATTTCACAACCTTGAGGGAACTTCAAGAGCAAAAAAAAAAAAAAAGCAGAATGACTAACATTCTGCACACATACACCAACATAAAACACCCAATCAGAGTAAACACCCAAGTAAAAGTTGCAGAAAACATGGCTGATCTCTGCTGCTAGATTGCTCCTACATCTTGTGAAGACTAGATTGCCAAGCTGGATTTAGAATGACATAAAACAGGCTAAATCTTAGTTTAATAGTTGTACCAGGTACAGTCTCCTTGGAGTTAAAAGGTTTACTGCAGTCCAACATCCATTGCTATTTTTGGGACATTCTGTCATGAATATTATAAAGGCTATTAAGCATCATAACACACTGTGGCATTTTAAAGACCTTTTAAAGAAGACAAAAACAATGTCTCAAATGCACCTGGAGCTTCAAAGCCTCCAAAACTCTTATTTTGGACTTGAAATACACCAGGCACTTGACAACAGCTGTTAATCAGATAATGAAAGCCTCACAGTTACACAAGCACACTTGCGGAGAAGCAGCTATAAATTCTTTGCTATGACAGCGTACGAGGGTAGGGAGAGAGTGAGGGTGGGATTTGGTACCAGGCACTTGCCTTCCCAATAGAATGACGCATCATACCAGCACTATGGTGAAACACTCCATCAGCCAGTTCCCCTTATCACGCTATTTTAAGGCATCTACCCTGCTGAATACACCAGAGCTTGGTTCCCTAACAGTAACTGTGGGTTTATGTAACAAGCAGGTTTTCAAGGAATAATGACAGATGACTGATGTGTCCTCTATAGTCCAGGAATCCCCAAAATACACTTATTTCTGTTATAGATGTGAACTGTGAGCTGCAGGGAAGCTTGACAAGGGAAACACTCCACAATGACCTCACTTTGGGACACAACTCAACACCTCAAATGTTTGTAACCTGACTACATAGTTTTAGTTTGAACTCTTGCTCCACTTACCCTCTTCACCTCGCTCACCTCAATCACCAAGTGACCTGCCATGGTACCAATACGCAGGATCCCATTTGGTACAGAGCGCACCCATAGGTCAGCGGGGGTATGGTGGAAGAGTGCTGCCCTCTGACACTGACAGTGTTTCCGGGTTGGAAAGCTCTGGGTCGGGCCTGCCATGGTGGTCCACACAGATGGGCTGCAGCTCAATCAGATAACCTCTCCCTCAGGATCAGGTTCATCGCTGTAACTCTCATCCAAGACATCCAGGGTTAATCCCCCAAAGAGGAGATTGATATCTGGATAAGAGAGAATGAAAGATTAAGATGTGGTGGTGGAGGTCTGGTTGACTGATAAAATTTAGGAGGTCATCTGACCTCTGAAGGAAGGGGATGCACAAGGTGAAGCTATGCAGCACAGAGAGAGGCATTTAAGTCCAATAATTCATGTGCATAATAGTGGGCCATATTTTTTAAAATTACACATAGTCTTTAAAAGGACAATGTAGAGGAGAGGGTCTTATCACAATCAGCCATGAGACATTCCTCAGCGGCGTTTCAGGCTTGAGTTACTGCGTCTTTAATAGCATGAACCGGAACAACAAGAGTTTCACCGGCACTGTTTCCTTTTCTTTTCCGCTCAGGTCTCGGCAGTGGTGGGAGCGTGGATTTCATCATCTGGGCTCACAAAATCACCTAAAATGAGCGTCCCGGCGTTTATCGATATTACGGAAGAAGACCAGGTACGACACATGTGTTTAAAAGCTCATTTTCCATCCTCCCCGCCTGCCGATGACTCGATAAATGGCAACTATCTAACCAGCTAATGTAGCATGTTAGCTGGCTATCGTGCTAACCGCTGACAGCACTGACTGTTAGCTCCATGCTGATGATGTGACATATGTGGAAGCGCGTTACACCATTAAACTTACCATCAAAGCGGTTTGTATGTGAATTAGTTACGACTCGTTGCTTTAAGCAGCTTGCAGCTCAGCGTATTTGTGGCTAACAGTGACACAAATGTCAATAATAAAGGTTGCACCGTTAGGATAACGTTAGCTTTGAATGCTAGCTGCCTAGCCAGACATCTAAATAAACAAAGACGTAGAAAATAGCAAGCCACTTGAAGCATCCTGTCTTCCAAACAACCACAGCTGACAGCTTCATTTTAGGACAAAAGAAAGCAGTTGATTGTACCTTCCTCTATAATTGACTGTAGCAAATATTCCTGTGATTGAAAACAAAGAGATCACGTAAAAGACTTTATGCTAACAATTATAGCTACATTATTTTGTTATATACACGCTGTCACACTTATACTACTATTCGTGCTGTTAAGTTTTATTTAACCATTTATTTTGCTGTGTAATGTTGCAGGCCTCAGAGCTGAGAGCCTACATGAAGTCCAAAGGAGCTGACATATCAGAAGAAAACTCCGAAGGTGGACTTCATGTTGATCTGGCTCAGATCATCGAGGCGTGTGATGTGTGCCTCAAGGACGATGACAAAGGTAAGCGACGATGAACACCACCCCTGCTTCTTACCCACTGTCAGTTATTTATAAATCGGACAATAACAGACAATAGACTGGCATGGCATCACCAACAGTGTCCTCAACAAAGCCACCCCCACACCTTCTTCATACGTCACAGTGGGAACCACACATGCAGATAACACCCGTACATTTTCTCTTCGTCAGACACGACAGTTGGAACATAAAAATCTCAAATTTCACTCATCAGATACAGATTTAAACTGGTCTAATGTCCATTCCTTGTGTTTCTTCGCCCAGGCGTTTTGTTTTCTTCCTGTTGGTCTCCCTCAGTAGTGTTTTGTTTGTAGTAATTCGACCATGAAGGCCTGATTCACGCATTCTCCTTTCAACAGTTGATGTTGAGATGTGCCTGCTACTTAAACTCTTTAATTTTTGTGGGCTCTTATGTGGATGTTATGTATAATAGCAAAGATAAAGACAAAAGAAAACACTGGATGAGAAGGTGTGTCCAAACTTTTGACTGACGCTGTGTGTGGGATGCAACTGACTGATACTACTTCTGATAACAGTTTCTGAATCCCTCTGCAGATGTAGAGAGTGTGATGAACAGCATCGTGTCTCTGCTGTTGATCCTGGAGACAGAGAAGCAGGAGGCTCTCATTGAAAGTCTATGTGAGAAACTGGTGAAGTTCCGTGAAGGAGAGAGGCCCTCCCTCAGGATGCAGCTGTGAGTCATTTTACTTTATACAGCTGTGCCTGTCTTCATTGTCATTTCTGAATCTGTGACAGTACAAAAGTTTACAGTCCTGATGCATAGAAACTAGATCAGATTATTTTTTTGATGTTAGTGAGTAAGTAAAAGTAAAAAAGTAACCTTGTTGTTAATGACGTAGCATATCGAAAAAATGTCCCAAAACCAGTGCCTGGTCCGTTCATGTAAAATATTCAGTGTTCATATCTCTTTTGCTCACTATTTCTCTGACCATAGAGGGAGGGAGGGAGGGAGGGAGTGATCGAGGTAGGGACTGTCCACTAGTTAATCGATCACAGACGGCTTCATTCTCTTGGACAGATAAATACTGAAATTGGTCACCAAATACACTTGGCCGGCCATTAATATACTTGGTGGCCAGTCCAAATTAAGTGTGGGGAAATACTGAACATCGACAGCCAAGAAAGCAGCTATCAAAACAGGCGACATGTTTTGAGAAAAGTCAAATCTCAGTTCAAATGTGACTATGTCTTATATGTTTTGATGTTACAGGCTGAGTAACCTGTTCCATGGCATGGATGAGAACACTCCAGTGAGGTACACTGTCTTCTGTAGCCTCATCAAGGTGGCGGCAACTTGTAATGCCATCTCTTTCATCCCCACTGACCTTGATCAGGTATATCTACACTCTGTGATTAACTGGAATAACTGATTATGAACACTGCAAGACAGATGTTGTGTTTTTCTTTACTTTGAGCCGCAGAGACAGCAAAAACAAATAGTTATTCCCTCTGCGGATGATTTACGATATGTTTGTGCTGCCTTTCAGGTACGCAAGTGGATTATCGACTGGAACCTGAACACAGAGAAGAAGCACATACTCTTGAGGCTGGTGTATGAAGCATTGGTTGACTGCAAAAAAAGGTAACTACATATAAGGTCATATGTATAAAATCCATATTTTGGAAGAGAAGCAGAAATACGACTACACAGTATTTAAGATTTATAAATTTGTGAATGATATATGTTCATTTTATATATATATGATTCTGTGTGAGATTCTGTGTTATCCTTTAAGTAAATCATGTCTGTACAAAAGAGGTTTCAACAATGTATTTACTCATTTCACAGTGAGGCTGCAGCAAAAGTCATGGTTGAGCTGCTGGGAAGTTACACAGAAGACAATGCTTCACAGGCACGCGTTGATGCCCACAGGTAAACCTGGAGACCCTGTTTAACATTTCTGATCAAGCCTCGATATAACGTACATGCCTCAAACATGCGTGTCTCTCACCTTTTTAGATGTATCGTCCGTGCTCTTAAAGACCCAAACACCTTCCTGATCGACCACCTGCTCACCCTGAAACCTGTTCGCTTCCTGGAGGGAGAGCTCATCCATGATGTGAGTACTGAAGGATGTGCGGTGCTCTGTGATGTTAAAACACATCACTTGCATTGTCAGATCTACCCTAGTATCTAGAATCCCAATCATTTATTGCACTTAATTAGTTCATGGAAAATGTGTCTTTGTGAATGCCACTCATAAAGCACATCTAAACTATTGTTTTTCTGAAGAATGTCTTGTCACACAATTAGAATGACAGTGTACTGTGTTTTACCTGGGTCTTGAATGCATTTTTGTTGTGACAGGGACAGCTAAGGCAAGCATAACTCAGTATAATGTATATAAATGTCAACCAGTTAAAAAAGATTGAATGCTGAGCAGCCAGAAAGTTTGTCCATTACCTGATGAACAGGTTGAGACAATGAAAAATATCAGGGTGTGTCTACACTCTTATTATGTATAAGATTTTTCATAGGCCAACAGGCTGGTATTTCTAAAGGTAATAACTGTTTAGCCCAATGTTCATTAAGGACAAGATTTCTGCACTGAAGCCAGTGTGATGTGCATTCCATTTATCTGTCTACTTTCAGGTGATCCAAATGTGTTTCTTATAATGGCATTTCTCTTTTTCAGCTACTAACCATCTTCGTGAGCGCAAAACTAGTAGCATACGTAAAGTTTTACCAGAGTAACAAAGACTTCATTGATTCTCTGGGTAAGTAGCTTGACATGCATCAATTTCACACACAAACACACATACTGGCCAGGTTTAAAATTACAGTAGTCGGGTTAATTAATGAGAAAAAATGCACTGCAGTACTCTGATTACCCTGATAACCTCACTGTACATATGGTTTCTCAGTGATAAAGTGCATCTCTGCTCCTTACCAAACCTATAAATCAGTAATGACATATTGTAAGTGTATAAGAACTTAAAATGCTTTATATGAAAGCTGTTTTGTGTTTTGTAGAACTAGTGTTTCAACATAATTTATACACCTCAAACATACTGCTGTTGCTATGATGGTAAGGGGGTACGTGAGGAAAATGTCCAGATATATAAGAGGGAGAATAAACTTGTGATTTTATAGTGGCAAATTGTTTTCCATATAAATGCCCCCTTGCAGTACAAAAATAAATTTAAAGACCATAAACTAAGACTTAAACTATCTTTTCCGATTAGAAATGACAGCATCTGTAGAATATAAAAACTGATCCAATGCACTGCAGTCTGTTGACACAGTCCAGGAATGTGTGTGTGTCAGCACTGTGTCTCTTTCTCACTACTGAAGGCTTAACTGTAATTACGAGCATGTGTAGGATGGACTCTCAAAACAGACAATGTGGAGTGTTGTTTGTGTTAATGAGAAGATTCCCTGACTGCATGCTCCTAAATGTAGAAACAATTATCACAGGGAAACTCCCTGAGTCAAGAGTAATCGACTGTGACTGTTTTGTGCTTAATGATCCCTGCGTGTTGCTCCACAGGCCTGTCTCACGAGCAAAACATGGCCAAGATGCGTCTGCTGACATTCATGGGCATGGCAGTGGAATTCAAGGAGATCTCCTTTGACACAATGCAACAGGAGCTGCAGATCGGAGCTGATGACGTTGAGGCGTTTGTCATTGACGGTACATGAACTTCAGCTTACATTAACATATCTACCGTTGTTTATGGTATTAGTTTCACAGAAAGAGAATTCAATGGTGATCATAGGGCATAAGTAGGATTTTACAAACCACAGTGAGGAATAGGCATTGAACCAAGAATAGCACTTTTAGTGTTTTGTGACTGGGATTAGATTCCTCCAATTTCATTTTCCAGGTGCATCCACTCTTAAAGCATTCTAGTGTCAGTGGTGATTTTTTATTGCTTTCTGTCAGAGCGTTCGCTGTCTCTTCATACTCTTTGTTCCCGTCTTTCTTTCCAGCTGTTCGTACCAAGATGGTGTACTGCAAAATTGACCAGACACAGCGAAAAGTTGTTGTGAGGTGAGTGCTTTCATCAAACTGTCATGCAAGGCTTAACTCTGTTAAAGTTTGACTAAGTAAAGGTCTGTATTAGAGGGGCGGTAATGGAAAATGTAGGGTTGGTACCAATCCAGACCTGACATACTTTACCTGGATAATCTAAAAGCTGTCACTGTTGGTGAGAGTGCACTTGTAAATGGTGTTGTTCATTAAGCATAAGCATGTAATTATCACTGACACATGTCCCATTATATTATTTTGACGTACTTGTGACTCTTGCATCAAATGTTATTTCAAAAGTTGGGACTTTTTTGTAATTCAGATGAACCTCTTACTGGCATTGAGAATGAAAGTTGAAAGTGAAGCTGAGCTAAAATTCTGTTGATGTAAAAACAACTTGAGATTCACATTCAGCAGATTGGTATGTCTTCTATGGAGCCTTCTGTTTTGTCTTTATTTTGTTTATGATTTGCCAAAACTAGACATCAAGAATTGATTTATTTATTGATAAATATATTCCTAATTCTGGCTGAA
Source organism: Sciaenops ocellatus (assembly GCA_033000465.1). NCBI lineage: Eukaryota > Metazoa > Chordata > Actinopteri > Sciaenidae > Sciaenops > Sciaenops ocellatus. The sequence goes on along the minus strand of CP136888.1, from coordinate 12,357,679 downwards.
TCAGTCTGGTCTCACTGGTTAAAGATGCTACAAGCGTGATTGGGCTGCAGAAAAACCTGCGTAGAAAGAAAAAGTATTATTAAATTTCCTTCAGGAAATATTTTCTGTTCTTTTTAATTCACGTCTCCACATGGCTGTGATTTGAGGTCGGACGATGTCATGTCTTAATTCATAGTTGTATTCACTATAGCTCTATGTTTTATTTCCTCAAAGTTGGAAGACATGACCTTGGCCTGCATTTATCTTGTCAATTTAACATTCTTGCTTTTCTGTTTCCACTCAATCAGCCACAGCACACATCGCACCTTTGGCAAGCAGCAGTGGCAGCAGCTGCATGACAGCCTCAGCGCCTGGAAGGCCAACCTAGCTACCGTCAAGACCAGTCTGCAAGCCCTGTCACCTTCTGCTTAATTCCACCTTAACCTGACTGTCTAGACTGCCTGACCCTCCATTCTTTTTCTGCTTTCCAAATCCTCTGACTGAAATAATCAGTTTTTATATTCATCCAATAAAAGAACAGTGGAGATCACCTGTGATTGCTTCTGTCTTGTCAGTTAATCAAATCATTGCCAGAAATATTTTCAGTAATTTCATTAACACAGGAAGTTGTTATAACATACATGAAACTTACATTTGATCAACTATTTCAAATTTGTCAAACACCCAAAAGCTAATTGTACCTTAATGGATAACAGATACAGTATATAATCAATCTTTTCAGACATCTACCACCACTTTACCTTGACCGTTACCTTATCATCTTTTCATAAAGCCATACAGTGACTTTAATGGGGGCTTGTCCTGTAGCGGCTTTCAACATCTGGTTTTGGTTAAAGGACAGCATGCCAGTATTAGATGAGCTGTGACTTTGGATGAGAAATAGCCTGCAGTGAGAGGGTCACTTGTCTGGGAGCACATGGGAGGTGACAATAGCAAAGTGAACTTAAGATGACCCTGTCTGCTGAGGTCAGAGCTGTATTACTGTAGCATCAACATTTCAAACTTGTGGTGAAAGCTGATTCACTGCCACTAAAGATGTGAACTGTTCCCCAGGTTGAACCATACTGTTCAGCAGTAGTCAGCATGAGTCACTGACTCTTGATGCGCCTGAAAAGTGGAAAAACAAGCATTTCTAAATTCCAGTCTTAAGTTCACCCTGCCTTTGCCCCTTTATGTAAAGTGCCATTTATCCCGCACAGAAATCTGTTCTCAGGCAGCGGTCCAGAGCATTAGGATGTGAACTCCAATGATATATGGCTCAGGCATTAGGTGTAAAAGGGGTCTGTTGGAGTTCTCTCCCTCTGGGGCTGTGATGAAATCAGCACAAACTGACAAAGTGCAGACTACTGACATTGCACTCTTTGAATACCCACCCCCACCCCAAATGCACAGTGCCTTTTCTTTGACTAATAAAGCCACAGCTCAGCCTGTTTACTTTTTTGCCCCTTATTCTGTATCAAGTGAAGGCATAATCTGATCATTCCAGCTCTGAACACTAAAATATTTTTACTCAGACTAAATATGCATTAAAGGTATACATTTAATGCAGCTGTGTGTTCTTTTTCCTATCATACCAGAGGTCTGCAGAGACTCACCGCTCACTTCTGTCCAGTTGTCCACAGGGAGCAGCATCTCTGACTCTTATCAGTGGGTGTAAATCACAAAACACATTCTCAGGAACATAACCTCATCACAGCCACCCACAAGGTGGAGCTTGGAGCAGATAGAAACTAATGTGACGAGGCTTAAGAGAATGTTAGCAAAGCCTTACATCTTGGTTTCCACCGTTTAGCATGTGCCTCTTTTTCTCTGCAAATGTTGACTTCTCAGCTACTTTTCTCATTCTGAATAGTGATCTTTCTCTCTAATTGTCTCTAATTTGTCTCACTGACTTTAAGTAACTGTTTTGCAGATGGTCCGTCATGTGAGATGTCCCAGATGTAAATACTGTGTGCTGTGGTTGGTTTATCTGGTGCAAATGTCACGACCCCTTCTTATCGTAGTCAGATAGAGGTAGTTCTGCATTGTTCGGTAATGAAAAGCAAATAAGCTGATTTTCCATTGGGAGTTGAACTAAGTTGAGTTAACTGGCCCTGTTTTGCACATTGTAGCTCGGGTTACCACTCTACAATTCTGATGTGGTTTAATTAAAATATCTGTTAAATGTCTAAAAAGGTAAAATTATCCAACAGTTCAGAAAAGAAAAAAAAAATTAAAGCAGCAGCTGAACTTGTTATTGTCTTTCTTACACTGTTGTGAATAATTGGAGGGGCCTGGCCCCTTTTTTGGGAACCACCACAGTAAATAGCTGCTTATACATTGATTAATCAGTATTAACAATCTATTACTATAATATAATAAATATAATACTTTATGTGCATTTTTCTGATGGAAATTTGGTACTTTTACTGAAGAAGTATTTTGAATTCCATACATTTACTTAGTATTTTTACACTGTGATACTGGTAGTTTTGCTTAAATATAGGATCTGGATTCTTCTTTCACCATTAGTCACTACTGTGTTTGAGCATGTATGCCACGATGTGCTGATGTAGAATCACATGAATTCCTCAGCAGTGAGACACTCTTACACATAGATATTGCAGTATGTGATGTGAGGTGGCACTATCATCTGACATCACACTCTAGATAAGGTCTAGAAATTCTCATCTTCTTCACCCCTTTTCTTTATATCAACATTCCTCTGGGAAAAAGTAAGACTCTGACAGTATCCAGTCAAGTACAAGAGAGGGGCTCTCACTGCCCTTCAATTAGCACCATCCAGTAGTCAGCCAGATAATGTTCAATTGCATCCTATCTCTGCTTTACATAAACACTGGCCAAGAGGCCCAGTGGCTCAGACAGATATGTGTATTTACATAGAGCGTTTGAAACATAAACACAGTTCTGGAAAACTTTATCTTCAGTGCTTGCTGCATGTTTTGCTGTTTGTTGTGTTTCTAAAGTTGCTATAGTCACCTTTTTTTATGTTGGAACAAGCAAATCTACATGTATTTTATCACTGATGCCGCTTTTCTGGCAAAACAACTTCAGAGCCTCTGACACAACCTTTTCCCATACAAGGCCTGTGCACAGCCAAGTGTAGTTACCAGCTCCTGAGAAATTTTGAGAGAGGCGGTTTAGTGCTTTTAAAAGATTACTCATGTAAAGATCCCAAAAGCTAGCATCATATTAAAACAGTAATTCTGTTAGAAGCACAGATACAACATTGTAAACATGAAAAAGAGACTGAAGCCGTGCAGATGTTTAGGCTAAAATAATGGCATTTGTCCCTTGAAAAGGTCATTAAAATAAGATGGCTCTTTAAATCTTAGTAAAGCTTAGGTTGAAGGATCAACTAGAGGCCTTACGACAAAACAAAATCATGGTGTCAGTGTCTAAAATGATCAGGATCTCAACTACATTAAATACTAAGGACTATGTAAGCATAGTGCTCATTCATATATACAGTAGATATATGTTTTGGGAGTTAGTGTATTAAAAAGCCTTTACTACTGACAATTATTTATTCTTTTTTTTATAGGACTGTATTTGTTTTTTCCATTTTAGAACAAAGGAATATGTCCTCTTTTTCTTTACATTTTTAGATTCATATTTAGTTTTTGCAACAACTAAATAAGCTTAAAATATACGCCAAGTTATTGAGTGTTTGTGCTCAAGAGTGAAGACCTGAAAATGATTTGGCGTTGGGAGGAGTTCAGCTGTGGCATCTGACTCAGAGGCACAAGTCAGATGATGTTATGTGTAAATCCTATTTAAAACCTCGGTGTGAAATGACTCGCTCAAAGTACCTTCACTTTCGTGGTTTCAGCTGCCATCTAGCGGCCACTTTTACTCACACACTTTTATTATACTATCCAGGTGAACGTAGTCGATTGGTTGAGTCTGCGCAGGTAGTTTCGGAAGAGCTGACAACATAGTGTTGGGAGTAAACGAAAGCTTGTTTTTTTTTAACACAACGCTGCTGTGTTGGGTTGTTCAGGAGCTACCACAGCTATAGTTTACCGTAATTTACCTGTAAATAATGAGCCGCGTTAAACTTTTTCAAAGTACGTTGCTCGACACAGCTGTTGTTTGTGACTTTCGCTGAACGCTTCCTGATTCATCTTATCACCGTCGAAGCTCCCGATACCGCTCCACTCCACCACTCCTGATAGGTTTGTCGGTGTTGAACTCTGCCCGTCATCATTATGTGCCACTTTTCACCATAGGTAATGTAGAATACAGGTGTTTGTTGCGGGTTGGTTAAAGAAAAGTTTACATATAGTGGTTTGAACAAGCTGGGTACGTTGTTAATGGTACTCTGCCCTCGATACCGTCAATTAATGCCCCACCCGTTATCCGCGCGCAGGTGCACGCATTACCATGTTGTTTCATCTGTTCATACTCCTTCAACTCCTATCATATGGAGATCTGGCCTGTATGAGGAGGTTACAGTCGACACAGAAAGGAGAACAAGACCAAGAAGGTGAGACATCTCGATGACCTATACGCTAAAGATTTTGGATACACGCCCACATCAGTAATCAAACTGGCCTCTAAAGGGTTAAAATCCTCACGATTGAATGTTTGGTAGTTTTGAGAAGTTATTAAAGAGATTTATGCAGCAAAAAATATTAATTTGTAAAGTTTTTATAGCTGTTTTTTTTTTGAAGTGGACATTTTTGTCCCATTTAAGAGGGTAGTAAATCTTTTCACGGTGATCTATTGGACATTAGAAAAAATTAAATTTGAATTCCAAAATTTGTCAAGATAGAGGCTTTCATACAAAAAATTGTGCCCTATATACTAACACAGCCAAAATGAAAAAGAGAAAAAAAATGTCCATAGTGACACTTGAGGGTTAATCATCTTTTTTGCTTCCCAGTGTTTGTAGATGAGGGGGATGCAAATTTGTTCCTGGGTCGCCACCTGCTGTTCAACCGGTTTGACTTTGAGATTTTCGTACCTGGAAATCTGGAAAGGGAGTGTCATGAAGAAAGATGCAATTATGAGGAGGCAAGGGAGATCTTTGAGAACATCCCCGCTACAGTTAAGTAATGGTGTTCACTGAGATCATTTCGTGAGCATAAAGAGGCAGGAGGCCTAACAGCTTACAGAGTCCACCGCTAATGATGTTTTGTTTTGCAGGATGAGTTTTGGAAGAAATATACAGCAGGTAAGAGAGAAATAAAACCTATCTCTTTTCTTGATGTAAACATAAACCAATGTGGTGAACAGGTATGTGTTGTTGAGGATGGTTAATTATGTTGCAGGTACTTTCAAAACCTGTTTTACCACTTGTTCGACAGCGCACAGCAGCAAAAACTGCTAGGTCTGCAACCCAGTGTATTGCTTAACTTCCACTTCAGGATCTGTACTGAAAATCAAACTATATTTCATCTGTGCTCTCAAATTGATTCTGTCAATATCAGATTAAAAAAAAAAAAGAAGGAACCACCCTGTGTAGTGAGGTGGCTGCTTTTTATAACATCCTGTAACTGCCATTATCAAACAAGCTCAACACTGTTCACATATTCACTGTAGTTTGTAATGATCCACAGATAAAGACAAGGGCAGTCGGGTTGATGTGACATCTCTTTTGGTGGGACTGATTGCTGGTGGAGTGGCCCTCGTTATCGTTTGCCTCCTGGTCTGGTATTTCTGTCAAGGCAAATGCAAGAACGGCCGCTCGAAGTGAGTGATACAATCATCATACATGACAAATACAAGCATCAGATACTCACATTTAAGAAGCTTGAACCAGTGTGTGATCAGTATCGTTGCTTGAAAATGTACTGAAATGAAAGTTCTCCAAATAGTTTCAGATTCATTGTCTGTGAATCAATTAACTGACTGATCGTTTAAGCTCTACACCTATTCTAACAATATCTTTTTTTCTTGTAAACACCATGTCCCATACGGTATGTGTAAATGTGAATTGTTGTGCACAGTGGTATAACAAGAATAAAAGTCCTCAATACTTAACTAGGTCACATATGAACAGCATGATAAGATAAGACACTCCTTTCACAGCTCCATACGCCGACCAAGGAGGAGTAATGCTTCTCTAATAATGCGACGGCTAGATGAGGTGTCCTTACAACCTGTGCTCCCACCTGTACCTCCACCCCCTATGGAGGATATTGACCCCCCAGGGCTGCCTTCCTATGAGCAGGCAATTGCTAAAAGTGGACAGCATGATGCCCCACCTCCTCCCTATCCTGGGTATTTACATATGCATATTTGTATTTGCAGTTATGTCATAACTCCCTTTTAAAGTTTTTCTCATAGACATGAACAATCCATGATGCAGTCACAGACAGGTAATTCACGCATGTCTTTATAACATGTTTTCTTGTTTCTGGTTTTAGCTCACGACATGGAAGCATTCGGCGATAGTATCTTCAGGACAACACATCAGCACGTCTGTCAACATTAAGCAGACAATTTACAGCTAATGTTTACACTGTGTTGCTCTGCTTTACATTTTATAACAGTTTTTTCATCATCATAAGATTTAAACAGTACTTCATGCCTTCTTGTCATCACTCTGATTAAGCTTTCTGGTCTGTTGTTGTACCTCTTTCCTTAACAGTATAATCTTGTCTTAACCTGCTGGTGCCAAAATGTATTTTTGCGGTAGCCTCTTTTAACTATTTTTACAGATGTGATTATGCTTTATAATATAAAACCAACCCTGTGGTGAAGCTTTATAATACATTGTACCAGTGTGCTGCTTTTTGTATAAATGAAAATGAAGAATCAATAAGTGTTGGACATGAGAGCTTAAAAAAGGGAAAGGAGCAGCTGCTTTGGATGCAGCACGCATAGAAGAGCTGAGAACAAGATTTTGTTTAATTACATGATAAGTATTAATTGCAATCGAAGAGTGACAGACTGATTTATGTGGTCATGAGCGTCCTGGCTCTTTCAGAAGGAAAAATAATAACAGCAAAATTTATTTTAATGGCATGATGGTTAATATTGTTAATGTATTAAAGTAAATGTTTTAAGGGATAATTTAAGTGTTTTGATGCTCATCTTACTTTATTAAGACTCACTTTGTATTTTCAGCTGTGTAACTTCATCTTTTACCTTTTTATTTTAATTTTTTAAATGTGCAGATTTTCTTTCTGAGAAAGCCTTTTTAATATGTGAGTATTTTTATTCAGTATCTACACTGTGGTTAATTATTAATTGTACTATAAACAGATCTTCAAAGCTCTTCAAAGGCACTTTTACATAATTTTACATTTGACACAGAAGGACTTAGAATATAATTTATAATTACACAATAAGGTTATAGTTGTGGTGAATAAGAGGGCTAAAAAATGTCAGGGGCCGTGATGGATGCAGCACAGTTTGAATAAGTTTGAACCATTATACAAACCTGTTGAATGCTGGTGTCTCCGAAGAGATAAAATGCATTATGCTTCCGTAAATTACCAAAGTTTCCTGATGACACTATGAGAATTTGTTGAGGGATAGTTTTGTTGAAGAGAGAGAGAGCAGATCTGAAGCATGACTATTTGAATTGAAATTCATTTATACATGTTTTAAATAAAATGGATATTTTAATTATTTTTGTGTCTGTGTGCGTGATGGATCTGTATTTACTGTATTTATTCGCACTCGAGATTTAGTGTGAATATGATCATTTTTGGTCAGTGACATTAGATAAAAATTATGTATTGTTTTACTGTGAAATAAACTAATGTACTTTCCAAAGTGTAAAAATGACCAATCATCATATTGTGTCACTGTCAATCAGATCTGAACACTCTGTTGTACAGTATGCAAAGTTGTGGTTAAAAAAAAGTTTAAAACTACATGAATTAGCTGTAGGCTGTTATAGGGTTATCTTTTTTTTTTTTAACAACAATAATAATAATACAGAAAACTATTTTCTTCTAATGAAATAAACTAGTGCAAAGTACAATACACAACAATATACACATACACAATACTGCTTGAGATCATGGCATTATTCAATAAATTTAATAAACAATCCATGCAGGGGCGTGCTATAGCTTCATGTGGGGATTTTGTGATCCTATGACATTGTATAAAAATGTGTTGTTTTGTGTTTGTGTTTTTTTTTTAAATCTCAAATGATCTCATAAAACATGCAGGTGGGAGACATGTAGCTGAAGTTTTAGATGGAAGAAAAACTACACAACTTCCAGCCAAAGTCTGCGGTGCATCCTGGGAAATAAACTAACATGGGTACGTGAAACCATGCAGGGTCTGCACGGATCTCCATGACGGGAGCTCAACAAATGTTAACGAAATCACTCAGAAGGTAAAAGGTATACTTTTATCCAGAGTATAGCACTGCTTCACGCCGGCTTTGCGGACTTTGCAGTGCTCTGACGGGACTGCCTGCCCTGGTCGGTCGGTCGGTCGGTGGGTCGGACCCGGGCTGCTGCTACGATGTGTGTCCGCTGCTCCACGAAGCTCCGTCGGGGAAGTGAATCTTTCACCGGATGATGGACAGGAACTACCCGACCTCCAGCTTTGCGGACGCGCTGGCTCCACCAGCACAGACCGTAGCTTCTTGGGCCTATGACCGCAGCACAGCTAGTGTCAAGCCAAGGTAAAAGATGAAGGAGAGGGCACCTTCCGAAGGAAATGTCGGTGATGGAGGGCCTAGCTTAAAGTGCAGAAGTCCTCGTTGTTATTGGGAACGCTGGAGGAATGGGAGAAATTTGGGAATTTGATCGGAGTTGTTGAGGTTTTGACTTGTCAGTGGTTTCGTAGCCGTTTGTTAGTGTCTCCCACCTTGCTAATTTTTCGCTAGCACACCGTATCCTCAGCATGGCCACTTACAGGAGTCAGAGTTAGTACAAACTAAAGAGGAATTTATTCTAGCTATATCTGTACTAAGTTGACCAGCTGCGCAGACTAAACTAACATTTTATCGGCCTGTTTTCTTGACCCACAGGTGCTCGCTAAAGCCAAAACAAGATAGGTAACTAGCTACCAATGCTAGTCATGTCAGTTAATGGCACTTCAAATTAGAGGTACATAGCTACTGGTGTTGTTACCTCAGAGCTAAGAGGCGACGTGTCTGCACGTCTCTGCCATTGTTTTAGTTAGGAGAGTTAACCTAGAGGTGCTATGTTTGAGTGTATGTTAACTAATTTTATGTTTTGTAGAGCAAATGTGACCGTAAAAACCTGCCAAAGTTGCAATGTGAGAAGTCAAACTCTTTTAGTCAAACTCAGGACAGATAAAGTGAGATGATCCACTGAATAAGACTACAGAAAGAAGCAAAGTGTTCCCCAATTTTGACTATGTGTTGACTATAATGATCAGTCATGTATGATATACCATGAATGTGTTGTTCATGGATTTATAAATGTTATGATGACATCAGTTTCCCTTTTGTCATATCAGTATGACCCAAATAGCGTGTGTGTGCGTGTGTGTGTGCATGTGTGTGTGTGTGTATGTGGCTTTTGATCAGACTAAATGATAAGATACTGATACACTGACATGTACATTTGCTATTATTGCAGTGTGGTTCGGCTTGATGTACTGAGCTGCATTATATCGAGAATAGTTTCTAATGTGCCATTAAAAACATATTTCAGTTTAATGTAGTCCAGCACTCCAACACTAACTACAACCTCAGTTATAAACATACAGTTTAATTAACAACTCTATGACAGTGTCAGCAAAAACAGAACCTCATAATCTGAAGAAGTGTAGAACATGTGCACAGTATATTGGGGCTTGGTTATATGTTAAGTCAACTTTATAGTCAAATAGCAGATAAGAATTGCGCAACAAAAGATTATTTGTGTTTGTGTGCCTGTCTGTTTGGTGAACGGACAAGAAAAAGAGACGGATGACTCCTTTTCACCTCTGTGTTCTTCCACAGATGTTTACCTTCTGGCCAAAAAAAAAAGGAACACATTGCATTAGGCTGGCTGCTTCTGATTATCTCTGATTTTATTTTTGTTTCCTGTGATTTTTTTTTTTTCCCCCCTGGAGAATATAAAGTCATATGTCACATATTAAACTTTTTTTCCTTTAATTGGCTCAGGCAAACTTTATCATAGTACCTCACACCAACAGTAATCTGTTTTTATGTTAACAGTAACCAGTGAATTCACAAACTGTTTTACAGTTGTCACAGCCATTTAGATGTGGCTGTTCAACTGTAATGTAGTTACCAGTTATAGCTGAAATACTAACACTATAATATGAACATAGCCAAACAATTAAAACTGCTAGCTATTCCCACTGAGATGACTGTAAATGATGTAAACAGACTCTTAGCTGTTTTTTATTAGCATGATCGGGTTCTTATTTTCTGGATAAATGGATGTCCATATTTGTGGTAGCCTAAAAGATGTGAGTGACTTTCTTCTGTGATAGAACAAATGGCGCTTGCAACATGCAAAATCATTTAAAAATGAATATTTTTACCACATTAGTTACAATGGGTAATGCATTGGGTACATGCAGGGTTGAGTAGTTATAAACTATATTTAGATACTGAGCTTGTTACTCAGTAGACAGCCAAGACTTCTCAGAATTAATAATTGAAAACAAGCATGCTGTGTGTCAACAGAAGTCCTTTACTTGGCTCATACATAGTTGAGTGCTTTACTGCTCCTTTTTGAGGTGTGATCTCTCATGTATGTGTTTGTGTTTGTTGATGCAGTTCCAGTTATGGTGCAGCACACCTTGATGCAGAGCTCCTCCAGCGGCAAAGCTACACTTCCACCCACCAGCTTCCTACCTACACTACATCACACCTTCCTGCTGGAGCAGGTGAGTTGTGTGCTTTACACATTACTATTAGGAGGTTAGTTCATCTAAATTACTCTAGTACCTCCTACCCTTGTCATGGGTAGTGGGTACTAGTCCTAGTACTTGTTATGCTGATATTCTTGGTGTTATATACTTTTTGAGATATTCCCTGTGTTGCATGTGCTATCAATCAAAGTGGTTGATTTAAATCAAGTTTTATTTGTGGCACTGAAAACATTGAAAAACAACGACAGTAATGGGTCCGGATAACAAACAGACCTTGCTTTAGATACATTTACTGGAGAAATTTCTTCAGTAGAAACTTTCTGTTTTACATTATTTCAGCATGTCATTTTCAAATGCTTTGAGCACTGTGCACTAAACTCTTTCCACCTTTATTGTATTAGGGTGGAGGCAGACATTTCACAAGCAGATATCTCATACTTTAGCACATAAACCAAAACTGTCTGTATGAGTGGATATTAAAGGATTCCATTACAGCTTTTTTGTAATTTGGGTGAACTATCCCTTTTAAGGCTCTTATTTACTTGGCACGTAGGATTGTGTTTACTTCATTGCCCATATCTGTGGTTATGCTTCTTTTCCTTGTTTTACTGTCAACAGCACTCGACTCAAACAGTAATACTTCTGAGACCTCAATCATGAGCTTCCTGTCAGCCATGGAGTCTAGAAGCCTTCAGGCTGGTCCTGTTAGTGCTTCATTGCTTCCTCCTTTCAGACCCCCATCATGGCCTGCTGGTGAGAACACATCCACTCCTTCAGTTTTAATTACACATTACCTATTGTGGTTTAGCTAGATATTCCTGTTTTACCATGTATGTAGGCTTCTTATTTTAGTTGATTTAGCCTAAGTAACCTACAAGATGTTTATATGTAACACTGAGTTGTGATTACAGTATTGCTTTTGTTGTTGAGGAATCTCTTGTCAAATGTTTATGTTTTTGTATGTGAATATGCAAGAAACATGTTCACTGATGGCAGTTATCCAAGAAGCTAATCACTCAATCTATGATCCAAAGTCCAGAATACTCGACCAGGTCATATATTGTTGTAATATGTCCTAACAGAAGATGGACTATATATTTGGGGGGGGGGGGGGTAAAAAAAAGATTAAAGGAACTATTAAATTATCAATGACAATTAAAGGAAGTCTGCACCATGTGATTTGATGAAACATTGTTATATATATTCTAAACTGTTGAAGCAGTTAGCATTAGCATGTTTTAATACTGAATAAAGATGAAAAACGAAGGCAAGGCTGAAACATAAACCTATAGTATAACCCTTAAAACCACCTGGAGAAGACTATTACTGAACCAAATGAAGTTGGTCAGTGATTATTTCCAATTTTTTGTCTGTCACAAGTTTTATATGTTGTGTATACAGGTTTATAGAGTTTGATTTGTTATGCTTGCATTCTATCCATTCATTGTCTATTCTGTGCAATGCAGGTACCAACTCCTCCACCACAGAGTTGTATTTGACTGGTGCCCTGCCTTCTACTGCCACTTTTCCCTCTCCTGCTGCCCTGTCCTCCTATCAGCACACTAGTGCCTACCCTTCCAGGAGTTACGCTACCAACCCTTCCTTGGCTCTCCAGGATCCTGCCTTCAGCACTTCCACCAATGGCCTGTTTTCTCACCATGACCCCCTCCTTCATCTCAAATCAAGTCAGACTGTGCTTCCGACTGCACTGGCCTTCAACCATCTCTCTGCCCCCACTTTGGGCTCGACTCTGCCTGTCCAGTCCTCCACTTATCGCTCAGCCCAGGAGTCAGCCCCCCACCTCCTACAACCCCAGTTCAGCCTGCTCCCTTCTGCCCTGCCTACGCCTCATGGTGCCCCACAAACCTACGGGGCGACGGTTTTCTCAGGCTCTATTGAAAGAGCTCTTCAGCGTGAATGTAGTGTGATCAAACACCACCAGAGGCCTTCTAGCAGCCACGCGGCCTCGGAGCAATTGCCCAATTCAGAGCACTCCTTGCAGGGGTATTTTGGCTCTGGCAGTGAAGTGGATGTTTCCTACCAGCAGGACCCATCCCGTCAGACCCCAGTGTCCTGCAGCTCTTCTGCAGGAGCAGATTCCTCTCAAGGAGTCAATCGTGCTCCACAACCCAAAACAGACTCAGTAACTCAAGCTTATTCGTCCTCTTCTTTGCCGAAGGCTAAAGACTGCTCTTCCAAACTAGCTCCACATCCTGCTGGGGGTGAAGAGAGTCACGAGCACTCCCAGAACCATGTAAGAGGGTCGCCTGAGCATTATTCCTCCCCAGTACAGAAGAATTCAGTGATTGCTAATCAGCAATCAGTCCAGCTATCCAGCCTCATGTCCGGTAATCTGTCTCAAACATACATCACCCCCCACACTCAGTCACAGGCCTCCCATTCCACCTCAGACAAACTCTCCCCCCTTTACAAGACTCTGCCTTCCCTCTCCAGCCAGTCCGACAATGTGGCATCTGTTAGTCACAGTCTTGTTTACTCCTCCAGTCCTGGGCTGAGCCAGGAGCAGGAGATCCAGTACGGAGCCCAGGTCCAGAGCTTGTGTCAGGGGAATCTCTCTGAGAGCTATCCCGCATCCCACTCTCAGGGTGCCCCAAATGTGACTTTTACATCTCAATCACAGGGGCAAGCTTCGGTGACTCTGTCTCAGAGCTATGCCACAGGACAATCCCTCAACCAGTCCCTTAACTCCCCTTACCCACCCACATGTGTGCGGAGTCTGCCCACATCAAATTCTACGCAGGACTACACCCTCATGCAGGCCTCAGTTGAAGGTAAAACACATGACACGCTGTCTCAGCAGCAGACACAGCCCCATAAATATGTTTTGTCTGCACCGTTGCCTACTTACTCTTCAACAGCCTTACAGAATAATGTCAGATCCTCAGTACAGGACATAAAGCCAACATATGGCAAACAGAAACTTGAAGAGCTTCCTATCCAGGACATAGATGCTCTTCAACAGGCATCCATGGAGGCCTCTGCTGCAGCTAACGGTATGTCTGCACACAACAATGTAATCTACGTTGTTTCAAAAATGGACGATCATCACAAAACACAAAGTGTTATCCGAAGCAATTCGCGTTCTGATGACCAGCTGATGGGACTAGGTCATACAAACGCAGCACAGGTGAAGGGTGAAAGGATGGGTTCTCTGAGCCAACAGCACATTCATCTAAGCAGCACCAACGGTCAGGAAACTCCCAACACGAAAACTACAAACTCCAGTATTATATCTTCACATGTACCTCTTAGCTCAGAGCAACTCAAGCAGCACCCTCTCCAACTCAAATCCCCCGAGCCACATCAACAAAACCACCAGAATCATAGCCAGTCCCAAAGCCAGACCCAAGCCCACGCCCAGTTTATCACCGTCCCCAGCACTCAGGTTCTCCTTGAACATAACCAGATGATTCTGCTCCAGCAGCCCCTTGTCCACCATGGTCAAAACACTTCAAAGGTGGTATCAGTGCAAGGTATTCAACCAGGCCAAGATTTGGGCCCTGTTCATGTCCAGTATCTTCACATGGATCGAGAACTGTTGGCTCCCAGTGTCACTGAAACCCAGAGTCAGCAGGGCACAGTAGTGTCTGAACAGAGCTCAGGGTGCCCTGATTCCTCGAAACACCACTACAGCCAGTCGGCAAATCAGCAACCAAACGATGCCAAGAACCACTTTGCTCTCAACTCTATTTGCTTTCCCGACTCCATGTTGCTTGCAGATGACAGAAATATTTTGTCAAATGTTGATGACATCCTGGCTGCAACGGTCGCGGCCTGCGGCGTGACACCACAAGACTTTGTCAAAGCTACATCCTCTGCTGAGGCTGAAATGGCAGTGATGGCAAGCCCAGTTGATTCTAAAGGTCACTTCCAGACTGTGGATTTAAGGCACATGTCACCTACTTTCTCCTCAGCGCAACATCCAATCATCACCAACACTAACTCCCACGCCATGGCCATGACACTAAATGGAGCTCAGATGACCACAGACTGTCAGGGTCAGTCTGTTCACCACAACAACAGTTCAGAGCTTGATACGAATGGAGATGGAGGGAGCTCTGAGAATGACTATCACTTAGCTGGGCAGGTGTATGACCCCTCAGGTCTCCAGAACAGAATCAAAGGGAATGCAAAGTGTATTAAAACAGAGGATGGCCTCATGGAATGTCAAGGCAGTGAAGACTTTCCCAAAAAGAAGGCTCGCTCGAAGTCCTTGACCAAACCAGGTGGTCCTGAGGAGGATAGTGGACAGGCTAGAGCGGCCAAGCGCAGCGGGCAGGCAAAGCGACAAAACTCCAGGGGCAGTGACGTCAGTTCACCATCTTCGTCACAAAGTGTATATGATGGTTGTCTGCAGCAGGAGAGAATAAGGCAGAAGATCCGTGAAGTGGAAGAGAAACAGCCAGAAGTCAAAACTGGCTTCATAGGCTCCTTCCTCGACTTCATCAAATCTGGCCCAAAACAGCAATACTCTCCAAGTCCTACACGAACTATTAGCCGACCGAGAAAGCCCTGCACCGCGTCCAAACCACTGCCATGTACTTTGCCTGCTTTGCCTCCCAAACTGCATACTCTGCCCGGGCCCTTGATTCCTCAGGAGAGTCAAGGAGTGAGCTCTCAGCAGAAACGTCTGGATGAAGATCTGCAAAAGAACTTGGAGACTCTGCCGTCGTTCAGCTCGGATGAAGAGGAGAACACTGGGAAGAACCAGGCCCTGAGGAACAGCATCAGCTCAGCACTGTCAGCTCTGGATGAAGCTTCAGATCGGAAAACCAGGACAGGTAATGATACCCTGCCTTAGCTCATCAACAGCTGTCGTTACCAGAGTAGCAACCTAAAATTTTTTATGGTGTTGTTAGTCTATTGATTGCTTTTATTTATTTATTTATTTATTTATTTATTTATTTATTAAGGATCCCCATTAGCTGGTACCATAGTAGCCAGCTAGTCTTCCTGGGGTCCACAAGGAATAACACAGAATATACACAAAAACGTCACATCTTCATACATTTTCAAATACAGTCAATCACAATATACCAAATGTTAAAAAATTAAACCAAACATTTGAACATTTCCACTAATCTTAAACAGTTTTTCTTAGACAACAGAATAAAACCCCTCTTACTCATGTACAGCTTGTATAAAATATGATTTCAATTTCCTTTTAAATACCCGTTTACTTATAGTACATCTGAGGTAGTGAGGCAGAGTATTCCACAGAGTTATTGCTCTATAGATAAAAGATCGTGATAAGCCCTGTGTTCTAGGGTGAGGCACTTCCAGCTGACCATTGCTGGACCCTCTAGTGCAATAGTTGTGCACAGTGTTTCTAAAAACAATTTGAGTGAATAAAAAGTCAGGCGCTTTACTGATCAAGACTGACTGAAACATTACGGCAGTGCTTGATGCTAACCTGGTATCTACCATCGGCCATGAGAGGGAGTCATGCATGCGGTTAACATTTGATCGGGTGGAGCAGCCCAATACCAACCGTGCAGCCTTATTTTGTGCAATCTGCAACTTTTTGAGCTCAGTTTTGGCAGCAGATGCCCAGACCACAGAACAATAATCTAGGTGGCACAACACCAAACTCTGTACAATCTGACGCATGAGGGGTTGAGTAACAAAGGAGGCACATTTCCTGGAGAAACCAACAGCTCTTCCCATTTTTAAGATAATTTGATTAATGTGATTACTAAAGGAGAGCCTAGAATCCAACATTACACCCAGAAGTTTTACAGTCTCTACTTGTTCCACCGTTACATTATTTAACTTTAAATCCAACTTTGGGCTACAAGATAACTTATGCCTTGAACCAATTAAAATGCTTTTTGTTTTAAGAACATTAAGAACTAATTTATTACAAGAAATCCAGTCATGTAGAATTTGCAGTTCCTTATTAAGGACATCATTCAACTCACTGTATGAAGGCGCAGCATAATACAAGGTTGAATCATCAGCATAAAACACAATTTCTGCTCTTTCAGTAGCCCAAGCAAGATCATTAATAAACACAGTAAACAGTAACGGTCCGAGGCAGCTGCCCTGAGGCACACCACATACAAGATCCCCTCTATTTGATTTACCACCATTTAAATGCACCTGTTGTGATCTAGAAGACAGATGGTTATGGATCCACGTTAATGCCAGTGGACCAAAACCATAACATTCAAGTTTTTTTTATCGAGAGAGGGATCAAGCAAATCGAAGGCAGCAGTTAAATTTAACAGCACAGCCTGGACCATTAAAGAATTGTCAATAGCTCTTAACCAGTCATCAGTCATTTTTATCAAGGCAGTGGACGTGGAGTGGCTAGTTCTGCAGGCATGCTGAGACAGAGTTATCAAATTATTCATAAAAAAATAATCAATTCTTTCAATTATATTTTGTGCAATTTTGAAAATCATAATAGATCCCGACAATTTACAGAGCCCAGAGTCTTGATTGAGTCTGATTGTTGATTGTTCATAAGATTGAAGTGCATACTACACTTGCTGTGCTGTGTCATACTTGAGACATGAATAGTACTTTAACATCATTGTTCTTTTGGTTATATGATTTTACGAGTTGGGGGTAATGTTTTTCTTCAACACATTTATTCATTCCTTCAACTTGTTTACAGATAACCAAATCCCTGGTTCGATGATGAAGCCAGACTATGTTCCCACCATGCCACACACTGTCACAGAGACCTGTTTGCCGCAGGTTGCCCCTCCGACACAGACAACAAACACTGTCTCAGCAAGGACTGTGTTTGTGGCCAAAGAGGAGTCTAAAGAGACCCCATCGAGCCAGTTGGCTGTGCAGTTAATGAGTGTGGCCATCGAGGGACTAACGGACGAGGAACTGTCGGACAGCGGAGGGGAGGGGATGTACCGGGAGAGAGACGAGTTTGTCGTCAGGAATGAGGATATCGACATCTTGAAGGTAAAGCTTGGAGAGAAAGTTTTATCAGATCTTGTGTACACTGAACATTCGTGGTTTCATTTTCTTATACTACATACTGAAGCCTGTGTCATATGCATGTGTCCAGGTGACAATGAGAGCAGGCAGTGAACCTCCAGCCATCTGGAAAGTCCAAAAGGCTCTGCTACAGAAGTTTGTGCCCGAGTTGAGAGATGGAAAGAGGGTCTTCTCAGCCACGAACAGTGTAAGTAAAAGTAGATACGCCAGTATGCATGAAGGATTATCTGATCATTCAAATTATTTTTCTTTATTCTGTGACCTGTGACATGCTGTTTTTCTCTGTGTGTAGTATCTTGGATATTTTGGTGATGCCAAGACTATGTACCAGAGGGTATATGTGAAGTTCTTGGACACGGTTAACAAAAGGGAGTATGTACGAGTCTGTAGTCGGAAGCCACGCTGCAAGCCTATGAACTCGCTAAGGTATGACATGATGTAATTCAACAATTTGCGTTGATTAACTACACCCCATAGATGCTATTAAATCCTACGCACCTTTAAAACGTGACTGTTCAGTGATGTAACTTCCTGTTTTCCACCATCCAGGGGTGTTCAGGTGAAAACTTTACTGGGCTTGACAGCCGCACCTTCCTCATTCTCCCAAAACCAAAAGCCTCGACCCAAACAACCCAAGCCCCGGGCAGAGCCCCCGCCTAAGAAGAGAAGGAAATGGAAAGAGGAGTTTTCACCCACTGCCTCGGGATCATCTGCAGAGGATGGTGGTGAAGATGATGGTGAGGAAGCCTCTTGACTTTTCTCATTGAATCTCGTGTGGATACAAGGTGATATGATTGTAAACCTCTTGCCACTCTCGCCCTTCCTCGTCCTTGATATCTCTCTCTCACACAAACACACACACTCATAGAGCAAGATCCTCCAGTGCCGTTTGCGTCACGGTGCCTCAACACGCGAACCATGAAGGAGACATTCAAGAGCTTTGTGGAACTGCTCATCAGCGTTGCCTTAGACGAAGATGTGATGACTGCACTTGAGAGGGCGAACGGTGAGTGAATTGACTTTCTGTGTTTTGAGTTTGTTTGTTTTCCATTGAACTATTGGCTTAATTAATAGTAGGATGTAAAAATGTAAAAGAAAATGGGTTAGGTGAGTCAGGTAGTGGATCTAAGCATGTTGACTTGTTGTCTTGTTTCAGATGAGTTACTGCTGCCACATATGAAAAGAGTGGATGGAATGATCACTGACAACAGGAAGCGCCTGCTTCACAAACTACACATAGGGCAGGTCCTAAAGGTGGGTGTGTCTTTGAAACTGCATATCATCAGGTTGGTGTGAGTTCTGTGAAAGAAATGTTTTTAAATGTGACAAGTTTTGATCCAATGCCTCTGTTTTTATACTGCATCTCTTCTATCACAAACTCATAATCAGATAAAGTTTTGTTGTTAGGTAAACTGAGGTTGGTTAATTTCCTGCAAAGTCATTTTGTGTCACGGGCATTATTATGTATTTTGATGACTAAGAGAAAAGCCAATATGTAGGACCTTCTCTTATGTTCTGTCTTCAGACGGCTCTAGACAACTTCCCAGAAATCTCAGTGGTGACTGAACTGAAGAAGGATGGGGAAACGCCGGCCTTTAAGGTGCGTCTCAGTGGGAAGGCCTACAACAAGAAAACCATGAAGCCCCACAAGATGCCTAACAAAGTGCCACAGGTAAGATGAAGTCATGTTTTGGTCAAACTCACTGTGCTGTCAATATACAGTATGTCCAGCAGAGGGCACAGTGTCCCTATTTTGTGTTTCTCTCTCACTCTTTCATTTTATTGAGTCATTGTTTGCTTTCCTGTCATGTTTTCTCTTATTACACATTACATTGAATATCCTTGAAAAGCACTGTGTTTTTTTCTGTTTCTAGGAGTACACAGTGGACCAGCAGAGAACTCAGTGGTTCTCTCTGTACCACTCCTTGCAGCATTACAAGTACCACACGTACCTCATGTGTAAGGACGAGGTGAGACACATATATGCTTGCTGTGCTAGCTTGTGTTGAATTGGTGCTGAGAGTGTTGATTTCACGCTTGGTATCTTGTAACTTTGCTGTATTTACTGTTTGTGGTTCTGCCCTCCAGATCGCGTCTCTGCGGGTGCAGGCAGGAGACCTGGGGCAGGAGGAGACGGTACAGAAGTGTCTGCAGAATGGAGCTTGGGTAGAGGGGCTCTTTGATCGCTTTGGGGAGTTAATCAATCAAGCGCAGCAGGCCTGCCGATGATCCAGCTTTGACGTTGGTGTAAAAAAAATACTTAAAACAACAAGTCCAACACTTAAGAGGATGCCTCCAGCTCAAAATGGCAGCAGAGAAGGATGGAGTGAGTCTCTTCTTCCAGCCACAGAGAGATTTGAATCAGGGACCTGGCAGCCGACTTGCCTGAAAGATGTTCGAAGGCCGGAGCAGGTGAACAGCGGGACAGCAGTAATGTTTATAGTCTTCATCACTGCATCCCAGCAGAAAGCAGTAACTTTATCAACAGAGGACATGGACTTTTGTTTTTGGAAGCATTTTGGAAGACTTCCACTTAATGATTCTCCTAGTCTTTGTAGGTTTTTGTAGTTACAAGCCTACTTTTTATGGGCCTTTTCATAGATTTTATATAATAATTTTTTTTTTTTTTAGTCAAATGCCACATCATAGTATGCACTAGATAGAAAGCAATCGGCATAGGAAGTAGAGCACAGCAAATAAAAATGATTTCCTACAGTTATAACAAGCCTTCATCAATCATTTGATAAGTAGGCTCACATACAGAGAAGTTGATTTATTGTATAAAAAATCTATATATTATATATAACCGTAGCTACATACTGTTTGTACAACATCCATTTTGTAATGGAGCGCCAACTTATATATAATGTACATTTTGTATAAAAGAACAGGGAGGTGGGAACTGCAGCAATTAGGGAGGAATTTAGTTACTATATACTGTATCTATATTGTGGTTTAACTTTTGTGCTTCAAACACCCCTTTGCTTATAAGATGTAAGTCAGTGCCACTCCAGCACTGCTTTTTTATGAATTTTCTTAATCAAATATTATTACCTTGACTTATCAGAGGGTAAAATGAAATAAGCAAAAGTGGTCTTTATACTCCTTTACACACATAGCCCACATTTTATGACAAATAGATATATTTTTCACAGAAGTAAATATTGTTATGTTCTCTTGTTCATTACAATTTCTGAGACACTTTTTCATTGTTTTTTCACAGGTTTTTCCAAAATGGACTCTTTATAAGTCAGTTACCAATTTTATGCTAGTAAAAATAATCTCGTTCTCTACAGATGCAGTTTGTAAATAAAGTGCCGCATGTATTTTGCTTTGGTATGTTTTATTTGACGTGGTTAACATCTTAAAATGTATCTGGTTCATGTGTGATGTGGAAAATATTTCATCTTACAAGGCTTTTCAACAGATGACATTCGGGGCCTAAATCCCGCTGTATGCATAATTACTGCTGGATCTATCTCTGTTGTAAATAATTGAAAATAATAAGTGATGTCTCTTTTATAAGTGCAGTCACACTGCAAATTCGCTGACATCAAAAGTAGAAAATTTAGTTCCTAATTACATAACACTAATTTCAAGTCGCAACAAGATGGGAAGAAGGTGCCTGAAGTAAAACTACAAGATGATTTAAATTTAAATCACATGGAGAATTATTACTTTTCTCTCACTTTTAATCCTCACAAGAACCAAATTTATAAACTTGACACAATCAGAGTTAACTGGGAGTGCTCCTAGAACATTAATACCTAAAAAGTAATAAGGAAATGGATGGATAAAACACTTTTCTGTCATCTGTAGGTGTCGGTGAATTCCTCTGAAGTACTTTTACTAGTATGAAGTTAGGTACATAAGATCCGCTCCATTGCACAGGATCTGATCAATGTGTCCTTGGTGTTATTTCAAAAGGCTGTGCTGGCAGCTGCCTTAGATGTTAAAGGGAAGAAGAGTGTGTGAGAGTGAGATTATCATACTTCATTATCACACCATTAAACCACCTCAACACTGATCAGAACTGGACTTTCCTGGTGTGCTCATATAATAATTACAGCTCTACGACTGATCTCAACCATGCAGTCCCCCAACTCTTCAAAAAAAATAAAAAATTCCACAGCTCAGAGAAGTCTGCTACTGTTAAACTTCACCTGTTTGTTGGAGTGTGCAGTTCAGATTCTGGAGGGGGCGGTGGGAGAGGGGAACTGCAGGGCAAGAAACTCGTCCTGATGCTCGCCCACCATGCTCTCATGACCAAACTATTCACTGTGAATGGGTGGCTGACTTTGTGTCGTCTGTGAGGGTCTTGAGCCTGTTGAATAAAATATAATTGTCCGGGCCACAATGCAACATTACTGGCAGCCCCCAACAAACAGAAGTGTCTTTGTGCTGCAAGCGGCAGCTCTGTGAGGAAAGCCACTGTCCTCTGGCCTTTGGAGTTGCGGAGGACGGCCAGTCAGGCAAGCGTTTGGGATTCCAGCACGGGCACAACTGGGAGAGACAGATACTGAATGTCTGCTCTCCAGATGAAAAGCATAAGCATTTTTAATGCACTGTATTGTTCCATATGTGGGAGACAGACTGAGAAGACCCTTGAGGCAGCGTGAGAATGTTAGAAGGGCACAGTAACTGGACGGCTGTGTGTTGGATAAGACTGCAAATTTGTTTTTGACTTGGCCTGTAGTAAACAAAATGTGCTGCGTGATGACGGTGTAGTTTTAAAACCAGTCACGTACAAACAACAGAAATCTGTGGAGAGTTACAGAGTTACACAATCTGACAGCTGCAGACTAACAGACTATGTACACTTACTCAGATACTGTATTTTTAAGGAACTTGTTTGTTGTACTTTCTACTTCTATTCCACTTCAGTTCAGAGGAGGATACTTTGATTTTTACTCCACTCCATTTATCTGTCTAGCTATTAGTATATTTCATATTTTATGATAAGCCAAAAAATAATATTTAAACCCAAAGTTACTAAATTTCCTGGCTTGGAATCAAAAGCAGTGTCAAGTCAGAGGCTGCTGTCACATTTAAGATTTCTGTGATTTTTCCCTCTAAACCTCTCAGGTGGTTTCATTTGAAGAATTATGTGGGAACAACTGGACCAAACTACCCAATTGTATATAAAGTAGTGAAAACTAGCTTCACTTCAACCAGCTACAACAGTTAAACGCAGTGTACACATTCATTGGTCAGTCAATTTTCTGCAAAACATGTACTTTTCTTTTGATACTTTAACTATATTTTGCAGCTGTTCCTTTATTTTTACCTGAGTGGAATTTTAAATGCAAGACTTAGAGTATTTTACATTGTGTTATTGGTATTTTTACTTAATTGAAGGATTTGAAGACTTGAAGAGTATTTGCAGTCATTTCCATGACCCCCAGTTTTAGAAGGGTTTTAAAGAACGATTCTACAGCTTCGTGCTGTGCCTGCCACATGTTTGCAAAGTGTCTTACCATTTCCTTCATTTTTTCCGTGTCACATTGGAGCAATAGACAGAATCTTGCACAATGGACTTTTTCTAATTTTGAATGCCACCTTCTGGAGAAAATTCCTTTAGCTATTTGTCATTATCATAACTGTAAACAAACTACTACTTGACTGACATTGCATGACCGATAATGAAGGGGAAAGAAAAGGGAAGTATGCTAGGTTTTTTCCCAAGCTACATGGAGAGAAGCAGGAGAGTAAATATTGCTTTGACCTTGTGGGCTAGAATTTCTGATTGTATTAACCAGAGTGTGTTCTCTCTCCCTCTCTGCCACTCTCTCTCTCTCTCTCTCTCTCTCTCTTTCTCACCCTCCCTCTCTCTCTCTCTCTGTCTCAGTGTAAAACATGTCACTCTCCAGCACTTTTCAAATGAAGACATTGCAGTCTGATGTGCTGGTATTTGTAGAGTTGTAAAACCAGTTTAACCTTCAAGCAAAAGCTTCTCACCCTAACCGACGGCACAGAGTTACCTTTCATTAATGGTGTGGATTACCTGTGTCTGGACATGATAGCTGTGTGAATATAGAAGTAAATCATCTGCAGCAACAGAAAAGGTGAGTTTATGAACACATACGGCAAACTCAAATTCAACAAAGTATCATGAGTTTCTATGAATTGAATGCTCAGACGTCATTGACATAACTGGCATCGTACACATGATTCATACTCCATTGTGATGACAATGTCAAGTGTTATTTTTAAACTGATTTTTCTGTCACATGAGGAAGGTGTAGGCTTTACTTTTGTGACACAGTGAAAGTTAAAATTCAGATGTGAATGTGTCAGGAAAAGAGGGTTTTACTTCAGCAACTTTTCACTGGTATTGAAGTCATGGAAGTTGTATGGACTTTATGATGGGTTGTTGGTTTTAGCATAGTATTATTTCATTTAATCACTCTTGTTTGCTTTGTTTAGCCATCCAGGTAGGTGGTTCTGATTAATTATGATTGAATTATTATTATTCTTCAACTCTGCTCTGATTTGTTTTCTGGAATTATTACTTTTAGGTGCATTTGGGTGCATAAAG
This sequence comes from Sciaenops ocellatus, assembly GCA_033000465.1. NCBI lineage: Eukaryota > Metazoa > Chordata > Actinopteri > Sciaenidae > Sciaenops > Sciaenops ocellatus. The sequence goes on along the minus strand of CP136888.1, from coordinate 12,333,384 downwards.
TTGGTGGACTCACAAGAGACAAGTGGATGAAATGGTCAAAACAGCTGAAACTGATGCAGCAGAGACCAAGATATCCTGACTTTTATTTCTTAGAATGGGTGCCTTAACGTTTCTTTTATCCTTTCTGTGTCACATTGAATCCCTTAACGGAAACTTGTGCAATGGTTATTCTTATTTTGAATGCCACCTTCTGGAGAAAATTCCTTTGGATATTTGTCATCATCATAACCGGTACCTACTACTTGACTGACATTGGATGACCGATAAGTAGGAAGGGGGAACTCTAATTATCTATATAATTTTATGTATTTTTATACTTACAAATTACTTATAAACATTTAGGTGCATAAAGTTGGTGAGCTCAAGAGACAGGCTTTTAACAAAAAGATGGTCAAAACAGCTAAAACTGATGCAGCAGAGGCCCAGATATTCTGACTTTTATTTCTTAAGTATGAGTCAAGCTCCAAAAAACAAACAAACAAACAAACTGGATCCTACATTTCCCATCATGCAAATTTAGCATCCCGCCTACCTCCTAAATGTCCACTTCTTTCACAGATCATATTATACAACTGTTTGACAAAGTAGTACTTCTTATGATGAACCACACGTGAAATCAGTTCCCTGAGAGCAGCCTGCCTCCCTCAAGAGCAGCTCAACATGATGTAATGTAAAGATAGAAGAATTCCCCTTTTCTTTCCTCTCTTATCTAAGAAAGTGAACTTATGACTTTCTGCTCCGTCTCTAATCAGAAGGCTAACAGATATAGGATTTGTCTCCACCTCTCTCTCTTTTATGCTCACACATTCTCACTTCAGCTTCAGCAAAAAAAAAAGCATTTGTCCACACAAAAAGAGGTGAAGAGGACAGTAATCAAACCGGTTTTCCACAGCTGCACACCTCGCCTGTTGCACCATACAGGTGTCTCTTGATGATAATAGCTGTCTTCCTTTGAGTGTCCCTTTCAGCGACTGACCAGCATTGGCTTTACAGTGTCAGCTTACTATTTTTCCATTGTCAGATTATACCTCAAGAAAGAAGGCACCAGGTTAGAGTGTGAAATCTGTCTCAACTGCAGCTCATGTGTGTTTACTCTGGGGTGTACACATTTGTTTATGATGAAAGTTCAGCCTGTATAGATGATCCCAGACAAGAAAAAGAAGAGGGGCACCTGAGAAGTCACATGTTTCAGTATTGTGACTTCTTTTGTTTTAACTGCAGGGATTTGTTTTTGAATTTTCATCTTTTTTTTAGACTCTTCATCCTCTTTCTCTCAGAATGTCCTTATCAGTCTCACGTGGTGGCTGCTGTTTACCTCTGTAGGTCTTTATCAGATCAGATTCCCTCCCAGTATAGGACTTTAGGGTGTGACTTAGTGAGTGAAAGGTTGTGTGAAAGCTTCCTGGAGTTTGAGCATTTCTTTTAAACTCACAGTATTCTTTCACTTTCACAGTAAGAAGGTTTGATAAAGGGCTTTAGCATGAACTATTAGAAAAGTCTGCACGTTGCTTTTGTCTACTCAGAGTTGTATTATGATGAATCATGCTTTCACGTAATCAAAGGAAATAATCTGAGCCACCTGTAAATGAAAAACCCCTGGCATGCCTGATCTCCCTCTTCCTTCCTTTACAGTTTCAGTTCCAGGAAGATTTGACTGAATGCAAGAAAAAGTCAGTTAGTGCGGCTTTTGTTTGACTTCAGGGAAGCAGTGGGAGCCTCATTATCACGATAATGGCCGGTCAGGGCGGTGATTGGGACATGAATAATGCATTGCAGTGGGAGGGGACGGTATCGGGGTTGACTGTAGTTGCGTGCGTCACGTTGTGAATTGAAGAAACAAGCACATCATGGTCTGAATGGCTGTCTTTACACTCACTGGAGGAAGTTTTCATGCACCGAACACCAGGTAAAACCAATTGAATCACTCGTAGCTAGATATTGATATATTGTATCGTGTTTAAAATAATGTTTTACCTGAAGAGTTTGGCTTATTTAACTGCTGTGTGGCGATTGGATGTTTTAAGAAATTGCATTACATCGGATTTGACTTTTAAACTATTTAAATATAATGTGCCACACTTTATTAATGTGTTTTTGTACGCACACTATATGTTTGGGACTATTTCTTATAGAAAATGTGATTTTATGCTAATTTAATTTGTTATATATAAGAGTGATGTCATGTCTAATATGTTTAAAATATGTCTGCAGTTTAAACATTGTCTAAAGTTATGAAAGTATATAAAATAAATCCAGTGTGTAATAAATGGCTTTATTAAAGTTTAATAAATCATTCAATGCTTTAGAGAACTAAGAAGAGGGTTTGTGTCATTTGACATTTGTGCTAATGCCGACTCAGCAGCCAGCAGTGCAGTGTTTATGTTAAAACACAGACAGAGCAGGTGATGCTTCCTGTGTGTCCGTGTGTGTGTGTGTGTGTACATACGCCACCATACACTATATATCACACAGGATATGAGGGTTCAAATGCAAAAGGGGCCAATAGCCTGCCGTGGTTCAGATTGTGTCCCGAGGCTTGATCAGTTAATCTCACTTGTCTCAGCATGCTGAAGGAATGAAGGTATCTGACTGCCACAGGCTATTAACGACCTTCTGCTCTTGGTCTGATTGTGCCACGGTGTTTGTTGCAGGTTATGACAGCAGTCTTTCTTTCTTTTTCGTGTTGCTGCCGCAGTGATAGTACAACTCAGGTTTGCAGATGTTCCGTGTTCACAAGGGGAATATCCCCATGTGTTAACTACGCTGCTCCCTCTGCGATTATTTACCTCCACTGATGTGTGCAAACACACGATGCACTGTTGTCCTTGGTGGAAATACAGGTCGGGCTCCTCTTTTAATTGTTCTGCAGTCTGCAGATCTGCTCATAAAGGAGGACTGAGGTCACAGGGAAGGAGTCTAGCGTCACTTATACAAGCTGGGCTCAAATCTCAGCCTGGCTCAAGCAACACGAGGTGACAGAGCACAGCCGGGTTCCCAGGATTGTTTTGACCCATTCCTGACCCCCACTTCTTTTTTTTTTCCTTTTTAACAAGCATTAATGGATATTGATAAGATCCGGATTTATTGTGTGACTGGTAATCCAGAGACCCCTGATGGGATTTTCCAGATGGTCCTGCCCTAACTCCTAAATCAAGGATTTCATTCTGATAATGTAGTTTCTTTCTACTACTACCAAAAAGTTTAGTAATCCTGTGATAGGCTATGTTCTATTTTATAGTGAGTTTTTAGAGGCTATACTGACTTTTGCACTGATATTTTCCAATTTTGTGTGTTTGCATTATCAGCCTATTATATTCATCATGTTTCCTGTAATGCATACAAAGGTGTTCTTCCTTGAACAATGGCTGCGGTTCCATTTGTTCTTTCCTGATATGCAAATTCCCCAGTTCAGGACAGCTTCTTCTCTTCCAGAGGGAGACACAGTTTGACGTAGATGCATCTCATTAATCAGCAGATTATTGAGAAATCTGCTACACACCTTCGTCTGCTCTATATGAGCGTGTTTTTAAAAAAAAAGAGTGGGCGAACATCTGCTTGCTGATGTACTGTTCCCAAGTGTTTTTTGTTGTCAGGTTTTCCAGATGGGTCAGTAATAGTATTTGTCATGTGCTGTTATCATAACATGGAGCCTGGCTGCTGCTGACAATTACTGATTTATGGCCCCTGGTCTCAGTGAGTCTCTCAGATCCTCCCCTAACATTTGTTCAACAGGCTTTAAATGTCTCCTGTTGTGAGATGAAAGCCACACTGACATCTCACCATGGCCAGCTCTGCTTTCTTTCACTGGTGTGGGTTGCGGTGGATGACACACAAGTCATTTCCCAACAGAACCTCAAACTGGCAGATGAGATGTGTTGGGAAAATGCACGATGGTGTGTTAAACATGTTAGTGTTTGATTGCATGAATCACCTTCTGATTTGCATGAATTTATCAGTAGCAATACAGACCATCCAGTGGAAAATACAACAGGAACATATCAGGATATCTCTTGTGAGAGAAGGCACCGCACAATATGATCATTGTCTCTGCTTCCTTGTGCGTATGTGATTGAGTTTGGCGGGCTATGTAGAAAGATTGCGTCAGGTGTCTGGTGTAGAAAAAGAAAATCAGTTCAGTTGTTTTTCTAAATGTCGATAAGCTAGACAGCAGTATTTTATTATTAGGCGTTAATCATCTGTTGAGTCAGTTAAAATGAAGCTTTTGAACATATTGCACACAAGGATGCCTCAAAAGAGGATTTGGGTTTGGCTATTACCCCCTTGAGATGCATTGATTCTGGACTGTGTGCTGTTACGCCCACATACAGTATCTTGAATCCAGATTCTGATTATGTGAAATTACACAAAGGAAAGGGAGTGTGTGTTCGGTAAAGACAGAAACTGCAATTCCCTGTAGTCTCTGAGAAAGTGCTTAGACAATAGACAAAGCTGAGAATGTAAGTTGTGGAATAATAAGTGGATCACCAAAAAGACTTGTGTTTAGGAGGGTTGGGTAAGTCTTGGAGGGTTTTTTACAGCGTCTGCATGTTGAAATGTTTGTTTACATCTTGATTTCTAATTTCTTTACCTAATTATGCAGGTGATTACCTATCTCATCAACTGATTAATAGCGTGTCAGAACATTGTTAAAAATTGCCAATTGTAAACCACAAAAAAGTAGCAAATCATCACATTTGAGAGCCTCTATCTAACAACCATTTGGCCTCTTTATCCTGATAAATGACTTAACAGATTAATTGATTATAACAATTGTTGTTGATTAATTTTCAGTGATTAATCAACTAATTCTTTCAGCCATAAGCAGATGTTATAGACGTGTGCATCTGTGTGCAAAACTGTTGTCATTACTTGACTATCACTTCCATTTGGCTGAAATCTGTGCAGCTGTCGCACAAAAAATAAACTGTCTTCATTAAATGTCAAGGAATCTCATTCCCTCCTTTTCCTGGCTGATTAAAGAGTTTATAACCTCACCCCTTTCACCAACCACTGATTCTCTCCTCTCCTTCTCCATCAGAACAAAACATGGCTGGGAAGCCTTTCCGGGCCACCTACATCTGGGGTAGCATCATCTCCAATCTCCACTCTAACGTGGAGGTCAAGCGCCGGCGCCACAACCTGAAGTCCTACCATGACTGCTTCCTGGGCTCAGAGGCCGTGGATGTGGTATTGGCACATCTCACCCTCAATCGTTTCTTTGGCAATGAGGCAGTGCCTCGGCACAAGGCCGTCCGCCTCTGTCAGGCCCTAATGGACTCGAGAGTTTTTGAGCCAGTGGGCGTTAAAGTATTTGGAAAGGAAAAGAAGCGAGCCACGTTTGAGGACAGTAGTTGCAGTCTGTACAGGTTCCTGAGCCCAACAACCAGCACCTCATCACTGACCAACGCCAACTCTCACTCCACTAGTACCATTGAGAGCGGCTATGACTCACCAAGCATGAACAGGAACAAGAACAGCTATAGTCCACCATGTGAAAGGTACAGACTTGTGTCATAACATCTTCAGACGGCATTTTCTTTGCTTTGTTCTCCTTCCTCCAGAGCTAATCCCAAATCCAGTATGCCTCTGAAAACTAGTGAGGCATGACCTGAGATTTTTCACATCATGCAGTTATGCCTTGATGCTCTTAATATCCAGTCACCATGATTGTGTAACAGTGAGCTCAAATACAAACTTATAACACTAAAATCAAAAAATAGTACTGGAAGAAGAAGATGCTGAGAGATAAATGTTAAGATGAAAACCACTGTCATGTCTGTCAGCCAATATTAAGCTATTGCCAGAAACTGGCTAGTTTAGCTTAGCACAAAGACAGACTGGAAACAGAGGGAAACAGCAGGCGTAGCTGCCTTTTAGAAGTTCACTAAGTAAAAACAACAATTACTTTTACACAGGGTTATGTGTTGGACTATTTCAGACTATTGTAACTTCCTGGAGTCTCTGCCAGTTGCCTGGCAAACTCATATTGATCTGTAGAGCATTAATTAGAAAGCTTTAGAGCTGGTTGTTAAGTGGGTATTTCTACAGCCGGGCTAGCTGTTTCTGAGCTAAACTAACCGTGGCTTCATATGTACCATACAGACACAACAATGGTATTGAACACCTCATCTAACTCTTGGCAAGAAAGCAAAAATGATTCTTTCCCAAAATGTCAAACTATCACTTTAATCTCAGTTGATTTTCCTTTCCTTTGATTTGATTGGAGAATTAAATTGGAAGGAGGTTGTAGAGCACGTAGACAAAAACAGGCAGAGTGACACACGGCCTCAGAGTGAGAGCTCCAGAGTGGACCAGTAAACAAGCATGATTTCCCTAATGGGAGATGAAAGATTTAGAGGAGCCATGTGCTCTAACAGTTTAAATTAGCGTTTTGTCTGGGTCAAGTCTTCATAGGATTATTGTAAATAAAGAGAAAAGAAAAGCTTCACATGTCCTATTTATTGTTCATCAGAAATTGTTCAGTGGTGGAAATTGAGAATTTATTTTCGGTCCATTTGATTTTAAATGACCAAAATCAAAACAGCATCAAACTGTGACTGAATCACGGATACACAGAAACATGTACAGCCTGATGCCACATTTGGTCCTATAATAAGTCTGTGTGTGTGTGTTTTTTTCCCCCAATCATCTCCACTGATTGCTGTTATTATGTGATTCTTCAGACAAGAGGTGCTGAGCTACTCCACCCACTCCCCCGTAAAAACAGACAAATCACTGGAGGACGTGCTGGGAAACCTCAACCTGAGCTCCACAATCACTCCTCAGATGATCAACCTTGGCCTCTCACAAGAGCGTAAGTCGTCTCCTATCTGATGAGAAGGATGCAATGCCAGCACTATGTTTTCATACCCCAAATGCTCAGATACACCATGTGTCTGTTTATCTGTGGGCCTATGACCCTTATGGCTTGTGTTTTCACAGTTGTGGATGAGGTGTGGCACCAACAGGCGGTGTTCAGATTGTTGCAGCTGATAGAGCTCCCCCTTTTGGAGAATTTGCTAGAGGGCAAAGACATATCGCGGCCTCCCCTGCATGGCATGGACAGCGACCCGGACCTGTTGTACACATCAAGCTACCTAGACCGAGAGGTCCTCAAGGCCTTCAGTGAAGCACAGTAAGTCCTCTATGGCTTTCACAGCTCTCTATTGAAGTTCATTCCTTTTACTTCATCTTTTCTGTGTTTCTTGATCTGATTTTTTGATTTGAAGGTAAAATGACAAGTAGGTGTTGAGGTTAAAACCATTTAAATGATGGTTAGTCGCTGAAATTATGTCAGATCAAGGTCAAGAGTCTCTGAGTTGTTTCGCTTTGACCAATCTGTCGGCTGTGTTTAAAATCATTACTCTTCTCTCCCCCTAGGGCCGATGAGTGGATGTCAGGGGCAGTGGACTGTCTAGAGTTTCTGCCTGATGAACTGGTGGTGGAGGTCAGTCGAGGTTTGTCTGGTTGCTCTGACGAACTGCCCCAGTGTAAGAGACTGCTCTATGAGGTCCTGGCTCAGCATTATGGACACACACAACAGCCACCTCTGTTCAGCAACCATGTTTTCGACATCCACTCTGGCATCTCAGAGCTACTGGGTAAGATGAGGAGCCATCAGAGGGTTCATATATGTTATAGATACTATGTTTATTACAAGGGCTGCTTTTCTCAAGCTCAGTTTTATTCATGTACTTTCTGGTGTCTGTTGTCAGTGAACGGAAAGCAGGAACAAGCTCTAGAGACGCTGCAGCTGAGCCTGAAGCTGCAGGACTCTCGCAGCAGGGAGGAGCTTCGCAGGCTCCTGAGATTCATGGCCATTGCAGCAAAACCACAGGAGGTCAAACTACACAAAGAGGTGAGCGCTTGTGTGCATCTAATGCGAGTCTACGCATGTGTATGCTTGGCCTTTGTTAACTTGAAATGATTCTCTGTCAGATTGAGAACAGAATGGCGGTGAAAAGGTCTTTCTCCAGTGCCATCGTCTACAGCAGAAGACTCTCTAAAGGAAAGGTGGACTTGATGGTTCTGTTCATGATGGACAACCACTGTGATCTGTTCAAAGTGAGTGTTACTGATTCGTCTCTTTGCCAGTGTGTGTGTCCAGTCATCCAGTGATGTAACAATCAACATCTCTGCAAGAGACCTTAGTGAGTGGGTTGATTGCAGAGGTGATAATTATTACATCACTACTAAAATACCTACAAAATGTTGTTCACACAGACTGTTTAGAAGCAGGATTGCAACCCTGACATATTATTTTTATGAATCAAATGTGTCTGAATATGATAGGAAACATAATTTTAATCATGTTAATATTAGATTTTAAAACTTTATTTCTTCTTTTGATCTCTTTCCCACCAGATTCCAGTTTCATTGCACAAGATGGTCAGTGACAGAATAATGAATATTGTGAAAGGGAAGGATCCAAATATGATAACAGGTTTGCAGATTTTCCTTATATCTATTCATCTTATACATTATGTCTGATTAACGTTTTTTGTTTTTTGTTTTTTGTTTTTTGTTTTTTGTTTTTTTACAAATGACGAATTCTCCCTTCATTCATTTGGGTTTCTCTAATCTCTCTTTACTGCAGGATCAACATACTGCACAAGAGTCAGTACAAATACCTATACAGAAAATGCACAAAAAACCACTAAAGAGGAACTTTGGTCCTTACTCCGGACAGTCCACGAGAACCCTAAACTCTCCTCCAAAGAAAAGAGACGACTTCTGGGACAGTTTTATAAAGGACACCCAGAGATCTTTGTTCAGTACTTTGGAAGTAGACTGTCCAGTGTCAACATGTTGCTACAGTGATATTTATTAACACTTCATGTATTATGATGTAAAAAGATGTAAGACCAAAAGTTAATGTGATGTAAATGAGGTGCCGTATAGTAAGTGGATTTTACTTGCTTGTATGTATATAGTTTAGACTACTGAACAAGAATGTGAACTTTAAGTATAGACACTTAATAAGCTGCGATATTTAAAAGATTTTCTTTGGTGCAGGACACTAACAGGAAAGTCCTTGTCAGTTATACATGAGACTGTTACTTTCCCAGAATGACAAAAGAACCGAGTGTTCTTGAGATTTTTTTTTTTAATGTTTTGACACTGCAATGCGTCTTGATGGCATTCTGAATCTGCAGCCAGTAAGGACAAGTCTGCATATGGCTTTTTCAATGGATGTATTCTTTGTGCTTGTGCAATAGGAACAGTGTTAGCAATAAAAAATGTATCTGTTCATGTGGTTTCTCATATACAATGTGATGCACAGTAGAGCTATGTCTGAGGAACCCTCAAATTTGAAAGTCTGATGTTGTGCTGTAGTAAACAGTCAGAGGCATTCATGAGAGTCCGCCCTCTGGGTTTTTTGTGTTTGTTGCAACAAATCAGCAAAACAGATGTTTCTACTTTTTCTGTTGTTGAAAACTTTAGCCTCATTTTAGTGGCATCTTCAGGGTTTATCTGCCTTGATGTCATGATTCGTCCTCTGTTTCATCTCATTTGCTTGTGATATTTGTGCAGAATATCAGCACTGCTGCTATCTTTATTGCAGTCATATCCACATTATCAAGCTAAAAACAGATGTGCTTTTAATGAGACTGGTAAACAGAGAGAAAAATTACAGTGTGACAGAGTGTATGTGCTGTCTGTCTGGTGTATGCGCATCAAGGTGAATGAAGGTAAATTACTGTGGGCTATACACAGTTTGCAGTGGTTAAGTGGTGGAGAAGTGAGTATATTTGTGCCCCCCTCCCAATTTTCTTTTAAAGCGGACCATTCAGCAAAGGATAAATGCCCTGTGTTATGAACTCTTGAATATTAAGAATCATTATGAAATCAATTAGCTGCAGAAGAGATTTTGCAATAAATGCTGGCCCACAGACAAGTAAAACAGCTAAACAATTATGCATTTTTAGTAAAGTATTCCTCATGCCTTACTCCATCCGCTCTCTACTAAAAATTGTCTTCACGATCCTAGGAAGAAAAAAATAAATAAATAAAGCTCACAGAGGGAATTTGTAAACCCAATCCAGACTGAAAAAAAAAATCTGTGAATAGCCTGCACTACACCACTGACAGTATGTATATGAGCCTCAATAGCAAATGGTAAATAATTAATGAGAGCAGTTAATGTAGATAAGCTCTGGGAGAAAATAAAGATGTAACCCTCGTACAGTTTTTATTTCCACATGAAGTCACAAGCAGTCTGGTGTGCCTTTTGTAAACACTGAAAGAAAGATAAATATGATTGAATACAAAGAATATGCAGTACAATAGCTGATGCTATAGACTATCAGAGATAAACGCTGTCAGGTTACTTTGGGGAAAATCATTGACAGATTCATAGTCTGTTAATATGTTTTCGTGTTGGACAGCTCCTGATCTGTACTTGAAGAGACACGAGAAAAAGAAGAAACGAAAGATGATGAATGTTTGGTAAGATAGAGTAAAGGTGAGAATACTGAACAACTGATGTACAATAAGAGAGGAGAGAGAGACATATTGTTATGTTTAGTTCAAGAAGTGGACCCAAATACAGATGTAAAGGTGAACAAAAAGGTAACTTTAATCTTACGGAAAAGGATGACAAACAGCAAATAATAAAAGGTGGCTGAGAAGATCAGGCAAAAACAAAAATTCAGAACTGAGAAAAACTAGGAGTAGTAGCAGGAACACAGAGAGAAGCACTAAGACAAAAGAATGTGGGACTGGGGAACAGATAGAGAACTGGGGGACACAGAACTAGGCAACAGAATACAGATGACCTGACAGGTGACACCAAGAAACACCAAGAGACTAAATACAGTCAAGGCAAGATGATGAGACACGGGGAAACTAATCAGAGTAGAACATACCATCAAGAATGGTGGGAAAAACAACAAAGGCAGGAAGTAAAGACACAAGGAGAGGAGAGAATTAGGTGTGTGTGTGTGTGTGTGTGTGTGTGTGTGTGCTTTATTAAATTAGTCATTTATCAAGTAAAGATACCAAACATTGCCATACTTGTCGAATATAAGGATTCCCTGGTTTTTCTCAATTTCGTATGACTTATTTTATAACTGAGTGTAATGTAAGATGGAACTTTGACCTCTGATAACTTTGTTCAGGCATTTTTTGTTTTTAACATGAACTCAACAGTTAACCAATGAGTATAAATAATTAACTAATCATAATAGAAATAATAAAAATAATTGATATTGTAGTCGCCTTATTTTTCACCAAAGTTCTGTCCTGGATATTGGCAGTAATATTAAATACCAAATATTATTTTTTGAGTAGCTTTAGCATTGTGTATGTTACCTGATTATGACTCATGCTTTCTATATTTACTGCATGTGTATATGTTTTGTTGGGGGTTAGTACAGATACATATTGTTGGGGTGGATTGTGTGCTGGATAAATAAAAAATAAGCAGACACATAGCACGCATCTTTTATTTGGCAAGCGGGATAGTAGCCAGTACTGTCCATATGGTCCATTATAACTATACTAGAGCTGCTACCATCTGCTGCCAAAGTACAGTTTGTTTGTTATTAAACATTACTTATTCATCAGTTCACGTCAACAGCCCAAATACCCCTGACAAAGATGCTTTTCAACCACTTTGTGAACAACAGTAGTAGAAGATTAGTTGTTATGAGAATCTAAGCTTAGGCCTTTTTTCTGGCTAAAGAACAGTTAACAAATGGCCTGCAAGGATGCATCTGATAGATCTGATCTGATATCTGATAGAGCACCACCTATCGTATGTTTATTTCATGAATATAACACGCTTTGAGTGTTTTTGTGCGGTGCTGTTTCTGTACGAGACACTGATTTTTCCCTGTCAGAACACTCTTGATGGTGTAAAAAACATAATGAGGTGTCTTAGTAAAGTGCCACTACATGCCACCAGAACAACTTCATTGCACCTTTTGATTTGATTTAAGTTTAAGTTTAAGTAATAGATGTAACTATTGAGTTAAATCAATTAGAAATTGATATTCATTCAATGTGATTTAAATTGGTAAACATTTATTTAATTTCCAAAGAGGATAGGCAACATCTCCACTGAGGTAAAGGGGTATTTCCACCAGCCATGTGACTTTTAAATGGATGTATTTGTTGTGCTTGTGCAACAGGAACAATGTTAACAATAAAAAATGTGTCTGTTCACGTAGTCTCTCATATACAATGTAACAGTAGAGCTATGTCTGAGGAGTCCTCAAACAGAAATTTGAACCTGGAAATTGTGCTGTAGTAAACAGTCAGATGCATTCATGAGAGTCAGCCCTCTGGGTTTTTGTGTTTCATGCAACCATTCAGTGAAACAGATGTTTGTACATTTTTTGTTGTTGAAAACTTTTTAGTGTCGTCTTCAGATCTGTTTTAAATAAGGTTTATGCACTCCTTCTAATCAGCTGAGGAAATCACTTCCACATTTCTAGGTGACAAAAGCATTCCCAGTTTACATTTAAACCACACACATCTTGTTTGTCTTTTGGCAGGTCTTACTAAAATTGTCTAACATTCATGCATGTACACTGTGCCTTTTTCATTGCAGACACAAATTGTGTACAATTTGATGAAAAGAAAACAAATGACATCTTCAAGTAATTAATCCACAGAACACAAATAATATTCATCTTTTTGAAGTACTCTAATGCTGAGTTCTTACTGAGACTTATTGCAAAATGCCAGAGCAGTTTCTCATATTCTGTCACTGTTTACAGTTTACAACATTTACAGCTAAAACTCACACACTTTCATCTCAACAGTCCAGTTTTAATGCATCAGTTATCAGTTCAAATAATAAAAATTGAGTGGTACCTTCTTTATTAGATACACGTTTGATATCCAAAACCTAAACCAAAATCACTGACTTCTTAATATGCTTTGACTGTTCTCAAGCAATTAACCTGACAATGAGAAAGGGCTAACAAGTGATTACTTTGCTTGCTCTTGGTGGAGAACTTCCAGGAAGCTTGTCTAACATTTATCATTCAGAAGCTATTAAATCCAAAACTGTTAGTATAGACATTATTTTGTCTTACAGTCAGTTGTCTTAGTTTCTAAGAATGTTTAAAGAAATGTAAATGTCAAAGTAGCTATCAGACTTTATTATGTGGCAGTAGAGAGGTGTTCTGCATGAGCTGCTTTATGCCGCAGTGTTACCTGTGAATAGGCTCAGAGCTGAGATAGGCTGCCACATACTCAGAACAAAGGCTGTGCTGGGCAGACAAATAATGGTGTAATCAGTCCAATGTGAAAATAAGCAGCTGGCTGACGCTGGAAAAAGGTTCACTGTGGAAGTTACTTCTTAATAAATTGAGTTTTTTTTATAACTAAGTGTCTAGATATGACAGCTAATGCTGATTAAGTTTAAGAAATACGGTTTGCCTTTTTTTACTTTAACTATTAAACAGTGTAGCCTGGAGCTCATTTTTTCTATACAGGGACCATACTATGGAATAACCTTCCACTATAAATCAAGCTGTCAAATCTAAAGGTGTTTTTTAAGATCAGGTTCAGGCTCATCTCTGGGGTAAGATGACATTACATGACAGGCAGGGTCTGGGTGTTATATTGCTTAATCGTGAACACTTTGTGTCTTTATTCCCTCTATTTTTGTGCTTTTATAAAGGTTTTTAGGACACATAAATTTTAAAGACTTTTAAAGTTTGTATTTCATTAGTTTTCATTTGCAGATTGTCTAATTTTTGTTGCTGATTGATTTATGTAAACATGTTATACACTTCACGTTATCTTTTGGATTTGTCTTATAAGTGAAATCAAGTCTACATAGTTAATATGCAAACAGAAGCAAATCCTTTTCTCCTAAATACAACTATTGAAGCTTTTACATAGACTGGATAAATCGAAACCTGTAAAATCCTGTTGTCTGCAGCAGAGGGAATCTGATCCTTTCAGATCAACAAATGTCATGTGCTGCCACCCAGTGGTAACAATAAGGCCTGTGCTAAGAGAGAATTCTTGGTAAAATGTCCCATCAAGTCAAATAAAAAAGCAAATCCAAATAAATTCTTTTCCACTTTTATTGAAAGGAACTGTGTTTCTCCCAGTTATCTAAAAAAAAAAAAAAACAACAACTTTGCCATCACTGGAACATTACATGGCCAAAACTGAGCTGTGCGCCAAAATCAATGGTTCAATTAAAAATTTTGTACAGTATAAGGGTCAGTCTTTAAAAATAAAAACTGTTAACAAAGAAAAGCCACAAGAACACAGGTATGTCTGTGAGGGTGTGAGTGTGTATGTGTATGCTCGTCTTCTGTACAGAGATCAATGAATGGATGTAAAATCTGTCAGACAGAAATGTGGACATGTACGTTTACTCAATAGGACCGCCTGTTAAAGATTACATTCTTTCAGGGTTCAGTGTTGTTTATCGAATCCTCTTCTGTTGGCGTGAACGGTAGATGTCATGTATGGGTGGAGCCACGGCTCCTTTGTCATCCTCCTCGTCGGAGTCTGCGTTAGGCCTCTTCAGTGACTTGGCAACAGCGTGGTTCTCCATGGATCCATTGCCCTCCCCTCCTGCATCGGGCTGTCTACCAGTAATCAGCTCTACAGCAGCATCAACAGCTACGGAGAAAGAAAAAAAACATCCGTAACATGTCAAACGGGGAGCAGAATGACACTTCAAGTGTAACACATTTTATGGCGATTCATCTGGCAGCTGTCGAGTTATTTCACTCTGGCACAAAGTGTTCGTCTGACCAGTGGTCTCACTGACATATCCATCAACAGATCCACGTTGCTAGCTAAAAATAGAAGAGCTGACAAAAGCAACTTACTCTCAGGAAGTGTGCATCTCCTGAAAGTTTCCATGAGCTCATCCACTTGAACAAAAGGGCCCTGGAGCGAGAAACAACCACAGACTCTGAATTCTGGCAGGACAAAAACACTTTTGTTTTCATTGCCACTAAATATGAACTTTATAGTTTTACACTATTGAGACTCACAGTGAAACACGTAGGCGGAGGAAGCAGCTTCATTAGGACAACAGCAGCTGGGGGGACTGGGAAAACTCCACCAGGGACAGGGTGTAGACCTGGAGCTGTTGGGAAGAACATCAAAGATAGATCCTTTCATGCATATGGTACAGAAGAGAATCCTGTTGACATGCATAATTATTATACACAGGTTCAAGAGTTAGGACAGCTAAGGAATACGTACGGGCGAGGTGACGTGGCTGGAAGGGGATCATCTGATTGGTGTCAGGTTTGGGGTACTCAGGTTTACGGTCGGCTTCATCCTTTAGTGCAGGCGTAGAGGGAGCCACCACAGTCTCTGGGAGCAGTGCTGCCAGTTTGGCACGAGACACATCCTAGAAACACACAGTAGAAACTGTTTACATATATGTTTAGAGAAAAGCCTGATCTGTATAACTGGTTTGACAGAAAGAGATGTCACACCTTGTATCCAAGGGCTTTGAGTTCACTAGCAGAGCATGGATACAGGTCCATGAACTTGTATCTATCTACAAGCAGGGCTGTTTCTTTGCCCTCATACTCGTCCTTGAAGGCAGTGAACCGTCTGCGCTCCACCTTCAGAATACTGGCAAGGTCTCCTATGTTGCTCTCAAAAGCCAGGAACCGAGCCCAGATCTCGCTGAAGAGTGAAAGAAAAGCAAAAATCAGCAACTATTGTCAGAGATGTTAATTATTACATCATAGAAACATGCGCACAACTTTACTGAATACTTGACATTACCCTGACTTTTCTGGTGACAAGCTTCCTGAGGTGAGGACACGTTCAAACAGAACCCTGGTGTTGTTATCCTCTGGAGAGACGAGCAGCAGAGGAAGAAAAGAAGAAAAAAACGAGTTTATTTTCCATTACTGAGACAACAATGGAAGAGAAATCTTTAATTTCATTTTAGCAGATTCCCTACATTCTGTGCGGTGGCTCTGCATTTTATTACACATAACCTACCATTAAGGTGTGAGAGGTAATCGATGTATGCCAGTATGTACTCTGGAATGTCGCCATATTTCTTCAAACCAAGCTCAAAAATCTTGAAGGCCACCGATTTATCCTGTGTGGACAGATGAAAAGAGGTTAGAAATTTTTGAGATTGATTTGTCACGCCACACATATTCTGTGAGCATTATGAAATTATGTGTGCTTACCTTGCTGCAGTAGTACTCCATCAGCGCTGCTGTCACATACACATGGTGGCGTGTGCGTAGATCCTCTCTGGCTTTTTTGAAGATGGTGCGACCTGATTTGATGCCCTCCGCCCTCCTGGCAAACTTCATGTACTGAATGTAGACCAGTGTGGGGTCGATGTCTTCAATGGCCAGCAGTTTATTATAGATGCTGTGGACCTTCTCATACTTCATGCGACTCTGTGAGGAAAGCAAAAGTATGCACTGATAAGCCTCTTACCGCGTTGATGAGAATTTGTGTTGCGTAAGCAACTGGACACTCACCTCTTCATAGTCAGCAAATGAAAAGTACAGGAGCATGTTCTTCTTCAGAAGAGTCCCGATGGCACGTTCGTAGATGTTGGCTGCCTCGTCACTAAACAGCTTGGAATTATTCATATCCTGATGGAGAAAAAACACATATAAAGAAATAAATGGACCATTTTGAGCTAAAGTTTTAAAATAAAAATAGAGTCTGAAAGGTTTTTTTTTCTCTTACCCCTTTCTCCGCGAGCAGTTTGCTGGACTGCTCCAGGTACTGTGCTGCCTCATACCATATGTCGGGATGATGGCCCAGCACCAGCAGGCACTGCTCATAGGCAAACATCACTGCAACAAAGAACACAACTTTACTTACTAACCCATAAGATAAATCAATACATCTAAACCACAAGTGAGGAGAAACGTGTCAACCTACACCCTCTAGTGGCTGCCTTAATACAGGACTGACATCCTCTTACATTATGTCATCTCCACTGGCTATTGTTCAGTAAATTATTAATAATTTATAGAATCACAGGCCTTTGAAGGTATACATAGCAAATTCTAACACAATATATTCTGACCACAAAGTCACCTCTCTTTGTGATGAGGGTCTGGTCTTCTGTGCGCAGTGGGTTACTTTTTTCCCACTGGATGTACTTCTTCCACATTTCCACTTGCTGCGCTTCCTGTGGTGAGTTCTGGGGCGGTACTGAGGGTGCATTCCTGTCCAGCCCCTTCATCACAGTCTCATACTCCTGAATGACACAAATCATTCCACAATCTAGATTTGTATACAAAGACAACCTGTTTTTTTTTAAATATACAACACAAGGATTCAGTTTGTGCATATCTGTGACAGTTTGTCTCACCTTTGCCACTCTTCTGGCATTCATGTAGTCTCTACTTCGATCCTCAATCATCTTTTTGGCCAAGTGCACATTGATCCCCTGTTTACGAAATACACAAGTCAGTCTTTAGCTAAAACTCCATACAGTGCAAACATAACTGTCTTTAAGTGGACAGATGAAAGCCAGAGGCCTCGGGCCAAGGGTCACTCGCCTCTTCATATTTGCTATAATCTCTCCAGAGCTGCTCGATGTTGATCATGGGGTTCACACAGCCTCTCTGGTACACCCTGCGTACTGCAGTGATCCGTTGGTTCTCTGCATACGAGCCCACGGCCTCACTAATGGAACACAAAACAGAAAAGTCAACATTTAAGAGTTGGGTGACACAGTATGGTTTCACTATATTAAAGGAAAAAACACTTACACTCCTTTGAGGAAGTTAATGTAGTCCACCCAAATCTGTTAGTAGAAAGAATAGCTGTTAGGTGACAGTACAAAGCCATATTTACATGTATAAATAAATAATCACATCTGTGTACCTGATAAGACATAATTTCCATGCCAATTTTATCCAGGGCAAAGTCATATGCCTGGGCCATCTTCTCTCTGATGAGAAAATAATGTATAAGCAAAATGTGAATTTCACAGTATGGCAGTATGTCAACATGTTTAACCCCACTCTGCAGCGTGTTCTCTTACTTGTAGCTGGGCAGCTTTCCTTTGGTCTCTCGAACATATGAGAGGTAGCATTTCCACAGGTCGATGTGCAAAACTTTCATTAGGCATCTCTGAAACAACTACAGGGGCAAGAATACAGACGTTTAATTAACTGCAAAAGAAACACAAACACACAGTCTATATACGCTACCTGTCCATCTTTAGTGTTTCATTGAGTTGGTTTTATCAGTGGTCAAACTAATGTGTCGATAATTAGAGACAGTTCCCATGTAGGTAGATTACCAACGCACCCAGGAACACCCAAACAAGTGTATTTTACTTCAGCTCATATGTACGATATGGTGATGTTCAGTTTATTCAGGTGATAAACTCAACAGGGTACACTCACAAGATTTGTTAAAAGTGGAAACCCAGTGACAAACAGCAAATCAATCAATTCCAAATCAATGCAGAGATTAAATTAAAATCATGTTTATATGTAAAAGCAATGTGTTACCAACAAAGCAATGAATTTTCTTCATCTGCACACTTTCTGTGCTTGTTATGGACAAAATTACCTTTCACCTCCATGTTTTAGACGCCTTACAATACAACAATACTTTTAATTGACACCGTATTGGTGTGTATCCCCATTCTGGTGGAAACCACAAAAATCATTATAGTATTAAACAGCTACTAATGAAACAGTCAGATGACCCTACACAGGTATCAGAATGACACCCTAGTCAGCTCTCATGAGTGTGATGGACACTTACCTTTTCTACCTTGTCATAGTTTTTAGCCTTGATCTGCAAATAAGAGTGTAAATGCAATATTAATTCAAAAGTCTCCTCTACTTTTATGACTTGCAGGAAACATGCATTCATGCAACCACCCATACACACACACACACACACACACACACACACACACGCACACGCACACAGACCTAAGATCAACAAAGTGAAATTCACACAAGAATGACAAACTACATTTAAAAAGGGGTTTATTTTCTTTGTAGATTGCACCACATAACCCAGAAACACACCAGTGACCATGTTAAAGAACACAAATCCTGACATAAAATTCAGAATGCAGATTTTAAATGACAGTGAAAAACACTGAAAAGGTGCGCTGAAACTGCGAAATATAGTCTTTGACATCATCTTGGGTGTGAACACTGTTCCAGCAGTGGTGCAATGAATTTCAGATTGCCTACTGTTGACGAGTTGAGGCAACAGTTTCACAGTTCCCTCCAGTACGGACAGGAAAGGTTGTTGTTGTTTCTGTGGTATTAGCACCTTGGACATGCCCGAAAGAAAAGTCTTTAAAAGAGCTGTGACTTCTGTAACTACATTTAAACATATATGTATCTGAAGGCATTCTGTGGCCTGTTGGTTAAGATGCAGAACGTCCCGGTTCAATCCCCATCTCTCTCCCCCTTCATATCCTGTCACCTCTTGACTGTTCACTGACTAAATTTCCTAATAACACTTCCAACACCATGCCTTTATCTCTTGCTGCATCATACAAATTACACATAACTTCTGGGGGGAAATGCAACATTTAATAATTCAAAATTAATGTTAATTTGGATATGCACTTAATGAACAAAACAATGCAAAATTCCTAAGTGTTGCATGCATTTCATGCAAATGGCCAAATGAACCTCCTGTGCAACATAGGAATAAAAACATTCAAATCTGTAACTGGACCAAATGTGTATTTCCTAGGAAAAAATATCTTAAAGCTTGATTGTAGAACCATAAACACTAACTGCAGTTCAGTTTTTTCAGGTTCAGCCTTTAGGATATGCTCCCAAAAAAAGACTGACCTACATTAGTTGCTCATTCCAGGCACTGCAAGAGCACATCTGACACACTAAGCTTTTCACCTTCATTAAAAAACAGAGACAAAGCACCGCTGATAATCTGTCGTATAAGAGAAAGACAAGTGGTGTGGGGTCTACTGATGAAAATGTTTATTTTTAGCCAAGAAAGAAACTGAGTCGCCTTCAAAATATGATGCAATGCCTCAGATATACAATCTGGAATATGACATTTTTTTAAAGAGATACCAGATATGACTGAATATCAGGTTTTCTGGTTGTGTTAAACATTTGGTTTCAACAGTGAAGCCTTTACAGCAACTGATGTTCATCCTAGCTGCGTTTCCATGTGCTACCCTGAAATAAATCACCACCATAATGCACTGCAATAATGGTTTAATGTGCGGATGAGATCCTACATGCTCCTCGTGGAGGAATACTGCACCCCTACAGGCTGCTTTGTGTGCCTCATGAAGCACAGACTGAAGATCCCTTTGTGAGAAAAGAAATCTACAACACGCCTACATGATCCTTCAGCCACACAATCAACTTACTTTAATATGAGAAAATAAAGTTTGCATAATAAAATAGAAACTCAATAATTATGGAAACACCTTATGGGAGGTAGGAGGCAGGAAAAGATCAGTGAAATGGCATAATTCCAATTAGGGAACTCTTAAAATCATAATTTAACGTGCCATTCTATACTGAAATTATTACATTTGTTCAATCCAATTTTCACAGTACTGCCTGTT
Source organism: Sciaenops ocellatus (assembly GCA_033000465.1). Taxonomy (NCBI): domain Eukaryota; kingdom Metazoa; phylum Chordata; class Actinopteri; family Sciaenidae; genus Sciaenops; species Sciaenops ocellatus. Next base: position 12,312,866 of record CP136888.1, on the reverse strand, counting down.
ATTGATATCTTTCTACATTGCAATTACTAAGTGTGAAACTGTGCATTAACTCTACAATCCAGCTGTGAACAGAGAAATAAATTACACTCTAAGCTGATTTGAGTTCTGCATTTCTTTTCTGGTTCCCGCTGGTTTCTCTCCCTCAGGATAAACAATACGTTTTTTTCTGTCTCTCATACTGCCCATGCTGTAACCTAATGATTTTTTAAATGCATGACAGAAAGTATCCTGAAATAGTCTCAAAACTCACAGACTGGGGAAGTTAAATATGATCTTCTCACACACTGCTTGTGACAACTTTACTGCATACTTTTTAAATATCGTGTTATCAGGGCCAAAAATATAATTCAACAACAAGCTCCAGCAGACAACATGTGCCGGCAACCTACACTCAAGGGGATATTTTCCATGTGTGGTTTCCTACAAGAATTTGAAAATATGTGAGCAAGGAGTATGATTTGTACCAAGTTTTAAAAATGAAGTCTATGTAAAATCTCAATCAGACTCTCACACAAGCACAAAGCTATACACTGTGCTTTTTAGTGTAAATGATTTGTATCCTGAAGCAAAAAAGTGAAACATAGAAAGTTTCCAAAAAGTAGGTTTTGTTAAGCTATGACCCTCATAAGGTCGACAAATTTTCTAATAAAGGGGGGAAATAAGAGCTCATCCATATACTTACCAAATATGGTAGGTGTCTTTACTCTATGAACTTCAAATGAGTTGTAAACTATTAACATGTACTAGCAAACACTTGCCAGGGACTAAAATTCTAGTTTCAGGACCTCACAGTCTGCTTTCAATCAAATAAATAAAACTTCATGCCAATTCAAATTTCCTCTATGGAAATATGCCAACATGCCTTAGGCTGTGTTTTAGAGTTTAGTGGGGAGAGGTGATGGCTAAATAATAAAAAGGTGAAAATAAGTTGACAATAAATGAACAATTGTTAATTTCATTCTATGGGACTGGCCTACTTTCCATATAATTTGCTCCACTTCCAACAAAAATGTTTAAAATGTGTACTGAGAATTCAATTTGACAGGAACCTAAAAACATACAAGCCAGGCTAAACTTTTATGTTACACTTAAATACAATAAGCTAATTAATTGACAATTAAACTACCCTAATTAGTATGTTTTATTTTTGTAATTGCATTTTGTAACATTGACTTAACATACAAGTGACTCACACAACTGGGTGCCAATATCTGTCTAATAGATACCACCCCCAAACTCCGCAAATATTTTAATTACCCATCCACCCACAAGCAATCACACTCCAAAGCTGCACCTGAGTAACATTTTTAACATTTAATTTCAAAATATGATTTCTGTCAGGGGATATGAGACATATTTTGCTTTACAAAATAAGGTTAATAATGATCCAAAAATTAAGTCACCTATAAATGTACTTGCCTGCTGCACAAATAAGTTCAGTTCAGCTTCCATGAATGAAACATCCCTACTCTTTGTAGTAGCCACACTGCTCTGGCTTTTTTATGTTGTGTCTGGCTGTCATCTTTGTTGGAAGGGGTAATATGTTAGTAGTGTGGAGACAAACACTGATGGTTTACTGGCACAAGTACAGTTAGTGCCATCTGTAGGCCGGGACAAATTATTAAGGATTGTTCATGAGAAGCCTAGTCCATTTGGAAAAGGCAAACTTGAGGGACACTGGGCTTTGAATGTGTTCTTTTTCTTTCTTTCTTAAATATCACTCCAGGCCTATTTTTGCACTGGGTAATCCAAGTGGGTGAAGAAGGGAGGGGGTGAGGGTATAGGGAGCAGAAGGGGGTAGCAAACCCACAACAACAAACCACAACCACTACAACCTCAACATACAGCAACATTACGTTCACAGCATGGAGGTAGTCATTTGCCAGAACTACACACTGGACTTTAAACTAGATGCTAAATTCTGATGCTTGATGATGCTGTGCAACTTTGTGCAAGCAGTGGTTTTAATGCCAATGGCCACCTGCAGAGGCGGAGGTCATCAGAAAATGCCCTACAGCAGGTTAGCAAAAAATGTTGATGTGCGAGGGAAAATTAATCATCCTATCAGTAGCTGCTTGCATAACAGCAAAGCCTGTTGATGACATCAAGGCAAATGGGTCACTGGTCATATATATGCATATATATTCAGGAGAGGGGGGAGATGTCTCAAGGAAAGAATGGGCCACACAATCAAAATATTTGTTTATAAAATTACCCGAAAGAAATGACACAGGAGGCAATAAATTGACACGACAAGTGAATAAAAGGCTAATGCACTCCAATACCATTAAAATAGTTTTAATACTGTTGCAGACCAAACATGCAACAAATTCATTTTACCCCATTTAAATATGACGCAGAGAAAGTATTTTTTAAATCCTGGGAACATAAGAAGAATTTTCTGAAAAAGAAATGGTTAGAGCTAATTTCCCCTTTGTTTGTGTTTAAAAGGCACAATTCTTAATGAGTCCAGCTAGAGCCTGACATATCAAAGAGTGTTTTACATTATCCTACATCTATGCTCAATCCAGGTCCATCACTGTGCAGGATATTCTTTAGACAGGTAGATCCTTTTAACAGTAAAAAAAATGGCTTTATTTATTACTCCTTTGATGAGAACTATACAGGTTAAATGTGCAACCAAACAAAGTAGCCAGGCCTAGTGATTCAAAACAAGAATTGTGACTTTAAACGTCATTGAAGTAAGAGACATTTTGTTTGTGTGAAAATCACATTGTTGATCATGTTAGAAAAATTCCCAGCCATGCACACTAAAGAAAAGAAAAAGTATTAACCTCGGCTTCAATGAATAGTTTCCAGAATCTGCCAGAACTTGGGAACTGCGTGACAAGTCGCTCATATGTCTTCCTTGCTTTATCTATCGGTTGGTTCTAAAGGAGGAGAATGCATTTACATTCAACACTATTTAACATATGCAGAAGCAATCATGTGGAGGGGGAAAAGATTAGGTGCTTTGTATTTTAACAATCTATAACCCTTAAACCCCCTATCAACCCCCCCCCCCCCCCCCCCCCCACCCGTTTTCCCCAATTTGCTTAACCCCAGGAATGCAACTCTGTGTCACTAAACCTGTGCTTCTCGAATCAGAATGCTCCATGCGTCAAGGTCATATGGATTTTCTTCCAACTTCTTCTCTGCCTTCTTCACCTTCTCTGGAATATACTCTGCTGCAGCCTGCAAGACAACACAAATGGCACAGGACAAAACGGGTTACACGGCTGAACAGACTTGGAAGTGCACTGTGATAATTATAGTGTGGTGACGACTCCAAGGGGGCCACGGCGGGAGAAGGCCAACATAAAATACAGGCTTCTTATCGAAGAGATTGTTTAGCTGTTGATTAATGTGGCCCTGAATTTTGGCCACGCCCCTGCAGTATGTGGTACAACTATGAGGAGGAACACTAGCTCTGCGGATAAATGTGAAGTGACTCAAATTACAAACACCGAACACCGTTTTTCCACTAGCTAGCAAGGTATTTATAGCCGGCCCTGGTTACAAGTATCCGTCACCGTGAAACAAGTAGCACTAAAGTTGACAAATCGGGTGCAGCTGTATGATAATATCAAGTTAACTTATAGGTAATGCTAAGTTAGCCCAGCGCGTTAACACTGGAAAACTACGCTAGCAACGACAATGCTACTTAGCCAGCCAACATGGCGTACGGCAGGTTAAACTTACATCTCCTCGACAAACCTTTAGTTGCCACAAGTGAGCTAATACTAAGCAATGCTAACGTATAAATGTCAAAACATCATGCACATGCTGTAGCACGGTTCACTTGCTAATATTAATAATAATAACCCAAGCTAAAGTATGCCGCCGTTTCAGTACGGGTTAGCTCGCCCCTCAGGAGAGCTGCATGTAACGTTAACTACCTGGTCGGCTGTTCCCTCGGTGGACATGGCTGGAAGAGTAATCTAGGTTAGAAATGTTATATCAAATGGATAAACGCTCAAATAATAACGTGATGGCAATTTTTTTTAAAAAAAAGTCTAAGTAATCGGCATAGCTTCAAACGGTCGATCACATTGCTCCAAAGCCACTAGCTTGCTCAACGGCTGGCCAATATCTCAAAATGGCGTGAAAGCAGTGTTCCGCTCCGCCGGCAGCAACAACAATAACACTTCCGGCGCGAATCCTTCAAAATAAAACACCAATGTCCATAATCCTAATAGACTAAAACGCGTTAAAATGTGTGCAGTGACTGCGCAACTCATACGTTGCAATATAATACACCGTATCCGTACACTATTTCATGTAGTCAGAAAGAAATGGCGATATGTGTTATGTCATATACTCTTTACCTGAACAGACTGTTGCAAATCAGATGGATAATTTTTGCAGACTTACGTTTTTCTTTTTCTTTCTTTCTTTCTTTCTTTCTTTCTTTCTTTCTTTCATCTATTTTTTATTTATTTTTATTATTTTTTACATAATTGGGAGCAGGTGATATAGAGGATGTGCCCTTTATGTTATATTATGCCATTATACGTGCTTGTGTCCATCATGTTCATCATTACCTACTATAAGAAGCTAAATATGTAAATATTCAAAAAAGATATTTTACGATAGTGTGTATATGTTTATGCATGACAAGCACGTGCCTTGAGGTGACTCATGCAACTGCAAACCAAGTTCATTATTTCGGCCTGTAGGTGACAGATCTTTGTATTTGTGCTACTATATAACTCCTATCTGTATGGTTCATGTTTGTATGTAAGACTATGTTTTTGAATGTAGGATTATACGCATACATTATAGCGAGTAAAACCAAAATATCTATCAGCAGTAACACAACAAAAGCTCGTTTTGTACTGCACAATGTTGGCCACCTTGTTGACCAGTAGGGGGAGACAAATGATTGCCACCGTGAACGCGCGCTTGTGTGTACAATTCGAAACAGACCAAAGCAATAGAGCACAGATACCTGATCACAAGTGCACCTTATTCTTACCTACAAGGAACGCTCATCATGTGTATAGCATCCAGTCTTCCAGTTGTGCCCGGACACTATTTTTTAATTTATCGATTATACATTTTTTTTTATTGATTCTATCATTGTATGGCCAAATTTTATTTATGTATTATCCTTTTTTGCAAAATTGTCTTCATTGTTGTCTATTTCTATTTTTATTTCTGCTTTATTAAGCACCTTGGGATGCATGTTTGCATGAAAGGTGCTACATGAATGAAAAAAGTTTGAGTTTTGAGTTTAAACAGTAGGCGTTTTTATGTTGTTCTGAGTGGGACTCTTGGTGGACCCAACATCTGTGGAGAAGAAAAACAAAAAACAGAATCTAAGGTTTTAAGTTAAATTTGGAAAACCCATGCCCTGGCATGATAGTTGTATGATGTGGCATTAGTATACTTTGTAGGCAACTGGTAATAATGTTATTTGTCACAGTATTAAAGAATATGGCTGGTGAGATTTGATGATAAGCCACGCAGAACTGCCTGAAGCTGGGGGATGGTGCAGAGGAGGTGTCATCCATGAGAAGCTAAAGAAACTTACAGTGGGGGCTTCTGTAATATGGGCTACTTTGCTTCCTCTAATACCACCCCAGCTGTGTTTACTCATGATGCACCAGGTTACACAAGAGGTGTTCACACCTGCTTTCCAGCTGACCGGGTCTGGTGGTTTGTTGTCTGTAATTGGGGTGGGGACTGGTGAGAACTGAGAAAGACAAATGCCTTTTGGTGGATTAGATTACAGCTGGTCTTCTCAGACACTGGGCTTTTATGAGCAGCTTACCTTGTCAGCTGGGTGCCTCCTGAATGTCTGAGCAGAGCTTGTGCTCCCCCACTCATGTCCACACTCTGGTAAGACTTTGCTAAAGAAGTGAGGAAATTAATCGCTATTGTTTTTATCATTACGTTCTTCCAATGCATCTTCATTATATCCTGTGTTCATTACATTTTTATACACCTTTGAACAACAGCTTATCAACACTTTTCAATAAGCTATTTTATGCATATGCATGTAAGATAACACACACAGCTGTCCTATGATGAGCTGGCAACTTGTCCAAGGTGCACCAGCTGGGATAGGCTCCAGTCCCACCGTGACCCTGATAAAGATAAGTGGTTAGAGATAATGGATGAATGGATAACATACACAGTTTTTTTTCCTTCAGTTTATCCACTTATTATTACATCTAAAGATTTTCAGAATTTTCAGGTTTGACTATGTCTTATCACCAGTTTTTGCTGTAACAAGTGAATCCTATCTTATCTTATCTTATTTTGTCTTATCGTATCTTATCTTATATCAAATTGCAGGGGTAAATATACTGAATACTGTCCTTAACAAGTCACCTTAACTGTAACCCCCTCTAATTGCAGCAGTTCATTCTTTTATTCCTCTCATCCCTTTAAATAGACAAAATTTAACATTTCAACAAATGTAGTTTCAAGTTTCAAGCATCAAATATATTGTCATTGCAACAATTAAAATGAAGCAGTCATTCGAAATTAGATTCTCAGTATTAAGGCTCCTTCCAATGATACTCAAATACTGTATATAGATATCTATATCTATGTATATTTTTATTTTCTCATTTTTTCCCCTCGTTTGCATTGTACTGTATTCCACGTGGATATTCCTCTGAATCCTGAATCTTTGTGGATGGAGTGCCTGCTCGCCCATCTATTAGTGTGGTCTGGCCAATGCCGTCAGTTCACAAACATTCGCTTGCAGTTGCTAGAGAAAAGGGACATGTTAGAGGCTGGCAGGCCCGCGGAACCGCGCGTCTAGTCGGGGTAACGGATACCCTTTCAGAGATGGGCTACTTTGCCCAAAGAGGGAGGAGACGAATTTGAACTGTGTAGCTACAACCTGGGCTCGGTGTGGTGTTTCTGGACGCTCATATGCAGGAGTTATTTAATGTTTAAAATGTGGGAGATGGTGTCGTTACCGAGAGCGAGCTCTCCCTTCCTGTCGTCTAGGACAAGATGGCAGCAATGCAGGCGAACTGTGCATGGTATGGATTTATAAGTCCATAACATGTTCAGAGAAGCCCTGGATTATACTTATAGTGACTCTATGTGAAGGTAAGTGTTGGAGTGCAGGCTGTCACTGGCGATATTTGTTTAGTTTATGATCGGAAACGATAACGTTACTTTAAATGTGACGTAATACAAAGTCATAACTTAGCCACAAACTTAGCTAGCGAGCTTTTGACTGTATAAGGTTTCAACTGTTTCAACGGTAGCTTCGTACGCAGCTGGCTCTGTCAGCACTTTGCGCTAATGAATTTACTAGTGGTGAGTTATTTTCATTATCCTGCCAGACAGCAGTAGCGATGACGTTGGTGGTAATTATGAGCGTGAGTGCTATGGACATTGTGGTGGTTGTTGTTGCACTGTTGTCACACGGCAACCCGTTGCTTTCAACACGTTGCTTACATCGTTAGCTAACTGACGTTAGTAGCTTCTGTCATTAACTAAATGGACAATACGGATCGAGTGACTTAACTTGTGAGTGCTGTATTACTTCATATATGTTAGTTAAGTGACTCGGTTAACCTCAAAACATTGCAAGACAACGTTATTAACGCTCAACCACGGCTATACCGTTAGCAAACAGCATGTTTAATATATTATCTAATAGAAATGCATACTAACTTCTATTTGTTTTAAATGTATACAAGTAACGTGACATTATTAAGCTGTAAACACAATTGTAAAGTGGCGTTTAAGAGAACTCAGTAGCACTTTTAAAGTGTTGTTTTTAGGTGTTTATCAAAACTGCGCACTGAATCTAGCCACGTTAGCTAACATTAGTTAATATCTTGCAAGCCTCTTTCAGGGTGGAAAACTAAGAGTGGCCTCTGTCGAAATCCTGGTCAATGTTTGAAGTGCCTGTTGATATCGTCGAGTATTTTGGTCACATTTTTTTTTTTTTAGACCAACACAGTCCCTACCCAGCTTAGCAGATATGAACACACAGCGAAAGATAGAGAGGTCTCCAAAGTTGGAATTAATATTAAATCAAGTGTATAAAATTATAATAATCAACATGGTCATTTGGTGGTGGTTTAGTGGTAATGACCTAGTATAGGGCGCATAGTTGAGCTCCTTCATATATGAGGGTTTCGACATTACCACCACCCAGCAGCAAAACAAAAGTATCCTACATGACTGTAGGCAGGATTTCCCAGCTAACCGCTATTTATGTGGCAGGGGACCGTCAATTTGTGTTACTGGTCCCACTGAAACTCAAGGTGTTTTTGTAAAGAGAAATTCCAGACTAGTGCTCTGACGCTGTAGTTCATGTACTTTCCCTGTACTGTATGATTGTAGTGCTTCTTTTTTTTTTGTTGTTTTTACCCTTGAACAAGGAGTAACATATATTAAGGTGAAAAATCCCAGTGGTACTGCAGGCACTGAAAGGGAGTTTTGGCTGGTTTGGCTCATGCAGTAGACACAGGTTCTTAGTTTAACTTAGCTGCCCCTTTTGTAGTTACAATTATTGTTAAAGGATCACTGCTGTTTTTACTTGTAAATTTTTTTTTCTTCAAATAAAACCAAAATGGCCATCAGCTAATGTTTACTCAGATATGGTCCAAGTTACTTATTGATATCCATTCTTGTGAGTGGAGATGAGCTGGTATTCACGTTTCACAACCTACTGTTTCTAAAAATATTTGTAGTAATGATGCTGCCACCAGTTACTATATGTGGAAACTGTGAACCTTTTGAGACGACACCATGAGTACATTTCACCACTGTACTGCTGTGTTTGTGTGATTTCCCTTGGCATAGATACCTCTGTCTGGTGTATGTGTTCATCAGCTTATCAGTAGCAAGGCCACCAAAGCAAGGTTGTGGGTGTTAATGATTCCTGTAATGCCAAAAGAGAGTCTGCACACAGTGTGGTCATTAAATAAATGTGTTTTGATTTCCCTTACATTGATTGGCATTAGTGGGTAATGTTGGTTGTTAATGGGGGTGTGGAGGGAATAGCACTTGGGAACGTGTTGTCGTGCCCTGTCATGCTCACTGATCTGCTACACTTGGGGCAGCCGGTGATGTGTATTGCGTTGTGGCCAACTTGAAGACTGGTTTTTGAGTGATGTCATCTTGAGGTGTGCGTACAGACATGAGGGAGTAAACAAAACAGAAAGATTGAGAGTTTATGGGGAGAGTACTATGATGAAAAGATGTGAGGTTACTTGCATGACTCATGAAAGTGATGGGTGGAAAAAGTCCAATATCCCTGGAAGTAAACATCTGCTCCAGCACGCAGTACATAATTACCTATATGCATCCAGTGATCTGGCCAGGGCTCTGGATTTTAATAACATGGTACTTGCTTTTGTGCTGAAACTAGTGAGGGGAAAAATGTTTTCAAGTAAACCGACTCACTCCACTTCTGTGCTCATGGCTGGTTTAATGAGAGGTGTAACAGTTTGTGTGGCTCTATGATCAGTGTTTTGCTGATCGATATAAGTGCTCTCGCGTGTAGTGTTTCATGTACAACTTGGTGACAGCTGTTGATACGTGTTTGATAGAGGTGATAGACTTGAATGTGAAATGCATTACATTGTTACTTTTGAGAGGAAACTGAAACAAATAGACTACAGACCCGTGAATCTGGGATTTAGTGGTGTATTTATTTGAATAATAGTAAAGCTTTACCTAGGCTTTAAAACTTTCAGGCATCTGGCATACGCACCATTCAGTTGACACATTCATATTAATGTCTTCACCATTATTAAGTGTAATCATGTTACTTTTGTGGCGCTTTCAAACAGCATTCACTAGCCCTTCATCATAATAGTCAACTGTGCAGTATATAGCCTGTGTAGAGGGGTTAAGCCAACAAGGAGAATACTTCTAAATGGTAGTCATAAGTTCTCAGTCGAAATACCATGTGGTCACATGCTTGAGAAAATAGAGGGCCTTTTTATCTAATGACCATGGAAGATCATGTTCACGAGACAAGGGCAAAGTACCACAGTGTGTAGGGAGGTTGTTGGACTGTGAGTTGAGACAGAAACCCCTGCTCAAGGGATAGCAATTGCAGGGAGTGAAGAGAGACTACAGTTGGTGCTTTCATTTCCACTGTATCCTCATGTGAACTGAGCAGTTGCCAAGAAGACCTCATTGCGTTATTTCATAAATAAGCAAACATGTTCTGGGTCACGTTGGGTGGACGAAATTAAAATCACAAGTAGTTGAAATGAGTTTCATCTTTAAAGTGGGGAAAACAATACGGTAAAGCATTTACCCAGACCCCAAACTACAACACAAGTTTGGTTTACACGTACTGAGATTTCTAAACACACAAAAACAAACATTGAAAGCATACTAAGCAAACATTGCATGAGAATTGATGATACAGTCATGTATGAAGAAATGATGGCTCTGTTCTCCAACAAAGGATTTATACTGTCACTGTTCTTCACATTTGACTAAAAAATGGTTTGCTAACAACAAATCAAACATTGTGGAAGCAGCCTCTTTTCATAACTTGATTAGGCCTCAATGTTTTGGGCAACACCTTATATTTGGCTACAGGTATGCTTTTTAATAGTTGTAGTGCTTTACCATCTTTTAAATACAGAGAGAAACATGTTTTTAAAATGCTCTAAAAAGTAGGTTGCAGCAGTTGCATATGAGCTGTCTGTCTAAAAAAAAAAAAAAACAGCAGTGTGGCCTTTATCAGTTGCTAATGGTCATATTGCTTGTAAGTCAGCACAAAGAAGACACTGATTACAGTAAATATTTTGTGTTAAAAATAGTCCCTAAAGCCAGTTCAGGCCAAAGATTCATGATGATGTCGAGACTAAATTGCTTTAAAACGTTGAAGGGAAAAGTTGTAGCGGTGTGAACTGACTGGCTTGTCTTGGCTCAACCCAAACTGGCTGATGCCATTGCCTGCCACTCAGCTTGTCAAATCTCCAGTGGCACATCGCTTTTTTCGATAACCAATCAGCTCGCAGTGAAGTGAGCTGGTCACGTCAGTTACAAACTGTCAGCTAGTTGAAATAGCAGCTTTTTAGATGATGGGCGATCACCATTTCAGTTTGTTTAACAGTCATGTCTGGATGCAAAAAGCATTCAAATGAAGAGCACCCTCTCTGGTTTCTTCTATCTTTTCACCATTTCATCAATACTAGAAATGCAACTGTATCACGTACCACATGTATCACCATCATTAGTCATGTTTGAAAGTGCTGCAAATTATCTTCGGCTACAAAAAAGCCTGAAAAGCCGGCTGTTAGAACAGAGTCGTTGCTATGGGGGTGATAGCCGTTTAACGGGCAAGTGTTGGGAATGTTGCACTCCGGCGCATTGAAAGTTGCTGCTAGTTACGACTCGTTTTGTCTTGACTCTTTGGTATGAACTGGGCTCAAGAATCATAGGAGAAAATCTTGTTATCAGTTCTCTGTTTGAGTTTTCTGAGTCATCAGGCCTGGATCATATTTGTTTAACAAATTGGGCTTATGTTTATGTTTGATGCTATGCTGCACCTCAGTAGCATAATAAAGTTCTAAGGTTCATGTTTATTTTAACACGGGCAGATAACCTTTGTTTTTATATTCATTTGGACTTTAAATTAAATTGTTGTGTTTTATATTCTTCTCTGTGTTCTGTTTACTTTTTGTACAAAAAGCGGAGCTACCTAGCAGAATGCATGATGACGTTAACACTCAAAAGTATGAATGCTTAATGCAGCTGTTTTGATACACTGTAGAGAGACAAACATTTATAGCTCACACGTTTGAACAGTTTGAGCTCCACCGTTCACAGCAACACGGCTGCGCTTTTGGCTTTAAAGTCAAACCACATTGTCATGAATAGTTTCTACACATCCTGACTGACTTGCGGTAGACAGCACGCTCGCTCCGTTTGGGTCCTTTTGTCTATCACCTGTGACTATTACTGATGGAAAGAACATTTTGCCGTATTCAGCTGCCTCTGTTTTAAATAAAATCACGGAAACAAACACACTTTATGAAATTTTAAATTAACATGACATTTTTGGCAACACAACATGACTGCATATTAGATTAGTGAACACAATTGTTTTTCCCCTTTGTGGGAGAAAATGAGATGGAAAGATTACTTTGCTTTGTGTTTATTCCCCCCACCCCACAACATGGTGTGGTTGTCACCATCTGTTTGTCCTCTCACCTTTTACTATTATTTCTGTGTCTTAGGACACTTTTGTTTTGTCAGTCAGTACCATTTGTTCATGGTAGACAGGTGTCTAGTGTTTATATTCTTGACAATTTAATTTTTCGTGGGCCGAGGTCAGAAGTTCAACTGTGAGCAATTACTTAGCAGCTCAAGGTTGCTGGAAAGGTTCTACAGCTTTGAAGGTAATGTGATGCCACAGGAGGAGCCTCATGGCTGACCAAGGGAGTATCTGGCTTCAGATGGTAATAATAGCAGCAGCTGCCATTCTTTTGCCTTTGAAAAAACAAAGGCTGTCTGCTTCATATTCTTGTGTCAGAATTCTCCTGATCATTGGTGATTGTATTTTTGTGGCCGGGGAAATTAACTGATGCCCAAGTTAAGTTCTGTTTTAAATTGAATTTGGGTGTTGTATTACACTAAGCTGGTATTCAAATCTAGACATCTTGATTGCTCAGTTGGTGTGAGTGGTTCAAGTGCAGACTCCCTCTGTCTAGGGACTCTGGCACCAGACAGCATGCTCTCCATCTCCAGACCAGTCAATTAACATCTCCATTCCCCAGGCATTGAGATGAAACTCGCAGTACAAATGTAGTATTTCATTTGGAAGTCGTAAAAAAAATACTTGGCTTTGGCTCTGCAATTTTGAATTTGGCATTGCTCTTTCACAGAGAGTATAAAGCAAGTTGAATAACAGCACATCCTTGAAAATGGTGCAACACAGTTCCATGGTCTCTGCAGGATATGGTTTTAGTCCTGCCATGTAGGTGCATTTTTAATTTGTTAATTGCTTGTTAATAACCAGACAGTTGTAGGGGAAGAGATGCACTTGATTTATCTCTCTAGTAACCCCTTTACAGGCCCACCCTCCTGTGATTTATTAAAATGTAGTTCTTTGCGTGATTTAGAAATGTATAGGTATGTTTGAAACATCAATAAGACTTGTTCATCTGCAGCTGTGGTGTGCACTTGGTTGGAACATGATTGTCTGCTGAGGTGACAGATAACAGTTAATACTCACGCGAGTCGCTCTCTCATCTGGGCAGAAGTTTCCAATACACCATTGTGGACAAATCTACTCTAGTCACATGAGTCTTGCCTTTGTACATTGTGTGTTATTTGCAACTGTTTGCTACTGTCTAGAAGAAAGCGTTGGAGGGTATCACAGCTCATCGCGGCAATCACCAACAGGGAGCCACGTTCAGCTGGTGTAGCCGGAGACCGTGATGCTTTAAATTTAGAGAGAGACCCAATGGGTGTGCGCCAAAATTACATAATTGCAGAGGTTTGTGAGTGTCACCCCCCACCCTCTTAGTTAACTACCAAATTAGAAGCAGAAAAACACAATCTTAAGAGTCAACCACACATAGTATGTGCTGTCATATTCAATAGAAACTTCTCAAATCACGACTGCAGCATAAATAACTTCTGCTGTTGTTCCATATGTTCCAAACACAAACTGTTTCTTTGCAACAACATAGCCAAGTACACCATGTGCTACTGTTGTGCTGTTGCTTCTCAGATCTCTGAAGCTTTGACAGCAGCAGCGCATTTAGCAATTTATTGGCAAAGTGAGAATTGTTTGCTTTTTGGACGCGTAAGCTAGTGTGTTTCAAAGAGTGTGGTTATACTGCAATGCAGTGTGCAATGCCATTTGCCTCGTTATCTTTTTTTTGAATTTCCCATTCAGGAGTGCCAAAGTCGTAAATTCCAAAATGCTACACATAGTGGCTGTAATGAATAATAGAGGCCATCGCAGAGCTATAAATTACAGGCAACACACCATAAACATAGGTGTGTTAGCAACTGCCCCAGCAACAATTAAGTAAAGCCTAGCACACACTGGGCGAGAGGTGGAGTACTGTCTATTTCAGGGCTAACACATAAAGACAGGCAACATATTTACTCACACAGCTATGGGTAGTTTAGTCTCCAATTCATCCAACCTTCATATGTGGGGATGGTGGAAATCCACAGGGAGAGCATGCAAACTCTGCACAGGAAAGACTCAGCCAGCTGCCATAACATGATAGTTAACATGTTAGCGGTCTAGTGAACCCCCTTACGAATTAAATCCATTTTAGCTATGCGGGGTATAGAATGAAACCGTTTGTGACACTGTGGTTGCCTTTCAGACCGGACAGATAGACCACTTATTTCTAGGTGTTCCATTGTGGCCAATTCCATTCTCTCCATTCCACTTTGGTTCCATTCATGACAAAGATGGTTGCCATTTTGAGCCCTGCTTGGGATAATTTGATAAATTGTCTCTAACAGAGAAGATGGTAAACAGTACCACTAAACAGTAACATAGGTGTGATTGAGCCAAGAGCTGTCAAGGGAATAAGCTGACCTTATCTTGCTGCCCAGAATAGAGTCAAAGGGGTGGCTCACAGCATTAGTGTTATCACAACACAAGTGTGTTTTCCATCAAGGATATTTGTTTTAGGAGACGCTACAGGAGCACTAACAGCCCAAAACACACATATTTGTCCTCTTTAAATAGAGTTTTGAAGTGCATCTTCTTTGAATGAGTTGGGGAAACAAAATAATAAATTACGGTGGCACTAGTAAGATTAGCTTGTTTACACACAGGATTTAAAAAAAAAACAAGATTGGTCGAATTTGTTTTTTGACAAAGGTAAACATGCTTCTGTAAATGCGCCGTTGATTAAAAATGGAACCTTTGGGGACAAGCTGCTTGTATCTCAGTCAACGTGCCCTGGTATGAAAGTAGGTCATAGCCTCCAGTATTGCACACAGACAGTGTCTGATAAGGTTAGTGTGCCAGTTTTGAATATGGATATTAAAAATGGTCAGGATCATGAAACCTGTTATTTTACTTCATTGCTCTTTTTTTCTGTCGCTTATAATTGAGTTTCAGAATATTTCAGCAAGGTGGTCAGCATGTAGTGCTTTATCTGTCCTCACACAGACACATACATGATGGGGGAAGGAAAAATAAACTGTCTTAGGTAATTGGAAACGTGGGCCTGATGATGCTTTGTGACTTTATTTTTCTCTTTGTCTGACTCTTATCCGCTCTCTCTCTATTGGTTGCCTAGAGACCCACAGTAGGATGCATGGAAATGGCAGGAAAAGGTCAGGCAAACCTTTGAGAAGTTAGTCATCTACCGTGTGGAGGTGTTGGTGCTATTGCAGTGGATAGGGCCGAATGGTGAAGGTGTTCTCAAGCACTCCACTACAGCATGTTATCTTGCTATGCAGTTAGAGCGACAGGTGGGCACATGTTAGTGGGGCACTACTAGTTGTGATGCCATCAAGTGAGAGTAATTAAAATGTCTCTGTCAGTTGTTTTGGACTAAATTAAACTCACCCTCAACCTTAAGAAAATAAAGACAGGGAGCACAGGGAGATCTGGATTGTTCTTTGACTGTTTTGCACAATGTGTTGTTCTACATTTAAATTAAGCATGAGTGTGATTCATAACCCTTTCCATAGTTCTTCAGCATTGTTTATTAAAAATGGCACAATTTTATGCAATGCTAAACTGATGGTTTAATGAGGATTCAGACTAATGACCTATTCCTTTATTCTCCTTTTTTGTAGGTATGGCCTCACAAGTCTTGGTCTACCCACCACACATTTATCAAACCCAGACAAGTGCCTTTAGCAGTGTGAAGAAACTAAAAGTTGAGCCCAGCAGCTGTGTGTACCATGAGAGGGCACACCCGCGGACTTATCTGAACAGCAGAACTCTTGGCATTGTGCACCCAACAAAACAAGCCCACTCGTTTGTGAGCCGAGACTTGGCAGTGGGCGTGAAAGTGCGTGGAGGACAGGAGTACCCGGTGCAGACGGTGGTGGTGCGAGGCGTACAGAGACAACAGCCCAGTAAGAGAGGAGGAGGAGGAGGAGGAGGAGGAGGACCAGGGCCAGGACCAGGACCAGGTCCAGCTGCGTCCCAGCAGCGTCAGGACGCAGGGGTTGTCCACTCGCAGGGCAAGGAGCAGCAGCAGATAGACACAGCAAGTGGGAGCAGCAGTGGAGCAACAGGGGCAGGAGGAGGGGGAAGGGGAGTGGGTTGCAGTGGAGGTGGTGAGGGGGGTGGCGAGGAGGACGGTGACAGAGAAGAGAACTGTGGAGGTTTGAACTCAGCTGACAGCTCTCAGCGATGTGGGCTGAAACGTAAAAGTGAGGAGCTGGATAACCGAGGGAGCACCATGCAGATTGTGGAGGAACTGTCAATGTTGCCTGCCATGTTGCAAACGACGAATGTGGGGAATGCAACCATGACTGCACCTGCGGCCGTGGGGGTTGGAGGGGGCCCTTCCAAACAGGGTATAGGGCCAGGGGGTGTAGGTGCAGCAGGGGGGACGGGAGGAGGGGATGGGGACTATCAGGTAGTACAGCATGAAGTTTTGTGTTCCATGAAGAATACTTATGAAGTGCTGGATTTCTTGGGACGTGGCACATTTGGCCAGGTTGTAAAGTGCTGGAAGAGGGGCACAGGTGAGGTAGTGGCTGTGAAGATTCTGAAAAACCACCCCTCATATGCACGGCAGGGTCAAATCGAAGTCGGCATACTTGCTCGTCTGAGCGGGGAGAATGCGGATGAGCACAACTTGGTGCGAGCCTTTGAATGCTTCCAGCACCGCAGCCACACCTGCCTGGTGTTTGAGATGCTTGAACAGAACCTGTACGATTTCCTGAAGCAGAATAAGTTCAGTCCGCTGCCCCTGAAAGTGATCAGACCCGTGCTACAGCAGGTAGCTACAGCGCTGAAAAAGCTGAAGAGCATGGGCCTGATTCATGCAGACCTCAAGCCAGAGAACATAATGCTGGTGGACCCAGTGAGGCAGCCCTATAGGGTGAAGGTGATAGACTTTGGCTCAGCTAGTCATGTGTCCAAAGCAGTGTGCTCCACGTACCTCCAGTCTCGGTACTATAGGTGAGTACAAAAAGAATGAGATTTTTTCTTTTTTGCATTTTATCAAAGGAGGTTTGAGTACAATGCATTTCAAGCTCATTTCAGTCTCTGTTGGCGTCCACGCCGCTATAGTCAGGTTACAAAAATGTCCTTCCTCTCACAAAACAAAGACATGTCTCCCATACATAACACAACATCCTGTCTATTTAGGAGCCACATACCACAGACTGACCCTTACCAGGACACTACAGGGTGACTGTTCATGTTCCCTACTGCCTGCTTTCTGCAAGACTTTAAAACAGCAAGAAAAATAAATGTTTAGTTGACTATCTGGTTGTATTTGCGTTCAGGGTGAAACTGCTTTAGCTTTAGGATTTGAAAGGATTAATAGAGATTATAATATGTTAGAAAAAAAGGATAGGCAAATATTTGAAGACTGACACAAATAAAAAGTTTGAACATTTAGATTAAGCCAAGAAAGGTTGGGAGAGAAATTACTGAACGCCCTTCCAAACACAAATATCATACAGGTAGTACTCTAGTTACAGTACAGGCATGCATATACATCCCAGTAAATATAGAATCTGATGTTTATTTTACAAAGACAACTGTGGTTCTGATGTTGTTTGATGTGTCAAGGAAACTGGCAGGACTAACTACTTTTGGCATTGTGTTATGAGTGCTGTGGTTTGATTAGAAAAACGGCCCTGACACGGTATCATCTGCAGGATCAATTGTAAGAGTCAGGAGTGACTCAGTTCACTGTTTGGTTTGTACTTTTGCATAGAGACTCTATGCAAAATGAGATGATAAGAAGATATAAAGTAAGTCATGGGATTTACATGAGGGTTTTGTACATATACATGCACGTACTGTATGTTTTATGAAGATTAAATGGTTCTGGCACAGTAAATACAGTAGGTGTGGACACTTAAGTAAGTTGCAGAGCTGCACTGTTTTCTTACATGGTGACATGAATGTCTTTCTAGTTAAACCAGATGAAACAATGAAGGGCTGCACAATTAATCTAATATGATTTTGGTTTTCCACAATTAAATGAGATATCGATGTTTAAAACGCGTGCTCCACTCGTAGAAAACTCAGCTGCTGTAATCATTCAGATTTAAAATCATAATACGACATTTCACTGGAGTTTACCTAGTCAACGACTTGCCACGCGAGGCTCGACATCCTAGCAACTAGGATTTTGATCATCATGGCAATACATGCTTGGTGCACAGGTGGCATGACTAATGGTTGATAAATAATTTGAATTTAAACCTTGGCAGCTGGTGTACACTCTGTTCGTTAGAGGTAGTGATTCAACCAAGTCATATCATAACTGACTCACTAGCTACAGCGTCATTATACCTTCCTTGGACCTTTTCCCCAAGACACAAGGAATGAACTGTGTCAGTCAATATTTGCCCAGTGTACATGCAGGTAAAAGATACCTGCATTGTGCTGTTCCTATGCAAGGGACTCAAGTACCCAAGTAAATTGATTATTGACTAAATATTCTTTGGAATTTAGCCTAAACTGATGCAGTGCTTAAATAACAAATAGACAACGCAACAGAGTGTCGATTTCTGGCGAGTATGTTTGCTTTTTTAAGTTTTAGTGCGTTGTGGTTTGGAGAGATACAACCTGCTACACTACAAGCATGGTCTGGTGGCACAGATCCAAACTAACAGGCGACATTTGCCCTAAGAGGAAAGCAGCCATTGTTCTACCATGCCAATGGGTCTTCCTCTTTGATGACATTGTATAATAGGCATGATGTAATCTCTGTATCAGCTTGGTGCTCTGGAGTGATTGATGTAGTTTTACTTGATTTACTTGGCAAACATTTTTTTTGTTTATATAGATAGTTGGCCTGTTGATGCTCATGTGTCATCATTCCCCTTCAGGTCAATTTATCACTCTTCCATTCTCTCAGACTCTTTGTACCTCACCCTCCCACATGGCAAGACAACTGTACAGTCATTTCTTTAGAAAAAGTGTCATCATCAAATCAGTCATTTCTGATATTTGCAGTAAAAGTGGTATCACCCTCCTCCTCACTGAAATATTTCACCTTCAGAAGGATCATTGTGGGCACATTTTAACTGTCAGTACTCTCCCTTCAGACTGCGTCAGTGAAACTACAACTGGTTTGGGTATGTTATTATTTGGGGGAGGTCCTGTCATTGTATTTTTGGCAGAGGGTTAATTTTGCTGTGCATTGTAATGAATGAAAAATTAAAGCAAATGAAAAGGGGGTTTTGGCTTGCCACTTGAATATCTGACTGCAACATGTGCTATCCCTGTCCTAAGCAAATTTTAGGAATGTCTGCATATTCTGGTGTCTGATCACAGTCTACAGCTTGGCACAGTATTGCAAGAATATCTTGAATGGCAATCTACTTGAATGGTGTTTAGTCAGTTCATTTGTATGGTACAGAGTGTTAGTGCTTTTTTGTCTTAAACTTTAGTTTCTATGGCTGGGAAGAACTTAGCAGGATTTATGAGCCACTTTCAGGTCAGTGCTAGGCTGTTTTAATGAAAGGCATTTACATGGCATTTGAATAATTCTCACTGCCAGCACACTGAGCCAGTGAAGCAGAATGCTCCACAGGGAATTGAAATACTGTTCATGAAAATAGATGCAAATAGATGATTTGCTGTCTGTCTGTATTTGCATTTATTGTATATTTTCTCAGTGACTAAAGTGAAAAGCCAGTACTTGCTTGACCAATTTCTCAACCATAGTTTTATGGAAGAAGTGACGGAAAAAACTTGTCATTAACACATAATTCTTGTATTCTCTTTTCATCCCACACAGGAATCAAATCATTATTTTGGTGAATATTGTTTTGAAATGCACTTTGCTTCAGGAAGCTGCTCAAAATAGAGCTGTCGTACTTTGCTTTTGTGGGGAAGGAAATGAAGAGTGCAGCTGCTTCAACTCTGTTTGTCAGCTCTGTTAACCTCAAGCTTTGGTGACCAGCAGTTTCTCATAGGTCTTCCATGGTGTTATATTTTGATACAATATAAATCAGTATAATTGCTGACTTGACAGCATGATTGTGCAGAATGAAAATATGCGTAGTCTAGGTACAAGTCATTCACACCAGTATTAATTAATAATTTGTGTCAGAGAAGCGGGCCCAGTCAAACTGTCTGCATTATTTTTCATTGTTTAATTGCTTTAAGTAACGCTAGAACGAAATATTTTAATCTGTTTCTGGTTTTATTCCCCCGTTAGCACAAAGTTGTTTTGATTGCAAAACTAATCGACACTAATAAATGAAAAATGCTTTGTAGATGCTGCAGTTTGTATCTAGTAGCAGACAAGAGTATGCAAAGCATACTGTGAGGGAACCGCGTTGCTGAGGGTAAGAGTGCAGGGTTTCTTAAAATAGCTCATGGGACGCCGGCCAGTGGGCTTTGACTTCTATAGATGGTGAAGCACATAGGCAGCCAGAATGAAATAAGGACAGCTTGAAATACTAGAGAGCTCTCACTTACTTGTTCAAGGTCAACCAGCTCTAACGTCAGCTGTTTTGATTTTCATATGTCCATTTGTGTGTGCGTGTTTGGTTATATGCGCAGCACTGAATATTTGTTCGTCAGTAATCTAAAGTGGCTGTTGGATTGCTCAAATCTATCAACCACTTAAACCAATAAGTCTGACAGATGCGGCCTCCGCTTCCACAATTTACAAGCATTTGGCCCATTGCCACTCATAATGTGCCACCTTGGTCAGCTTAGTTAGAGCTCATAGAGCCAAGTGGCCATTTTTTTTTATAGCTTTTTTCGATCCATATTTCAACTTGAAAACAAAACCTTAACTTTTTTTAAAATTAGAGAAGCAATGTATAATTTCTGGTCACATGCTCCAAAAAAACACCCTCTCCCACCCTTGATGAGACAGTGTTCAGATTGTTTACGCTTAATAAATGTGTCCTCAAAAATGTTTAGCATACTTTCCAAACTTGCCTAACAGTAATGTGAAGTGGTTATAATATGACCATTCATTTCATATGGGCACGAGTATGAACCGCTGAACCCATTTACTAACGTTACAGGGGCACGAACCAAAACCCGTCCTCACGTTGGCCTGAAGGCAGTCTAGATGCTACAGTGTTTCACTGTCACCCCTCAAAGCACAAGTCAAATCTAGCTGTTAGCATGCTAGTTTCAGTTGCATCACAATACAGAGACATGTTTGACATAACATCATAGCTGTTACCGCTTCGTGTTCTGTTGTTAATGTTCATTTTTTAATGTGTAAACATTCATTAACTATAATTCTGGCCATATCTCTAATTTTGACCCTTTAAGCTGTTTGAGTGTTTTTTCAATGCGTATGATTTTGTCAAAGCTGCAGCCGATATTTGACAGTGACTGTCAAATTGTTTGCTGTTACAAAAGCTGTTCAATCATGTTTTTGTCCATTGAGCAACATCTAAAAAAATCATCCTGAATTCAAGTAGGTCATACATGCTTTTATATCATCTCAGTCGGGGTTAAGCCAAAAAAAACAATCTCACGCCTTCAGCTAGGATAAAATGCATCTGCTTGGCTTTTAATAAACATTACAGGACAAGACGATATCATTTCTGCTCTAGCCTCTCTTCACTGATTGCCAGTAAGTTTGATAATTGATTTTACTGATTACCTATTAAAGTTTCCAGTTATATTCCAGATTGCTACTCATCTATGAGCCAGAGCACGGCCTCAGATCAGAGGCCTTTCTGGAAGTTTCTTAAATCCAGGCTCAAGACTAAAAGTGAAAAGGGTTTTGCTGATATAGTAATAAATGATTTGGGTGTGGATGTACATATCAAGTGTCCTTTCACTTTTTCATTTACTTTTAATTTGACCATATTAAAGATATTGCAGTAAACAGCTATTTGTTGTTGTTGTTGTTGTACCTGTGCAACAATTCACTGAGATTTCTCACTGTGGACCAGATCCTCTATTTAAACCACAATCTGTAATTCATTCTCCTATCCACAAATGAAATATTTGGACTGAGACTACTGGATTAATGTTTCCCTTAAAAGTAGGTCTGGCATTTTCACAGATTGAACAAGTAATCCTCCAGTCTTAGAAACATGTTTTGTGTGTGGGAACTTGTGGGCTCACAGCATCTTCCACTTTAATGAACTGCGTACTTCTTTGGGTTATCTGAGATAGAAGAAACTCCCTTAAGGTTTACAAGAATATCTCAAACTTGTGCTCACATGCTGAAGGTTCATTGCTTATCACTTCAGTCCAACTCTTTGTTCTGCCAAATTGTGTCACGCAGCCATCACCAGGGTCATTTGACATACATTTGACTTCACCTTGAAAGTGGCATCCTTGATGACCAAGGCCATGCAGTTGGCAACGAGAAGCAAAGATATGTTGTTGTTAAGGCTGTGTATTGCTAACAGCTGTAACTCTAGTAAATGTTAGGTTTCAAAGAGATTTCAATTGATCAAATAAGCTCTGATACAGTATAAGCACAGCTGTATGAAGCTTTATTTTACTATCTTAATAATTTGTTTGTCTCTCAAAATGTTTTATCCGTTTGTTTTGGTTTGTTTGGTTTTGGAGCCCCCTGAATTCAAAATACTTTTAATTCACAGAGAAGAAGCTCAGTCTACCAGGAACTTGGAAAACATTGGCTCCATGTCAGCACATTGAAAGGTTAACATCTGTAAAACATGTCTGAAGCCTTATATCCGTAATTTAATGTCTGGGAAGATCAGAGTGCAAGTGCTACCTCCGCCTTTGCTACACTGCCTCTGTGTTCCACTGAATAATGCAGACTGCTCTTAGAGTGTGTGGAATTACAGTTCCTGGAAGAGACGTGCGGTGAAGCACCATTCTTCCATCATGGAGTCACTGTGTTGTCAGTTTGTCTCTGTGGCTGAGCTTATTCTAACTGCAGTGTAGCCCAAATGAGTCTATTTACCAGAACAAGCTTACTGAAAGGCCTGCGTAAGCATGCAGCAACAATGACCCCCCCCCCCCCCCTATGTAGCCACCCTTATTTGCCGTTCTCTGTGTGAGCTGGTAGGATGGCACTTTACACTTGGTTCCTCCCCGCGAGGACAGAGCAGGGAGGATCAGAGGACTATTTCTGGAGTATGAGAAAATGGCCATGAATAAGAAATAGAGATGGAGATAATTTCTCTGCAAAGATCTGCTGTTTTTTCATTTTTTTTTTTCAGACGAGATAAAATAAGATACAACTTTTTAAAAAAAAAGCGTTTCAGGCCTGCATATCAAAGGAACTTGACACTTTGGGAAATATTCTTGTTTGCTATCTTAACAACAGTCAGAAGAACACAGACAGAAAAAGATATCAGTTTTGAATCTGTGCAGTACAGAGTACAGTAAGAAGATCTGTCTGGGGTATATTTAGGTTAGCTTGATGCAAAGGGAACAGTTGGCTATTGTCACCTCCCAAATTTTCAGATTTACATGTTGTATTTAATTTTGGACATCAAGCCAAGCACCAATGCAGCCATCAATCAGATCAGGTTCTCTTTAATGTTAGGACAGTGTGAAAATCTTGCAACCTTACTATGAGGAGAGAACCATTGATATACTTGGCAATGTGTTTGTTTAGCTTAGCGTTTAGCTTTTTTAATTTAACTCTTGTAAAAGCCTGTTTCTGTTGTTCCAAAGCATGTGGGGACACATGTTGAATTGAATTTATAGATATCATCTTTGAATGCAGTAACATCGAATATCAGGATAGAAGACCAAACTTATTTCCAATGCCTGTGGAGTTCTTTTGAACCTCAGGATCAACAATTTAGTGCACACGTTCACTGTGTGTTTTGGAATCTCGCCATGCATCATGTTTGTGTTGGGTCCACTAACATAACAATTCTTTGTGCCTTAGCCTTGTTGTGCGTTCGTGACATACACACAGAGGGGGAGGAAAAGAAGAGATGGATAGAGGAAGGGAAGCAGCTGTTTGAGGTGAAGGAGCAAACTGTTGAACTTGATGACCGGGAAAGACTTGTTTTCCTTGGTCAGAGCCTATCCACAAAGGAGCTGTAAAATATAGTGGAAGCCTCAGGCTGTGAGAAGATGAGAAGAAAAAATGGCAACGAAGTTTCACCACTGCTCCTGCCTGTTTGGGTTTTATTTTAACTTTTGCTCAATATCATACCTGCAGTGTGGGCGGGTTACGCTTGGCACAGTAGTATGCCTGTGCTGGGCCTGCTGTTTCTGCTGTGCTCAGCATTGTGCATTCGGGTTTGTTAGTGATGTTTTCCATTAAAGACCAGCCAGCAGCCAGTTTGTTATTCTCAGTCAGGCCTTTAACCTCACCAAAACCTAATGTTGCCCCAGCCTAAATCTATTAAAAGCAGTTTATTGGAAAACTTATTCACAAGATTGTTAAACTGCTTTTAACTTAAGGAGTGACTGTGATCTGTGAAGTGAAGAATGTTTTGAAAAGAGCGTCTTAAAATACTGATGAAGATGAAGTTAATAAATGTATTTATTTTATTATTTCTGCACATTTCAGATCAAATAGTCATGTGCTGTCTGCATCACTTGCCATTGGTTTTTCTACATTTTGGGGTGTTCTGTATCTGCATAAATTGTACTGTGGTCTTAAAACCTAAGTTGGTTATGAATGAATCGTTGCCAGCTTAGGTGCCAACTATGTGGCATCAGGTGATTGCATATGATAATTGCAGTTTTGTCTGCATTTTAAACATTTGCATTTTACTCCTCAGTTTATCTAAAAGGTGCTTGTGTGCATATACTACCAGGTGCATTATGCTCTTTTTTTTGTTTGTGAGTTTGTGCTTGTTCAGGTACACTCATTAATTTATCGTCCATACCCATTTACTCCTATTGTATTACATGGAGTCTATGCATGCACTGGCCAAAGGCTGGATATTAGTCCGTCACCTTGCTCATCTTTTTGTTGTACCTGTCTATTTCCTCTGGAGCTCTAACACGTGGCAGTTAACAGTCACGAGGCCTCTGCTCCTCTTTCACTGAATGGCCCCTCGGCCTGCACGTCATATCCTAAGGATGGAAAATAGATTTGGTTTCACAGGAGGGTGGTGAGGCTTGAGTTGCGTTGATTAGGACAGAACGGTGCAACCATGGCAACCTCTACACAACCTCCCAAACCAAAGGAGAGAGACCCGTTTACTGTTTGGCTCTCTTTATTTCACTCCGTGATTTTTCATGTCGCACTGCTATTGTGCGTTCGACAAGAACAAAAGGATGAAGAACATAACGCAATGTATCTTCTGTGTACCCAGAAGCACTTTGCATTATCTTTTGTGGAATCTGACAATGTAATAGACAAAGAAGGAATAGCTCCATCTCTTTTCTTGATTCCTGTTTTGGTTCTTTTCGTGAAAAACAAAACAGGTTTTGATTTTTGTGACTGTCTAAGCTTATACTGGCATCACTCCTAATTGAAAAGATCCAAGAAAATCTTAAAAATGTTTCATGTTTCATGTGAAAGAGATGTAATGGACAGTCTTAATACTGAATTGTTATGTCATAATAACCATTGGGTCTTATGCAAACAATAGTTTCAACAATAAAAAGTTATTAATAAAAGCAGATTATTGAGGCCTGTATAGAAGCTTTTATCCGGCGCATCTTGAATTGACTAAGCTGGTAAGCTGCAACTCCGAAGTTGAATAGGAGCTGTTGATGGATGTGCATTGGCTGTTGGAGAGGGCAAGAAGGTTTTGGTTACAGGGTAGTTTCGGACTACTAGACTAAACCTGATGATGCCTCGTGCTGCTCAAGTTGTACTGATCAGCCTTACTGTATGTCCTTATATTAGCCTCGAGTCCTGGTGAACACAAGGGTGTGTTCATATGTACGTCTCTCTCATCACTCCTCCAGGGAAAACCTGTTCCTTATAAATAGGACATGCCTGTGAGGCTGAAATGGTTGGCATAGCTGCCTGGTTGGTTTTCTGCTGCTATGTTGCCTACTGCACCAGCTGTTGTGGGCATTTGTTTTGACCATGTGATAAATTTGTCTAAAACTTATTTTAGCAGGTCTTAAGTTTGCTGTCGCTAGCCATATGTCCGACACCACAGAGTAGTTCTCTCCTGCATCTCTTTATATATGTTCAGTATAAAAGCAGAGGATTGCTTTAGTTGGCATGTCCAGCTGTCTGAAAGAGCAATCTGAGGATCTCACATGAGCTAATTGTCATGGAATCCCACCCTTGTTATTCTTAAGATTATTTACAATCCTCTCAATTTATCTGTGTTGTGGAAAAGGACATAATTATTAAAATCACAGCATGATCTCAGTGTATTTATATTGATACCATTATTAAGACCAAGGCTGCAGGTTTGCATATGGATGGCTGTTTCTATGTTTCTACCTTTATTCTACAGTTTACAGCTCCTTTGCTGATTTTGGCAGAGAATCTGTCATAAATTAGAAAAATATTTTTGCTCTGCCTGCAAGTGCTCTGATTAATAAAGGTATTAACTGATTTTGAAACACACCACACAGGTGCTTCACCCAGTGCCCTGCCAGCATTTTTCTACCAGAGAAAAATGCTATGGACACAAATGATGCACATATCAGCTCTAACGTCATCCAAACACGCATGTACGCATAAATTGTCCACATGCCACCCACCTGAATGAATTATTTTCTCCTTAGAGACCCACATCCGCAGGGACATTTCATTCCACCTCTACCGGTTCCTGTAGTATAGATTGCCTTTTAAATTATGTCAAACAGGAGATTCTCATGTCATTTCTTTATTGTGTATTGTGCTGATGAATAAGTGTTTTTCTTAACGATTTATTTAATTTGTTAGCAAATATCATGGGACATTTAAGCAGCAAAAACTGTGGTGTGTGTCCTTTGGGCGTTGGATGCTGTTGTTTTTCTACCAACCTTCTACCTTCTTCTTATTGATTTGAATTAACTTGGAGTCCACTTTTGCCTTCTAATGGAGAAATTAGCTCAGGTTACATGATGCTGTCAGTGCACTGTCACAGTTTATAGGCTTTG